>CM062815.1:521383868-521994489 GCA_031772625.1 Pinus tabuliformis
CGCTTGCATGCATGTGACAACTATTATTTCAGATAATTGAGTATTTTCTCATGGATAATTGATGCATGTTAGTTTTGTCAGAGACCCAGTTGAGATCAGATGAGGGACAATGTAGTATCAGTGTTGGGTCCCTATAATACTAGTTATTACCCCATTATCATTGTAGTTATACCCCCTATTTATATTGTTGTGCCCCTATTACCCCCATATTGTTATTTCTGTGCCCCATAGAATCCCTCTATTGTTATTTTTGTGGCTTTATATTATTATTGTTAGGTAGGCTGGATTATATTGTGACTCCTTAGACTCCTATATATAGAAAGGAGGTTTTGTCATTTGTATCATCCAAGAATTGTTCATTTATGTAATGTAAAGGAGGTTGCCCCCTCGAAGAGGCTGAATTCTAAGGCATGGATCTCTCTTTTCTATCTTTTTGTGAGTTGGTTTCATAACATTTGGTATCAGAGCTTTGGATTCTAGGGTTTCGCTGCTCCAAACAGAGCTTTTCGTGCGATATTTGCGGAGATATGATCTGAGGAAGTTGGTCTTTTTGCAGACTCCTGAATTACATTCAAAACAGGTGACCTGGGGAAAATCGTCATAACTTTCTCTCTGAGGATCGGATTGAAATTTCATAAGAAGGTACAGAAAGAGGACGGACTGTAGTTTCTTGTGTGTGTGTTTCAGATTCAAAGGTTGAAACAGTGACTCGTGGCACGTCGTACAAGTTCGCTCTACTGAACTAGTCTAAAAGCAAGTCACTGTGGGAGATTTCACATAACGCTTCCTTGGAGAATCGAATTTGGCTCAGACTTGTGGCATTGGAAAGAGGACGCAGAAGGCTACTACAGGTAGCAATTTCAGAACTAGATGATCCGAAATTACAGAGATACATCAGATTCAATATCAGGCTTCTATAAAGTGAAAAAAGGTGTGTAGTTTTTTTTTAATTTTTTGTGTAAGCTTGGTTTAACGGAATTCAAAGGGCATAGTAAAGCATTATTATCGGTAACTGATGCCCCGAGGAAAGAAAATGCAAACACCTAGTAAGGAACCTGAAAGCTCTAGCATGACTCATGAAGAAGAGGAAGAAATGCTACATGATATATCAAAATTACAAGAACAAGTGCAACAAATGTCACGCTCACAAAAGTTAACAGATGCTAAGATAAGTGGCGTGGAATCTAAGGTAAATGGCGTGGAATCTAAGATAAAGGGCATGGAAGCTAAGATGGATGATTCGAAGACAGATTTGAAGAGAGACATGGCAGATTTGAAGATAGATTTGAAGACAGACATGGAAGAATTGAAGAAGTTGCTACAAGAAAGGGTCACTAATGGTGAAAAGGTAGTAAAGGAAACTCATGATGAGAACAAAAGAAATGTTAATCATGATTCCATAGATGCTAATGTTGGATCGAAGAATCACCATATTCCAAAAATCGATATGAGGAAGTTTGATGGCAAGGATCCCGCCACATGGATATTACAGATGGAGCAATTCTTCGATCTCAATAATGTGCAAAATGCACAAAAGGTACGTATGGCAACTGTATATTTGGAACCAAATCAGTTTGTATGGTATCAATGGCTTTGTTCTCGTAAACAATTTATCACTTGGGCAATTTTTACGGAAGAATTGATAGCACATTATGAAGATACAAAAAGCAACACTTTTTTTAGCCAATTGATAAGTCTCAAACAAAAGGGTTCAGTAATGGAGCACATTGAGGAGTTCCAAAAATTGAACATAAGGGTAAAAGATATTCCAGAGGAGCATAGGATTGATGTGTTCATAGGGTCTTTAAAGGATAATATCCAACATGATGTTCGCCTTTGGGAACCTGATTCATTAGAGAAGGCATTCAGGTTAGCAAGAAAAATGGAAAGCAAAATTATGGCAACTAGGAAGCATACCACTCACAACTATAAAGACGGAAGTGTTGTTGCCCCTAGTCTTCCACAACCTATAAGGTTGACACCACAACAATTGGAAGAAAAAAGAGCAAAAGGGCTTTGTTACAGTTGTGATAGCAAATACACTAAAGGTCATAAGTGTGCTGAGAAGAAATTATTCTACATAGATTGTGAAGAGGAAGAAGAAAAGGAGCAAGAAAGGTCAAAAGAAGAAGATATACTCCAGGAACAAAGCCTAGATGAAGAACAAATAAATCCGACCATATCTTGTAATGCATTGGCAGGAATTACCACTCCTCAAACCATCAAGATAGAAGGACAAATCAAGAAGAAAAAGGTAATAGTGTTGATTGATTCAGGAAGCACCCACAATTTTATTCATTGTAGGGTAGCAAAAGAATTGAATTGCTTCTTATATCCAGCACCAGAGTGTCAAGTGATGATTGCAAATGGAGGAACAATAAATTGCTCTGGAAAGTGCCATAATATCAAGCTATCCATGGGAGAATATGTATTGACTAGCCCAATGCTTTCCATTCCAATGGGAGGTGCTGATGTTGTACTAGGAGTCCAATGGCTACAATCCTTGGGTACAATAGCTTTTAATTTTCAAGAACTTTTCATCAAATTTTCTACGGAAGGAAAGGAAGTTGAATTAAGGGGTATTGCAGGGAAACCAGGAAAGATAATCAGCTCTAATGGTATGACAAAGCTTCTAAAAAAGGAGCAAAGAGGTGTAATTGCACAATTATGTTCGCTAGATGTTTCCACATTGGAATCATCTATTTCTCCAGATCTCCAAAAAGTCCTGGACAATCATTCCAAGGTATTTGAGACTCCCAAGGGTCTCCCACCTATGCGTGATCATGATCATGCTATTCATCTGATTCCAGGAAGTGTTCCTCCAAACATCAGGCCGTACAGATATCCCTATGTCCAAAAAAGTGAAATTGAACGTATGGTTGCAGAAATGCTAGAGGCTGGTATAATTCAACCGAGTCAAAGTTCTTTCTCAGCTCCAGTAGTATTGGTGCACAAGAAGGATGGATCATGGCGCATGTGTCCGGATTATAGGGAGCTCAACAAGCTCACTATTAAAGATAAGTTCCCCATTCCTGTTATTGATGAATTACTGGATGAATTGCATGGATCAATTTACTTCACCAAGTTGGATCTTCGTTCGGGATATCATCAAATCAGAATGAAGATTGAAGACATTCCGAAAACGGCATTTAGAACTCATGAGGGTCATTATGAATTTTTGGTCATGCCTTTTGGCCTTACCAATGCACCTTCAACATTTCAAGGTTTGATGAATTCAATTTTCAAACCATTCCTTAGAAAATTTGTGTTAGTATTTTTTGATGATATACTAATCTACAGCAAGTCTTGGAAGGATCATGTTGAACATGTTGACAGGGTGCTACAACTATTGGAGGAGAAACAATTATATGCAAAAAGATCCAAATGTTTCTTTGGAGTCCAGGAGGTGGAATATTTGGGTCATATTGTATCTCATGAAGGAGTTAAGGTAGACCCTAGCAAAATTAAAGCCATTAAGGAATGGAAAATCCCCACATCCATAAAGCATCTGCGAGGATTTCTTGGGTTGACAGGGTATTATCGCAAGTTTGTTAAGAATTATGGGAGAATAGCAGCACCTCTAACAACATTATTGAAGAAAGATTCATTTTCATGGACTCCGGAAGCAACAAAGGCCTTTGAACATCTTAAAGAGGCAATGTGCCAAGCACCGGTCTTAGCTACACCGGACTTCACAAAAACCTTTATTGTGGAATGTGATGCTTCAGGAAATGGAATTGGTGCTGTTCTAATGCAAGATGAAAGACCCATTGCTTTTGAAAGTCGTCCAATCAAGGGAAAGTTTTTAAGCAAAGCTATTTATGAGAAGGAAATGTTGGCAATACTCCATGCACTTAAGAAATGGCGACCCTACCTAATGGGAAGACACTTCAAGGTAAAAACGGATCATGATAGCCTTAAATACTTTTTAGAACAAAGATTATCCTCTGAAGAGCAACAAAAGTGGGTCACAAAGATGTTGGGTTATGACTTTGAAATCATCTACAAAAAAGGGAAGCAAAATGTGGTGGCAGATGCACTCTCAAGAAAGGATGAGGATGTGGAAGCATTGTTGTGTGCCATTTCTATTATCCAACCAGATTGGATAAACGAAGCAAGGGAGGAATGGAAGAATGACGAAGAAGTGTGGGCACTTATTCGAAAGCTACAACAAGATTCCAGTACTTCTGATACATTTAGCTGGCAAAATGATTCGTTATGGTACAAAGATCGCTTATACCTCTGTAAGAATTCCCAGCTAAAACAAAAGATTCTTATGGAATTGCACACTTCTCCCTTAGGAGGGCACTCAGGATTTTTAAAAACTTACCACAGGGTTAAGAAGGAATTTTTTTGGGATGGCCTTAAATCAGATATTCAAAAGTTTGTGGCGGAATGTTTGGTTTGCCAGCAAAATAAAGTTGAAACAATTAAGACACCGGGTCTATTACAACCTTTATCCATTCCAAGCCAACGTTGGGAGGAGGTTTCAATGGATTTTATCACAGGTTTACCCAAGTCTGAGGGAAAGAGTGTCATCATGGTGGTAGTTGACAGACTTACCAAGTATGCACACTTTTGTGCATTATCACATCCATTTAAAGCCAGTACAGTTTCTACTGCATTTATGGAAACAGTTCAAAAGCTACATGGAAACCCAAAGATTATTGTAAGTGACAGAGATCCCATTTTCACTGGAAATTTTTGGACAGAATTATTTTCTTGTCTTGGTACTCAGTTAGCTCATAGCTCATCTTATCATCCTCAATCTGATGGGCAAACTGAGATAGTAAACAAATGTTTGGAAGGATATCTTCGTTGCTTTGTATCTGATAAACAGACACAATGGGTCAAATGGTTGCCTCTGGCTGAATGGTGGTATAACACTTCCTTCCATACAGCAACAAAAATGACCCCATTTATGGCACTTTATGGGTATCAACCACCATCCATCACATCATATTTAAGAGAAAATTCTAAGGTTCAGGCAGTGGAACATCACATCGAACATCAAGTCCTCCAACTCTTAAAGGATAATTGGCACAAAATAGAATGAAACAACAGGCAGATCAACATCGCAGTGAAAGAAGTTTTGATGTAGGTGATTGGGTATTCCTACGGCTACAACCATATAAGCAAATGTCCCTAAAGCAAGCTAAGAAGGATAATAAATTATCACCAAAGTATTATGGTCCGTACAAGGTGTTGCAAAAGATTGGTACTATGGCATACAAATTGGAGCTTCCTGCAGCTTCTCGATTGCACCCAGTTTTCCATGTTTCATGTTTAAAGAAGGTTATAGGTGACAAGCTCCCAATTCAAACAATATTGCCAGAACTTGACGAGGAAGGAAAAATTATATTGGAACCGGAAGCAGTCACAGAAACAAGAACTCGACAGCTACGAAATCGATCAATTTCAGAGTATCTTATCAAGTGGAAGAACTTATCCGCTGAAGATTCCACATGGGAGGATGAGAATTTTATGCAGAAGTATCCAGAGCTACCCAAGCGTTGAGGACAACACTTTTTTGAAGGAGAGGGGCATGTTGGGTCCCTATAATACTAGTTATTACCCCATTACTATTGTAGTTATACCCCTTATTTATATTGTTGTGCCCCTATTACCCCCATATTGTTATTTCTGTGCCCCATAGAATCCCTCTATTGTTATTTTTGTGGCTTTATATTATTATTGTTAGGTCGGCTGGATTATATTGTGACTCCTTAGACTCCTATATATAGAAAGGAGGTTTTGTCATTTGTATCATCCAAGAATTGTTCATTTATGTAATGTAAAGGAGGTTGCCCCCTCGAAGAGGCTGAATTCTAAGGCGTGGATCTCTCTTTTCTATCTTTTTGTGAGCTGGTTTCATAACAATCAGATGATTGGATATTCCTTGCATGCAGGAGGAATCTCTGTCCTTAAGTATTGTGTAGTTGGACCTGAGGTTGACAGCAGGTATGATTAGGTCAATTTACATGTGTTTTGTAATTGGACCCCAATATAAACTGCGCAAGGAAATAGGAGCTTGGAATTGAGGTGTAGCCTTTATATACAGGGCTAGGTAGTCCATGAGCTTTATCATCAGAGTACAGAGAGAGAAGGATAGCTTTTGAGCTGATTCTTTTTGTATGTTGTTGAGGATTTCCACTTGATTGATAATACAGAGTTGGGGTTTTATGCTGGTGCTTTCCCCAGTGATATATTCTGTGTTATGTGTGATTGATTCCTTCTTATCAGTTATATGTGTTCATGCTTGATGTTGTTCATGGTTGATTAGCTTCAACAAAGTTTATGGTAGATGTAGATCTAGTATTATGCTTTAGTACATTGCATATATCAGTTTGATCTGCAGGTGAAATTTTCTACATGATTTCAATGAGCTAGCTGATTTGTCGAGTAAATTCTACAACCTTCTCTAGAGCATGAATTACCTTTATGGTTGGAGGAAGAGGAAGAAGATGAATTTTATTCCACCCAACTTTATACTTTAGAAGCAACCATGGGAGAAGGACAATAGGATGAGAATGACTTGATTGAACACCTACTCCAAAGTCCAACTCCTAATTCATTTCCCTTAGAAGAAGCAGTAAAGGAAACCCAGAACAATCATCCAGTTGACTTATGCTTGGCTGATTCCAACCCACTCCATGTCAAAACCATAGAATTCGGTCTAGAGAGAACCTCGAAAATCAATACATCTATTTATGCTCTCTAAGAAGAGAAGTTATGCAACATGCTAAAGGAAAATCTAGAATCCTTTGCTTGGAGTTACAAAGAAATTAAGGAAGTACAACCCTTAATGTGTACTCATCACATATACATTAAAGAAGGTTGCAAGCCGGTCCGAAAACCTCAAAGGAGGATGAATCTAGCTCTTAAAGATATAGTCAAGGAAGAACTGCAAAAACTGCTAGATGTAGACTTCATTTACCCTATCTCTGATAGTGAGTGGGTATTTCCTTTGGTGTTAGTTCCAAATAAGAATGGTAAATGGAGAATTCATGTCGATTACAGGGAGTTGAACAAAGCCACAAAGAAGGACCATTTACCTCTCCCCTTCATTGACCAAGTGCTAGATGGTCTGGCAGGGAAAAGGTTTTTCTCCTTCCTAGATGGATTCAGTGGGTACAACCAAATCCAAATCTACTCAGAAGACTAGGATAAAACTACATTCACTTGTCCTTGTGGTACTTTTGCTTATAGGGTCCTTCCTTTTGGCCTATGCAATGCTCCTGCCACTTTCTAGAGAGTAGTATTGAGTATTTTCACTGAATTAATCCATGATGCAGTGGAGATTTATATGGATGATTTTACACCTTATGGCTATGAATTTCAAGAAGTTGTGTCTAATCTAGGAAAAGTACCACACAAATAAATTGAAATGAACCTATCTCTTAATCCCGAAAAATGTGAATTCTTGATGACTGCAGGGACCTTGCTAGGTCATTCAATATCTCAGCAAGGATTGCAAGTGGACCCAAAAAAAATAGCTATCATCCAAAGGGTCCCACCTCCTCAAAAGTAGAGAGATGTCAGAAATTTCCTAGGGTTAGCTGTATACTACCAAAGGTTCATAAAGGACTTCAGAAAGTTGGCCTCTCCTTTATTTGGTTTGTTGGCCAAGGAATCTAAGCTTATATGGTCAAAAAGATGTCAAGAGGCCTTAGACATCCTAAAGGACAAGTTAACCACTGCATCAATTCTCCGAGGCACAAATTCGGCCCTCTCCTTTCATATCCATGTTGATGCCTCACACAGAGCCATAGGAGCAACCCTAGGTCAGATAGATGAAAAACAACCTTATGCTATCTATTTTATCAGTAAGAATTTGTCAAAGGCTGAACTAAATTACACAGTGACTGTAAAGAACCTCCTAGCTATTCCGCATTCATTGAAAAAATTCAGGCATTATATTACAAGCTATCAAACATTTGTGCATACTGACCATGCTACAATCAAATATTTAATGAACAAACTAGATGTGAATGCTCGAATTATAAGATGGTTACTTTTATTACAACAATTTGATCTAACCAATGTTGATAAGCCTGGTAAGGAAAATGTTGTTGCAGACTTTTTGTCTAGAGTAAATTTTCCTGTAGGTGAAGAAGGAATGGTTGATGACCAGTTACTAGATGAGCACTTATTTGCTATTTCAGTTCTCTATCCATGGTTTGTTGATATAGCAAACTATTTGGTATCAACACAATTCCCACCAAACTTGTCCTCCAAAGAAAATAACAAGATAGTAAGGAAGAACACCCCCTTCACTTGGATTGGGGGCAATCTCTTCAAACTTGGCCCAGATCAAATCTTGAGAAGGTGTGATAGGGAGGAGGAAGTCTTTGACATCCTTCTAACCTATCATGATAGGCCTTATGGAGGTCACTTTGTAGCAAAGAGAACAATATTCAAAGTGTTACAAGCAGGCTATTATTGGCCCACTCTTCATCAGGATGCGAAAAAATATATCAGTTAGTGCGATCGGTGCCAAAGGATGGGAAGGACTACTCCAAGATATGAAATGCCTTTGTAGCCTCAAGTGACTTTCAAGCCATTTGACAAGTGGGGCATGTACTTCATTAGGCTTATTGACCATCCTTCTAAGAAAAAATAGTACATTATTGTGTGCACTGATTATTTGACTAAGTGGGCTGAAACTAAGGCAATTAAGGCAACAATAGAGGAGAAGGTGGCTGAGTTCCTAAGGGAGAATGCATTTTACAAATTTGGGTACCCTAGAGAGTTGGTCATAGACCAAGGCAACCAATTTACCTCCAACATGATCAAAGACTTGCTCAACCATCACAAGATCAAGCATAGAACCTCCACTCCCTATCATCCACAAGTTAATGGGCAAGTGGAGGTGACCAACAGAGCACTGGAGGGCAACTTGACCAAAGTGGTAAGCAACAATAGGAAGGATTGGGCAAATAGACTAGTTGAGGCCTTTTGGGCCTATAATACCACATGGAAGACCATCGCTGGATTCACATCCTATGAGCTGGTCTATGGGAAAAGGGCCTTATTGTCCATTGAATTTGAATATAACACATTAAGGATGGCAACCCAACTAGATCTAGATCTTAACAGTGCATAGAAAGAGAGATTGTTCTAGTTGAATGGTTTGGATGAATTTATAATGCATGCCCTCCTATATACAGAGGTAGTTCAACTTCAGAGGAAGATCTGGCATGATACAAACATCAAGGAGAAGCAATTTCAGGAAGGCGATTGGGTGTTACTATATGATTCTAGGTATAAATACTTCAAGGGCAAGTTAAGGACAAGATGGCTAGGACCTTATGTTATGGAAATATGCCATGATAATGGTTCAGTGCAAATTAGAACCATAGATGAAGAGGCCATTCCTTTGCTTGTTAATGGACACTGATTGAAAATTTACTAGAGACCTTTATCAAAACAAGAGTTCATTGATGATATCAATAAAACAATGATGATAGTGGAGCAAGTTCCAGCTCCTCACTCATCAAATCACTGAAAAAAAGAAAAAAAGAAAAACAGAAGAAGGATCCTTGGGTGAAAACTTCTCTTGAGGCGCCCAGGGCAAACAGCTAGGGTGAAAACCTATCAGAGGTAGCCTAGTTGTTTTTCAGAAAAAAAAATGTTTAAATCATGAAATTTCCATTTGCAGGTCAGCAAGAAGGACGGTCAAGGAGCAAAGGAGGATCACAAGGAGACCCTTGCCACTCACATATTTATTTTTCCACTCCTTACCATTCATTCCTACACCATTTTTGTCATTTTTTCTACTCCATTGCTTCAGTTACAAAGGGATTTTGTTTTCTACAGGATCCCCTAAAAACCTATAGGATGATCTTGTAGGAATTACAGTGACCCAAAAATCCTACAAGGATCAGTCCTAAGGAAAATGAATGACTTGCTAGGCAAATAAAATTCACCCTATTCATCATTCAATCACCATACCTTGTCCACCATCATCACCCCTGCACTCACCATTAAAAAAAAATGAGTTTCAAGAGTATTTTTTTCCAGTGTTTGAAAAGAAGGGAAACAGGGAGGAATAAAGAGCATCACTTGAGTATTCCTTGCTCTCCACACTCCTATTATTTCTATCCATCCATGTCACCATCCTCAAGACCCAAACAAATAGAATGATTAAGATTTATGAGGGAGAAGCAGCTACATGACATCCTGTAGGAAACCCTGTAGTAGCCTTTCCCACATAATACTAATCATAATAGCAGCAAACCTCTAGCATGATGATCCAGGAGCTCCAAAGCAACAACATCACCATCTTCAACCACAGGTACCTGCACAAACAAAGAATTCATTAGCAAACAAGAGGAAGAAAAAGAATAGCATGCAACCAATACACACAACAACACCTCTAGTCTTCGACAACTACAACAAAGCATTGGCACCATAGGTAAGTATCTCGCTCACTCTCTCATATGCATCATGTAGTAAAAAAAATGTAAGGGTTATGAGTAAGTTGGTTTATAAGCGAAAAGGTGGCCAGTTAACTTGGCCATCTTCGATCAATCAACACATACACAACAGGGTGTCCTCTCACATGTGGCTGCAGTCAACTTAAAGATAGAGAAGTAGGAGAAAAGCAGTTAAAACTACGTATGCATAAGGTGGGAGCTGATTACAAGGAGTGGGGAATGATGAGGTGGTAGTGGGGACCAATGGTCCAAAAATGGAAATGTACCTTTGCTTCCAGCACACCACCTCACCCCGAATAACCATAAGAGGAAATAATCATCATTCCCATGCATTCATGCATTCACTTCCTCGAAGCTCACTCTCACAGGTCGCTCTCATACCCAAGCAACCCACCGGAAGCAAAACTCCATCATTTTACTGCAGAGGAATCCCTATAGGATTGCAAAGGAATTCCTACAGGATCATGCACAGGAATTCCTACAGGATACACAAAGACTGTCTACAACAATGGCCGAGAAGAGTTTCAGAAGGGATAACACAGAAGTTGGCCATTGCAAAAAATCTAAAGAGTTAGGCTCTGTAATTACATCCCTCTTTACAAAGTAATTGAACCAGAAATCCTCTAAGTTTGAGTGAATTTAGCAGCTGTATAAGGGAATTACATACACAATAATTTCTGTTTTGGTTCTACATTTGAAAATTGTCTCAACCCTCTCATCTCCTCAAAATTCACCAACCAAGATGACAACAGGGTTTAATAGGAGGGAGCCCATCAACACTGTGAGAATCCAATAACACTCCCAAGTGCTTGAAATCTTCACAAGACATAATTGGATGAGGTTTTTCAAAAAATTCAGAGGGTATGATGATGAGGTGGCTCGAGAATTTGCTCTCTCCCTCACTCCACTCACCAAAATCCATGCCATTGTGGTGATAAGGGGCCTCTCTATAGAACTCACCCTTAAGCTCATCAACAGAGTCACCATACTTCCCCTAGGAATACCATGGAGGAAAAAGGACAAAGGAGATAGCTAGGTTTCCAAAAGGAAATTCTTTTTAGAAGGTGAGGAACCCACCGAGGACAAAAATGGAGTAAGGAGGGAAAGTTCGCCATATCCATGGAATGAGGTAAGCTACAAAATAATAAAATACATTTCATGTGAGGGTAGGTATGGTGTGGTCTATGGCTATCATTTTAGGATTCTTGAATAATTGAGATTTGGAGTAGAAAAACCCACTCACCAAAGGCTCATCATACCATACTTTCTACTGCAATCACTAATAGACTCAAGCATCAAAGTGCAGGAGGGGAATCC
Organism: Pinus tabuliformis; assembly: GCA_031772625.1. Taxonomy (NCBI): domain Eukaryota; kingdom Viridiplantae; phylum Streptophyta; class Pinopsida; order Pinales; family Pinaceae; genus Pinus; species Pinus tabuliformis. Next base: position 521,395,625 of record CM062815.1, read on the forward strand.
CCAACAGTTAGCTTACCATGGTTTAATTAGGATCCTTAGAGAAGATTCCCTCCAAAACCTCAGAATTCCTATAAAATGGTCAGTTTTCAGAGACATGCCAGTAGAGGATGACATCAAAGCTCTCACATATGATGTTAGTCCTACTGTCAGTGAAGAGGGAGAGATAAGGAATGAAGTAGAGGAAGAAGAAGTAAACCAGGAAGAGGAAGAAACAAAAGGAGATGAGGATGAGATGGATGAAGAAGGATATGAAGTAGAAGAAAATGAGGAAGATGAAGAAGAAGAGGGGAAAGAGAAGGAGGATGATGAAGAAACATAGGAGGATGTTAAGGAGGAAACTGATAAAGATGCTGAAGATCCACAAGAGGAAGAAAATAGGAAGGACATAGGTGAAGAAGGCAATGGAAAAGAGGGGACAAAAGACAAGGAGGAGTCACCTAGGGTGTCTCTAGAAGCCACTGAGAGAGACACAACAACTACCCTCACTTCTCTTAGCACCTCCATAAAGCAAAAAGGAAAAAGACAGAGACAGACCCCATTATATTTTAGGACAAGAAAAAGCACAAGAATAATATAGGAGGAAGCCCAAACATCAACCAAAAATCCTATTGTGATTGAAGACTCCCCTACACAAAAGGAGAAAATCCCTTCCCCTAAGTCTCCTATCACCTATGTGAGAAGGCCTAGTACTAGATCAACCTCCTCCAAGGGAAAGGAAATCCTATAGGATACACAACAAAATCTATAGGAAGCAGAAACATTCCTACAAGATACTCTACTAAACCTACAGGAGGCACAAAAATTGGAAAGGGAGGTAGGGGTACAGTAAGAAACTAAAGAAGAGGACCCAGAGACAAAATAACCTAGCCCCCAACCTAACCTAGACTCCTACTACTGGTTTATTGAAGAAGGAAAGGTCATACCTCAAAAATTTTCTATTCCACTATTCTTCGAGCTTGAGAAGGAGAGGGCTAGGACTCACCGATGGATGCAGATCGCCAAATCAAAGGGGGTGGAATACATTAGGCACATGGAAGAGAAACTCAAGGAGATGGGTAGAGAGATAAGTGGCTTGAGATACAGAGAGGCAATAATGAGAAATCAACTAGAGACAAAAAAATGCATGGTTGAGGGGACAACTGCAGGAAAGAGAGAATCAATTGGCATGTATGGCCAGTCTCTCTTTGGAAACAATCCAGTGTAGGATTCCAGCTAAATCCTATGCTCTATACCTTAAAGAATAGTGGCTGAAGTTCCATATTAAGACCTTAGCAAAGAGAGGCACCATGCCATTTCAGGACTACAAGAAATTAATTTATCTTTGTGATCAAAGTACACTAGAAGATAGGGCCAAGATGGATGAGTTTTATTTGCACAACATGGCCCTAACAGACATGAGTGTATGGGACCCTAATGCCAAACTAGGAAATTTACAATTGATGGCTTTAACATCATGGATGAACCATGAGGAGTCAAGGGCTGCAGAGATGAAAAGGATATTGGCAAGAGAGAAAACTAAACCTCTTGTGATTAGAGATGAACAATCAAATCCCATGGCCCTCATCAATACCCACAATTTGATTACAAATGATCCTTAGTTGGCACCTAGATATCTTACTTCCCAAGAGCAAGCAATTTCACATTTTGAGGAGATGTTTAGGTTGCTAGGAGATGATAGCATACATGCTTGCTTGAGGAGATGGAACACATTGTCATACAACTTAAAGATAAGAGAGTATCACTCTCCTTAAAGGTTGAGAGAGGAACTAAACAAGACACCCATGTATAAGCAATCTATGCAAAGGTCAAAAGTCAATTGGATTGGCCTAAAACTCAGTCCACCACTACTCTTAGGGATGCTAGAAGGAAGAAAGGAAGAAGAAGAAAAGAGGTAGTGGGAGGAGGTAGAAAAGAAAGAAGGTTTCTATGAACAAGAGGAGGAGACCACAACAGAGGCATGGGATTTCAGAGAGGCCACTAGAACCGTGAAGGATATGGATATTGATTAAGTTGCTCAGAGGATGAGCAAAACTTTCAGTAGGGGGTGATGATGAGCCTCATCATTGGGTAATTATATGGGCCTTAATTCACCTCCTAGCTTAGTAAAGCCAACTTTTCTCATAACATATTACATGTTTTTGATTGTATTTTGTTTATGAGGTGAGTTAGAGTTGGATATTATGCTTAGTGGACTAATATGCATTGAATGCAGAATTGAAGGAGAAAATCAATGAATTTTAGCAAAGAATAAGGTCAAAACTCAAATGGGACAAGGGAAAGGGATTGTAGGAGGTAAATCCTCCTCATTTAATACTCCTCCATTTGAATATTCCTCCATTCATCACATCAAATTGGAGTGCAAATAGCCAAATCATGAGGATTAGAAGGTAGCCGAGCAAGTGAGAGACAAAGCACTAGTTTATCTCGAGTTTGGGACCCGAGCCTCCCTAATTTTAAGGAATTCATTGGGGACTTCAGTTGTATAAGTAGAGAGGTCTAGGACCTCAATAAGATTCGGATTTTTATTGTAAAACTCTAAGCTATTTTCGAGCTGCAATACTTGTGAATGTTCCATTGATGTAAATTTGATGTTTTGGTAATAAGGAGGAGTTTTGTTTTGAGTCAGCACTGAGTTAACTCAGAGGGTTGAAGCTCTTGGGTTAGGGCCCAAACCTAGCAGCTAAGGCTCCTATTTTTTTGTACATGTATGTTTAGTGTAGTTTCATAGCTTCATTGTTAATTTGCTTTTAGATGTATTTCCAATACAAGTAGTGTAGATTAGATTGGTTGTTTATTAGTTTGCTTCCATTTGTGCCTTACTTCAAGTAGTAGGTTAACAAGGATAAAAAGGATCACCACAAGGTTTTCAACAGGTGTCTCAGCCTCACTTCCTCTGTTTGGGATCATGACTTGAGGAAGGGACCCTTAAGCAGCCCCAAAAACACAGATTTCTAGTTCTTTTATGAGCTTTGAAGTTTGCTGTCTTTAATTTAGTATTTGGTTAGTTTTGCAAGGTAGATTTACATTGTCATATTTTTCATTTCCATTTCTTCAGTAGATCTCATCCATGTTTTCATTCCTTTTAGCAACTTTCTTCATGCATAGTATAGGTAGTTAAGTCATTAATTCTGCTTTTCTAGTTTATGAAAATGTATCTTGTTTGCATAGCTTTTTGGAAGACATACATGTTTTATTTAGAGCAGGTGCTTTAGGAGGAGACTAAGACTTCATAGCCAACAACCACCTTCCACTCCATCCACCTTAGCCATCCCTTGTTTTCACTATCAACTTCACTAGTTTTTCATCATTTTTCATAGAAATCCTTCCAAGCACATTGAATGAATCCAATCATATACTATCTTGGATATTGACTTCTGAGTGATTCTAGACCTTCTCTCACTCCATTCCACCCATCACATACCTTTCCTAGGCCTCCCATCACCTCTAACACCTCACATTTTCATCTCGGCTGTATCCTGTAGGTTCACTGTAATTCCTACAGGATCATCTTGTAGGTTTCTAGTACATCCTGTAGGTTTTCATGAAATGGCCTGTTTTAAGGCTGAATTGATGGAAAACCTCTAGAAAGTCACCAAAAGCCTCCCAAGGGTCTTCCACACCATCCAACTATCTCATAACCCTTCCGACCATCCTCAACCATCCTTAATTCACCTGCCACATCCACAAAAGCAATTAGTTTGCATACTTGATTTTGCATAAAAAGACAAAGAAGGAAAAACATATTTAGTTTAGTCTCTTTACTTACACATTAGTGATGCTTGATTCTTATTACTTATGTAACTTAGATAGTAGAATTTGTTTCATGTTGATTCAACATTTCTGCCAAGCATAGTTTCTTAGTGGTTACTTAGGAAATGGTGTGATTTAGCATTACATGTTGACCTTCTCCATTATTGCAGTTGAGTAACTCTCTCTTAGAGTAGATTTACCTTTCTTCCATCAAAGAATCAAGCTTCTTTTGACTCCATAGAAGTTTGGAATGGAACCCCAGTGGTCTCTCGCCAGTTGAACAGTGACAACAGGTAGAACCATCACTTTTACTTGTGTATACAACACTGCCACCTCAAAGTTTGTATGAACCCCGAGTTGATAAAGTAAAGCTGGTAGCCCAGGAGTTGCAGCATCCTTGCTGCAATACTGACGCTTGCCAAAAACCCCACCCCATATTTTGTTATGCAACCAACTCATAGAATAGAAGAAAAGATAGATCAATGACTTCAAAATCAACCTCGTCGAGGGGGAAACCTCCTTTACATTACACAAATGAAAAATTCTTGGATGATTCAAATGAAAAAACCTCCTTTCTATATATAGGAGTCTAAGGGGTCTTAATATAATCAAAGCTGACATAACAATAACAATATAAGGGCACAAAAATAACAATAGTGGGCTTCTATGTGGCACAATAACAACAATATGGGGACAATATGGGCACAACAATAACAATAAGGGCTAGAATGACAATAGTAATGGGGGTGTTAGGTCCCTATAATATTAGTGATTACCTCTTTACTATTGTCATTGTATCCCTTATTGTTATTGTTGTGCTCCTATTGTCCCTGTATCATTATTATTGTGCTCCATAGAAGCCCACTATTGTTATTGTTGTGCCCTTATATTATTATTTTTATGTCGACTTTGATTATATTGTGATCCCTTAGACTCCTATATATTAAAAAAAGGTTTTGTCATTTGAATCATCCAAGAATTTTTCATTTGTGTAATTTAAAGGAGGTTTCCCCTTGAAGAGGCTGATTTTGAATTTGTTCATCTATTTTTTGAGTTGGTTACTTAACATTTGGTATCAGAGCTTTGGATTATAGGGTTTCGTTGCTCCATACAGGTCATCATGGAATTTTTACTATAATTTTTTTTCTACGACGTTTCAGAAGCTAAAATTAAAACCAATTTGATATTAAATTGTGATGAACCTCGGGTACGAATTTTAGATCTTTTCTTGCTATATTTTCAGCGATAGGATCCAAGGAAGTTAGGGTTTGTGCAGACTCCCAAATTATATCTTAAACAGGTGACCTGGGGAAAATCGTCATAGCTTTCTCTCTAAGAATCATATTGAAATTTCATAAAACATTATAGAAAGAGGATGGATTATAGTTTTCTGTGTATCCATTTTAGGTCCTAAGGTCGAAACCATGTGACGTGGAACTTCATACAAGTTTGTTCTACTGAACCAGTCTATAACCCAACCATTGTGGGATATTTGGTACAAATATTCCTTGGAGAATCCAATATTGATCAGACTTGTGAGGTTGGAAAGAGCACTCATATTTATACTGCAATACATAATTTTAGACCTTGGAGATCCAAACTTACAGAGATACAATAGATTCAATATTGAGCTACTACAAGAAGAAAAAGGTAATAGTGTTGATTGATTTGGGAAGTGATGGTTGCAAGTAGAGGAACCATAAATTGCTCTGGAACATGCCATAATACCAAGCTATCCATGGGAGAATATGTATTGAATAACCCGATGCTTTCCATTTCGATGGGTGGTGCTAATGTTGTACTAGGAGTCCAATGGCTACAATCCTTGGGTACAATACCTTTTAATTTTCAAGAACTTTTCATGATTTTTTTTTCGGAAGGAAAGGAAGTTGAATTAAGGGGTATCGCAGGGAAACCAGGAAAGATAATCAACACTAACGGAATTTCAAAGCTTCTAAAGAAAGAACAACGAGGTGTAATTGCACAATTATGTTCGCTAGAGGTTCCCACATCGAAATCATCTATTTCTCTAGATCTCTAAAAATTCTTGGACAATCATTCCAAGGTATTCGAGACTCCCAAAGGCCTCCCACCTATTCATGATCATGATCATGTTATTCATTTGATTCCAAGAAGGGTTCCTCCAAACATCAGGCCTTACAGATATCCCTATGCCCAAAAGAGTGAAATTGAATGTATGGTTGCAGAAATGCTAGAGGTTGGTATAATTCAGCCTTGTCAAAGTTCTTTCTCTACTCCGTAGTATTGGGGCACAAGAAGGATGGGTCATGGCACATGTGTTCGGATTATAGGGAGCTCAACAAGATCACTATTAAAGATAAATTCCCATTCTTGTCATTGATGAATTATTGGATGAATTGCATGGATCAATTTACTTCACCAAGTTGGATCTTCGTTTAGGATAACATCAAATTAGAATGAAGACTTAAGACATTCCAAAAACAAAATTTAGAACCCATGAGGGTCATTATGAATTTTTGGTCATGCCTTTTGGCCTTACCAATCCACCTTCTACATTTCAAGGTTTGATGAATTCCATTTTCAAACCCTTCCTTAGAAAATTTGTGTTAGTATTTTTTGATGATATACTAATCTACAACAAGTCTTGGAAGGATCATGTTCAACATGTTGACAGGGTGTTCAAACTATTGAAGGAGAAACAATTATATGCAAAAAACTACAAATGTTTCTTTGGAGTATAAGAGGTGGAATGTCTGGGTCATATTGTATCTCATGAAGGTGTGAAGGTAGACCCTAGAAAAATTAAAGCCATAAAGGAATGGAAAATCCCGACATCCGTAAAGCATCTGCTAGGATTTCTCGGGTTGACAAGGTATTATCGCAAGTTTGTTAAGAATTATGGGAGAATAAAATCACCTTTAACAACATTATTGAAGAAAGATGCATTTTCATGGACTCCCGAAGCAATGAAGGCCTTTGAACATCTCAAAGAGGCAATGTTCCAAACACCAGCCTTAGCTACGTCGGACTTCACAAAAACCTTTATTGTGGAATGTGATGCCTCAGGAAATGGAATTGGTGTTGTTTTAATGCAAAAAGAAAGACCCATTTCTTTCGAAAGTCATCCAATCAAAGGAAAGTATTTACAAAAATTTATTTATGAGAAGGAAATGTTGGAAATACTACATGCACTTAAGAAATGGTGACCCTACCTAATGGGAAGACACTTCAAGGTAAAAGCGGATCGTGATAGTATTAAATACTTTTTATAACAAAAATTATCTTCAGAAACGCAGCAAAAATGGGTCACAAAGATGTTGGGTTATGACTTTAAAATCATCTACTAAAAAGGGAAGCAAAATGTTGTGGCAGATGCACTCTCAAGAAAGGATGAGGATGTGGAAGCATTTCTTTGTGCCATTTCTATTATCCAACCAAATTGGATAAACGAAATAAGGGATGAATGGAAGAATGACGAAGAAGTGTGGGCACTCATTCAAAATTTACAACAAGATCCCAATACATTTGATACATTTAGCCGGAAAAATGATTCATTATGGTACAAAGATCGCTTTTACCTATGTAAGAATTCCCAACTCAAACAAAATATTCTTATGGAATTGCACACCTCTCCCTTAGGAGGGCACTCAGGATTTTTAAAAACTTACCACAAAGTTAAGAAGGAATCTTTTTTGGGATGGCCTTAAATGGGATATTCAAAATTTTGTGGTAGAATTTTTGGTTTGCCAGCAAAATAAAGTTGAAACAATTAAGAACCGAGGTATATTACAACCTTTATCCATTCCAATCCAACATTGGGAGGAGGTTTCAATGGATTTTATCACAAGTTTATCCAAGTCCGAAGTAAAGAGTGTCATGATGGTGGTAGTTGACAAAATTACCAAGTATGCACACTTTTGTGCATTATCACATCCATTTAAAGCAATACATTTTCTACTACATTTATGGAAACAATTCAAAAGCTACATGGAAGCCCAAATATTATTGTAAGCGATAGAGATCCCATTTTCACTGGAAATTTTTGGACAAAATTATTTTCTTGTATTAGTACTGAGTTAGGTCATAGATCATCTTGTCATCCTCAATCTAATGGGCAAACTGAGATAGTAAAAAAATGTTTGGAAGGATATCTTCATTTCTTTGTATCTGATAAACATACACAATGGGTCAAATGGTTGCTTCTCGTTGAATGGTGGTATAACAATTCCTTCCATACTACAGAAAAAATGACCTCATTTATGGCCCTTTATGGATATCATCCACCTTCCATCACATCATATTTAAGAGAAAATTCTAAGTTCAAGTAGTGGAAGATCACATCGAGCATCAACAACAAGTTCTCCAACTCTTAAAGGATAACCTCACTTTGGCTTAGAATAGAATGAAACAATATGCATATCAACATCGTAGTGAAAGAAGTTTTGGTGTAGGTGACTGGGTATTCCTATGGATACAACCATCCTCAAGAAAGCTAATAAGCATAATACATTATCACCAAAGTATTATGGCCCATACAAGGTGTTGCAAAATATTGGTACTATGACATACAAATTGGAGCTTCCTGTAGCTTCCCAAGTGTGCCTAGTTTTCCATGTTTCATGCTTAAAGAAGGTTATAGGTGACAAACTCCCAGTTCAAACTATATTTCTAGAACTTTATGAGGAAGGAAAAATCATATTGGAACCTTAAGTAGTCAGAGAAGCAATAACTTGATAGCTAAAAATTGATCAATTTTGGAGTATCTCATCAAGTGGAAGAACTTACTCGCGGAAGATTCCACATGGGAGGGTGAGAATTTTATAGAGAAGTATCCAGAGCTACTCAAGCATTGAGGAAAACACTTTTTTGAAGGAGAGGGACATGTTAGGTCCCTATAATACTAGTAATTACCCAATTACTATTGTAATTGTAGCCCTTATTGTTATTGTTGTGCCCCTATTGTTATTATTGTGCCCCATAGAAGCCCACTATTGTTATTGTTGTGCCCTTATATTATTATTGTTATGTCAGCTTTGATTATATTGTGACACCTTAGACTCCTATATATAGAAATGATGTTTTTCATTTGTATCATCCAAGAATTTTTCATCTGTGTAATGTAAAGGAGGTTGCTCCCTCGAAGAGGCTGATTTTGAATTCATTGATATATCTTTTCTTCTATTTTGTGAGTTGGCTACTTAACAACGGGAATCACTAGTATTATAGGGACCTAACATTCCAATCTCCTTCACAAAGATGTTTTCCTCAATGCTTGAGTAGTTATGGATGCTTTTGTATAAAATTCTCATCCTCCCATGTGGAATCTTCACGGGGTAAGTTCTTCCACTTGATAAGATACTTTGAAATTGATCAATTTCGTAGCTATCGAGTTCTTGTTTTTGTGATTGCTTTAGGTTACAATATGATTTTTCCTTCCTCTTCAAGTTCTAGTAATTTTGTTTGAATTGGGAGCTTGTCACCTATAACCTTATTTAGGCATGAAACATGGAAAACTGGGTGCAATTGGAAAGCTACAAGAAGCTCCAATTTGTGTGCCATAGTACAAATATTTTGCAACACCTTGTATGAACCATAATACTTTGGTGATAATTTATTATCCTTCTTAAATATCTTGAGGGACATTTTTTTATATGGTTGTAGCCGTAGAAATACCCAGTCACCTACATCAAAACTTTTTTCTCTGTGATGTTTATCTTCCTATTGTTTTATTCTATTTTGTGCCAAAGTGAGGTTATCCTTTAAGAGTTGGAGAACTTGTTTTTGATGCTCGATGTGATCTTCCACTGCTTGAACCTTACAATTTTCTCTTAAATATGATGGGATGGACGGTGGATGATATCCACAAAGTGCCATAAATGGGGTCATTTTTGCTGCAGTATGGAAGGAAGTGTTATACCACTATTAGCCTAGAGGCAACCATTTGACCCATTGTATCTGTTTATCAGATACGAAGCAATGATGATATCCTTCTAAACATTCTTGTACTATCTTAGTTTTCCCATCGTATTGAGGATGATAAGATGAGATATGAACTAACTGAGTACCTAAACAAGAAAATAATTCTGTCCAAAAATTTCCAGTGAAAACGGGATCTCTGTTGCTTACAATAATCTTTGGGTTTCCATGTAGCTGTTGAATTATTTCCATAAATGAAGTAGCAACTGTACTAGCTTTAAATGGATGAGATAGTGCATAAAAGTGTGCATACTTGGTAAGTCTGTCAGCTAACACCATGATGACACTCTTTCCTTCAAACTTGGGTAAACTTGTGATAAAATCAATTGCAACCTCCTCCCAACGTTGACTTGGAATGGATAAAGATTGTAATAGACCCGGGTCTTAATTGTTTCAACTTTATTTTGTTGGAAAACCAAACATTCTGCCACAAAATTTTGAATATTACATTTAAGGCCATCCCAAAAAAATTCCTTCTTAACCATGTGGTAAGTTCTTAAAAATCCCGAGTTCCCTCTGTTAGAGCCTAGATCGACCTCAGGCTGAAGGGAGGCAAACCTAGGATAACCGCAAACCATGCTTAACCTGGTAGCTAGCCCTACTAGGTTGGGATAGGGCTCTCTCCTTGTAAATATCAGTTGAGATGATTGAATCAAATATGGATTTTAGGCTAGGTATAGTAGCTCTAGGGATTTGATTGGATTTTTAGGTTTTGGTTGTGAGATCAATTGGAGAAGGAAGATTGGGTCTGGGAAATCAACTCAGGGATACAGTCATGTTCTGTGCAGAAAGGTAGACAAGGATTTATGTATAGAAATGGATTAAGATGGTAGATTAAGATAGTTGAGGAGTTGAGAAGGGCATAAAGAAACTATGAATCCTCTTCAAATGGTTGAAAACATTGAAAACCAAACGCAATCCCAAGACAAAGCACAACAATGTATTTTGTCCATTCACCTTAATTCATTGAGTTTTAGAAGAGAAAGATGGATTTGGATACATATAAAAGATAAGAAAATCTCATTACAAAGAAGAAACAACACATAAACTCACTATCACAAGAATCCCACAAAAATAGTTGTGAATCCTGGTTTTATTCCTTGCCAAACTGCTGATACACATGTTCAATGAGTACCACCACTTCCACCAAAGTCCAACCCTTACAAATGACTAAGAAATTACATAATATAGGCAAGGAAGCCACTCATGCTAGCTACCAAGGTTGAATCCATGAGAAAAGGGGTGGTTTCAACCATATCTAAACTAGGAACACAAAAGTAGGCAGTGGAACAACTTACCTCTAAAACATAGGGAACCAATTCATTACAACTCAAAACCACTTGGAACCTGATATATCTACCCTATGAGGTGATTTTCATCTATAATTACATCAAATACATCATTTACCAAGCATACATTTACCTAAAAAAGAGGAAAAGTCAACCACTGAAGAAACTAGGTGAAATTTTGAGTTTTAGGCAAAATTGACAAAATTTGCCTCATGCGTAGTGCAGGTTTAGGGAAGCTTTTGGAGGCCCTCCACTCATCCAAATTAGGCCCAAGATAGCTTGTTGGAAATATTTTCCTCTCTAATTTTTGGAACACTTTGAAATTTATAATTTAGAGTTAATTTGACCCTCCAACAGTTTATTCTCCTAAGAATGCTTCCTGTGGGTCCAAAAAGTGGCAGAGAGGGCATTTTTTGGGTGTTTTTTGCCCTTTTGGTGGTCTAGATCTTGTCCAAAATTGATGAAACTTTCTGGTTTTGCTTATTTTTTTGATGCTGAATCCAAATCTATAATCCATTTGTCAAGAGGATGCACTAATTCAACGCGCAACACTGGTGGCGCTGCGCATCAGCCGTAATTTCCTATGTTGCCTAATTCAAAAATTGGAAAATGACAAAATTGTTTCAAAATTTGCTCAATTTTGGCTCAAAGATGCATCATGGGTTACTTTATTAGGCTAAAGTCACATCAGCCAAAATTTTGAGCTCTTCATCCTTCTTTTTTCCTTTTAAGGCCCTCCTTAATCTTGCCTTAAGGTGCTTGATCCTCTTGTTGCATATTCTATTCTGGGTCAAATAATGGTGGTCTATATGCCTTAGCATCTTGTTGTCTCTATTTGGTTTCTTTAGAAGGCCCTCAAGGTGGATATTTACCCTTTCAAGCCATATCTTTCTCTCATTATCCACTTAGCCCTCTCTAAATTAACTGACAAAGCTTGTATATTGTCCTCTTGCTTCTTGATGATCATGTCTTTGACAATCCTTGGATCTTGAGCATCCAAGTCATGACATTAACTCTTTGTGTCTCCTCATGGTCGACAAGGTCAAAATCTCTCTCCATTTTTATGGCTGTGAACACTTGTGGTTGTATGGACAATGGTGAAGTGAAAATACAGTGGAGGAATGAAGTGGATAGAGTGTATGGAGGGGTATGTGAATGTATGAAATGTAAATAAAGTTTAGGGAATGAGAATGGGATATAGGGGAGAGGGTTGGGTTTTTAGGGGAATAGGTAAGGTTTGTAGGGGAGTACGTAGAATAGGTTTTGTATGTGGAGGTTTAGGGTTTTATGTAGAATAGGGTTTGGGAATAGTGGGATGTAGGGATTAGGGTTTGGGGATTGGAAAAAATAGATGAAGGGAATATTGTATAGGGAGTTAGGGAAGGGATTAGGAGATAGGTTTTGGGTAAATGGATTTAGGGCATAGGGTTTTAGAAGAGAATGATAAACAACTGTGGTATGAAATGTATGAGGTAGTTTTAGAGACAAGTTAGGGTTTATTTTTTAGAGAGGCATAAACCACAAAAAATTCATGTAAACCCTAGTTTCAACTGAAAAGAGGCTCTACTTACTTGATAGGAGGTGACATGAGGCAATTTCAATGCTTGAAGATGCTTTTTAGAGGTTTGGAAGCTTCACAACCCAATGCATAGTGCCACCAGCCCAATGCATAGCACCTCCTTTACGCGCAACACTAGTGTATTTTTCTAAAGGATGTTTGGCTCTGATGCATAGCACCAGCTTCCCAATGCGCAGCGCCACTGTTCCTATGCGCAGCGCCAACTTCAAGGCGAGTTTTGACTGCCTTAAAAATGTCAAGATTGGGCATGTGATAGCTCGTTGGAAATATTGTCAATTCTAATTTCTAAAACATCTTGAATTTCTCAATTTGGAGTTCATTTTCCCTATAAAAAGTCAAATCTCCCAAGACTGGTCAAAATGTGTAGAATGAGGTTTCCTAAATGCAGTGTTGTTGCAGTCAAATTTTGAAGGTCTTCCGCAACTCCAAATTGAGCTCATGATAGCTCATTGGAAATATCTCTTTGTCTATATATCATTTAAATCATCAAGAAAATTATTTGAACATCCCAGCTAGGTGAAATATTGATTTTCCTATGGTCGCTCCAGAAGTGCATCAATCCTCCTGAGGCCAATGATGTTTTTGACATTTCTCCCAAACCATGAAATCTGTGTAAAAACTGAAAGAGGTTTTTCTTCTTGGGTCAATGATGAAAAAAACCCTCTCTCATTATTGGCAAATTCATCCTTTCTTGCTCAAAAGCATAGTTTGAAGAAAACCTATCCCGATATGTGGAACAGGGGATTTGTAGAAACGAAGAGAAATGAAGGGGATGAGGGGCATCTAAATTATTGAGAAAATTTTGGGAAGTAGGGAGGAATGTCAGGAAGCAGGTGAAAGTGGAATTTCAAATATTGAGTGAGGGGAAGGGGTCCAAAATGGCAAAACACAGGCCTAACCTAGAAAATTGTCAAATTGTAGCAATAAGCTAGGGTTTGTGGGAAAATGACGAATTTGAGGGATATCAATGATGGGAATTGTTTAATAAGGTATATCATGGATAGGGGAAGGTGTATGAAAATTAGGACACAAGTTTTGTTGATCATTTGGCCATCCAAGAAAAATTACCTTCAAAACCCTAAGAGAGGGAAATGGGCCTTACCCAAGTACAATTGAAGAATGAACAAGGTGTAAAATGACCCATTGGAACCTAAAATGATGATGACAAATCTTTGAATGATGGTATGATAAGCTGAATGGTGACATGTACCAATACCTGGAAGACTTTGGAATGAGTGAAACAACCCTAGACCTAATACCTAGTGACCAACTTTTACTTGAAGACTCACTGAAATGACAAAATTTGACTTTGACACCCTGAGACCACTTTGTAAGATCATATTTGGTCACTGATGGAAGGATTCAAAGGATGATACTAACATTTGCTCCATTGGGGATGGTAGCTCCTTGGAGGTGCCAAGAACACCGTAGACCAAGTAGCCTTATCCATTGGGCATGGAGTCAAAAACAAAAATTGAAATGGATAACTGAAAATTGACGACTCAAAGACAAAAACTAACTTGAAACTGACTCAATACTAAAACACAACTGAAAAACTAGAAAATATGCTCAAAATGGAGCTTATTCAATAAAATCTACTCTAATTATTCCATTCATCACCTGATCATGTGAAATGAAACAACTAGTGTAACCAAGTAAGCATTCTAACTATTGTTTGAATTCTCTGCAAGCTCTTTCTTATGAACAACAAGATAGAACTATTGAAAGGCAACTTCCATGAAAACTTGTAAACAAATCCTTTGAATAATATGGATTCTTTATCCGACTCCAAAAATACTGCATAAGGATCTTGAAATTCATGTGCACTGGGACTTAGCTCATTCGATGGATTACTTTTATCCTCCTCATACCATGAATGCAAACTTTCGTCTAAGCTTTGTGACGAGAGTCTTGCTGAAAATGACAAAGAAACGGACTGTCGGATCAAGTTTGTATCAATACTTGTTTCAATCTCATAGTTAGCTAGTGGAGAAGGACTTTGACTGCAGACATCATCCAACACATCAGCTATTGGATCGTGAAACACTTGAAAAGACTGTTGCAACCCATTTTTGATTGGTTCCAATGAGATGGCATGATTTTGTATAGGCTGCTTATCCTTTATTGAAGATATACGATGCAAATTTCCCTTTAAAAACTGAAATGATTTGAAATAGAATGGTACGAAATCATCTTGCATCATTTGATCATATGTTCCAGCTTCCATGTCTTCATCTGCAAATTGACAATCAATGGCATTCGGTGGCTGTAAATCTAGATACGAGAAGTCTTGAACAAGGATCTCATTGCCCTCTAGATGGTCCAGATCAAAACTTATTGATGGTTGATTTTTGATTGAATGAAAGTTGTCTCTGATGATCTGAAATGAAGTAAAACAAAAAGGCAAAGATCCTTCACTTCAAAATTTGTTGCAATTTCCTCCTCACTTCCATAGCTGATATGCTTCGGTTGATCACTATATTCGAGCTACTTAAAGTGGACTTCCTCCTTCCAAAAACCAGCTGCTGATTTATCTACAAAACTATCTTCTGTTTGGAGGACATAATCATCATCATACTGATCAAACTGAGGAAAATCATCAGTAAAAAAACACATCATCAAGCATACATGTCATATCAACAGATCTCTCTTCTCCAAGATGATCTATAAAACAATAATTATCAAGTATATGACAACTGTGATAATAAAGAAAATGTTTTGGATCAGCAACTTGTTCCTCTTCAATTAGCGAGCCATGGTCATGAGCATTATACTCATTCCTTGTGGTGATCCTATGCATCATCTCTTCCACTGCACTTACCAAAATGTCGAGATTTACCTCTAAATATGTCAGTTCTTCTAGATCTATGTTCTCCATCTCTTCTTCCTTCAATTTTTCCCTTCTGATCAGCAAATTAGCCTCTACATCTACTGCACTATTCTGCATCTCATCAAGTGTTGCAAGGTTGCTTTCTATCAGCTGAAACTCCATTTCCAGATCAAAGGCATCCGGGTAGTGCAAGAGAGTGGATCCAGGAGGAGGTCTTATATTAACTGGCATTGAAAAATAGACTTGGTTAAGCCTAGTAGAAAACTGTTGTACTGTCTCCCTTAGCAATCTTTTTAGTTGGTTATACTCTTTTATAATCGAGAAAGGGTTTTGTCTGACCACCCACTTGTCGAGGAAAACTTTGATGAACTACTGGAAATCTGAGATGCTTGCATCAGGCAGGGTTTTGAACCAACTCTTAATTTTGCCTCGCAAAGAAAGAGCAAAAAGGCTAATACTGACATCCTCTTCATCAACTTCAAAAAGGTCAAGAAAAGACTCAAAATTTAGTACATGTATCTCAGCAGTGATGTTGTAACATTCACCATCAAATATTGGTAGATATAGCTAATGATTTTTAGGGAAATCATGGGATATAGGAGGTAAAATTAGAGGCTTGTATCTATCCGGAATTTTATAAGGTATAGGAATATGTACAAAAGGTGTAGAATCAGTCTTTGTTTCTTGAGGCTCATAGTTTGAAGACGATCAACATAAGAAATCACATGCGGAGAATTCAAACAAAAACTATAATGCTTACTTGGTTGCATTGGTTGTTTCATTTCACATGATCAGGTGATGAATGGAACAATTAGAGTAGGTTTTATTGAATAAGCTCCATTTTGAGCATATTTTCTAGTTTTTCAATTGTGTTTTAGTATTGAGTCAGTTTCAAGTTAGTTTGTGTCTTTGAGTCGTCAGTTTTTAGTCATCCATTTCAGTTTGTGTTTTTGACTCGATGCCCTATGGATAAGGCTACTTGGTCTACGGTGTTCTTGGCACCTCCAAGGAGCTACCATCCCTAATAAAGCCAATGTTAGTGTCAGCCTTTGAAGCCTTCCATCAATGATCAAATATGTTCTTACAAAGTGGTCTCAGGGTGTTAAAGTCAAATTTTGTCATTTCAGTGAGTCTTCAAGTAAAATTTGGTCACTAGGTATTAGGTCTAGGGTTGTTTTCACTCATTCCAAAGTATTCCAAGTATTGGTCCATGTCACCATTCAGCTTAGTGTACCATCATTCAAAGAGTTTTCATCATCATTTCAAGTTCCAATGGGTCATTTTACACCTTGTTTGTGCTTCATTTGTACTTGGATAAGGCCCATTTCCCTCTCTTAGGGTTTTGAAGGTAATTTTTCTTGGATGGCCAAATGATAAAAAAAACTTGTTTCATGATGTTCATACACCTTCCCCTATCCATAATATACCTTCTTAAACAATTCCCATCACTGATATCCCTCAAATTCGTCATTTTCCCACAAACCCTAGCTTATTGCTACAATTTGAAATTTTTCTAGGCTAGGCTTATGTTTTTCCCTTTTGGACCCCTTCCCCTCACTCAATAATTGAAATTAAACTTTCACCTGCTTCCTAAAATCCCTCCCTACTTCCAAAAATTTTCTCAATAATTTAGAAGCCCCTCATCCCCTTCATTTCCCTTCATTTCTACAAATCCCCTATTCCACATATCGGGATAGGTTTTCTTAAAACTATGTTTCTGAGAAAGAAAATATGAATTTGAAAATCATGAGAGAGGTTTTGTCCATCATTGACATAAGACGAAAAACCTCTTTCAGTTTTTACACAAGTTTCATGGTTTGGGAGAAATGTTGAAAACATCATTGGCCTCAGGAGGATTGATGCACTTCTGGAGTGACCTTGGGAAAATCAAGATTTCACCTAGCTGGAATGTTCAAATGACTTGTTTGATGATTTAAATGTTATCTATATAGAGAGATATTTCCAATGAGCTATCATGAGCTCAATTTGGACCTGAGGAAGACCTTCAAAATTTGACTGCAACAACACTCTACATTTAGGCAACCTCATTCTGCACATTTTGACTAGTCTTGGGAGATTTGACTTTTTATAGGGCAAAGTAACTCCAAATTGAAAAATTCAAGATGTTCTAGAAAGTAGACTCGACAATATTTCCAACGAGATATCACTTGCCCAATTTTGACATTGGGAAGGTAGTCAAAACTCACCTCGAAGTTGGCACTGTGCATAGGAATAGTGGCACTACGCACTGGGAGGATGGAACTGCGCATCAGGGAGGCGCTGTGAATTAGAGCCAAACTTCCTTCAGAAAAATACACTAGCACTGCGCATCAGGGAGGTGTTCTGCATTGGTCTGGTGGTGCTACACATTGGGCTATGAAGCTTCCAAACCTGTAAAAAGCATCTTCAAGCACTGCAATTCCTCATGTCACCTCCTATCAAGTAAGTAGAGCCTCTTTTCAGTTGAAACTCAGTTTACATGAATTTTTGGTGGTTTATACCTCTCTAAAAAATAAGCCCTAACTTATCTCTAAAGCTACCTCATACATTTTATACCACAACTGTTTATCATTCTCCTTCTAAAACCCTGTGCCCTAATTCCATTTTCCCAAAACCTATCTCCTAATCCCTTCCCTAATTCCCTAGACATTATTCCCTTCATCTATTTTTTCCAATCCCCAAACCCTAATCCCTACATCTAACTATTCCCAAACCCTATTCTACATAAAACTCTAACCCTTCACATATAAAACCTATTCTACCTGCTCCCCTACAAACCTTACCTATTCCCCTAAAACCCCTACCCTCTCTCCTAAATCCCATTCACATTCCCTAAACTCTATTTACATCTCATACATTCACATACCCCTCCATACACTCTATCGACTTCATTCCTCCACTCTCTTTTCACTTCACCATTGTCCATACAACCAAAAGTGTTCACAACCATAAAAATAGCGAGATATTTTGACCTTGTTGATTATGAGGAGACACAAAGAGTTAATGTCATTGACTTGGATGCTCAAGATCCAAGGATTGTCAAAGACATGATCATCAAGAAGCAAGAGGACAAGATACGTGCTTTGTCAGTTAATTTAGAGAGGGCTAAGTGGATCATGAGAGAGAGATATGGCTTGAAAGGGTAAATATGCACCTTGAGGGGCTTTTGAAGAAAGCAAATAGAGACAACAAGATGTTAAGGCATATAGCCCACCATTATTTGACCTGGAATAGAATATGCAACAAGAGGATCAAGCACCTTAAGGCAAGATTACGGAGGGACTTAAAAGGAAAAAAGAAGGATGAAAAGCTCAAAATTTTGGCTGATGTGACTTTAGCCCAACAAAGTAACCCATGATGCAGCTTTGAGCCAAAATTGGGCAAATTTTGAAACAATTTTGTCATTTTCCAATTTTTGAATTAGGCAACACAAGGAATTTCAGCTGATGGCGCTGGCACTGAATTGGTGCAACCTCTTGAAAAATAGCTTATATATTTGGATTCAGAATCAAAAAATAAGCAAACCCAAAAATTTTCATCAATTTTGGAGAAGATGTGGGCCACGAAAAGGGCAAAAAACACCCAAAAAATGCCCTCTCTGCCACTTTTTGGACCCACAGGAAGTAGTCTTGGGAGAATCGACTTTTGAGGTCCAAATCAACTCCAAATAAGAAAAATTCAAAGTGTTACAAGAACTAGATAGGTAGAGATTTCCAAAAAGATATCTTGGGCCTGATTTGGATGAGTAGAAGGCCTCCAAAAGCTTCCTTAAAGCAGCACTGCATATCAGGCAGATTTTTTCGATTTTGCCTAAAACTCAAAATTTTGCCCAGTTTCTTCAGTGGTTGAATTTTCCTATTGTTTAGGTAAATGTATGCATGTGTTGTGGTCACCAAAAACCCCCCTCTTTGTTTGGTATTAGCAATAACATCAAGCAAAGGGGGACCCTTAACAAAAATCCGAAAAATATTTTTTTATTAAAATTTTTGTATTTAACTCCCTAAAAGCTATATCGCATCACAAACAGAGAGTGAAGTGTTTTCCTATGCGCATAAATAAGCTGCAAAGAAGCGATGCGACATTCACCGCATCGTATATTTTGAAAGCGCCCTTAAAGAAAACCTAAGGAATCGCCGATGGCCGATATGCGACGTCGCGTATCGCAACGTCGCATAAGAAGCGCACAATGATCAAATGAAAAATGCGATCTTGCGATTTGCGATCTGCGATCTTACAAACTGCGATCTTGTGATTTGCGATCTGCGACGAATGAGACTATTAATTGCTGCGATGCGAATCGCAGAAACCACTCATCATAAAGTTTCTTCGGCATGATCTGTAAACCCAAAATTGAGCGCGCACCTTAAGGGAAATTAATGATTGCACGCCTGAGTATCCAAAGATGATCGTGTTGCGTTTTTCGAAGAGTCAAGTCATTATGAGTGTCATGATTATGCATTCATTAGAACTTAAAGCTTTCATGTCAATCTTTTCGTCATTCCTCTTTTCCTTTGCGTAAGCTGTAAGGCAACAACTAATATAAATCTATATGCATGAAACATCTAAGGAAAAGGGAAAAGTGCCAATACTTGAAGAACAGAGAGGAGATGCCTTCGTAAATGGATGCCGCATGCAGCAGAGCCACGGATTCCAGAGTATCACTCCATAGACACTGATGAAAATAGACTATCCAAGACTCAGAGTCAAAGGCACATAAAAGCAGCATGTTTGCAAAAGATCCTGAAGCTCAGACTGGCTAAAGCAAAAAGAAAAACGCTAACGAGGGAGGTCGCTCCAGAAAATCCTGGAACAAATAACAGAAGCAATTTTCAATACAGAAGATTGTTCAGGCAACGAAATCCCTAACTCATTGAGTCATTCGCACGGCCGGAAACCGAAATAGCAATAGCACAATCAGTTTGAAAGAAATCTGGGTTATACTAAGTATACACACAGCAAATACACCCAGCCAGAGGAAGATTTTCAAAAATATCTTTTAGTTTGTCAGAAAGAGGTGCCAACTTTTGTTATTTCTACTTTTATCGCTCGAGCAAAAGGAAAAGACAACCAGACAACTCTTTCCAGGCGAACCTTGCATTGCTTACAGCACTAAGGAGCAGATACAGAAACGGTTAGAAATTAGATTCAATTTTTAGAAATAAATTTGTTTTAGTAAAAGGGCGGTCATTTGAAGCCGTTCCCTAAATTTGTGTAATTAATATTAGTTAGTTAGTAGTATTTAACCCTTCTCATGGCATTTGGAGAAGGGTCCAGAAATTTGTCAAAAAACTTGTCCTCAGAACATGCACTTTTGCACCCTCGGAGGGGGTTTTTGATGAATGGATGGATCGAGATTTATTTATGTTTGCATTTTAATGTCTGCTACTGATGTTGCACTTCTGTACTCTTAGTAGATGTTAGAAGTAAGTATAGATAAATCGTTATTGCTTGAGGTTTGTGACTGAAATCAGTCATAAATGGTACTTTTATCTCTTGATTAATTTATGCTCATATTCTTAGAGTGATACACAACTGGGTTGTTTATATGTTGATGTATGAATGTTTGGGTTACCATTTGGCACTTTTGAACGGTGGAATCATTTGTTTGTGCTTGACATATGAATGACTTATCATGCGATATGCTGTTCAAAAATGTTTTGCCTAAATTCTTATGCAGAATGGTTTATCTTAGTTGATTTATATTCTTATGATAGCTGAATGATATTTATTACCAGTTATTGTATGAAATCTTTTTAGATCGCATGATGAAAGAATCCTACCCCGGGTTAGTATAGATTAGATGTGCTATTTTTGTTAGATTACAGTAGCATAGAGCCAGTTTAGAGTTTAGAATTAAATTAGCTTAGAATTACATCTAGATTAGCATCATCCAAATCTACACACACACACACACACATCCTTTAAATTGGGAAGTTGGTCCCATTATCCCCAGTCGGACCCGCTACACCAAACGGGCAAGGAGACGCCAACCAGGTTCCGGACCGGGTGGGTATCCCCCTTGTTGTTGACCCGATTTTAGGGCCCTCAACAACATGGTAAATGATGTATTTGATGTAAGTATATATGAAAATCACCTCATAGGGTAGATACATCAAGTTCCAAGTGGTTTTGAGCTGTAATGAATTGGTTCCCTATGTTTTAGAGGCAAGGTGTTCCACTGCCTACTTTTGTGTTCCTAGTTTAGATATGGTTGAAACCACCCCTTTTCTCATGGATTCGACCTTGATAGCTAGCATGAGTGGTTTCCTTGCCTATATTATGTAATTTATTAGTCATTTGTAAGGGTTGGACTTTGGTGGAAGTGGTGGTACTCATTGAACATTTGTATCAACAGTTTGGCAAGGAATAAAACCAGGTTTCACAACTATTTTTGTGGGATTCTTGTGACAGTGAGTTTATGTATTGTTTCTTGTTTGTAATGAGTTTTTCTTATGTTTTATATGTATCCAAATCCATCTTTCTCTTCTATAACTAAATGAATAAAGGTGAATGGACAAAATACACTGTTGTGCTTTGTCTTGGGATTGCGTTTGGTTTTCAATGTTTTCAACTATTTTATGAGGATTCATAGTTTCTTTATGCCCTCCTCAACTCCTCAACTATCTTAATCTACCATCTTAATCCATTTCTAGTACATAAACCCTTGTCTACCTCGCCCCACAGAACATGACTGTATCCCTGAGTTGATTTCCCAGACCCAATCTGCCTTCTTCAATTGATCTAGCAACCAAAACCTAAAAATCAAACCAGAAACTCTGAGCTACCATACCCAGCCTAAATTTTACATTAAATTCAGTCATCTCATCCCCTAATTGCCAATATCCTAATTGACATTGACAAGGAGAGAGCCCTCTCCTGACCTGGTAGGGCTAGCTACCAGATTAAGCGTGGTTTGATGTTACCCTAGACCTGCCTTCCTTCAGCCTGAGGTAGATCCAGGCTCACTGATCCGTTGTTAGGGATGAGGTGACAGATATTCTCTAGGAAAGATCATTTAATTTGCAGATTTGGTTGCTGATGGTGGACAACAGTCAGACACATATGAACACTGAAACATTCACCTAGTGACTCCAATTCAATCGAGAGATTCCAACGCTCACTGATCAGTTCATGCACTAAAATAAGATGGTAGGGTATGTGGCAAACCTTGTGTTTTGTGAAGTTTTAAAAGAAGTTAGAGATCAGTTAGTGGATATTGAAATTGATGAAGTATTTTCATTACGATGCTTCAATGTTTGAGATCTCTGAAGTTTCCTCCTAAAGCTAAAACTGGTTTCTTTGATATAGTTATTGAAAAATTTGAGAAGGAGATTCAATATTTAAATGATCAGATCCAATCATATGAATTTGGAGATTCCAAAAAGTTCTTGGAAACTTTCCCTCCTTCAAAACAAGAAAAAATTGAGCTGCCTGTGGATGTTTGCATTGAAAGTTTGCAGTTGGAGGTCTATGTTGAGGAGTTAGGGCAGCAAAAAGAGTCTGGTTTCTTCGATCATATTGCAACGTACATAGAAATGTTTTTCAGTTTGAAGGATAGATCAGATTGCCTTTTACACAACCAAATTCATTATGTGCATGTATGGCTATCAGCCCTTCCAGTTATGTCCTAGTTGAAGAACTTCCAAGCAACATCCTTATCACAGTTACTTCATTGGTTGATTTGGCATTACAATATCACTTGATCTATTGATTTAGCTGCAAAGTAGGGTAGATTTGTAAATAAATAAGCTGCCCAAGGCAACATTTCAGTTTTCGGTATTTGTATATGTACAGGTTGCAGTATCTATATGTTTTATGGATTGGTATAAGTTGTTTTGGGTTTGCAGCTGTTTGACCATATTTCCCATTGGATGAGGAACTTGGTCTACAGTGTTCTTGACACCTCCAAGGAGCTGCCATCCCCAATAAGGCCAATGTTAGTTCCAGTCTTCGCAGCCTGTCACCAGGGATCCAAATGGGCTCTTACTATGTCTGGTCTTCAGAGATGTTTTGCACATTAGTTTCAATGCAAATCATATCCTAAGTATGTTAATCAAAAGGAGCTCTGAAAAATATTTCCAATGGTATATCACACTCCCATAACCAGCTCCCTGATTAGAAGATATGATCGAAATGAATGATTGATTTTGGGTTATGCATGTTTTGAGGCCAGTAGCTGCACACAGGGACAAGTTTACAAAAAAATTAGTTTGGACAGGAATTTTACAAAAGTGAAAGAGGCTTTTGTCCATCACATACCAAATAACAAAATTTCCTTCAGTTTATGCACATGTATTACTATGTGGGAGATATGCAGTGATATTTGAAGCCTACATTAAAACAAAACAAATTTTGCAGTTATTTTACTGTTTTAGTCATTTTAGTACGGTGCCATTTTACTACTGATGGAAAGTAATTTTGAGAAACCCAAAGAGGTTTTTGTTAACCACGAGCCATATAAAAAAAATGTCTTTCCTTTTATTCGCAGGTGTCATGAATTTGGATATGTGACTAGATATTTACAGCTCATTTTCACAGATTTAAATTTTTAATGATTTTCTGTTTTAGAGATGATTGTGTGGCACAGATTTTGGGCAGCTAGAAACGAATTTCCAAAATTTGGGAGAGGATTTTCTCCAAAATGACCTTATATACAAAAACCTATTTTATTTTTGTAATAGGTTGTATGGTTTAGGAGATACGAGTTCATCTTCAACACCTATTTTCCGAAATTCAGTCCAAGTTTAAGGTAACTGATTCTATTTTGAAGAAGATGGTTGAGCTCAATTCTCTTAGTACAGGGATGAGAAAATGTATATATTTTATGAATTTCATAGTTTAGAGGTTCGATTTTGGGAGCAGAGAGGTTGTCTTGGCTTTGTGTAAATTTTTTCCTGAATATCATTTTAATAAAGCAGTCTTTTACGCTTTGGATTTGGTATCATCACGGTGCTGATGTTTAGTATGTTTTTCCTATAATTAATTTACACATTATGTTTTTTTCTGCCTTGTTATAGCATTATATAAGTGATATGTTAGGAATTCATCCATAATGATGCTCCTTTCATGATGATTTTGTTGTTAGTTGTAATGGTTGTCTTAGCAGAATTCATCCTTGGCTAGATGCTCTGTTGAGCAACCTCATGATTCTCTTTCATCTAAAGTTTTTGTTGTAGATTCATACTTTGTATGATGCCTATAGGGCAGCGGGCTTTCTCCCTTATACTTCTAACATTTATAGTCTTCACTTGGCTAAACATGGCACTTAATTTGCCCCAGGTTTGCTGACAAAAACTGACATCGATTCCATAGTCCAAATCATCCTTTCTCTTGCTGTTTTGACCCAAAAAAAATCCAATCAAATCCTCTGAGCTACTATACCTAGCCTAAAATCCATATTTGATTCAGTCATCTTGACTGAAATTCACAAGGAGAGAGCCCTCCCCCGACCTGGTAGGGCTAGCTACCAGGTTAAGTGTGGTTTGATGTTACCCTAGACCTACCTTCCTTCAGCCTGAGGTAGATCCGGGCCCTAACACCCTCCTAAGGGAGAGGTGTGAAATTCCATAAGAATGTTTTGTTTGAGTTAAGAATTCTTATAGAGGTATAAGTGATCTTTGTGCCATAACAATTCATTTTTCCAGCTAAAAGTATCAGATGTACTGGGATCTTATTGTAGCTTTTGAATGAGTTCCCACACTTCTTCTTCACTCTTCCATTCATCCCTTGCTTCATTTATCCAATCTAGTTGGATAATAGAAATGGCGCAAAGAAATGCTTCCACATCCTCATCCTCTCTTGAGAGTGTATCTGCAACAACATTTTTCTTCCCTTTTTTGTAGATTATTTCAAAGCCATAACCCAACATATTTGTGACCCATTTTTTCTGCTATTTTGAAGATAATATTTGTTATAAAAATTATTTAAGACTATCATGATCTATTTTTACCTTGAAGTGTAAGGGTAGCCATTTCTTAAGTGCGTGTTGTATTGCTAACATTTCCTTCTCATAAATAGCTTTGTGTAAATAGTTTGCTTTGATTGGACGACTATCGAAAGCAATGGGTCTTTCTTCTTGCATTAAAACAACACCAATTCCATTTTCTAAAGCATCACATTCCACGATAAAGGTTTTTGTGAAGTTTGGTGTAGCTAAGACCAGTTCTTGTCACATTGCCTCTTTAAGATGTTCAAAGGCCTTCATTTCTTCTAGAGTCCACAGAAATGCATCGTTCGTCAATAATGTTGTTAGAGGTGCTGCTATTCTTGCATAGTTCTTAACAAACATGTGATAATACCCTGTCAACCCCAAAAATCCTCACAGATGCTTTATGGATGCTGAGATTTTCCATTCCTTAATGGATTTAATTTTTCTAGGGTCTACCTTAACACCTTCATGGGATACAATATTACCTAGATATTCCAAATCTTGTACTCCAAAGAAACATTTAGATCTTTTTGCATATAATTATTTCTCCTCCAATAGTTTGAGAACCTTGTCAACATGTTGAACATGATCCTTCCAAGACTTGCTATAGATTAGTATATCATCAAAAAATAATAACACAAATTTTCTAAGGAAGGGTTTGAAAATGGAATTTATCAAACCTTGAAATGTAGAAGGTACATTGGTAATGCCAAAAGGCATGACCAAAAATTCATAATGACACTCATGAGTTCTAAATGTTGTTTTCATAATGTCTTTAGCATTCATTCTGTTTTTATGATATCCTGAATGAAGATCCAACTTTGTGTAGTAAATTGATTCATGCAATTCATCCAATAATTCATGAATCATAGGAATGTGAAATTTATCTTTAATAGTGAGCTTGTTGAGCTCCATATAACGGACACATGCACCATGATCCATCCTTTCTGTGCACCAATACTACTGGAGTAGAGAAAGAACTTTGACTAGGTTGAATTATACCAGCCTCTAGCATTTCTACAACCATACGTTCAATTTCACTCTTTTGCGAATAGGGATATCTGTAAGGCCTAATGTTTGGAGGAACACTTCATGGAATCAAATGAATAGCATGATCATAACCACAAATAGGTGGGAGGCCTTTGGGAGTATCAAAGACCTTGGAATGCTTATCCAAGACTTTTTGGAGATATGGAGAAATATATGATTTTGATGTGGGAACCTCTAACAAACATAATTTTGCAATTACGCCTCATTGTTATTTCTTTAGAATTTTTTTCATGATATTAGAGATGATTATATTTCTCAGTTTCCCTGCGATACCCATTAATTCAACTTCCTTTCCTTCTGAATTTTTTTTCAAGAAAAGTTCTTGAAAATTAAAAGCTATCATACCCAAAGATTGTAGCCATTGGACTCGTAATACAACACCAACACCACCCATTGGAATGAAAAGAATTGAGTTATTCAATACTTATTATCCCATGGATAGCTTGATATTATGGAACTTTCCAGAGAAATTTACGGTTCCTCCATTTTCAACCATCACTTGACACTCTGGTGCTAGATATAGGAAGCAATTCAATTCCTTGGCTATCTTACAATGAATAAAATTATGGCTATTGCCTGAATCAATCAACACTATTACCTTTTCCTTCTTGATATGTCCTTCCATCTTCAGAGTATGAGGAGTGGTAATTTTGGAAAATGAATTACAATATATGGTCAGATTCATTTCTTCTCTCTCTAGGGTTTTTTCCCAGTGTATATCCTCTTCTTTCGATATTTCTTGTTCATTTTCCATCCTCTTCACAATCTATGTAAAATAATTTCTTCTAAGCACACTTATGACCTTTAGTGAATTTGCTATCACAAATGTAACAAAGCTATTTTTCTCTTTTTTCTTCCAATTTTTGTGGTGACAACCTTGCAGGTTGTGGAAGGCTAGGGGAAAAAACACTTCCATATTTATAGTTGTGAGTGGTAGGCTTCCTTGTTTCCATAATTTTACTTTCAAATTTTTTGGCCAACTTGAATTCCTTCTCCAATGAATCAGGTTCCCAAGGGCGAACCTCATGTTGGATGTTATCCTTTAAAGTCCCTATGAACACATCAATCCTATGCTCCTTTGGAATATATTTTACCCTTATATTCAATTTTTGGAAGTCCTCAATGTGGTCCATCATTAAGCCCTTTTGTTTGAGATTTATCAATTGGCTAAAAAAGGTGTTTCTTTTTGTATCCTCATAATGTGCTATCATTTCTTCCATAAAAATTGTCCAAGTGACAGTTTTTTTATGAAAAAAAAGCCATCAATACCATACAAACTGATTTGGTTCCAAATATAAAGTTGCAATGCGTACCTTTTGTGTGCTTTTCACATTATGGAGATCGAAATATTGCTACATCTATAATATCCATGTTACAAGACCCTTGCCATCAAACTTCCTCATATTGATAATTGGAAGATGGTGGGTCTTCAATCCAACGTTAGAGTCTATGAAATTGTGATTAACAATTCTTTTTTTCTCATCATGAGTTTCTCTTACTACCCTTTCACCTTTAGTAAGCATTTATTGTAACAAATTTGTCAAATCTATCTTCAAATCTTCCATGTTGCCTTTAAGATTTGCTTCTATACCATCCATCTTAGCTTCCACGCCAACCATCTTAGCTTCCACACCATTCATATTAGCTTCCATTCCATCCATCTTAGTTCCACACCATCCATCTTAGCTTCCATTCTATTCATTTTACCTTCCATGACTTTATTTAATCCATCCATCTTAGCTTCTGTTACTTTTTGTGAGATTGAACATTATTGCACTTGGTCTTGTAATTTTGATATATCATGTTGCATTTCTTCCTCTTCTTCATGATTCATGGTAGATATTTTAGGTTTCTTACTAGGTGTTTCCATTTTCTTTCTTTGGGGCATCAATTAATGATAATTATGCCTCACTATTCCCTTTGAATCACTTCAAACTAATTTTTCAGACCAAACTTATGAAAATTTAAAAAAAAACTACACACTTTTTTTTCTTTGTAGGAGATCAATATTGAATCTATTGTATTTGTGTATTTTCGGATCACTAGGGTCTGAAATAACCCCACCAGTCTGATCAATATTGGATTCTTCAAGAAAGAGTTATGCCAAATCTCCCACAATGACCTGATTATAGACTGGTTCAATAGAGCAGACTTGTACGACCTACCACATGTCACTGTTTTGACCTTCAGATCTAAAAATGATACACATAAAACTTCAGTCCATCTTCTTTCTGTATCTTCTTATGAAATATCAACTTGATGTTTAGAGAGAAAGTTATGATGATTTTCCCAAGGTCACATGTCTGGGATGTAATTTGGGAGCCTGCAAAATCCCTAACTTCCTTGGATCATATCTCCGATAATATCACGAGAAAATATCTGAAATTTAGACTCAAGGTTCATCAAGATTTTGGCTAAAATGGGTTTTAATTTTAGCTTCTGAAACATCATAGAAAAAACATTATAGTGAAAACTCCATGATGAACAGTTTGGAGCAGCGAAACACTATAATCCAAAGCTTTGATACTAAATGTTATGCAATCAGCTCACAAAATAGAAGAAAAGATAGATCAATGACTTCAAAATCAGCCTGTTCAAGGGGACAACCTCCTTTACATTACAAAAATGAACAATTATTGGATGATTCAAATGACAAAACCTCCTTTCTATATATGGGAGTCTAAGTGGTCACAATATAATCAAATTCGACATAACAATAATAATATAAGGGCACAACAATAACAATAGTGGGCTTCTATGAGGCACAATAATAATAATATAGGGACAATAGGGGTGCAACAATAACAATAAGGGCTACAATGAAAATAGTAATGGGAGAATCACTAATATTATAGGCACCTAACACATTTACACACTTTCACAAGCTTTCCCAGGTAGAAATGAATTGAGAGTTACTATGACATGACTCGACAACAAAGTTCTAGTTATGGAAGTGGAGTCTACTAACCAGAAACTTATTGAAACCTCACATGGACACTGGATCACTTAGGTGTCAGAAAACAACCACTGGTGATGAGACCTTGATATGGAACTTTCTTTTTACCAGAATCTACCTTCCATCCACATGCATGCCAAGATATGCATGTGGTTGGAAAGCTGCATGCACACACACATACCTTTCTCCGTGTGGTTGTAGCTGAAATTTCCCAGTTCAATGGGTGCAACTAGAAACCATGTTCCATATTTTTAGGGATAGTTCCAGACCATCTTCCCATAACTACCCATAACTCTCTAGAATTTCCTTAATCACCTACAAAAAGCTTCATTCACTGGTATTGGCTCATTTCCTGCTCAAACTTTTCAAATGCATGAGCATCATTTAGAAAAACACTTTGTGGTCAAGGTACCTGTAGGTCATAAATTCATAGTTTCATCAAAGAATCACCAATAAGGCCTGCTTCCCTTTCTTACTAGCTACAATAACATACATTAGCCTACACATTCATATCAAGTATCCAATAAATAATTAAACCATGGAATGGATTCATAACAAGAGCACATCATAAAATAGGAAATATACCATGCATATAACCAACACTTAACTAGAACAGAATCCTGACAAACCAATCATGAAATCATAAATAAAATAAGAACTTGTGCTCATTATTCTCAATAAGAATCAATACATAATAATGTATGTGAATGCTAACCAAGTTAGGGAATTCCACATACCACACAACCATAGATTGGGTGGAACAAAATATTTCTTTTAGTCAATCACCCCCATGCCATATTCCAAGCATGAATGTGGGATCTCATGGGATAAACCAAAACAAAACCAACCAGGGAATACAAAGGCTAAACCACCCCAATTCTCAACCAAAATTATTTCACTTAAACTGGTTAAGAAATCACCAAACCAACACAAGATTAGATTCCTCATAATTTCTTCACCATACCTAGAAGAATTTTACTGTCTCCACCCACCTATCAAGGGATTCCTAGAGAAAACCATCTCTACCCCCAACCCTTGGGATTTTATTAAGACCACCTCTCTTGGATTCAAAATATTTTGGAAACATAAATCTCAACCAAGAATGAATCCCATCACACCATAACTATCTAGGAAATGGAAAGGCAAGGATGAAACCACTGTCAATCTAGGAAAATCCCATGCCAATGATAGTAAAATAGCATGTAAACCAAAAGAAAGCACCCTGCATTCAAATCCTAGTAAGGAAATCACACATGTAACCTGTTACCTACAAAATCTTCCTACCGTAGATACTCCTCCAATATTTTCCTTATGCTCTCTTTATTTACTTTGCCTGCTTTCTTTTGTCCAAGTTCCTCCCCTCTCTCTCCTCTTGGAGTTCAATTTCTAAAAATGATCAAAACATGAGCTAAAAATTGGCAAATCTAAAAATTGATCACAAGCTGTCAACTATTTCTCAAATTCCTTTTTATCATTGATTTTTGGTGTCTCTTCCTTTCCTTTTCATTTTTTTCCATTTTCCTTTATTTTCTCTTTAATTTCCCTTGCATGCATATTCCTATCCCTTCATCTTATTTTTCTCCTATTTTTCTTTATTCCTTGATCTAATTACCATTTAATGCCTTTTGCCTTTGCCAATTTACATAGCCATTAATTAACCATAGGTGATACCCAATTTAATGTTTTTCCCTCCATTCATCTTGGAATACATGTCCCATGACCTTGATCTTTTTTTTTCCTTTATAATGTCCTTTCAGTTACATGGAAAGTCAACCCTTTGCTGTTACAAACGATATACAAGATAAAATAATATGTGTAATCACTAAGAACTTAGGGACTAGAATGAGTTGGCATTAAATTTAAAAATCCTTTAATACTATATCCCATTCCAAATTATAGAGGAAATTTGATATTCAAGAAAGAAAGAGAAAGGAGAAAATGTAAATGATTGAGGTATGGGTAGGATTCTATGCATAATAAACTGGCACACATGTAGTTCCTTATGACTCCTAGGTTGTTTGTGATGAACAACATACTCAAGTCATCTCTTCCGATTCTGATTAGTTACAAAGGGGACATACAAATGATTAAGTAGGGAGGTAATTATGAGGGCTAATTTTTTCACTAATAAACACCCCTTTTATCACCATACTTATAAAATCACCTGTTACATCCATTTTATTCAATTCATATTCCACTTATTCATCATAATTAGAGTGATTGGATCTAGTGATGATGAACAAGGTTTTTATTTCTTATTTTTTTATAATAAGTTAACAATTTTGCGTGCTTTGGTGAACATTTGTTGGTTATGAGTTTGCAGGTTTTAAGCATGACACCCTTTTATAATTTCAATTGTGAAAGGAATAGTCACAAAAATATTCGATAGCAATAATGAAGCTAGGAAAATCTCTTGGACGGTATCCACATTGAGGATTTTCTTTACAACATTAAAGTCCACACCAATCTATACAATCATATTACAAGGATTCTTTGTATCCAAAAGATTTTTCGAGAAAAGAGACCATTTTTGTTGAAACTTAGGTGAGTAGCAATGCATTTTAATTTAGTTTCTATTTTGGATAAGTGATAATTTTTGAGACATTTGACAACTATAAATAAAAAATGTTTGTCTCCTTTATTCTTGGCAAGAACCACTAAAAAGTAGTAAGAATTTGTATCAATTTTTATATACAAAATATAAGAACCAAACTCAGAGGGTTTGATCTTTTGGAATGTGTTATTATCATCTTCTATTAATAGAAAACAATTTTTTATGCTCTTGTGAGTGTGTAAGACGTTGCAACACACCAACAAAATTAGAGCAAGGACCACTCTATAGTCACACAATTCATATAAATGATTGATAATGGAAGAGGAAAAATATTACGCATGAATAATGCATAGAATTATGATTGGACTAACAGAATTGACTCCCACTAGATCCTTGCAATCATGAAAGCTCCTGGAATAGGCTAGAAGTATCTCCACACCTTAGTAGTGCTACCTCCAAGCATTGGGTGACAACACTATTTAAC
The DNA here is from genome assembly GCA_031772625.1 of Pinus tabuliformis. Taxonomy (NCBI): domain Eukaryota; kingdom Viridiplantae; phylum Streptophyta; class Pinopsida; order Pinales; family Pinaceae; genus Pinus; species Pinus tabuliformis. The sequence continues at coordinate 521,428,003 of CM062815.1, forward strand.
ATTCAAATGTTTATTAGTACAACCAAATATGAAATATAAACATGAATGAATATTATTCACAATGATATAAAATTTTATACAAGTCTAGTGACCTTTTTTTTCACATTCCAAGTGGCCTGTTGGACTCCAATGACCTTTCAAATTTCACACCATAACCCTTAGTATATTAGGTGTCCTACATTCCCCCCTTAATCTGAAGGGGTATATGAGTCCAAGAAGAGAGCTATAATACAAAAATACAATGATGTATGGAAATAATAGGCTGAATGTGCTCTCTCAAATGAAAGTATAAGGTGGGAGAACTTGGGGTCTCAACTGATGGTGGTTTAAGGATGACCACCAACATTGGAATGCTTAGTGCAGTTCCTTGAACTCTTCCAAATCTAGAAAGAAGTTTAAGTCTTCTGCTAGAGGAATTTCTTATTATTGTTTTCAAAATGGATACCTTCGGGTCTCAACCTAGAATTCTTAGTGTGATTCTTGGTAGTCTTCCAAATTTTGCAAGAAGCTGAAGTCCTTTACTAGAGGAAGTGCTCCTTAGTGCTTTGAAGAGGGAGACCATCAACATGGAAAAGGGAGGTATTCAACCTGTGGAATAAAAGGGATAAACTCAACCTAAAAAGGGAGGTCTAAACTTGCAGTGGTTTAAGGAAGCCACCAACCAAAGTCATGCTCATGGGAAATTACTTTATCTATTGCTACAATTTTGAAGTTCAATATAGCTATCTTTGGCTTTTAGGTTGTGGCCCAGGATCACTTGATTTATCTTTGAAACTTATAGATTACCATAAATCCCCCCCTTGTCATATACAAGGTGAGAATATGAAGAAAAATAAAATACAAGACTTTTTAGTACTCGTGAACAAATTATGTGATATGATCTAAATATCTTCTTGGTTGTTGAAGCCCATGGCTAAGAAGTGATCCATCCAAGGTGAATATTTGTTCTCGTAGGAGCCTTGATTCCTAGGCATATTTTTTACTGATGAGTGTCCTTACCATAATGATTACAAGGGAGAAGATCAAAACAATGATATTTCACATGGAAAACTCTGTCACAATGTTAGCATATGCCAATTTTTGACTGTGAATGTGAAGGAGTGGGATATGGAACAAGTGAATACAAACCATTCTGAATAAATCCAACATTCTAAAATTGGATTGGTTTTGAATAATCTGGAATATGAAAGGGCAGATCCTTGTCATATCCAATACCAATTTTGTTGTTGTTGTTGTTGACAATATCGTCCCAAGGTATGATGATGGTCTTGGGAAGTGCAGGCTGAGTTTCTACATCTACATGAAAATATTCTCTTTCAATGACTTTATTAGTTTTTGGAAGCTGATGGGAGTCTGTCTCAATCTCAAAGAGAGGATTTTTAGGAACAAAACAAGTTCAAAATGATGTTAACACTGTTGTAACTCATCTCACTGTAGTTGTGACTCAAGTTGTAGAAACTCAATCTTGTCATGTGCATCTTGCAAATGGTTTCAAATGTTAAAAAGAGTGCCCTTATTAATTTTCACTATGTATTCACTAGTGGAAATGATTAGAGTGCTTAATAAATTAAAAAAAAATCATCAAATCTTTCCATTTTATAAGCAAAAATAATTACTTAATAGTCCTAGTGGAAGCTATAAAAGGAGAGAAAAACCCTAAATATTAAAGAGAATCAACTATTTAAACAATTTTTTCATAATATGTGGCTAGTGAAGAAATATAATAGTGATTTTGGAGTTACTAATCATGCATATGAAAACAAATTTGTAGAGAAGTTGAGTATTTATAATTACAGCAAGTGGTGAAGTTTGGAAATTCAAAGCTAATATTGTAGAACTCTAAAGTAAAAACAATTTTATGCATATATGAGCTTGAATTAGATGTAGTATAGTTCCAATTCATTTCACACATTTCTTATTATATCATCAATTTTACCAGGCATTGATTAATGCAATTAGCCCAGAGATTATCAATTGGTGGTTTCACTATTCGAAGTGTTTGATAAACAACACTGTTGCACTTAAATCCACTACCAAATGAAATCTTCCAGATCCAATTTCCTTGTTGCATTTGTCTTTTGGCCTCAATATAATTAAACTCATACCAAATTGAGCTTGAAGAATTGTAGCCAAAGTGATTCCTCCACACCAAGGAATCCCTCGAAAGCTCAGTCTTGGCGATGGCTCCCTTTATTCCTTCTGTTGGAAAGGACCAGTGATCTAAGAGAAACTACCCTCCACTTCGTCATTAGTTACACATGAATTCTTTATAGGTTGTAAGTGAAACCTTGTATTGTCATAAATAAGAGTGAAAATATTCCTATTGGTAATATCAACTTGTTAACTTACTACTGCTATAGGTGAACTCGAAACCTGACGAGAGAAACAATGAAAAAAAAATTTAATGGTACCTATTGCATCGTGAACCGCCAATATTATCTGAAGATGGGATGCAATGAAATGATTAAAATAAACCTTTAGAGGCTCATTTATAAGACTCTAGTTTTTGTCACAACATAAAATTTCACGACCGCAAAGTATGTGTTGTTAACCTTCATGAAGTATGGCTTTCACATCCAATCCAAGTTTTGCATTGCTGTCGTCTGAGGAAAATATAAGAAGGAACTCAAAACCGTTGTAGTTGAAGAAGTAGGGAGGATCTGTAACCACAAAGCGGGCCGATGTGACCCTGTATGTGTGTAGGGAGGGTTTCCTTATGTTTTCTTTGAAGGCATCTAGATGACAGTGTGGACTACTCCTAGTTCTTCATTTACATAATAAAGGTGATGTGCGAGTCTTCCTATATTATTATTCCCTAATCAACAATTACGATAATCAATGTCTAAGTGAAATTTTTTCTAAATGGAAACATATTCTCTTCAATGACTTCCCATCAAATCATTGATTCATGTTTTTGTTCTTTGATATGGATAGTAGCATGGGATCTCATGCATTTTGCTAACAAAAGCATAATAATACAGAAGCAAAGGAGGAGCATAATTGAAGTGAAATATATGAATAAACAAATATGAAATTATAATATGATTCCTTGGTAACTTATCATTGATCCAATGTTATCCCATGCCTTTCGTGTCTTTCTATGATTGGGAATGACACTACAATCAAAACCACTAGACCAGGTATACAAAGTAATGGGTAAGAGAGGTAGAGTGCCCAAAATACAAAGTCACTGGCATAATAAATAACATTCAATACATGGTACAAGAAGCATTATATGAAGCATTAACTATGTAGGAATTCAATAATCCATATAACGGGCCAAAGCTCCGCTCATACCATTCTTTTCTTACTGGCTTTCCCAAGCTTCACATTGAGTACAAGGAGACTACACGTTTTTTCTATTTCAAGACTCTAGAAAACGTTGACATGCATAGGATGACCACAAAATATATTGGCTCAAAATTTGAGGAGGGCATGAATTCACTCGCTTTGATAGCACTGTTGGAAAGTGCAACTGAATATGAAATATAACATGAATGCATATTATTCACAACGATATACAATTTAATAAGAGTGTAGTGACCCTTGGTTTCATATTACAAGTGGTCTCTTATAATCCAATGATCTTTCACATTCAACACTATTTAACATTCAATAAACCCATATATACAGCAACATGGATGCCATCAATTATAGTAATATCGTGCAACTAAAGAGCCCCCAATTCCTTCATTAGGACCATGCCAAGGCTCATAAGAGTGGTCTCCTTCATAACTAGATAATTCCAATAGAGTTGACCCACTATGATTGTGCTCAACTTGGCTATCATTCTACCATGTGGTGTGTAAGACTCATGGATTTCCATTTTGGCTATTTTAATGTTACACTATGTCTCTATGGTTCCATCTTTTCATCATCAACATTTTGGTTCTCTATATCCTTCCTTTGAATCTCAATCTTATATGGAATCCTTGCCATCCTAGAATGTTTCTAACCTCCTGCTCTTAAATCAAACTCCACATCTACATCGGATTCAACTCTATCACCCATTTCAAGAAGTTCTGCACCAAACCTTGTCCAATTTTCACACTTTGGAATCCATTCTCTTACCCTAACCTATATTACCCAACATTTTTAACCCCTAACTATTATCCCTAAATTGTGCTCCATTCATAGCCCCATCATCGCTATGACTAGAACTTGCACTAATTACCCCATAAAAGGAAGAGGCAAAGGCCACCCCTCCACCTCTTCTTCTAATATTGGTCAACAATGATTAGGCCCTAAACTTTGGGATCATGCTTAGGCCAGAAATTCCATGGCTTGTTATGAGCAACTCATTATTGAACTTGCTAGATAGTAAATTGAACAAGTTGAAGCTATGATATGATGGGAATGATGCCACACCCCTAATCATCACATCCAAGCCCAAACTATGGGATGTATCCCCAATATACACACCTCTTCTCATTCCTCCTACTAGGTTACATGCAAGCTATAAATGCTTATTGACATACCAAAAACATGCTAGGGCGCATACTCATTGACAACCATTAGGCTCAATAGGATCATGATCACAATTTGATAGAGATAGAAGGGAAATTGAACAACATAGATCATAAAATCAACATTATCCTTAGTATCTTCCACAACAACTCTCCTCTAGGAAATATCCAACAAGTCCCCAAGTAGGAAAATGCAATCGCTAGTTCTCATGAAGTCTCATCCATTTGTTTTATGTTATTATAAATTAAGTAATAGCAATACTATGTATCACAACAAACAACCTCAATGTTTCACTTTTTGTTTATTATATGTAATAGTAAGAAACAATTTCCACAATCTTAATATTTTACAACTCAATTTTTGTTCTAGTTTCCCATTGGGTAGGACAAAGATTGACAATTTTGGGCTATGTAAACTTTACCAAGTTAATAAAAGTATCTTAAAAAAAGAGTTGTTTTGTTTTACTTTTGTGCTTAAATAGAAATTAATTTGGAACTTCAGCTACAATGATTTATATATTTTTTCTTGTAATTATTTGTAAATAACTATAATTAGTTTTCTGACTATCTCAAGCTAGGGAATGCATAAAGCCAAAAAGGCATGTATCTTGTTCAGAATTTTGTAAGTAAAATGACCCTACATTTATATTAAAGTATGGATTATAAAAGAACATTATAGAAACCTGTCAATATGGTTAATTCAATTTGGGAGATTCGTCACAAAATCATAATTGCTTCAGAGAATTTTTGAGTTTCCAGGCAACATCTGTTGGAATGTCATGATTCAAACATTAAAGGTGCATGGTGTACTGAAATGGAAGAGAGAAACATGAACCATTAACTCAAATGGAAGAGAAAAAAATGAACCATTCACTCAAATGGAGGAGAGAAATTGATCTAGTATATTTCTTGCCATTCATCTAACTATAGAGTCAAAAGATAAATGATTTTCAAAAATAGTACATAATGTAACTAAGGGATTTGAGATGGATGTGCCTTTTGGATCCAAATGTCATGTTAACTGAGTTACCAACATGGATAAATTTCATTTTTGAAAAAGGATGATAAAATGAACTATTTGGTTACTTTTAGGAATTTTTCTATAATAATTATAATCTATTAGGCATCCCTCCCACCTATTAAACATTTTTTTACCATACTATAGTTGTACACTTCTTAATTTTCTCATTATCAATTTCCCACTTCTAGAATCACATGCTAATATACGTCATTAGGACATCAATGATCCTTCACCCAACATCAAGAGATGGATAACTACTCTTTTGAAGTTTGTATTTACTAATTGAGTTGGATATTTTTATCATTTTTCTAATATATAGGCCTATTTCCTTTCCCGGAAAAAGCTAAAATATGGCCATGGTCTCTAGTAAATACATAATATTTCTTTTGGTGCACATATATAACTATTTTATATGTAGTTTCATGCCATTGACTTGAAACATTTATGGGTGTCACTTTTGCTAGAAATTCCCAACAAAACATTAGTGTAACAACCTCAGGTTAAAAGTTCATGTAATAAAGGATAATAAAGGAAAAAAGAATAATACCAAGGTCATGGGACAAGTATTCCAAGATGAATGTTAGGAAAAACATCCTAGTGGGTGTCACTTTTGTTTATTATGGTCAAGGAAATTGGAAAAGGAAAAGAGACATTAATTCACATTTTTTTATGAAAAATAAAAAAAATATAGGAGAAAAGGGAGATGAAGGGTCACATATTTGTAGGAGGAGGAATATTGAAGAAAAATGAAGAAATTAGAGGCATCAATATTAAAAAGACAGTAGAGGATCAATTTGGGGCCTTTTGTTAGTTTTTATTTGGAATTAGTTTTAGAAAGAGAGAGAAGAGCATAAAGAGGAGAAAGCTAGCAAGAAAAGGAAAGACAAGGAAAACAAAGGAAGGAAAAGGAAAAAAAAATGAAAAGAAAGGAAGTTTGGATCAAACATCTTCAATAGGAAGATTTTTCAAATAACAAGTTGCATGTGTGATTTCCTAGTTGAGGTGGGAATGCATGATACATGAATTTTTTTATTTGGTTGATTTGTTGTCATTGTCATGGGTTTTTCTTTGTTTGAAAATGGTTTTAGCCTTGCCTTGCCATTTCCTAGATAACCATGGTGTGATGGGATTCTTTTCTGGATGAGGTTTGGATTGTTGGAAGGTTCTGGAACCAAGTGAGCTGGTCTTAGGAAAATTCCCAAGGTTTGGGGGTGGAGGTGGTTTAATATGTGGGAAGCCCTTGACAGGTGGGTGAGGACATGAAAATTCCACAAGGTAACAATGAAGAAACCTTGAGGCATCCAAGCTTGTTTTTGGCTTTGTGATCCCTTGACTAGTTTTGGCAAGATCCTGATAGCCTGAGGGTGGAGGTGGTTTATCTCCTAGAAGCCCTGGATGTTTATGTCTTGATATCCCACATTCATGCTTGGAATATGGCATGGTAGTGATTGGATGAAAGAAAGATATGGTTTAGCCCAATCTATGGCCAAGTGGTACGTTGAAGTCCTTGACTTGTTTGGGTTTTTCATAAGTTAATAAGAGCTATTTTTCTTATTATGATTTATGAGAACTTGTACTTGTTATTATGGTTATTTGATGGTTTTTCCGTTATGGTTAATAATTTAGTTATATGCTGGTTATAAGCATGGATCTGTAACGTGATATAGCTATGGATTTGTTCAGGATTTGATAAGTATTTGATGGTTAATGAATGTATGGGCTAACAAGTGTTATTGCAACCATTATGAGAGGGAATTAGATATTCTCAGTGTTTCTTAAATAAGTTTTAGACTCTTATGATCAGATATGAATTCATGACATGTAGCATACATTCTCACCATATGTTTAACGGAATGACTGTCATATTTAGGCCTAGTTAGATCAAGTTATTGCTCAATTTTTGTATGTTTAGCATCGTCCTTATGTCATTTATCATTCTGAGAAGTCTCAGGTAGTTCTGGGTAGGTATATAGAGGTCACAACCTCATGGAGCAAGGCTTATGAGTGATGTTGGAGGCCTTGAACCACATTAAAGTTGTGTCAAGGATGTGGTTGGGAGTCTAGGTCACTAAAACAAAGTTCCAGCTCAGAGGTTGACCACTTGGGGTGTTTCTTCAGCTCCTGGGTGATCTGTAGTCCCTCTAGGATGTCATTTTCTAGTTAGAGTGTCTCAGTTTTAGGTCCCACTTCCTTAACTGAAGATAGGAGGCCAAGAAATGACATATTGGCACTCTATTTCACATTCACCTTGAGTGATTGTAAAATGGGTAAATGTGGGAGTGTGCATTCCAGATTGGTATCAGAGTGGGTTTCCTTCTCTATGGGTGATATCTGATACTATATATTGGTATCAGAGTGGGTTACATTCTCTATGGGTGATATATGATAACACAGATTGGTACTGGAGCATGGTTCAAATACTTAGACTCGATGGGCTAGATGCATGTCATCGTGCATGCATTGTGATGGTTATGGTTGTCCAACATGAGGTCATTTTATGTAGTTAGTGTCATCATAAATGATGTCCATATATTGTCATGATTATGTATATATATGTATCATGGTAGTTTGGATTGATTTTGTAGATGAAATAACTTCCCTTAAATTTCACTGAGGCATGTTGATTATCTTTATATTTGGTTATTTGACATGGTATGTTTGCAGGAAGAAGAAGATCAAAGTTGACTAGAAGAATGGTGGATTATAATTAATGAGACTCTCCTTATAGATCAAATGAGCAACACAAATATGAGTACTCTCTTGACATAGTAGATACCTTAAGAAGCCTAAAGGTAGAGATAAAAAATTTCAAGGCATATAATGACATAATCATTTAGTCATAGGAAATACTTTCCAAGACACAAGAAAAGAAAGCAGAAGTCAATGCAGTTATCCTTCAAAGTTTTTCGTATTTCCAAAGACATGGAAATCCAAACATTTATTAGGGATAGGAGGACAAGACTAATGGGGCATATGGGAGATGGTAGGTTCTTGGATACACCTAACAAGAGATGCAACAATTATGGGTTCTACTCTAGTTCTACTTTAGATAGGTATCATGGTCATCATCACTATCATCATTGTAGGAGTGAGAGGGGATGCTTTCTGAATGTGTTCAAGAAAGCCAAGACTCCTACATTCGATGTAGAGTTGAAGAAACCTGAAGATTCAGAGGCATGGTTGCTTGGGATTAAGAAGTTCTTTGAGCTGCATGATTATGCAGAGAACATGATGGCCATGATAGCTACTTTTAGCCTCAAAGGGAAATAAAAAATTTGGTAGGAATATGTAAAGCATGTTTGAGGTATCAATATAAAGGAGTTGAGTTGGCAAGAGTTCAAAAGAATCTTCAGGAAGAAGTACTTATCAGAGAGGTAGTATAACAGAAAGGCCAAGGATTTCTATGAGCTAAAGATGGGATCTATGACATATGAGGAGTACACAACTAAGTTCCTAGAGTTGTTGAGGTGTATGCCTTACCTCAAGGATGAGAAGAAAAAAGTTCAGAGGTTCATCAATGGACTGCCATTAACATTAAAGGATCGGATTAAGTATGATGAGCCTCAGTTATTAGAAGAAGTCATCAGGAAGCTGAAGAACTGTTATGAGCAATCAAAGCATAATACCGAGCCTAAGAGTGATTGGAAAGGGAATGACAATACTAAACGAAAGTGGCCACTGAAGTGAGCAAGACCTTAGGATGTAGGTGAGAAGGAAAATGTTGCTCCTTACAATAATTTTAATGCGGTAGAGAAGGGACATGGACCTCAACATGGAGAGCAACAAAATAAAGATAGTGGCAGGAAACCATTGTAGTGTTGGATATGTGGAAAGGATCATCACAAGAAGGATTGTTTATTGTATTAAGGTGGAATACCTCATATATACAGTGCTCAAGAGGTGTAGACAATTGGGGATGTGGGTTAGAGCATTCCTCAGATATATGTAGCAATGATAACTGTTAGCCTTGGAGGCAGATAGCCCAAAAACGGATCCAAAAATGCCCCAAAGTCTCCAAGTGTGCGTAAAAATCATGCCAATGGATCCATTAATGCTCTTCGAGTCTTCATAAGTGCTTAAAGTCATCCATCAATCAAAATCCGTGAAAGGGGAAAGCCCTTAGAAGGGCAAAAATACAGTATCGGAAGGCCTAAATCACTCTAAAACCATAAAATAAAAACCCACAGGCACAGGCTTAAACGATGGTTGCACAGTAGCCGTTAGATCTATCTGATCAACGACCTACATCTAATTGGTGTATCACATCGGCAGATCTAATCGGCATAGGCGGGCAATGGCAATTAGCACTGGACACCACAGATCAACGTTCACCGATGATCGGATCAGCTGGTCACAATGGCGAAGGCAAATCGGCACAAACCATGGGGCGATGGCAATGGTGATCAGTGATTAGATGAGGATCGTCGATCGTGCATGTGAATTGATGGCCCAAATCACATCGGCGGATTGCAGGTCAGGGAGACCAAGGAGCATGGCTTTTACATATAGCGATATGCGATTGCGATCAAATCGCATCGCAATAACACATCAGTGGAAACCAAAGGGTTTGGGAAGGGAAATTAATAATTTTTGAAGTCCAAAAAGACCATTTTTCATGGTTTTTAAGTGTTTTATGCATATTTCACAATGCAAGGAAAATACACAGGGTAGGCTTCTTTGCGACTTGCGATAGAAACAAGGGTGGACCCGAGAGGATATGAACCATCTTTGAGGACTTTTTGAAGTCCGAAAAGGATAGTGAATGGCGAGATTTCATAGTATGGTTGTGCCTTCGGTTGATAACAGAAACAGTCATAGTTTTCAATTGAAAGAGAAAACAAAGGCATGTAGACCTTTTCCACTACCCCACAGAGGCTGTGAGACAGGGACAGGGTTTGAATCATCGATAAAGCAGTCAGGAAGCAAAAACAATGCCACACCGCCAAATCAAACAAGATCAGGAAGCATCATCAACCCAGATAGCACATCAACTACCCAAAATATCTTAATGTGGTTATTCTTCTGTCAGAAGAGGAAAACCACTGAGCCATGCTTGCATTGAGGGAATCAACTAGTTGAAGAAACAGGGGGATAGATTAAGATCCCTGAAACCTCAAAAGGCTCAAGAACATTGTGAACTAGCTATAAATAGCTATTAGTAAGATGTCATAGGGGTTCAAATTTTGGAGATTATTGCTCCTCTGTTCATTCAAGCTTCTCATATTCATTCCAGCAATATAAGCTTCTTTTTCCATTATATGTTCAATGTCCATTCTCTTTGTTGTTCTATTCTTGCACTTGAACATTTTTTTCATGTTTTCTGTGTGTCTAAGGCCAGATAACTGTCATCTTATCTCTGCTTCGATATATTAGAGTTGCAAGCGTGTTTACTACTTGTAGCTAGCCATTTATATGTGTTATTATATATGCATTTGCCAGTACAGTCAGTAAGCTCAGTTGCTGCCTATAGCTAGCCATTCACATATGTTCATGTATGCAATCTATTGGTATAGTCATTATTCTCCATATATCCATTAAATCTACAAACTATTGAGCATTAGTGGTCTAAAGCCTTGTGTTGTTGGGGGTGTTCATGAATGTCTTGAGTGAGAATAGAGCTGAAATGGTTATCTGACTTGATCCAAACCATCATCCATTCTAGTAGTTCACAGAACAATACTGTAGATTATATGTTACTAGGCATCTCCGAGCCATAACCATAGGAGAGTTTCCTAGAGTGATAACATAATTGGCGCCATTGCCGGGGAGAGGAAACTAAAGCTCAGATTCCCTGGGAAATGACACAGATCCAACTTTGATGATAGACAAAGTCTGGGCACATTTTTGGTTGTAATCATCTATCTGGTGACTCTACTGGAGGCTAAACCTCTTGGCGACTCTACTTCATAGTTCTGGCTCAGTTTGTGAGGCATACTCGGAGAAATCCTCAAAAGCTACACGCTGACCCAGTACCTAATCCTGAAAAGATATCAAAGAGAGAAAGGTATTGCAGAAAGGAGCATTAGGTTCAGGTAAACCTAAACAATATCCTATATCTCTACAAGAAAGGCTTGTAATAGAACAAATACATGTTGAGAGTATAGCATCTAATACTAGCAGTGAAGAAAAACTCTTAGAGATTCATAAAGCTCCTTATTCTTTAGGTTCTCCTTTTGCTTTAAGCCCAAAGGAAACCTCACCTCCTATCCATCATACTCCTTTAGTCCTGTCAGTCACTCCTCAACCCTCTACCATTTAGATTTCCAGTACTCTTTTAGCTACCACAGCTATGGTAGGTCCACAAGCACCTACCAAAATGGAAAGAATCATAGTTGCTAGGTATTGACCTCTAATACTCCCCACTCCTTTGAATGCCATGCCTACTGGGCAATATCAGAAATATAGGCCTAAGTTCACTGGGACTGAAGGTGTTACTGCTGAAGAACATCTTGACTCATTTTATAGCTATGTTGATAATCTGGACATTAGTGAATATGATGTGTGGATGAGAGTCTTTGTCCAAAGCCTAGATGGAGAGGCTAGAAAATGGTTCAGCGAACTAACCCCCAGATCTATAGCAGATATTGAAGCTTTAGATGATGCATTCCTAAAGAATTGGGGGGATAAAAAGGACCTCCTCTACTACCACATTGAGTTTGGCAACTTAAAGAGAGAAAATGGTGAGTTTCTGTCTGATTTTAATAAGAGATTTAACTGTATGTACAACAAGATACCAGCTGAAGTAAAACCCACTACTACCTCTGCTAAACTTATGCCAGTGCTTTTGATTCTTAATTCTACATACTGTTGAGAGAGAGGTGATGTGCTACTTTAGCTGACATGCAAGATGCAACCTTGGAAGTGGAATCAAACATCATGGCTACAGAGAAACTCAAGGGAAATGTTGATAGAAGAAGATAGAGGGGTGAGTCTTCATCATCCTTTGATCCTAAGATAGATAAAATGACCAAAATGATTGAGTCAATAGCCTTTGAAATCTCTAAATTGAAGGTTGAGCAGCAACTAGGGAAAGGAAGAATGCCTAATACCTTTGCCCCAAGAAATCCAAATCCAAATCCATATAGAGGAACGAATGAGTAGTTGCAGATTTTGCAAACAAACAAAAAATTATGCAAATGAAGACCAAAGGGTGAAGGCTCCTTTTCGAAATGTAGTCATGGAAGAAGAGAAGTTTGAAGAAGATGACAAGATCCATTATCTAGAAGACAAAGGCAATGCTTCCTTTTTTACCTCAGCTGCATATGAAAAGTCATTATGCAATGACCAAATCAGCTAGGAATGGGATGATGAAGCTATTCTACAAGTTGTAGATCAGCAAAGATATAATTTAAGGTCAAGGATAAATAATACCAAGGAAACTCTTGTTCAAAGGGCTGCTGTCCCTACAGTACTGCAAGATAATAATAAAAAACAACTGGCAATTGATCCCATAATCCTCAAAGCTCTAGCTCATGAGGTAAGAGGCCTCGAAAGTCCCCTTCTCCTTTCAGTTTTCAATCAAAAATTTAGAAGCTAAGAATACCTATGCCTCTGATTGAACTAGTGAAGAATGAGTCCTTCAAAAGATCCATTTTGAGGCCCTTGAACCTAAAGCCATCCAAGCCTCTACTAACTATGTAAATCTGCAAGATGACAAGCCAGCTGTTATCCTCAGCCCAATGATTGAAAACTGTGAAGATAGCTCCCCATCATTCTATGTTTCTCTGACTATTCATGATAAAATCCTTCAAAACTGCCTTTTGGACACTAGAGCCAACCATAATCTAATGCCCAAGGCTGTCATGGATGAGTTGGGTCTTGACATCGCTAAGCCCTATCATGACCTGTTTTCTTTTGACTCCAGAAAAGTGAAATGTCTAGGGTTAATCAAGGATCTAGCCATCATTTTGTCTTAGCTACCTATGAAAAGCATGATGATGGACATTATGGTAGCAGATGTACCTCCCAAGTTTGGCATGCTACTTTCTAGAGGTTGGATCAAGAGATTAGGTGGATCATTACAAAAGATTTGTCCTATGCTATTATCCCAGTTTTCAGAGGTGAGAGCAAGAGATTATACAGAGAGGCGCAGTTGGATTATATAATCAGTGATGAAAAGAATCCCACAAATCATCCCATATATGCTATCAACACTAGTTTTGGAGCTTGTATACTTCATATTGAAGAATATCATTTGGCCTCCACACAGCTCAGGAAACCCATTTTCCAGATAGCAAAGGAAGAAAACCCATAGATTTGGGATATGTTTTTTGATGGGGCTTGCTCTAAAGAAGTTGGAGGGGAAAGTGTGGTCCTTGTGTCCCCAACACAGGAATACATTCATTTATCTTTCAAATTAACCTTTCAGGTCACCAACAACATCGTAGAATACGAAGCTCTAATTCTGGGCTTAAGCGCTACTAAAGAAATGGGCATCAAAGATTTGAGAGTGTTTGGAGATGAAGACCTCATTATTTAGTAGGTGAACAAGACATTCCAAGCGAAGCATCCCAGGCTAAAGGCTTACAGAGATGAGGTATGGAGGCTCCCTTGCCTCCTAAATTAACGTATGAAGTTTAGGTAAAATACAGACTGTCTCTGCCTGACAATGTCAAATATTGGAAAGTTTTTGAAGACGATGAAGAAATTAATAGGTTTTTACAAGTCGTGGAGGAATTCACAGAAACACACATCGACCAAGAAAATGAAACCCAAGAAGAAGGCAGCCAGTCCAAGCTAAAAAATAAGATTGGTCAAGAAAGCATTGTCCAATTGCCTAGTAATCACATACCAAAAGGATTGGTGCCTCTAGAGAAGATTTTCGACCAAAACGATGTGCCATATAAGCATGCCAAAATAGAAAATGAATCTGTTGTTCGTAAACATAATATAGGGAGCCCAACCCACCTGAAATTCATTAATTTGTCCTCTCATTTGTCCTTTTCCCAGAATTTTGAGTATTGCACCCTTATGAGGCAATTCACTGACATTTTTTCCTAGGAATATAGCGATCTTAAAACCTATGACACAAACATCATTCAGCATAAGATCCCATTGGAAAAGAATTCCACCCCTTTTAAGTAGAAGCTAAGACCTATCAACACTCTCTTATTACCTTTGATTGAGAAAGAGATCAAGAAGCTATTGGATGCCAAAATTATAGTGCCCCTAAGGTATTCAAAATGGATAGCCAACCTTGTGGTAGTAAGAAAGAAAAATGGAGAAATTAGGCTTTGTGTTGACTTCAGAAATCTGAACAAGTGCTCTAAAAAAGATAACTATCCCCTACCTAAGATGGAACACTTGTTGCAAAGAGTTTCAGGGGCTAGAGTCATGTCTTTCCTAGATGGATTTTCAGGCTACAATTATATTGTTGTACATCATGAAGATCAGGAAAATACCTCCTTCACTACTCCTTGGGGCACTTTCATGTACTCCAAGATGCCTTACAGACTAATGAATGCTGGGGCTACCTTTTAGAGGGCCATGGACATAGCCTTTGTGGGAGAGAAGGACAAGTTTGTCCTTATTTATCTTGATGACATAACAGTCTTCTCCAGCTGCCACAAAGATCATTTACAGCATTTGAAGAAAGTCTTTTTGAAGTGCAGACAGTTTGGAATTTCAGTCAACCCAAAGAAGTCACAGTTTGCTCTAGAAGAAGGAAAACTTCTGGGACATATTGTTTCTGCTGAAGGTGTGAAGATTGATCTAGCTAGGGTTCAAGCCATTTAGACATTGTCCATACCAAGGTCAAAAAGGGACATTCTATCCTTCCTCTGTAAGATTAACTTCGTAAGGAGGTTCATTATAAACGTTGTAGAGCTTGTAAAGCACATCACTTCCATGCTGAAGAAAGGAGAAGAAATAAAATGGACAGATGCTTCAAGGAGCTCTTTTGAAGCCATCAAGCAAGCTGTCATGGAAGCTCCCACTCTAATCAGCCTAGATTACACTAAGGAGTTTTGTATCTTCTCTTTTGCCTCTTATGATACACTTGCGGCAGTTATGTTGTAGAAAAATGATGAAGGCATAGAGAACCTTGTGGCCTTTTTCAGTAAAACTTTAAGGGACGCTGAACTAAGTTATAACCTTATCGAAAAACATGCTTGTGCTCTCGTAAAGTCTTTAAAGGCATTCTAAATTTATATTCTGCATTCCAAAGTAGTTGCATATGTACCTTTAGCCTCAGTAAAGGATGGCTTAACTCAACCAGATATTGATGGGAAGAGAGCTAAATGGATTGCAAAATTCATAGAGTTTAACATAGAGGTGAAGCCCACTAAGCTTGTCAAAGGCCAGGGCTTGGCTAAACTTATGGCTGAAGAAAATTGTATCTTGTTATATATAAATTCCATGGATCTAAATTCAGATTATGAGCAGGCAGTGGGAGAAACAGAAGAGAAAAAGAAAGATTAGTCTTTGGCTAAAAATCTAGTCACATGTGAATGTTATTACATCATAGTCCATTTTTTGCAAAAACTAGAAGTCCCTCCAAGACTTAGCTCAAGTCAAGATTGTTCCATTAAACTTAGATCAGCCAAGTTCTACATTAATAAAAATATACTTTATTGGAAAGACCCATCAGGAATCCTCTTGAGATGTCTAGATAAAGAACAATATCTGGAGGTCATACACCAATTTCATTCTAGCATCTGTGGAGGGCATCATTATTGGAAAACTACAACTCACAAAATCTTGAGGGCTGGATATTATTGGCCTACTTTTTTCTCTGATGTGTTTTCTTTTGTAAAAGCGTGTGAAAAATGTCAGAGATTTGCAAGAAGACAGTAGCTAAAATATCTGCCCCTGAAGCCGGTACATGTCAATGGTCCCTTCCAGCAGTGGAGTTTGGACTTTATAGGTGAGATCAACCCACATTCTAGTGGCCAACACAAATGGATCTTAGTAGCCACTGATTATTTTACCAAGTGGATTGAGGCTATACCTAGTAAGAATGCCATTCATCAAGTTGTCATAAAGTTCTTTAATGAGAATATTTTCACTAGATTTGGTTGCCCAACCAAACTAGTCACTGATAGTGTAGCAGAATTCAAGGCAAAAGAATTAATGGACATGACTGAATCATGGGCATTCAAGTGGTGCATTCTACCTCATATTAGCCTCAAGGAAATGGCCTGGCAGAATTATCTAACAAGAGCTTGGTAAGGGTAATGAAAAATCTATTAGAATACAACAAAAATAGTTGGGATTCCAAGCTGAAGTTTTCTCTATGAGCTAACTGAGTTACCATCAAAAAATCCATAGGGAATTCTCCATTTAAATTGGTTTATGGGGCTGATCTTGTTTTCCCCATCCAGTTGATTCTTCCTATGGCTAATTTCTTGCAAGAAGAACAATATGAAGAAAATGACATGGTAAGAAGAATGAATAACCTGGTTGAACTATAGCATATCAGTGAACAGCTGATTGAGAAGTCAAAGGCTCATCAGAAGAAAATCAAAGAAACCTTTGATACGAAAGCAAAAGTGGACAATTTCCAAGTTGGTGATTGGGTTCTTAAATGGGATGCATTTAAGGAAAAGAGAGGTAATCATGGCAAGTTTGACTCCTTATGGATAGGTCCTTTTGTCATCACTCAAGCTCAGTAGAACAATACATTCATTATGCACAATCTGGACAGAGAAGATACTTTTGGCAGCCCAGTAAATGGGCAATTCTTGAAACGTTTTTTCGTTCAGGGCTTTAAGGCCTTGTTTTTGTAAATATTTTTTTTCCAAGTTTCTAATTCATACTCCATGTCCAATGGAACACTAGAAGGAAGATTTAATTTTTGTTTTTCCAGGAAAAGCATTGATATGAGATCCTTGATACCTCATATGGAGGATTTCATCCCCAGAAGGCACCAATGGTAGCCTTGGAGGCAAACAACCCAAAAATGGATCCAAAAATGCCCCAGAGTCTCCAAGTGTGCTTAAAAATCATGCCAGTGGATCCATTAATGCTCTTCGAGTCTTCGTAAGTGATTAAAGTCATCTATCGATCAAAATTTGACCAAGAGGGAAGCCCTTAGAAGGGAAAAAATACACTATCGGGAGGCCTAAATCACTCTAAAACCATAAAATAAAAAAACCCACAAGTGCAAGCTCAAACAATGGTTGCAAAGTAGCCATTAGATCTAGCTGATCAACGATCCACATCTAATAGGTGGATCGCATTGGTGGATCTAATCGGCACAGGCGGGTAATGGCAATCAGCACTGGACACCGCCGATCAGTGATCACCGATGATCAGATCGGCGGGTCGCAATGGAAAAGGCAAATCGGTGCAAACCATGGGGTGATGGCAATGGTGATCGACGATTAAACGAGGATCATCGATCATGCACGTGGATTGATGACCCAAATCACATCGGCGGATCACAGATCAGGGAGACTAAGGAGCAGGGCCTTTACATATAGCGATATGCAATTGTGATTAGATCACATTGCAATATCACATTGGTGGAAACCAAAGGGTACGAGAAGGGAAATTAATAATTTTTGAAGTCCAAAAAGACCGATTTTTCATGGTTTTTAAGTGTTTTATGCATATTTCACAATGCGAGGAAAATACACAGGGCATGCTTCTTTGTGACTTGCGACAACAACAAGGGTGGACCTGAGAGGATATGAACCATCTTTGAGGACTTTTTGAAGTCCAAAAAGGACAGGGAATGGCAGGATTTCACAGTATGGCTATGATTTCGGTTGATAATAGAAACAGTCACAGTTTGAAATTGAAAGAGAGAATAAAGGCACGCAAACCTTTTCCACTACCCCACAAAGGCTAGGAGATAGGGATAGGGTCCGAATCAATGATAAAGCAGTCAGGGAGCCACAAAAATGCCACACCACCAAATCAAACAAGATTAGGAAGCATCATCAGCCTAGAAAATGCAACAACTACCCAAAATATCGTAATGTGGTTATTCCTTTGTCAGAAGAGGAAAACCACCGAGCCATGCTTGCATTGAGGGAATCCATCAATTGAAGAAACATGGGGGGTATATTAAGACCCCTGAAGCCTCAAAAGGCTCAATATCATTGTGAACTGGCTATAAATAGCTATTAGTAAGATGTAATAGGGGTTCAAATTTTGGATTTTATTGCTCCTTTGTTCATTCAAGCTTCTCCTATTCATTCCAGTAATATAAGCTTCTTTTGCCATTATATGTTCAATGTCCATTCTCTTTTCTATTCTATGCTTGCACTTGAAAATTTTGTTCATGTTTTCTATGTGTCTAAGGCAAGATAACTGTCATCTTATCTCTGCTTCGATATATTAGAGTTGCAAGCTTCTTTACTGCCTATAGCTAGCCATTTATATGTGTTATTATATATGCATCTACTAGTATAGTTAGTAAGCTTATTTTCTATCTGTAGCTAGCCATTCACATATGTTCATGTATGCAATTTGTTGGTATAGTTAGTATTCTCCATCTATCCATTAAATCTACAAACTATTGAGCATTAGTGGTCTAAAGCCTTGTGTTGTTGGGGGTGTTCATGCATGTCTTGAGTGAGAATAGAGCTGAAATGGTTATCTGACTTGATCCAAACCATCATCCATTCTAGTAGTTTAGAGAACAATACTGAAGATTATATGTTACCAACCATCTTCGAGCCGCAACCATAGGAGAGTTTCCTGGAGTGATAACAATAACAATAAAGCAAATCAACATGCATCCATTATTGAGATGGAAGGTAAGCTTTGTGATCAAATTATTTCCATTTTGATTGATCCTTGATCTAACTATAGCTATATCATTCTTGACCTGGGGTATAAGCGTGGTCTAAGAAAATAAGTGCATGTAGAGTCTTGGTTGGTGCAATTTGTGACATGTACTAAGAAAAGAGTTCATTATTGGGTGAGAGCTTGGGAATTTGAGCTGAATTGTATGTCTACATAAGCACATATAAATCTGCTTCCATTGGGATCATACAAATTGCTTCTATGTATGGATTGGTTCTACCTTCATAGGACTAAGGTGGATTGTTATGAGAAGGATATTGAGTGCTTGGATGATGATGGAGAGAAGTTAATATTAAAGGGAAAGAAGAAGTCTACCTTAGTGAGAATCATTATAACTATGTAGGCTAAGTGAAATGACAGGAAATGATGTCTTGTTTGCCGTGCATATTTCTAGTGACAAAGGGAAGGATGTTGAGGATGCTGAAGTCTTGAAGCAGTATCCGATTTTACAACAATTTCAGGATGTATTTCCAAAATATGTTTCATATTTACCTTCACATAGGGAAGTGGATTTATCTATTGAGATTGTACCAGGAGTAGCACCAACATCAAAGGCACATTACAAGATAAACATTTCAAAGTTAGTGGACCTAAAGCTGCAATTGAAGGAACTGATTGAAAAGGGATACATTAGGCCAAGTGTATCGCCTTGGGGTGTATCAACATTGTTTTGGATGAAGAAAGATGGTACTCTTAGGTTTTGCATTGATTACAAACAGTTGAACAAGGTGATGATCAAGAAGATGTTCCCATTTCCTCAAGTTGATGACTTGTTTGATCAGTTGAAGGGAGAAGCAATGTTCTTGAAGATTGAGTTAATATCAGGATATCATCAAGTACACATCAAAGAAGAGGACATTTATAAGACAACTTTCTGGACCTGGTATGGGCATTATGAGTTTGTTGTGGTTCCTTTTGGTTTGATTAATGCTCCAACTACTTTCGTGTGTTTGATGAATAGTGTGTTGCATCCTTATCTAGAAAGGTTTGTGATAATATTCATTGATGATATATTCTAAGAATGATGAAGAGCAAGAAAAATAGCTAGCAACAATGCTGATATTTTTGAGAGAGAATCAATTGTATGCCAAGCCTAGTAAGTGCATTTTAGTTTAGACAGAAGTTCATTACTTGGGGTATGTGGTTTCCAAGGAAGGTAGAACAGTGGACCCAAAAAAGATTAGAGCTATCATGGAGTGGGAAAATCCTATGAATGTGGATGAGGTCAGATCATTTATGGGATTATCAGGTTATTACATAAGGTTCATCAGGAACTTTTCATAGATTTCCTATCCTATTACATATTTTTAGCAAAAAGGAAAGAAATTTGAATGGATAGATGAATTTTCAACTAGTTTTGAGTAGTTGCTTACAAATTATCCAATAATAAAGATTGTAGATCCAGATAAAGAGTTCATGGTGTGTATAAATGCTTGCAAGAGGATACTTGGTGGATTCTTGATGCAGGAAGGATAAGTGGGATGCTTCGAGTCAAGGAAACTAAATGAGCACTAGCAGAACTATGTGACTCACGACCTTTAGTTGGAAGCTATTGTTCATGCCTTGAATATGTGGAGGAATTATCTTCTTGGTAGGAGGTTTTTTTTTATCAGTGATCAAAATGGGATGAGATATTTATTCGAACAACCTAATATAAATGCTAGGCAAGATAGATGGTTGGCCACCCTCAGTGAGTTTGACTTTGAGAGCAGAAGAGTTCAGGTAAATCACATTGCAGCTATCATTTCATATGGGATAACTTTGTAGGAGTGGATCTTGTAGGAAGGGAAGCAGAAGGATATATACCAACAGGTTAAGCACATGTTACAAAAATATGGTACAAGTGAAAAATATGTGAATTATCATCTCACGACATATGGTTTGGTGATATTTAGGGAAAGTATTTATGTGTCAGATAGTAGTGAGTTCAAGAATCTTATCTTGAGGGAATTTCAGGTTAAGCAATATTCAGGTCACCTGAGATATCATACAACTTTGAAATATGTGAAGAAGTTTTACTTTTGGCCAAATTTGAAGAAAGAGGTAATTAAGTTTGTTGCAAAGTGTTTGGATTATGAATAGGTAAAAACAAAGTGAAAGCATATAGGTAGTTCATTGCATCCGATTCTGATTCCAAATTGGAAATAAGAGGTCATTTCCATGGATTTCATCACAGTTTTTCTGAGGACATCCAAACAAAATGATTCCATCATGGTTGTGGCTGATAAGTTGACCAAGGTATCTCAATTCATTACAGTGAAGTATATTAATTCAACTAGTGAGGTAGCATGGGTCTTCATCAGGGATATAGTGAGATTGCATGGTGTTCCCAAGAATATCATATCAAACAGAGATGCCAAGTTCACTTGTAGGTTTTGGAAGGAGTTGTTTATAGGCTTAGGGAAAAATTTGGATTTTAGTATAGCCTATCATCCACAGATAGATGGACATACATAGAGGGTTAACATGATTTTTGAGGACATGTTGAGGATGTATGTTATGCATCAACAAAGGAGGTGGGAGAACTATCTTCCACCGGTAGAGTTTCCTTACAACAATGGGTATCAAGAGTCACTAAGGATGAGTCTGTTTGAGGCACTTTATGGAAATATTTATAATACCCCCATCAATGGGAGTGGTCTAGTGAACATGGTATTGATTGGACGAGATATGTTAGTAGATATGGAAGAAGAAATGCAAGTTATCAAGAGGAATCTAAAGGAATCACAGGACAAGTAGAAGAGTTATGCACATTAAAATACAACATTTAAGCAGTTTTAGGTTGGGGAACATGTGTATTTTTGCATCAAGCTGAAGAGGAGCTTTCTGAGGATTGGTTCATGTGTTAGGTTGGCACCTTGGTATTGTGAGCCTTTCGAGATCCTTGAGAGGATTAGACTAGTGGCTCATAAAATTGCATTACTGCCAATAGTGAAAGTCCATGATGTTTTCCATGTTTCAATGCTTAAAATATATGTGAAATATGTTGATCATGTGATTGACTTGTCTTAATTATAGGCAGATCCAGAAGGATAATTCTACCCAGAACCTCAGTTCATATTGTAGAAGTAAAAGCACATGCTCTAGAACATATCAATAGAGAAAGTTAAAGTGTAGTGGATGAACTTTGGGACCAATGAAGTGACATGGGAGATGAATGATCAAATGCGGGCTATGTATCCTTCACTATTTTCTGGTTGAGGCAAAGAAGTTTTGGTATATGTACATATTTATGTATGGTTATTATTGTAAATATCACAATGAGGTGTGTTATAAAGCTCCAATAAGCAATATGATTGTCATGTTGGTTTTTTTTTTAGTAGGTTGTTATTGTAAATACTACAACGAGCTAAGTTATAAATTTCCATAGGAAATATGTGTTGGTTTTCAATGGTCTTGCTAGTCATAGGTGTCATAGAACAATGAGGACAATGTTCCCCTAAGGGGGAGTGGTTTGTAGTAACCCTCGGTTGAAAGTTCATATAATAAATGATAATGAAGGAAAAAATAATAAGACCAAGGTCATGGGGCACATATTCTGAGCTAAATGTTTGGATAAACATCCTAGTGAGTGTCACCTTGGTTTGTTATGGCTAAGGAAATTGGCAAAGGCACTGGCAAAGGAAAAGAGGCATTAATTGGCATTTATTTATGAAAAATAAAGGAAAAGAGTAGAAAAGGGAGATGAAGGGTCACAAATTTGCATGAGGAGGAAAATTGAAGAAAAACGAAGGAAAATGTAGCAATTAAAGGCATCAATAATAAAAAGACACAAGAGGATAATTTTTGGGCCTTTTCATCATTTTTTCTTTGGAATTAGTTTTAGAAAGAGAGAGAAGAGCACAAAGACAATAAAACAAGCAAGCAAAGGGAAGGTAAGGAAATCAAAGGAAGGAAAATGACAAGCAAAGGATAAGCAAGGAAGGTTAGATCAAGAAACTTCAACAAGAGGATTTATCAAGTAATAAATTGCATGTGTGATTTATTAGCTTAGGTGGGAATGCATGATACATGAATTTGTTTATTTGGTTCATTTGTTGTCATTGACATGGAATTTTATTGGTTTGACAGTGGTTTTAGCCTTGCCTTGCCATTTCCTGGATAGCCATGTTGTGATGGTATTTTTTTCTCGTTGAGCTTTGGATTACCAAAAGGTTTTGGAACCAGTTGAGGGAGTCTCAGGAAAATTCCCAAGGGTTGGGGGTTGAGGTGGTTTAATCTATGGGAAGCGCTTGACATGTGGGTGGAGATAGGTAAATTCCTCAAGGTAATGGTGAAGAAACTCTGAGGCATCCAAGCTTGTTTTGGGCTTTGTGATCTCTTGATCAGTTTTGGTGAGATCGCAGTAGCCTAATGGTGGAGGTGGTTTAATCTCTAGGAAGCCCTAGTTGTTTATGTCTCGAGATCCCACATTCAAGCTTGGAATATGGCATGTGGGTGATTGGATGAAAATAATATTTTGTTAACCCCAATCTATTGTCGAGTGGTACATGCAAGTCCTTGACTTGATTGGCTTTTGCATTGGTTAATAAGATCTACTTTTCTTATTATGATTGATGACCACTTGTACTTGCTTTTATGGTGATTTTATGGCTATTATGTTATGGTTAATAATTTGGTTATATGCTGGTTATAAGCATGGATCTATAATGTTCTCTAACTATGCATTTACTCAATATTTGATAAATATTTGATGACTAATGAATGCATGGGCTAACAAGTGTTATTGCAACTATTATGAGAGGGAATTACACCTTCTTGGTGATTCTAAAATAAGTTATAGACTCCTATTATTAGATATGCATTAATGACCTATAGCTTACATGTTCACCATATGCTTGACCAAATGACTATCATGGTTAGGTGAAGTTCTTGCTCAATTTTTGCATATTTATCATAGTCCCTATGCCATTTATCATTTTTAGAAGTCTCAGAAAGTTTTGAGTAGGAGTCTGGAGGTTCTTATGGAATTGTGGCTCAGGTCGCGAGACTGTAGGCACTGAACTAAGAAGTTTAGGTCACAACTGCATGGAGTAAGGCTTGTGAGTGTGGTTGGAGGCCTTTAACCACATGTAATATTTGCAAGGGTGAAATTAGGACTCTAGGTCATTAAAATAAAGTTCCAACTCAGGGATTGACCACCTGGGATATTTCTTTAGCTTCTAGGTAATATGTAGTCCCTGTAGGATGTCAGTTGGTGGTTAGAATATCTTAGTTGTAGGCCCCATTTCCTTAACTGGATCTAGTAGGTTGAGTCATTTCATAGTGGCACTCTATTTCACATTTACCCTGAGGGCTTGTAAAAGTGGGTAAATGTGGGAGGGAGGGTTACAATTAGTTTTTATTTTAAATATCCAAATATGAAGTATACCAACTTATTAACATTCTTTTGTGGAGCATATTACCATACTCCTACAACAAAATTCTAAAAGTAGAACTTAATAAATTGGTGGGAACAAGGAAATGCTCTTGCTAACAATGAATTTAATTAATCATCCATTCAATGAAATTTAGATCAATTTATTTTCTAGCTCAATATTTATTCTTAAAAATGTTACTTACCTTGCAATTGTATCCATGCTCAAGGTGTTCACTAAAGCAATTCCTTCAGGTCTTATCTTCATCATATTTTATTTATATTAGTGGGGATACAAAATCTTTATTTGACTAAAGGGAATCACAATTAGGAGAATGGACAACCAAAAAGTACATTTCAATAATAAGTGGAATAGATATGGATTTCATCAATAGTTCTAATTGCATTGGAGAAATACACACAATTGTTGACACTATAATGGTTTCAAAATAATATTTTCCAAACGATGAGACCATATATATATATTTATTTGAATGATAAGGAGGATGGCATCTTAGATGTTGGTCATGATTATAATAATGTTTCCCTATGCATTGTAGAATCTCAAGTTTGTGACTTACCTACAATTCTTATGGTGTATGATAGAAAATAAATTTCTTTAAGGAATTGAATCAAACGGATCAATGGACTAGTATGGAATTTAGGATAGCCATGAATATCATGCTTTGAAGCCATAATAGTGGCATCTTCATAACATGATTTCCAGCTTGGAAAATTTTTGAGATGGTTGGGACAACCAAAAATATATTTCTTAAATATGTTAGTGTACTTAATTTCTCAAGTTTCCATTATTTTAGCCATGATAAGTATATGAATCCAGTTGAAGCATCGATGGAGGATGTGTGCAATAATGAAAACCAACAAGGTCATGTCATGGAAAATATCCTATTGAAGACAAAATGATAGATAAAGGTCCTTGATTTCGTTTCTTTTTAGATCCATAATCATTGAGAGACCAACCTATTACTGGATTCAAATGGATATCTATATGGTTTGGTTCATTATTCAACATAAAGGAAGTACTGTCTTTGACAAAATAATTAAGTAGTTGTAGTGGATATGATTTACCTAATCCTTGATGATTTTGGTAAAGCTAGGGTAGGATTACATTAACAATGGAAATTGGTTATTTTATAATACCATCTTCTTTTGTAACTGATTTTTTGCAGTAAGTGCTAATGCATGCATTAGGACATTTTTAGTTCTAATGAAATATTTATGCTAGGATCCTCATGATGTGAAGGGTAAAAAGTCTGAAGTTTCTCCTCTATTCCTTTTCATGCAAGTAACAATGATCAGTATGGGGCTTTCATAGTGTTGCAAATGTCTCTAATTTCTCTTAAATTTTTAGGTTTAAAGAAATATGATAGCTAGTACTAAAAAATATAGCAAGTAGAAAAATAGTGGCTTCAATGCAAGAAATAGTATGATAAGGTTTAAATATGTTTTCGAGCTATCCAATATTATTGGATAATATTCAACATGAAACCTTCCTAGTAAATCTAACTCATAAAAGGGCCACAATGAAAGTGGCCGATATAAGAAAGAGAAATGCACACCTTAGTTTAAAAAAAAGCTCTTTAGTAATGGGAAATAACAAATGGGTGATTTAAATACATTCTTGATTGCAAGTCTAGGTTGTGGAAATCCTCTATTTCTTTTGTAATTTCTAAAGAATATCAATGAATAAGATTAAAGACGAATAATAGCTCGTGAGGCACAAACCCATGTTTGTATACTAATTAGCTACATGAAATATAGTGATTCAAATTAGTTTCAAGTGCTCATTAGAGGAAGAGCTATTGCGGTTGTCTTTCTTACTATGATATTTTCATTTGTGTGGAGAAAGTAGGAATTTTCTAAATTCTCATATGATTTGTGATGGAGTGGATATATTCATGGAACCTAGTCTGGAAATTCAAAAAATGCTTCAAAACTAGCTTGTATGGATAGGTGAAAGTAGAAATCCTGTAATGAAGCAATAATTAGTGAAAAAAGGTTTTTCCATATGGTTGAATACAATGTGTAACATGTTGGGTTCTTGTTCATCTAGCAAAGTATCATTAGGTATGACGATGGTCATGATACAAACAAGAGTGTGATGATGCCATGCAACAATAGTGATTGTAATTGTTAGAAATTTTGAGTACACACACACACACACACATCTCTCTCTCTCTCTCTCTCTCGATATATATATATATATATATATATATATATATATATATATATATATATATATATATAGATATATATGCACCAAGGAAAATGAATAAATACGGGGGAGGGAAGTATAGAAACCCCGTTTTGACCCCCAAATAATAATGTATTTGTACTAATGAAGCTTAGTCTAGTGAGATGGTACATACTAATTAGGTTGGTGAGTCAGGTTCTATTGAGGTATGTGTGCCTCTATGTGTATAAATGTGTTAGGCTAGTGGGCCAGTGTACTGATGTGCCTTAAGGTAGGAGTTCCTATGTAGCCACACCAAAGAGCCCGTGTTAAAGGGGGTTAGCGAGAATATGTAACATGTGAAACACACATGTAATAATAAATGACATCATAACTGTACAATCTAGACATGGCTCCTAAGTTAAATAATTATTATGGTTAGAATATTCTTAAATTTACTTTTAGGAATAATATTAAAATATTATAATCATAAACTATAAATAAAAATTAAAGGGAGGGTCATAGGTCACATAGAGTTTCCCTTTCCATAAGATATTTCCAAGGAATGAATGTGGACCTAGTTATGGGGAGAACCAGAGGATCTGTGGTTAATATCCCCCGACGACTCTAGGTTGGTCTAGGTACAAGGACGCTTCTCCTTGGGTTCTCTTAGAGAAGGCTAAATCCCTAGAGGAATAAGTGTAGGGATATGTCTCCTTGTATCAACAAAATGGTTACTTAGAGACCCACGAGGGTAGTGGGAACTCCTAGAATCCATAGGAATCTGAGCCATCCATAGAAAATTGAGTTATACACCCTATTGATAGTGGCACAATATGAGGGACTACAAGTGCAAAGAAGGGGGTACACTACTTTGGTGTGGGGTTAATGGGGGATATGGTCCTGTTGGTTGGAGATTGTTGGGGTTTGATACCTAGGTCCTATTTTTATTATATACTAGAAATGTACTTGGTTTGGATAGTGATTGGCATCGTGGAGTCATAGCCTTATTTCGAGGGTGACCAACTACTGAGACAACTAGATCATCATGGTATATGGATGGATGGTGCATCTGCGGTCTACAACTAGTCAGTGAATTTTATAAGATGAGTGACCAAATATTTTATTTTTATGTTATTTATTGTTATCATGCATATTGTTATGTTTTCAGGTTATATTATATTTGTATTGTTCTATTGTGATATCAATAATATTATGAGTGAAACTTACCCAACTAGATAACTAAGGAGTATTACAGGGAATTAAGAAAAAACTAGGTATCCAAACAATATTTCCAACTATATTCATCTTTCAATATTTATCTTGGACATTTTTTATTTTCCCCTATATTTGATATTAATAACGACAATAGTTCCAACAATACCCCCCTAACTTTGACACCAATGACAACAAAATATTCAAAAAAATAAAAATCTTAAATTTAGGAAAAATGCTAAAGATCTAAAGTTGAAATGAAATGAACTATAATTGAAAAATTACTAAATTTTGAAAATTAAAACTTTCATTACTCTTTATGCATATTTTGTGCAATTTTAAGAAAATATTTAGTAAAAAATAACTAATTAAATATCCTAGAATAAATGTTGAAAATTTAAAATGTCAAGTAACCAATCAAAATGCGAAATGCAGTGAATACTGGACAATAAAAACTCATTTCTTTACCTACAATGTTTCTATAAGAAAAATAAAAAAGCAACAATAATATGAAAATAGGTCAAAATTACTAAGTACACAAACTACAAACTTCCAGAACATATATAAAAAAGGAAATTTTGAAAGATATTCATAATGTGAAAAATAGAAAGGAAATAGTTCTGGTATAGGTTGTCTTGTAAACTGGACAAATTTAATTTCCTCTAGGAAAACTATGTGCTAATAAAAAGTTAGGAGTGTTGAAAAATACTTACAACTAATATAGAGAAATAGAATTTCAGGCCCAAGTCACTCATGCAATTAAGGCTATAACAAGTGATACTAGAAAAAAAACAATAAGGACAACTATTCTAAGAAATACCTTGAGATCACAGACACAAAACTAAGGAAGGAGACAAGGATCAAGTTACCTAATAGATTCTGTAGTCTATATTGAGTACTTTTCCACAAGGGTGTGACAAAAACCCCTACTTAGATGTTGTGTGAACAAAGTAATAGACAAAAGTATTGTAACAAAAGACAAGCAACAAGTACTAAGTTGATTACTAGTATATAACATTAAGAGCATAACATACACTAAAATAAATAATGTATCTTTATTAAACCAATGAATATGTTACTAACAACAACACCATGATGATGACTTGATGTAGATATATGGGATCCAAAGCCACCAGTAGGGATTGACACATTTTATCTTTGTGTTCTCTAAATCCAAGCTTGTTAGAGATGAGATTCTCAATTGTAGAGAAATGATAGATAGGTGCAAAACAATTCTAGTGGAATTATAATAGCATAAACTTACTATGGATTATAGATTACTTTTGTGACTTCAGTGACTTTATTTTATACATGAAATGTTTAAACTTCTTTTGGAAACAACCTTAATGTGAACTATCACAATGCATTAGTGAGATATTGTGATAATAATGAATAAAAATGATCAAATAAAACTTTATATGTAGTAATGATAACTTGATAAGATCCGCATATTCCCACTACACCATTTGAAGGGAACACATATGTTAATCAAATGAAAAAATAATACTCTTTATTTTCAAACAATAACATCTATTTTAATGCATTTTTTATGCACTTTGCATATAAAGAATAAGTTAAATATTATTCTATATATTTTAGTGTCTAGTTCTTTTTTTTTGTTTTTGTTTTTTTGTTTTTGTTTTTATGATAAAACCAAGATCACATGGGATGAGAATTTACATAGACTAGTCACAAAATCAACACCATGTTGATCATGCACTTATCCACTTTTATTGAAATATCAAATAACTTCCTAAAATGTGTGATATTATTTCTTTTGGTCCAATTACTAGTTTTTATATTTCCTTAACACAATATGAGATTGGTCAAGAAATGAAAATGTCATGTGGATATTGTAATATTTTTCGAACAATTTTAAATTTACTAATGCATTGCACTAGATATACATTTGTGAAAAATTTTGTACTAATGTTGGAATATTCTATATTAGGATGTTTGAAAAATTATTATGCCTCAAATATTCATTACTCTAAATTTCTAAAGACTCTTAAAATTTTAAAACTTGTTTGGTCATAAATCCTAATAAAAGTGATTGATTTGTTATGGATTGTGGTAATCTCAAGAAAATTTAATATTAACAATGTGTTCCTTACTTTCTTTCTAGGAAAAAAGAATAATTTTTATTTTTAATAAGAATATTACATATTCATATTCAGCATGTGTGAAATGAAAAAATCACCAGTAAATGGAAAAACCATTTAAACCAGTACAATTTCATATAGTTCAATATTTACAATAAAAAGCATAATATTTACATATATATGTAAAATCATAACTATCCAATAAGTGCATAGAGATAGAAAAAAAAAGAAAAAATGACGAATGATCTATGCAGATCATTCTGATATAATCCCATCCAACTCAATGAACGGTCAATGGAAAAACTAGTAGAACTCCCGATCTTAGAATTCTTGAATCAACCACTGCCCCCTGATCTACTGTGCGGCCTCCTTGGAAAGAAAATCAACGACATCATTCCTTTCCTTGTATATGTGAAAGCATACAATAAAATCAAAATGTGATTTTAGAGTGATGAATTCATCTAGTAGCTAAGTGTGTGCAAGTGACAATGATATGCAGAGTTGATCCAGTTTATAACAAGTTTTGAGTCCCCATAGATCTGAATCCTGTGGCAGTTTTGTCCCAGAGAAAAAATGAGAAGGTATATGAGACAATTAAGCTCAACATAGTTGTTGGTGCATCTCCCTAGTCCCACTTTGATCTTGAAGTAATGCGAATCATTAATGTCAAGAACCCCCCCCTACCCACCACATCTAGTGATCTGTGCCAACCCATTGAAATAAGCCTAGGGGATATTCTTATTAGTTACTTCTAGACTGATGACCCTAGAGGGGTGGTGACAAGAGTCCTTAGGGATCAAATTATAGATAGCATCAATATAGTTGCAAGTGGTCGTTCAGTGGGTCGTTGCATCCTAACAAATTATGTGATTCTTGGACAACCAAATACCCCAGCAGACAATCAGAGGGAGGTTTCTGATTTTATGTGTAGCAACAACATTCCACCAACTTTTCTAGGCACCAAATAGATATGTCCCATCCCATTTGAGCATAATGTCGAGGGAGGCAGTGATCTGAAACCACACCTGGCCAGCCATTGGGCAATGAAGGAACAAGTGATCAATATCCTCGGCATTGTCCTTGTAAAGGTAGCATCTAAACGGACAATGAAAGGCCCGACTCATTAGATTGACCTTCATGGGGACTTTATTTGATAATATACACCACATGAAGGGATGGGTTTTGGGAAGATCCTTAAGATTTCATAGCGGGTTCCACCACTAGCTCATCTCCACTGGATACATGTTATTAATAAGTGTTGCATATCCATCCCTGGGGGTATATCGACCATGTGGTGTAGTTTCCCAAATGATTTCATCTTCTTGTAAAGTGATCTTGATATTAGCTTCCTACAATGCACCAATAAAACGATGCCACACCTTGCTCCATCTTCCTAGGATCCCGAGATCCAGTGCATTAAACCATTTCTGGGAGATCCAATTTGGGTTTCTAACATTTTCTATATGAGAGAGATGGGTGATACATTCTGTTGCAAGTAATTGATGAAGATCCAGTGGTAGTATGTGTGCATTACCACAACCAGACTTGGCATCGATACCCAATCACACCTGCTCACCATTACCAATGCGCCAAGCTAATCCTTCCTTAATGACACTAATAGACTATGAGATAACCTTTCAGATGATATATGCTCCTGTGATTCCCTGGGCCAGCCTTCGAATCTAGTCCATGACAAATAGAGGGTGAATGTATTTATAAAAAACCACCTCTTTCCATAGACAATCTGATGTGATAATTTGCCACCCCATCTTTGCAGCGAGTGCCTTTGCAAATAAATGTAGATCCTTTATACCTCATCCACCCCATTTTTTTGGTTTCCCAATTCTGTCCCAACAAACCCAGACAAATGTCCTCCCAACATTTTTCCCCCGCCATAGGAATCAGCTACAAATTTGTTGAATTTTGTTGATTATGCCTTTTGGTATCCAGGAAAAATGTCATCCAATATACTGGGATGACCTCCAATGAAAATTTGATCAGGGTGAGCTTGCCCGCTCTAGAGAACCATCTCTGCTGCCATATGTTAATACAACCTTCAATTTTTGCAATAAGCCATGTCCAGTCTGCAATGTGATAACCATTTGGCTTGAGCCTGAATCTAAGGTATTTGAGGCCTGACTCCGGTTCATTCCTAACTAATTGAAAGTGATGTATAGCATGTCTTTGCTCATTTTGTAAGAAAGACACAAAAATAATGGTGGATTTGTTGAAGTTGGGCTCCATACCTATAGCTTTACAAAATACGGATAGAATTTTCTTGAAACAAGTGGTATCATGGATAGATCCATTAAAAAAAATAAGAACATCATCTACAAATAATAGATGTGAGAGATAGGAAACATAATATATCTTTACTCCTCCCAATGACCCTTTAGCACGAGCTTTTGTTAATAGTCTGCTTAGCCCCTCCATGATCAAAAGAAATAACACTGGTGATAATGGGAATCCTTGCCATAGACCACGTTCAGCATGAAAAAACCCATATGAAGCCCCATTGATGAGAATGCTATATCATGCAGATGTGAAACAACAAATGATAAAATTTATGAAAGAGTGAGGGAAACCAATATGGGTAAAGATAAGCTGAAGATATGTCCAACTGGCTCGATCAAAATCATTGGATAGATCAATTTTTAGTATGATACTCCTAATATTATTAATCTTGATCAAATGGATCCCTTCCTATGCTTTCCTAATGACTTCATGTATCTGGCGTTGATTTAGTAAAGAAAATTGTTCCTTGGAAATCATCTTGGATAAAAAAGGTTTAGTGCGGTTAGCAATAATTTTTGAAATTATTTTGTATATACAGTTGCATAGAGAGATGGGACGGTAATCATCAAAGGATTAAGGGTGATTAGATTTGGGAATGAGAGTAATAAAGGTCGATTTGAATCCTTCATGCATTTGGCCAGATAGTCTGTAGTCCTCAATAGCCAATAGGAGATCAGGCCCAATATGATTGAAGAAGGTAAGATAAAATTCCATAGGCTAGCCATCAGGTCTTGGGATCGTAACTCTTTTGAACCATTTTAGGATTGCTTCAATTTCCCCCAGAGTCACATGATCATTTAGAGTCTTTGTATCATCTGCCTCCACAAATCTAGGAATTGATTAAGCAATGCTAAAGATCTTAGCAATGGTAGCTTCCCTAAGCGCTTTGAATAATTGTGAGAAATGTATGACACCCATATCTGCAAGTTGGTTGAAGGTGCTGGTGTCCCTACCTATCTGATCCCTTAATATCCAGATGGTGTTCATTATTTTCCTCCCCCTGGCACATTATTGGAAAAACTTTGAGTTTTCGACCCTAGCCTTTAGCCATATCACTCAGCTCTTCAATTACCATGTCAAGCAGGGGTTCAGGATGATTCCCGGTGATAAGCAAGCAATCTTTATACAAGTTTACCACCTCATGACACCTCCTGCAACATAATTGTATCCCCTCATAATCCAGAATTTGGAAATGCATAATATCCCCAACCTGGAGTTAGTAACTCTCCACTAGACCCTTGCGCGTGTCTAGGTGCACCAGTATCTTGGCAATGGCCAGACAAACGATATCAATGTAGGAACTGTCATGGTCCAGATAGACACCCAGGTCATTTATGATGCATCTAAATATCTCCTTAGACCAGAATTGTAGTGAAAACCCTGGAAGCCTTACCCAAATTGGCCCCGCCCCCAATTTTTCCTTCTCCGGGTCGAAAAGGGGCGACAATCTCTTGAGAAGCACATGCGTCATCTCAATGTGCTAGTATCTTGTTAAAAACCAACTTATTGGTTTTGGCTGTGAGAAGATGAGTGCAAACCATCCCCACGTCATGGTAATAAATACTGGAAACTAGTCCATTAAGTGACCCCCAATCTCCACTTTCCATGTTTTTAAATGCATTGAGGTATAATTTCAGCCCCAGAATCTTCCCACCAACACCGTGCTTTCCATGAGAGAAGCTTGGGCCATGCTGATATCTTTACCAAAAATAAAAAAGATGCCCCCTTCCATGCAACTTGGAGCACATGGATTTTTTTCCCTCCAGACATATGAGCCTGTACTACCGGCTGTTTCCCATCCTCCGCTTGTTGGTTTTCGTCTGAGTCCAACACCCTATTTTCCTCAGGACCCAGATCTCGCCGAGTGATTCCATCAAAACATTTGAAGATGCAAGTGATAGGAGTAAGTCTCAAACCTTAGGGGTTGGTACCGGATGCACCAGGTGCACTATAAGTTGGATTCACCCCTCTAAAAGTGTCAATACCTGCACTACTCATTCGTCTGCCACACATGAGATACCCTGTAAATTCAACATGAATCCTTGTTGCTAATGTGCCCAGTACTGTAGTTCTAAAGGTGAAGGGATATTCAAGAAAGTCTGGGCCTATTCGTCCCCTAGGTTGATTAAGACCTCATTAAACATCAAGACTAGTTATGAAAACCCCAAACGATTTAGGGTAGCCTCCATCTCCTCCATTTCCACATTAAAATCGGCTACTTGGGCCTCCGGTGACAGGTGTGAATCTGGTGGAACCCCTCCTTGCGACTTTTGTGTCTCTTCGACCCATATTTTTGATGACTCCGTGGTATCAGATGAATAATCAACTAATTCCTCATCCATGCAAACACCGTTTTCTGCTCACCGGTTACTGTTCTGAGCCACTATTCTCAATCCCCTGAAAACTGTTGACCTCAGCTCAAGAAACCGAAAAACCACCGTTCAAAAATTTGTTGGTCACCCTAAACTCCCGCAAATCTAAGAAAATTGCCAATAACTGCTGCAACAAAAAAACCCAAAGGGTTAGTCTGTCCAGTGGTTATCCTCCATAACCCACCATGTTTTACTATTTAACGCCTCCTGGAATAATGGTAAAAATCTCTCCTATCCTCGCTAGGGTAAACGAGTTAACCATACTGTTCATTGCCATAAACACTGACCTCACCCATAGTGTTCACTTCCATAAACACCGACCTATGGTGCTGACCTAGGGTTTCAACCCTGTGCGAAACCCCATTTCTGATGCCTCTTTCAATAGCATGCATCCATGATTTCTTATTCAAGGATTTCATATGTTCCTTATTTTTGTGTCAACGAATGTTCCTTATTTTTGTATTAATGATATCCATGATTTTTATGGTATAACTTTGTACCCACTACATTTTGAAATAAAATATCTAGATATTAAGGTATTTTGTTTTATTTGAAGGAATTAAAAGTGGTATGCCATTACTATAGTAATGAATTTATTTTCATACTTATTTCCAACTTCATTTATTCGAAAAAATTCTAGATCTATGTAAATATAAAATTGGGAAATTTGGTTGACAGTGAATTTATATTGTGTTATATTAATAAGTTATCGCTCATAATATTTTTTAACAAGCATTTATATGTGTTTTACCAAGTTATAATGTTTTGAAGGGTATCATTTGAAATTATATATATATATATATATATATATTTGGAAGTAATAGAAATAAATTGTTTGATATTTTATATTTCAATGAAATTTATTTACTAGTAGTTATTGGCAATAACAATGATCATTTTTGTGAAAAGTTTGGGACTTTGATGCACAACATCCAACCACCCTTAATCAAAAGTCAAAGTCAAAGCTATGAAGCAGGAGACGTGGACAATCATGTAAACTGGGAGCAATTTTCTGTTAAAAACAAGCTAATTTGATGGAATTGATAAGTCTCAAGAAGACTTAATTTAATGTAATTATCTGCCATGTATGCGAATAGAGATATTTAGGCGATTTGTGAGAGGAAATTGTGGATCTGAGATGATCCACGCTTATGTAATTTCCTATATAAAGAGAGTATGTATTGTGAGATGGATAGAGCATAGACAGAGAGATAGGATACAATGTAGTTGAAGGAGAATTTGTGACTAAGGCTGAAATGCCTTAGATTGTAATAGATTCTGTATATAATTAAAATATACAGATTCTGTGTGTCTGTGTACAATTTACATATATATTCTTTACTGTGAATTAATTTCTGTGTTACAAGATTATTGATTGACCATCGATCACTATAAGGATCGATGGCGATCCAGCGTAAATACGATATACATGTGTGAGGGCTTAAACAGAGAGTGGCAAAGTTAATTTCTGTTGTAAGGTAAATCCCATCATAGGCAAACAAATGTAGACGAAGCCGTTGGATCGTTTATATCGATGAATATTAATGGTGGAAGAAGAATGACGAAGGAATAGATCTAGATCGTCAGATCGACGGTTATTAGCAACTATGGGGGATGGGAGTGTATGAATTTCGTGATCGTGGCTGAAGCCCTGCACTCACTCCTAGCCATCGATCTCATATTCAAACTCTTAGTTCACAGTCGATTGCGGGGGTTAAGCCCGTTTTAATCTGTGTGCTAGTTGAAGTCCCACAAACCATAGATTTGATGGCCTCTTATATCTAATGGGTATCAGGTCATAAAGTGATCAAACTTTAATTTCAAAATCGGTCCCGAAAATCTATAGGTAAAGGATTTATATCCCTTATCGGCTTCGTAAGAGTAGTTAAACGTCGCGCAAGATCCCCGTTCGATATCGCTGCCGACTATTGGATCAAGTGTGCCTTGATCAAATGGTGGAGGATTGCCAATTATTTTCATGATCAGTTGAGCCAACAACCGTAAGATTAAATGATGAGATCAACGACGAAGATTGAAGCCGATAAAGCTTGGGCCTGAGCGGACCCAAGAAGTTTATTCACATGGGTTTATTTTATTTGGGGTCCAGTCTTGTGCGTTTGGAGTGGGACTGACGTTTGTTGGCGATTATGTGTTATTCCGCTGTTTGGTGATTGGTCGGGTTTTTGTTAAAACCCACCAATGTAAATGCTTCCGATTTGTATAGGTGGGCCATAACCCACAGGTTCACGTAAGGATTTATGAAATGAAAGGGAAATTGTCTTTAGGCAATTTTCCCTTTCATTAGACTTGAAGTTAAAAATTTGGTAATAGTTACTAGTTTTCACCTTAATTATTAAAAAAATGATAATAAACTCATAATATAAGTGTAATTGCATTTTCAAAATTTGAAACTTAGGTGATGATTACTAATAAATCATCACTTTTGTTAAAGGATTGAAAACATGCCTAACAATTAGTTTTAAAAAATAAATATAAAATCACTATAAAAAGGACTATTAGCCACTTTTTATGACTCTATATAATAGAGATTCCCACTCATAAATATAAATATTTTTTTTAATGTAATATTTATCAATCAACCTTTGTAACTATAAATTATTTTTAAATACCATATAATTCCACTAATAACTTCCCTCAACATTATAAATTACTTTTTACTTATCTATACTTTTTTAACCATATATTGTACATTTTTTATATTCCAAACACAAAACCCAAATAAAAACTCCTCATACACATCAATAGCCATGTACCATTGAATGTTACCCACCAAAACAATGTACATATGATGATTATTACTAATAATCACGGCTGATCTCTTTGACTAAAAGACACATCTATCATGGTCTCTTTGAACCATAACCATTGCCGTTAAATATTCCATTAGCAATGGGTGGGGACTATCATCAAAAGTTTCCCATGCTTGGAAGTTATGGCAATGTTCGCTTCTATTGCCCATCAGAAAAGCATTACACAGTTAGAGTATTTACAATGATGATCTCTCACCATTACCATAAAAGATTCCATTGAAAATGGGTCGACACTGTCGTCCAAAGTGTTGCAATGCGTTGTCCTTTAGAAAAGCCACCACAAAATCAACCACAAAAGTTCATGTTTTATGATTTCCGCCATTTTATTTATCAGCATTAAAGTTATATAAACAAATTTCATATAAATGTAGTAACAAATTTCGAACCCCTTTCTTGTTTGATATGGTATAATAATTTATTTAAAATAAATATCTTTCCCATCCCATTTTAAACTTGGAAAATGAAATTTCAATTGAAAATGAACCATCTATAAGTCCAAAGACCGGGGAGATGATAGAAATATTTTTATAATAATGCAGGTTAAGAGAAGGGAATGAATGGCGATTTTTTCATTTTATTTAAAAAAGACGTGACTTGGTTATATACTTATGTTATAATTTTTATAGTGATTTTATATTACAAGGAGGTTGTAGTGCGGTATTTCTCTTGCAAGAGAGTGTATATATTAGGGTTACAAGGAGGTTGTAGTGACGTATTTTTCTTGCGGGCGGAGGGATGGATGGTAATTTTAGATAAATAACTATGGTTCTAATTTAAATTAGATTACTGAATTAAAGATCACATATAAATAATATTGTAAAGACTAAAGTTAATTAATGATATTAAAAAATTACAAATAAAGTTTTATTTATTTATTTATTTCCTTCTTTTAATCTAAATTTTTGTGTAATATGTGATTCTCATTACTTTATTTTCTTATTATTATGAGTGTGTATATATTGAATTATTATATAAGGTTAAACTTTATTTTTTTTATTGTACATGGTTTATTATATTAGATATATTTTTATTATTGAATTAGAATTTCAAAAATAATCTTTTTTAATAAAAATATTAATATGTGGTAGTGACTTAATATGCTAAAAATATCTTTATGATCATTCTTAAATGGAAAGATCATATTATAAAGGTTGTAATTAATAAATGAATAATTATGATTATTTATATCTAATTAAAAGTTGATAGTTTCAACCATGTATAAGGACTAATGGTAAGTGGCATAGTCATGTATTAGGATTAGCGGTAAGTAGCATTAGAGCATGGTTATATAAATAGTTAATACTATGACTAGATGTCTAAACACTTCAGTTATCTATGTGGTTTGTGGCATTCTCCCTTTTTAATGACTTTGTATCTCTTGAGGTACACCTTCTCTGGTCATATTCATAGTTTTATTCCATTACTACAATCCACTCATTTTATTTAGATTAGATTTCAAGTTTATTTATTTATTTCCAAATTATTTTTTAAATAAATAAATCAACTTTTAATAATATTCAATATTTATTACAATAAACACCACTTAAACAATATTCATTACCATTTATCTTTAAATAAATTTTAAATAAAATTTATCTGTTCAATTTTTTGAAACCTATTAAATTAAACAAAGTTTTTTTGGTAGAAATCACATGAGAAAATTTATCAATATCATTACCTATGAACCACAAATAAATAAGTATATAATAGTTAAATAAATCAAAACCATAAACATTAACCTCAAACATATGTATCTTTTAAAAAATGTTTCCGCTATAACATAAAAAAAAATGTATCATTTCCTATGAATCACAAACAAACCATTATAACACTAATTTAAATTATAACCATAAACATTTTGGCTCTAACATCAAAAAAATGTGAATCATTACCTATGATTATAATACTAATTTAAATTAAAACAATAAACATTAAACCATAAACATTAATGTCGAACATGTGTATCTTTTAAAAAATGTTTTTAGTTCTAACATCAAATAATGTGTGTATAGCCCCAAGAGTTAGTTCAATTGGTCAAATCAAGTGTCTCGCGAATGGGAGGTCACACGGTCGAATCCCGAAAGCTCTTGGGGTTAGGTCAGTAAATAGGCGGAGAGGTGTTGGCGTCCACTCAGTGTTTAAAACCCTGGATGTAGTGGCTACCCACTGACCCGGATATCCGTGAACTAGTAAGTGAAAAAAAAAAAAATAGATGTATGAATGGTCAATGTTTACACACTAACCATGTTTACATAGTGACATTGAATTAAAGAATCTACCGGAATTATATATTAAAAAATATATTATAATGATATACGGTCCAAATAAGTCATAATCGTTCTTTCCGTCCAAATTTAAAAATTTAGATGGGTTCCTAATTAGGGTTAGAACATGTGCGGGGATGCGATTCCTTTGTCGAAGGTAATGTGTTATTTCAAAACCTTGACGCCGGATATTTATATGGTCTTTTTTCTCAAAGTAGTCTAACATTTCTATTTCTTAACCTTGCAGCTCTCAAAATTTTTACCGTTTTGATAGCGCTATCTTACACGGGAGAGCTGATCAATTGATGAATGGCACCGTAAAATAAAATGGTATAAATAAATATAAGATTTTTTCCTTCACGGAACATAATTGAGATAATTGTGTAAAGTGTCAGTATTCTTATAGGTTGTATTTTGTTAAACTGTGAAATTTTTATTATTAAAAATAGTTTAGTGTTATTGTTTTAAGTTTTTATTTATTTTATATATATATTAAAATTGTGTTTTTTTATTATTATTTAAAAATATTTATTTATATAAAACATTTTGATGAAAAATAAAAAATTTTGAATTCAAGTATCATTAAAATGGATTATTTTGAAGTAAAATGCCACATCTATGTTGAGAAAGAAAGTTTATGTTTAAAAGGGGTAAAATTCTGAACAAGTTTGAATCTGTATAAGTAAATTTAAATTTTGTTTTAAGAAAACTTACAATTTTTATTTTTTATTTTTTATTTTCAAATATGATTAGTAAGAAAATTAATTTTATTTACTTATGGAAGAGATGTCGCAATATTCGCTTATGTATTGTTATGTTACGTAATGTAATTTGATGTAATGTTAGCTAATTAAAATTAAAAAAACGAAATAAAATTAAATGTAAGTTTCATTTTTTAGAAATATATATTAGTTCTATTTTCTTATTTTGAATTTTATATCACTTTTGAATTTATAAGATTTTTTTAATTAATTTTTGTTGTTTAGTTTAAGTAAACTTGACTCGGGTTACCAATGGTTTTTTTAACTCCAGGTTTATGAGAACCCATGGTATTGACCTATAGTATTCATGTGGAGTATAGCCTATTTGAAGGGGCAAATAACCTAGGTAAATGTGTCCCTTAATGTTGATAGGTGAAAAATCAAAATTTTTAATTATTGTTTTGTGTTTAGGTCGGTAATTTTTTTAAAATTACAATAATA
Organism: Pinus tabuliformis; assembly: GCA_031772625.1. Taxonomy (NCBI): domain Eukaryota; kingdom Viridiplantae; phylum Streptophyta; class Pinopsida; order Pinales; family Pinaceae; genus Pinus; species Pinus tabuliformis. Next base: position 521,469,076 of record CM062815.1, read on the forward strand.
ATATATCATATATTTAAATATGAAAATTAAATTATTTTAACTTTACATTTTACTTATAGAAATTAAACTATTCTAGATCCATCTTATGTCTCAATCTATTAAGTACTAACAAGGATCAAATCTCTTTAGGTGCAAATCTTTGTTCAAGTTTTGCTCTAAAAATATGTTTGCAACTTGACAGTGATCCATCTCAATGCTTGATAAATTAAGAAAAATGTTTACAACTTGAGAGTTTGATGCCAAAATTAAAATGAATCTAAACTCATTAACGGTAAAGATTATTAATGTCTTTATAAATTAAAAAATAAAAGTATATATATTTGAAATTTATAAATATTTACTTACAATTAATAATTTTTAATGTGAAAGTGAAAATTAATTTTACTAATTTTTTTTGAAAATTAAAATTCGCAATATTTAACATATTTATTAAATTAGAATATTTAATATAATTTCTTACTATATATATCTGCATATTTATGAAAGATTGTGATTTCTATACATATTATTTATTAACAATGTATTCCTTACTTAAACTCAAATTGTTACTATATTACTTTTTAAGATTTCTAAATTATCTTCCTCAATTTAGGTGATCTATGCGACATATTAGGGCATCAAGATTGGGGTTCTCCCTCCTGCCCCTAGATGTGGAAATTAATGGTGGGGTGACATGTCTTGCCCTTAGGATCACTTAATGCAAACGTGACCCCTTCCCACGCTTGTGCCCCTATGAATTTACTCCTCATTGCATGAGATGATTAAGGTTACAAACTACTACTCTGGTGTATTTTGTGCGCTGAGGAAGGTCAGGGGAACATCTATATCACCCAATTCAGTAGTGGCAAGTTCAAATCGATGGTATGGAAACATTCTATCTAGTAGCGCTAGAGTATCGTGTCAACTAGGAGCTAGAATATTTCCTTTCCATTCTCATACAAATTCTCAGTGTTTCCTTTGCCTTAGGCATATCTGGTGTTCTTAGGGCTTCTGTAGCAAACTCTATCAACTCTGATGTTTAGATGCTTGGTGTGAGCACTCGCCAAGGCTTAGCTGTGGTGAAGAAAATATGTAGGCTATTGTCCATAGCTCGTCCCTAGTGTATGGTGCTCGTAGCCAGGATAACTCTCTCTTATTGGTTTTTCTTATTACATGTGCCTGCGTTGAAATATACTCTCGTCTAGTTGAATTTTGAGGTGTCGTTGTGTTAAGAAAGTGCCCGAGTGGCCCTTTGAAGGATTTGTTTTGATTGGGTTATGTACTGGGGTGGTGTTCAATTATCTTTGGTTAGGAGGATGATTATTGGCTCGTGGTTGAACTTTGTGGGGCTCCCGAAGTTTTGTCAGTGTTTGTAGAATAAATGGGTGAATTGACTCGTTTTGTTGTTGACTATGAGGTGTGGGTCTAAAATTTCTATGGTAGAGTGGGTAGAATTATTGGTGGGAAAGGAGATTTTATTTCTTGGTAATATATGGGGTTATAGGTACATGATTTTGTGTTTTTGTCAAAGTTTATTTTGGCTAGTTAGAAGTATAGATTATCTTCTCATTAAAGAGTTTTGGATTAGAATTAATTAACCTATAATTTTTTAAGAGAAAACACATACTCTTAACTATTATCTAATTATTAATAATTAATTTTTAAATTTAAATAAATTATTATATAAATTTAAATTTTTAAATTTATATAATTATTTCTAATTTTAAAATTATAAATTAATATAATTTTTTGGATTATATATATATATTATTAGTAGTTATAATTATTATATTTTTGTTATTTAATTTTATTTATTTAAATATATATAAATATTATGTAAATCTCTGCATAGAAAATCTCTTACTAGCTACCTCTAAAATTGTTTAGAGAAATACTATTCCACCATGGGAAGTATTACACAATGAATCCCATATCATATGATAGAGAAATACTATTCCACCATGGTAAGTATTACACATTGAATCCCATATCATATCATATGTTAAAACTAGTAGAAGAGTTTTACCTGATTTTAATCAACTCCATAGCATCATTGGGTGCTTTAACTACCTTTATAATTTTTTCAACTCAAGATTATGAATTAGTGGCAAGTTATTATGCAATCTATATGCAATTGACTTTTCTGTATTTCACTAGCTTGTCTAACATGAACTTTTATTATGTGATTATTAAGATTGGAAATCATTCAATACACCATGTTAGGATAGAAAGTAAGTTTCACATCATGTAATGGTAGAATTAGTTGCAAGTTATTATGCAATTTATATGCAATCCTTATACAATCGACTCTTCTTTATTTCACTAATTTATGTAACATGAGTTTTTATTATATGATTATTAAAATTGGAAATATTCAACACACCATGCTAGGATAAAAAGTAAGTTTCACATCATGTAATGGTAGGAAAGTAAAGTGATAAAAATCATAGTGCTATAATTAATCATAAACACTTAACAAAAAAATAAAGTACTTTTTATCCATTCAAAAATAAATATATAATTTAAATAAATAATTATAAATATAAATGAAATCACACAACAGTAATGAAATCTATCGAGCTTTCACAACACTTTATCTATTGGAGTTGACTCTGCCTTATTAGAACATATTAGTGTTGATATTAACCTACACAACTATTAGATTTTACGCTCACTAATTTCACACAACACACACAAAAAAATAGAATAAGGTTGATATTTATATTAAAGAAAAGCTCTTAAATTGAAGACCAGCTCATTTCTCTTTTCCTTCGCATCTCTCGAGGATTAAAGATTCCATTGTTTTTTTTATTATTATTATTAAATTGAAATAAAATTTCTAAATATAGATGCACTTGAGAATTAATGAATCTTAAATGGCTACAAACATTTTATAACTTCATAAAATATAGAAATTTATTTCCAATATTTATGCTAATATGTGTGGTAACTTGTTCATAAATAATTCTTCACTCACAAGAAAATAAAAAAATGAATATCTCCCAATTTTTATTTTTAAATGAAATACGATTTTTTTTTAATGGAAAACACCATAATCCTAAATTATATATTCAATCATTAATAATATAATATAGAGTTATGAGTAGTCACATGCATATGTAAAAAATGGTGAAAATTATGAGACCCATCATGGATGACACATAATGAGTGGAAGTGGATACATAATGCATTGACACAATGTGATAAAGAAAATATAAAATTCTATCATGTAAAACCTAGAAGGAGGGATCATAATATGAGAACCTATCAAAGTTGATAATGCATCCTTTGCCATGGAATTTGATGAATCAAAAGAGTAAATACACCACATAATTTATGGCATGGATTTAATATTTTCAAGTAGGATATTATAATCTATGGGACCGAGCATGACCAAAACACAAGTTAATATAGTTTTAGTACCTAACTTAATGGTGAAATTATATAGGATCCCTCAACTAGGAATGTTACTACCATCAGAGGCATGTAACTTAGTGGTTGATAAAACAAGATTGTAAGAGTCTATATGTTTTGATGCCAAGTAAGACATAGTACATCAAGAGGCCCTCTCATGCACTACTCATAGATGAACCAATAATTTCTTAATTATGACCCATGTTTAAAACAAAGTGGAAGATGTGAAATATTTTTTGAAATGTGATATCAATAAAATTTGGGGATCTTCTGAGCTGTTCCATTTTTCATATTGGGATATTTTCTTATGAACATCAAGTCACTAGAGGTGGTAGGTGTGCCCCCATGTCTAGATGATTAGGTCTTAGTAATGAACTAAATTTGATTGGATGGTGGATTTCCCACTTGAAGGGTATAAAGAATCTTGAAATATAATGATTATGTATTAGTCCTTTAAGAAGGAAAGGGTTCCACAACACTACTAACTATAAAATGGGATGGGGTATCTATTAAATGTCCCTCACCCCAAGGAAGGGTTATTGATAGGGTTAGCGCCCATTCTTATCAAATAATCTATTTTGTTATCATATTTTACTAGGTTGATCGAAATACACCATGTAGTATGAATTTTACACATTAAAACCACTTTCACAATAGTAAATAATTTAGAGAACCACTTTTCCTAAGTTATTTCCATTTAATTAAACTACCTACATGGGAAATAACAAATGAGTGATTTAAATACATTCTTGGTTGGAAGTGTAGGTTGTGAAGTTCCCCTATTTTTTATGGAATTGCTAAAGAGTCTCAATTAAGAATCTTAAAAGGGAATAATAGTTGCTAAGGAACAAACTCATGTCTATATACTAATTAGCTACATGGAAGATAGCAATTCAAATTGGTGTTAGGGGCTCATTAATGGAGGATCTATTGGTGTTGTTTTTCTCAAAATAGGATTTGCATTTGGGTGGCTAGAACACGAGATTCTTAAGTTTTCATTGATTCATGATGGAGTGGATATATTCATCAAACCTAGCTTGGAAATTCAAAAAATGCTTCAAAATTAGTCTGTATGGATAGGGGAAATTAGATCTACTCTAATGAATCAATAATTAGTGAACGTAAAGTTTTTCCGGATGTATGAATAAAATGTGTAGCATGTTGGGTTCTTTTGTATCTAGTAAAGGATCACGGGAGTTAATTCTGTACTAAATTAATTAATAGTATTCAAGTATCATGTGGTCATGGTACAAACAAGAATGTGATGATGCCATGAATAGTGCTTGTAGTTGTTATGTATATATATATATATATATCAAGGGTAGTGAATAAATAAGGGGGAGGGGAATGTAATAACCCTATCTTCACTGACAAATTGTAATGTATTTGTGCTTATGAAGTTTAGGGTAGTGATACGATACATATTAATTAGGCTAGTGAGCTAGAATCTATTGAAGTATGTGTGCCTCTATGTTTATAAATGTTTTAGGCCAGTGGGCCAATGTACTGATGTGATTTGAGGTAGGGATTCCTATACTGTAGTCATGCCAGAGAGCCTGTGTGTTAAAGGAGGTTAGTGAGTCTGGCCAATGTGACATGTATTAATAAATGACATCATAACTACATACTAGGGGAAAATGTGTATAGGGGCTAGGATTCCATATAATGAGAAACACGAGGTGGCAGAACCTAGAAATGGATCCTAAGAAAAATAATTATTATGGTTATGTATTCCTAAAGTTACTTTTAGGAATAATATTAAAATATTAAAATCCTAAACTATAAATAAAAATTAAAGGGAGGGGCATAGGTCACATAGAGTTTCCCTTTCCATCATATATTGCCAAGGGATGACTTTGGAGCTATTTATCGGGAGATATAAAGGATCTACAACTAATATACGCTCACGACTCTAGGTGGGTCTAGGTATAAGGAAACTTCTCCTTGGGTTGCCTTAGGGAAGGCTAAATCCATAGAGGGGGAAGTGTAGGGATAGGTGTTCTTGCATTAGCATGAAGGGTACTTGGTGACCCACGAGGGTAGTAGGAACTCCTAGAAGCCACAAGAATCTCACAAAGCTTTGGCCAATTGAGATAGACACCCTATTGGTAGTAGAATAATTCGAGGGGATGAAATAATTGAGAAGGGGGTGCACTACTTGGGTGTGGGGTTGATGGGGGATGAGTTTGTTGGGCTTTGGTACCTTCACCCTATTTATATTTGGTACTATAAATGTGCTTGATTTGGATAAAAATTGACATGGTTGAGTCATAGCCTTAGCTCAAGGGTGATTATCTACTACGAGAGTTGGAGAAGCACCTTCTTTGGATGGATGGTGCATATGAGGTATATAGATAGTCGGTGAATCTTTTCAGATGAGTGATTAGACTTTATTTTATTTTATTTATGATTATCATACATGTTGTTTGTTTGTTTTTTGTTTTGTTTTGTTTTGTTTTGTCTTTGTTTGTTTGTTTGTTTGTTTGTTTGTTTGTTTTTTGTTTTGTTTTGTTTTGTTTTGATTTGTTTTTTTGTTTTTGTTTGTTTTTGTGTTTTTTTTTGTGTTTTTGTTTTTTGTGTTTTTGTTTTTTTTTTTGTTTTTTTTTTTTTTTTGTTTTTTTGTTTTTGTTTTTTTGTTTTTGTTTTTTTGTTTGTTTTTTTGTTTTTTGTTTTTTGTTTGTTGTTGTTGTTGTTGTTTTTATTTTTGTTTTTGTTTTTTTTTGTTTTTGTTTTTTTTTTTTTGTTTGTTTGGTTTTTTTTTTTTTTTTTTTTTTTTTTTTTTTTTTTTTTTTTTTTTTTTTTTTTATCCAGGTTATATTACATGTGTTTCGTGCTATTACAATATCGATGGTATTGTGAGTGGTATTTCCCCAATTGGATAGTTTAGGAGTGTTATAGCCCATGAAGAAAAAACTAGGAATCAAAACAATATTTCCAACTATATTCATCTTGGATATTTGTTGTCTCCCCTATATCTTACATGAATGACAACAATATTTCCAACAATCTCCCCCTAAGTTTAACATTGCTTTCCTGCCTCTAACTTTGAAATTAATGACAACACAATATTCAACAAAATAAACAACTTAAAGTTAGGAAATACACTACAAAGTTGAAATGCAATTAGAACTATAGTTTAAAAAAATAACTAAAGTTTGCAAATTAAAGATTGCATTACTCTTTATCCAATTTTTTTGCAATTTTATGAAAATATATAGTTTCTAAAATAGCTAATTGAATATCCTATAATAAGTGTTGAAATTTTAAAATTTTAAGAAACCAATAAAAATGTTAAATGTAATGAATACTGAACAATAAAAACTCATTTCTTTACCTACAATGTTTCTACTAGAAAAATGAATAGGAAACACTAATCTAAAAATAGGTCAAAAGGACCAAGTACACAAACTAAAAACTTTTGAAACATCTTAAAAAAAGAGAGGAAGTTTTGAAAAATATTCACAATGTTAAAAATAGAAAGGAAATAGTTCCGGCATAGGTTGACTTGTAAAGTGGAAACATGTAGTTTTCTATAAGAAAGCTATGTGTTAACAAAAGAAATTAATAGTGCTGAAAACTACTTACAATTAAGACAAAGAAATATAATTTCATTCCCAATCCACTCATACAATTAAGGCTATAACAAGTGAACTAGAAAACAATAATAAGAATAACTAATCTAAGGATCAAGTTCCCTAACGGATTCTACGGTCTATATTGAGTATCTTTCCAAAAGGTGTGCCAAAAACCCATACTTATATGTTGTGTGACCAAAGTAATAGACAAAAATATAGTAACAAAACACAAGCAACAAATACTAAACTAGATAACTAGAATCTACCATTAAAATCATAATATACACTAAAATAAATAATGAATCTTTATTAAACCAATGAATATATTACTATTTAATGATGACTTGATGTAGCTAAATGGGCTCTAAAACCACCTTTAGGGATGGATACTTTTTCTTCTTGTTTTCTCTAAATCCATGTCACATACCCCGATAACCTCGCATGTAAAAGTGGGGAGTTAGAATTTTTATAGAATAATACCCACAAGTAATTATCAAATTCAAAACTCCACAGTTCATCGTTAACCATTAGATATAGTGTTCATTAGCACATCAAGTAAACTGCAATAACAGACAGTAAGTTGCATAACCATTAACCACCACCGTGGTAGTGTAATAACATAAACTGTCTCATGAATCCTTGCATTCATTTCATGATTTCCATAAACATATTAATTAATCTCATACTTGGACATTATGATCATGACATCAAATAAAGAACCATCAACATCAAGGATTCATCATCATCAAACTGACACAAAAGGCAATCACACCATTCAACACCAATATACCCTGGAAACCCCGTAGGGTAAAAACCAGCAAATGTTTAATCTTATTATTAAACGCTCGTGAGGGATTTCACCCCTCACTCAATGATTTATAAGGGATTCCATCCCTTAACCATTGTTATAAAATAATTACAATGAATTATCATTAAGTTGACACATAACTAGATGAAAGCTAATACAATTTTTCATGTAATCATTTACTTGCATACCACCACCTACAACACTCCTTGTGGCATGATTGTTCTAGTAATGGACAATCCTGCAACTTGAACTCATCTGCACGGACCAATAATCCTTTTCCTGCCATAATGTTAAACATCACTTCCCCTTTGGCACCAACCGCCATCATCTCCTGTCAATGTAGTTGTCAACAAGCTTTGGCAACAATATTAGATACATTATTAATAATTCATTAAACAACCTCTAAAAGTGATCTTTTAACATCTACTCATCTGTCTGAGCAAGCATAACATACTAACTAACTAGTACATCTATTCAAGTAAATTCTTGTTCTACTTTCCACAATGCTTATTCACACCGATACATATCTCTCTCTAAGAGATCTAACCATTAGTTTTACAAGTCCATGTTTCCCTTTAAAACATATAACACATTAGTTATGTTTACATACCAGGTAATAAACTATTGTTTCTGCGCCTTTGCACATGTATTCCTTTCACATAGTTATTTTTCAAGAAATTAACATAGTTTTGCTAACACACAAAGAACACATCTCCATAACACAACGACTGTTATTTGAGCATCCATTAGCTTATCCCAATAACCCTTCTTTAATATATGCAATGGACATAATATTTTAATGATACAAGTATGGGTTTTCAATATAATAGGAACACTATTCATATATATATATATATATATATTTTAGGAAAAAACCTCTATTTTGTTTCCAAGAAAACTCTCCTAGAATCCTTCATCTTCATACTCGAAGTATGCACTCTTTTACCAAAAAGAAACTATAGAAATGAATAACTATGTGCCTAAAAGCACGTCATTAGCTACTTCTCTCATGCCTGTGATGCATATTCAAAACATCGAAAGTTAGCTAGAATCATAAAGCATTTAACACAAGATTCACATGTAATTTTCTAGAAGGAAAACTACATATACTTAGCTTTTATGTCCACACGTTTATTTCACCTTTTCCTAGATGTCATTTGGAAAAAGCTCGGTCCACGTCTAGGTTCATCTACTTCTGCGAAGAAGTGCCGAAGCCAAATCTTGAAGATCTCCATGGTCACTGTTGGGGTGTTTCTGTCTAGCTAAACTCTCACAGACCTAGGATATGTAGTTTCGTTCAACAGTAGACAAAGTACTGAAGGCACTCAAACTGTAGTCTCCCTGCATGCAGGAGAAGCTATATGAACTCTCTTCTTCTTTCACCTCGCCATGGTAATTATCAACTGCAACATTTCCTAATGGGTTTGGTTGCATGTTTCCCCAAGGAAAAGAATACCATTCGTAAGGAACATCTCTATTAAATATCGAAGCTGAGATGTTGGATTTCTTGCCCTTTATATGCTCAGAATATCAACATCTAGTAGTGTTCCAGGTATGCTATGATATCCGTCAAGCTGAGCATAGAGAGCGGTTAGCTTTCCGTTTAAATAGTTGCACATTCCTCCGGTGACAAGAAAATAATTTTTTTTTGCGTTTATCACCAGCGTGCTGGGGCATATCATGATTGAATGCGACGCTAAGAAGAAACATATTCTCCACATGGGACGATTCAGGTACATTGATGAACATGCCGAGCATGAATGGTCCAGTTTCTTGTATTCTTTATATTAAAGAAAAGATCATGTCATCCCTGTAACAGGATTCGTTTGCGGGTTTAATGGACGACAACAGTCCATGATAAGCAACAAAACCAGACCCTTTCAAATACCAACTTTACAAGACGCTCTAAAGTGCCTCCTCTTTTACTCTTTGTATCTAACTTCTACAGATAAGGAATCAATGAAAGAGATAGAGATCATCACACATCACCGGAAGCTTCGAGGCATAAAACGGTGTAGTAGGCTAAACTCTTACATGAATCCCTGTCCACGAAACCCATGTTCCCTAGAATGTAGAACTGAAATAAAATTTCTGACCTTAACATATAATGGAATTGCACCCATGTTTCTGACCAGTCAGTCCATGTGGCGTCCACGCTTCTCATTCAGTTTCCGAATACCGAGAATTGGTTTCGTAACTAACTATTAACTATTCATAACTATCAATTTATGCTGAGTTATTATCGTAGGGATGTTACATACTCCCCCCCTTAACAGGAACACCGTCCTCGGTGTTCATCTTTCGTTGGAACTTTAGATTTTACTCATGGTATTACCATCTAAACCACACAAAATGTGATCCTTCCTCTTTAAAATCAACGATTTCATTCCAAGAAAAGACGACAAACAAAATAGTATTGATATAATCATAAAAAGATCATTAGTTATATGCGTCAACAGTCATAAGCTTTCATAATTGCAAAAATATGCAAGTTCTAATTCCATTACTTGACCCATATTCATATGCATGAGCAAGCATGACACACTATTTAACTAGTACATACACCCAAGTAAATATTGTTTGACCTCCACAATGTTTATTTACACTAATGCATAATTCCCTTTAGTAGTTCTAACTCATCAATTCTACTAACATGTATAACACATTCACTATATCTTCATACATGTAATAAACTATTGTTTCCATGCTTAAGCACACATGTTCTTTTCACATAGTAATTTTTCGAGAACTCAACATAGTCTCTCTAACATACAAAGAACATAACTCCATATCACAATGACTATTCCTTGTTCATATCATTTCTTATCATATTAGCCCTTCACTAGAATGCTACCATCATTTCATGCAACAAACCATATACCTCTTTCCTAAAAAAAGTCATTATAATCCTCATTTCTCTATCTTCCTATATGAGGGTTTCTCAAGATTCCCTTTCAAGAAATTATTAAAGATATGCATCTTTACGCATAAAAATCAAGATACAAAAACAAGGTTTACTTACCCTTTATGTATCAAAATCAAGAAATCAACACAACTCATCTAACAAGACAATCTCTTCAAGAGATTATTAATTTCGAGAAAGTTAACATGATCACTTCCTCTAAGTACACAGAGACTCATATTTCCAAAGTCACAATAGCTACCCTTATATGCATGCAACATGTGTTTTTCTTAACACAATTATTTTTACTACAATGCACATAATCTTTTCATGGAACAAGTATGGATTCTGGTTCTTGCATGAACACTATTCATGTGTGTCTTTTAAGGAAAGAATTCTCTATCTTTGTTTTTTCTTAAAAAAAAATCTCTTATAATGTTATTATTTCCGTGCATGAAGAATGCTCTTTTTTTCCTAAAAAGACACTATATTTTTGTATCTAAAACATACGTTTTTCTTCAATATGGTTAGAATGATTATCGATGTGCCAAGAAGCACATCATATCACAATTTCTATCATGCATGCAATGCATAAATTTTCCACAAGAAACCTCTAAATTAACTAGTATCCCAATGCAATAAAGCATATATCCCTTCCAATAAAATCCAACTTAACTTATACTTCTTTTATATGCATTCTTTCTTTCCATAAATGCAATACTCACTTCTATTTCTTTAATATGCCAAGAACGTAGTATTTATTTCTATTTCTTTAATATGCCAAGAATGCATTGTTTATTTCTATTTCTTTAATATGCATTTTCTTTTCCAAAAATGCAATAGCTATTGTTTGAATACGTACTCTCCTTACCCAAAATAGCTATGTCTATAAACAAAATAACGCATACTCATTTCATAATACTAACATAAATTCTTATGTTTTCCAAGATTGTCATAAATACTTATCTCTTCAGTTGTATCACCATCAAGCTGAAGCAACTGTAGATATGGAGCACACAAGAGCTGCGGCAATGCAGCTTGAAACAATAGCTGACAGGGAAACCAGACCGCATGTAAGTCTCAGCGATAAGCACAGCCTCCCACATCTCCCGACCTCCTCCTGCAGAAAGAAGTACCACAACCTCTCTTCTGCCACATTCTGCGAACATTGACCACCAGGACCTGCAATCCAAAGCGGCCATCGCAGAGTCCTTGAGGCCGAGGCCTGGACTGGGTGAAGGCGTACAAATATAGGCGGTCCTCGAACGGATCCAGCGAGTCTAAAACAAACTAAAAGGTGGCAGAAGATGTATGATACGTAGAATCAGAGATAGAAATGCCTTGCTAGTGGTCAAATAGCTATCGCAACGTTAAAAGAACCACCGCCAATTCCATACCCTGAATTGCATGAATGTAACTCTTGCAATTGAAGCCAAGCCTAATGATATAAGGAGTTCAAAAGGTTCCAAAATCCATCAATAAGCAGGAAAGATCTTGACAAAGTAGTTCGCGGGAACGGAGAGAGAAACGCCTTATGGTAGGTTCCGTGTGGTAAAAACCAAACTGCAGGCACGCAGTGCTTATTCTTTTGTTGATCTCCTCATCTCTCCACATGAAAAAGCTCCAGCCTCATTACTTACCATCTACTATTGAAAACCGTGAGCACATTCATATAAGCATCTTAATAGTGGCTAGACCATCCATCAACTCTCCATGGCAAGTAATCCTGTAATGTTTGACAACAAATTCAATCACATTAGTCATAATATTGCGAGTCAAATGAAATACTTTTAACTATCAATCAATCTGTGCAATGTTAGATGATTTTTAAATCACAATACTTTTACAAGTACTTAAGAGCTCATCATTGCTCCACATGCACACTGAATTAACTCTCACTAAAGACATCCATTGAGTACTTCTAAAAGTACCAAAAGAGCACCTAGCTCTCTAATCATCAAAACAGTCAATCACTGCATCAAGTAAAAACTGTCTTAGCCCCCACTAAGATGTTCATAAGATTATTAATTCAATAAAGGAATTAAAATTTCCAATAACTCCTTATTGAGCACTAAGTTCATTTCTTGTTAAATGTGCATAACATATTTTACACCACTATATGTAAAATTCATTTTTAACATAACATGTAGCTGATTAGTTAATTCCTTTAGCTATGAGACCACAATAGGCTAAAGAGTTCCCAACCCATAGGAACTAGTTTCCACAACCAGATCGAGTCGTTTGCACATCCAAATAGTTTCTTTGATAGAGACCTTACCAAGTCTAACATGGAATTCCACTAGCGAACCAGCTCAAGAATTCTAGGGAGAGGAACTCTGGGCAGACAAGTACCATCAACCCCTCTGGGCAGGTAACTATCATCAACCCAAATCTGGGCAGACAAGTACCATCAACCCCTCCGGGTAGGTATCTGCCATCAACCCAAGGCATTGTAGCCTTCCACCTCTATCTGCAACTATCTGGTATGTTAAATTTCTCTGTTATCACTCTTCCCCAAAGTAATCTACATAATGAACCATATAATCATTATCATTAACAAAACAAACATGCATGTATACGATGCATCTACACTTAACCTTCAACATGGGTCCATAACATCTAGATTGATGGGAAACATATCTATCATACATGTTGTATGCATGCAAATTTCCCAAATAAAATAATTCATGCATATCATATAACATCATTCTTTCTCATTTATGATTGCAATTCTCATTGCAACGTTTTACGTGACGAGTTTTTCTTGTTGCCATTAAGCTACCACTACTTAATCCCATTAGCAACATTAGTTATACATATGCATCCTTTAACAAGTATTCACTTCCCTAATCTTTTTAGTTGGCGGCACAATACTATCATGCATAAAAGTATATGCAAATATTCATTACTATGTAAATGCTTATGATAGTTGAGGTAACAACCTAAACATTTCCAATTTCCCACAATGTATTGCCTTCAACAGACCAATCAACAGACCAATACAGGAAGTAACTACCACAATCACTTGTTTGTGAATTGTAATAAGCTTAAATCAAATTCAATTCACGCACATAAGTGCTATTAGTTAGTCAAACAACACTAACCAATCACAACTACCAATCATCTTAATGGAACCATGGCAGAACTTATTCAAAAATTAGTTTTACCATCAAGTCTCACTACTTGACTCATTGCATATTTTCAATATCTAAGGGGTTCTTCTAATGTCTTTTTAAAACAATTTGTCATCCTATTCAAGGATGTTCCCCATAATTTATATTCATGCATTGACTCATTAACTTTCATTCATTGTAACTTCAATCTTGTTCATATATGCACCATTGTTATTGCCATATTTACAAATCAAAAGTTGGTAGTTGACAGTCACTTTCCTCAATGAGAGTTCAATATTGTTCATGAGTGTTGAATATTGTTCTTAAGTGCGACAAAAGTTTCATTATCTTTTATCCTCATCAGGAATCCAATGTCATGAACATAGTCATGCAGCAACTTTATTACTTACTACTCAAAGCAGTTTAAACACGAATCAAACTTATCATGTTGAAAGTAGTGTACTACGTAAATAAATATGTGAATGGTTAAAATCATACCTGAGTTAATACCCACTGATGGCGTACCTCGATTTCTTTTCCGCCTACCAATTCCCAAAGGCGCCAGTGCTGCAACCTTTAGCTCTGATACCACTTGTCACATACCCCGGTAACCTCGCATGTAAAAGTGGGGAGTCAGAATTTTTATACAATAATACCCACAAGTAATTATCAAATTCACAACTCCACAGTTCATCGTTAACCATTAGATATAGTGTTCATTAGCACATCAAGTAAATTGCAATAACAGACAGTAAGTTGCATAACCATTAACCACCACCGTGGTAGTGTAATAACATAAACTGTCTCATGAATCCTTGCATCCATTTCATTATTTCCATAAACATATTAATTAATCTCATACTTGGACATTATGATCATGACATCAAATAAAGAACCATCAACATCAAGGATTCATCATCATCAAACTGACACAAAAGGCAATCACACCATTGAACACCAATATACCCTGGAAACCCCGTAGGGTAAAAACCAGCAAACGTTTAATCTTATTATTAAACGCTCGTGAGGGATTTCACCCCTCACTCAATGGTTTATAAGGGATTCCATCCCTTAACCATTGTTATAAAATTATTACAATGAATTATCATTAAGTTGACACATAACTAGATGAAAGCTAATACAGTTTTTCATGTAATCTTTTACTTGCATACCGCCACCTACAACACTCCTTGTGGCATGATTGTTCTAGTAATGGACAATCCTGCAACTTGAACTCATCTGCATGGACCAATAATCCTTTTCCTGCCATAATGTTAAACATCACTTCCCCTTTGGCACCAACCGCCATCGTCTCCTGTCAATGTAGTTGTCAACAAGCTTTGGCAACAATATTAGATACATTATTAATAATTCATTAAACAACCTCTAAAAGTGATCTTTTAACATCTACTCATCTGTCTGAGCAAGCATAACATACTAACTAACTAGTACATCTATTCAAGTAAATTCTTGTTCTACTTTCCACAATGCTTATTCACACTGGTACATATCTCTCTCTAAGAGATCTAACCATTAGTTTTACAAGTCCATGTTTCCCTTTAAAACATATAACACATTAGTTATGTTTACATACCAGGTAATAAACTATTGTTTCTGCGCCTTTGCACATGCGTTCCTTTCACATAGTTATTTTTCAAGAAATTAACATAGTTTTGCTAACGTACAAAGAACACATCTCCATAACACAACGACTGTTCTTTGAGCATCCATTAGCTTATCCCAATAGCCCTTCTTTAATATATGCAATGCACATAATCTTTTAATGATACAAGTATGGGTTTTCAATATAATAGGAACACTATTCATATATATATATTTTTAGGAAAAAACCTCTATTTTGTTTCCAAGAAAACTCTCCTAGAATCCTTCACCTTCATACTCAAAGTATGCACTCTTTTACCAAAAGGAAACTATAGAAATGAATAACTATGTGCCTAAAAGCACGTCATTAGCTACTTCGCTCATGCCTGTGATACATATTCAAAACATCGAAAGTTAGCTAGAATCATAAAGCATTTAACACAAGATTCACATGTAATTTTCTAGAAGGAAAACTACATATACTTAGCTTTTATGTCCACACATTTATTTCACGTTTTCCCAGATGTCATTTGGAAAAAGCTCAGTCCACGTCTAGGTTCATCTACTTCTGCGAAGAAGTGCCGAAGCCAAATCTTGAAGATCTCCATGGTCGCTATTTGGGTGTTTCTGTCTAGCTAAACTCTCACAGACCTGGGATACGTAGTTTTGTTCAGCGGTAGACAAAGTACTAAAGGCGCTCAAGCTATAGTCTCCCTGTATGCAGGAGAAGCTATATGAACTCTCTTCTTCTTTCACCTTGCCATGGTAATTATCAACTGCAACATTTTCCAATGGGTTTGGTTGCATGTTTCCCCAAGGAAAAGAATGCCATTCGTAAGGAACATCTCTATTAAATATCGAAGCTGAGATGTCAGATTTCTTGCCCTTTATATGCTCAGAATATCAACATCGAGTAGAGTTCCAGGTATGCTATGATAACCGTCAAGCTGAGCATAGAGAGCGGCTAGTTTTCCATTTAAACAGTTGCACATTCCTCCGGTGACAAGAAAATAAAACTATTTTGCGTTTATCACCAGCGTGCTGGGGCATATCATGATTGAATGTGACGCTAAGAAGAAACATATTCTCCACATGGGACGAGTCAGGTACATTGATGAACATGCCGAGCATGAATGGTCCAGTTTCTTGTATTCTTTATATTAAAGAAAAGATCATGTCATCCCTGTAACAGGATTCGTCTGCGGGTTTAATGGACGACAACAGTCCACGATAAGCAACAAAACCAGACCCTTTCAAATACCAACTTTACAAGACGCTCTAAAGTGCCTCCTCTTTTACTCTCTGTATCTAACTTCTACAGAGAAGGAATCAATGAAAGAGATAGAGATCATCACACAGCACCCGAAGCTCTGAGGCATAAAACGGTGTAGTAGGCTAAACTCTTACATGAATCCCTGTCCACGGAACCCATGTTCCCTAGAATGTAGAACTGAAATAAACTTTCTGACCTTAACATATAATGGAATTGCGCCCATGTTTCTGACCAGTCAGTCCATGTGGCGTCCACGCTTCTCATTCAGTTTCCGAATACCGAGAATTGGTTTCGTAACTAACTATTAACTATTCATAACTGTCAATTTACGCTGAGTTATTATCGTAGGGATGTTACAATCCAAGCTTGGTAGAAATGAGATTCTCTAAGGTAGAGAAATGATAGATAAGGTGCAAATTTTTTTAGTGGAATTATAATAGCATAAGATTACTATGGATTATATGTTATTTTTGTGACTTCCGTGACTTTATTTATACATGAAATGTTATACTTTACTTTGGAAATAACTTTAATGTAAACTATCACAATGCATTAATAAATTAATGTGCTAATAATGAAATCTAGATATTAAACAAAAATTTATATATATTAATGGTAACTCGATAAGATACGCATCTTTACGCTATACCATTTTAAGGACACACGTATCCTAATAAAATGACAAAATGATATTCTTTTACTTTAAAATAATAATATGTCTTTTAATTTGTTTTTTTTTACAATTTACATGTAGAGAATAAGTTAAATATTATTCTATATATAGTCCAAATCTGTTTTTTTAATAGGGTAAGACTAAGACCACATGGAATGAAAATTTATTTAGACTAGTCACAAAATCAACTTAATTGTTGATCATGCACTTATCCACTTTTAATCTAACTCAATTATTGATCATGCACTTATCCACTTTTAATTGAAAGATTAGATAATTTCCTAAAATGTGTGATGTTTTTTTTTTTTTGGTTCAATTACTAATTTTAATATTCCCTTAACGCAATATGACATTGGTGGAGCAATGAAAATGTCATAGAGATATTCTAATATTTTTCCAACATAATTTTTATATTTTCTACTAGGTTGCACTAGATATATTTGTGTGAAAACTTTCATATTAATGTTAGAATATTTTTTACTTAAAATATTTAAAAAAATTTATATTATAAATATTAATTACTCTAAATTTCTAAGAACCTTTAAACTTTTAAAACTTATTTAGTCATGAGTCCTAATAAAAGTGTTTTATTTGGTATGGATATTGAAAATTCAATATTAAAAATATGTTCCTTATTACCATATTAATGATATTCGTGATTTTTATCTTAAAACTTTGTACTCACTACATTTTGAAACTAAATATCTAAATATTAAGAGATCTTTATTTTATTGGAAGAAACTAAGAGTGCATTGTACGCTACTATTATATTAATGACTTTATTTTCATACTTATTTCCCTCTTTATTTATTAAAAAGTTATAAAAGTTATAGATCTTTGTAAATATAAAATTGGGGGATACATTGACTTTATATTGTATTGTCATATTCAATTTTATTTTTTTTACAAACATTTAAATGTATTTTTTTTTTTTTAACAAACGTATTTGATCCAGTTATAATTGGTGTGTATTTTTTGAATATATATATATATATATGTATATGTATATGTATATGTATATGTATATATGAATGATATGATTAGTTTAAGATTTTTATTTTAATGCAATTTATTATTGTGAAAATTTTGGGATATTAAGTAAGAGATCTGGTGATAGTTATTAGTTTTTACCCAAGTAATTGTTAAAAATATGATAATGAGCTTAAATATTATTGCATTTTTAAAATTTGAGACTTAGGTAATGATTAATAGTTGTCGCTTTTAGTAATAGCCTTAAAGATATGGCTAATAATTCAGTCTTAAATAAATACTATTACTACATATATTCGAATTATAATGCATAACTTAAATCCTTATTATCAACATAATAAATATCGAATATACCTATTCTAAAATAGAAACCAAATAATTAAATTACATAAGAGTATTTAAGTATATTGTATTTGTTTCTTTCCAAAACAACACATAACCAAACTTTATATATATTGTCAAATGAGTTTAGTTTAGTTTGGGTTAATATGAGATGCTTGATATTTTGGAAAGTGAAAATCATTTACTATATATAGTGATTGTTGTACATTTTCCTGAATTTCATTATAAATGCCAACTAATAAGGACATAGTTATACCCAAATGTGGAAATTATGATTCCAATCATATAAATTTACATTTATACCCTTCTTCCACATAAAGAATTCTACCAAAGATAGAAATGAGATTTTTTTGATATTTTGGAAAATGAAAATCATAAATTTGATTATATATAGTGATTGTTGCACATTTTCTCAATTTCATTATAAATAACAATCAATAAATTTATTACAAGAATATTATATTAATTATTATCATAATTTTATAAATTTATTCCATAAATATTCTATTCATTATTATAGAGTTATGATGTTTTATATTTTGGTAAGTGGAACTCATTTACTATAAATAATGATTGTTGTATTTTTTTGACGTAGCCCAGCCACACTGGCCCACAACTCTATGTGTCCTCGCTTTACAACGGTTGCTGGATTTTTCTCACGGAATGTAATGTGTGCATATAATGATCAATAGCAATGTAATTAGGGTTTTGTTATCACTGTTGAACTTGTGAAATTATGAAGAATCGTTTAATGGAATACCTTTGCTATAGGTTGCTCTTTCATTCTCTGTGTGTGGTCCTGTTTCTTCTTGGGTCTTTGGTTGTAACTCCTTTTCGGACTGTGGCTCAACACATCGGCCCTTCGCTCTTTGGTTATGCCTTTATATGGTTTTATTGTAGTTTGTTCATTCGACAAGAACATAAAACAATGCAACCTTATCGTGGTCTCTCTCTGCTTGTCGAGTTACACTGTTCATTTTCAATTCGATAAATGAAAAAAAAATTAATCATACAACAGATAGAAAATGTACACAGATGGACAATTTTTATTGAAATAGATCTGTTCCTTTATTTCTATGTTACGAAATTGTAGAACCTTTCTCTTGTCTTACATTGCTCCTTTTATACCTTGTGGTTACAGTTAATTTGAAACTGCAATTATTTTTTAGTTGAACATAAACAATTGGTTGGGTAACTACCGTTTTCGGTTGTCATTACAAGATATTCTTTTAAACAATTTTATCCTTTATTTCCTAAATTAACAGATCAATTCCTAAACTGATATTTATTTCTGTTGACCTATAATAACCCTAACCGACATTTAACTTTGACATTTAATAACTAAGAGTAAAGTAACTAGAATCCTAGCTTATAACTTCATAAACTAGTAATGAAAAAAAACAATCTAGATATTCAACATCCTTCCAGCCTGGTGAGACTTCACCCAGTCATGGTGAGCTAGATGCTCCTGCATCAGGCTCCCGGGGAAAAAAGAAATCATGGCTCCGATCCATGAGCTTCTCGACTGAAGTACCTGTTTGTTCAATTTGCCTGGCATCAAGCCACGAACTGTCCTCAATAGGATGATTCTTCCACTTGACCAGGTACTGTACATACTCCTTCCACCGAGTTCGTTTAACCACCTAAGTGTCGGGAATACTTTCGATCTTGGGAGGTTGAATGTAAGGCATCCGTCTCTTCCAAGCTTCTCCTTTCTCCTAGGTACTCCATGCAGGTCACGTGGTTCCATCTTCTTCCTTTTCCTCTGGGTCAGCCGTGTAAGGGAACAGGTCTGATATGTTAAAGATAGGTGAAATGCCTATTCTGGGTGGCAACTGTATCTCGTAGGCATTTGCCAAAAACTTCTGAAGGACTTTGCAAGGCCCTATCTTTTTATACTTAAATTTATTATACGTACCTTTGGGAAAGCGTTCTTTGCTTAAATGCATGAGGACTTTATCCCCCACGTCAAACTGTACTTCCCTTCTCTTCAAATCTGCGTGCTGTTTGTACTTTAAGCTACTATCGTGTAATTTCATTTTCACCTGTTCATGCAATTCTCTCATCACGTTAGCAAAATCTTCTCTATCTGCGCTTCACCTTTCTTGCAATCCAAGGTCCCACAGTTCATGCACTCTGCGAGGATGCATGCCATACAGGATCTGAAATGGACTGAAACCTGTGCTGTGGTTAGGTGAGTTGTTCTAACCAAGCTCTGCCTGTGCTAGCACTCGATCCCACATCTGCGAATTCTCCCTGACCAAGCTTCATAACAGGTTTCCCAGACTCCTGTTTACAACTTCTATTTGCCCGTCGGTTTGCGGGTGATATGCAGAACTGTAGCTTAGCTGTGTGTCCATTTTTTTCCAGAAGGTACGCCAAAAGTGTCCCATGAACTTCACATCCCTGTCTGAAAGGATAGATTTAGGAAATCCATGTAACCTAACAATCTCATTGAAAAACAAGTGGGCCACATGGGTAGCATCACTAGTTTTCCTACAAGGAATAAAATGTGCCATTTTTGAGAATCTGTCCACCACTACCATTACCGAGTCGTATCCTCGCTGTGTCTTCAGTAGACCTAAGACAAAGTCCAAACTGACTGAGTCCCATGGTCTTCCTGGAACAGGTAACGGTGTATACAGTCCTGTGTTTTGACTGTGACCCTTTGCTAACTGGCACACTTTGCATCTGGCCACAAATCGTTGTACATCTCTCTGCATCTTCAGCCAAAAATAAAAATGACTAAGCTGCTCGAGGGTCTTATCCATACTGAAATGTCCGGCCAAACCTCCACTATGCTTCTCTCAAATAATATTCTCCCTCATCGAGCAGTCAGGTATGAACAACTGTCCTCCCTTAAACAATAACTCTTCCTGTAGATTGTAGTCCAACCAAGGACTGTTATCTCTCACTAAAGGGTTTTGACATGCCTCATAGGCCTCCTTAAAATCTGTATCCGTCTGGTACAAGTCCTGTAAGTGCTCAAAACCTAGCACCTCCACAGTGCTTTCCTGCAGAAGTAGAGCTTTCCTACTCAGCGCATCCACTACCTTGTTTGCTTGCCCGCTAATATGTTTCAATACGAAGTTGAAACTCTGCAAATACTCCACCCATTTGGCATGCTTGTGGTTGAGCTTGTGCTGCTACATTACATACTGTAGTGCAGAATTATCTGAAAACAACACAAATTCATTTCCCAATAGATAATGCCTCCAGTGTTTTAATGCCTATATAACAGCATAGAACTCCTTATCATACGATGAGTATTTCTGTCTACTCTCATTTAGCTTCTCGCTGAAGAACGCTACATGCTTATCCTCCTGACTGAGTACAGCTCCAATTGCTATCCCGCTGGCATCACAACGAACCTGAAATAACTTCTTGAAATCTGGTAATCTCAGGATCGACCTCTCAGTAATCTTCTTTTTCAACAATTGGAAACTTCTCTCTGCTGCCTCTGTCCATCGAAAAGGTTGGCTGGACTTTTTGATGGTATCTAGCATTGGCGCACAAATTTCACTAAAATTCTTTATGAATTTCCTGTAAAAACTTGCTAATCTGTGAAAGCTACATACCTCAAACAAATATTTTGGAGATGGACAATTCACTACCACTGCCACCTTCTCTGAATCCATCTTCAGTTCATTCTCTGCTATTACAAACCCCAAATAAATAAATTCCTTTTGCATAAAAGTACATTTCTTCAAGTTTATTAGCAGTTTATTTTGCTGTAATTTCTCCAGCACCTTATGCACATGTTGAAGGTGTTCTTCCCTTGTCCTGCTGAAAATCAGGATGTCGTCCAGGTATACAATTACAAATTTTCCGATATACTCCTTCAACATCTCATTCATTAACCTCATGAACGTATTGGGCGCATTGCTCAGCCCAAATGGCATGACCAGCCATTCGTAGAACCCCTCATTCATCTTAAAGGTTGTCTTCCATTCGTCCCCCTCTCATATCCAAATTTGATGGTACCCGCTTTTCAAGTCTATCTCAGAGAAATAAGCTGCCCCGCTTAAACAATCCATCATATCATCCATTCGCGGTAGTGGAAACCTGTACCAGATGGTGATTTTATTGATGGCCCTTGAGTTGGTGCACATCCGCCATTCTCCTCCCTTCTTGGGAGTGAGGACCATTGGAACAACACAAGGGTTCAAGCTCTCCCTTATCAATCCCTTGTCCAACAGCTCTTGCACCTGCTTCCTAATTTCTTCATTGTCCTTGGGGCTCATTCGGTATGCCGCTTTGTTCGGAAAACTGGCTCCGGGTATGAAGTCAATGTGATGACTTATGCTCCTTTTGGGGGGTAACTTGTCTGGCAAGTCATCTACAACTATGTCTGTAAACTCCTCCAACATTTGCTTGATCTCTGTAGGTAAATCTGATACCTCCGTATGCAACAAGACTGTCCTTGCTTTGTTTACAACTGCATAACCTATCTCACTATCCTCAACCTGTTTTAAAAACTGTTTTCTGCTGACCAATAATGTTCTTGGTTCACTAGTCTCTGTTGTCCCTTCTTCTCTGATGGGTACAAGCGTATGCTTGATTCCATCCTTCACGAATTTGTAACAGTTCGTCAATCCATCGTGTACCACCTTCCTATCATACTGCCAAGGCCTGCCCAACAGTATGTGACATACATCCATTGGCATGATGTCACAAACAACTTTGTCCTTATATCTGCCTATCTGAAACTCGACCTCGCTCTGTTCATCCACCAGCAACTGATGGCCTTTTTGCAGCCACGAAACTCTGTAAGGATTCAGATGCTTCGAGTGTTTCAACTCCAATTTTTCCACCATCTTTGTGGACACTAAATTATCAGTACTACTGCTGTCAATAATTAGCTTACAATACTTACCTCGCGACTTACAAATCGTCCTGAAAAAATCCTTCCGCTCTGTCTGTTCAGTGACCTACTTGACTGGTTTTAACAACACCTTGTGCAGCACCAAAGCTTCTCCTGTCTCTGGAGCATCCTTTGCTTCTTAAGGAGGTGTTGTTGCTTCCTCTGGTTGCGGCACATACGCACCCCGCTGTCCAGCTGGATCTGCTTCTAGACATTCAAAAGAGCGGTGCCCCCATTTATGACACCTATAACACTAATAACCAGCCCCTCTACCTTGGCCATTTCTCCTGCCTCGCTGGGATGACCTACCGCCTCTCGCGCTGTCACCTCTATCTGCTGATCCGGAAGCTTTAGAACTGCTAGCTTCCTCATTACTATTAGTAGTTCGGCCCCTGCCATAGGACTGGCCTTTCCCTCTGCTGGCTCCTCATCCTCTCTGGGCATTCTACCTTCTGGTAATTTTCTCCTCAGCCTTTATCGCACTCTGATACGCTTCCTTAGTGTTGTTCGGAGATAAAATACTGATTTCATCCAAAATATCTATCCTCAGCCCATTAACATACCTGGTTGTTCTTTCTACTATATCCTCTGTATATCCGGCCCGCAAATTCACTCGATAGAACTCCTCCATGTACTCCTCTACCGTCAATCCTTTTTGTCTTAGATTCTGCACCTACCTGTGCAATGTAATATGATAGTCCCTCAGCAGAAATCTGCCCTTTAACTTGGCCACCATTCTTGACCAGGTTTTAATCGGTGCCTTGTTCAACCTCTTCCTCTCATTCTGGACACTATCCCACCATAGGGCTGCATGTCCCTTCAGTTTCGTTGCAGCGAATTTGACTCGGCGGTCTTCGCTGACTTCCTCGCACTCAAAGTACTTATCCATCTCACTAATCCAATCCAATAAAACTTCGATAGACAGGCTGCCGTCATACGTCGGGAGTTCTGGTTTGGGTTTACTGCTTGCTACTAAAACAGATCTCAGCAATCTCACCTCTGCGGACTCACCTTCTGGTCCATCTGCTGCTACTTCAACTTCCTCTTCACTAGCATCACCCATTTCTGGATCTCTTCGTCTACCTGCCTCTACTACCTCCAAATGGGCAGCAAGAATTCTGATCTCCTCTCTCAATCCTTCCTCTGCCAATCTTTGAGCACCTCTGCCATGACCTTGCCTTCTTCTCTCCATTCTTCCTACTAACATAAAGAAATTCTCTGATACCACTCTGACGTAGCCCAGCCACACTGGCCCACAACTCTACGTGTCCTCGCTTTACAACGGTCGCCAGATTTTTCTCAACGTTTCGATTTTTCTGGTGGTCGAATGCAAAGGTGGTCAGTGGAAATCGGGTTGGCAACTGTGAGCAATTACTGCCGCATTCAATTCCTACCTACACACCTCGGGTCTGGTTCCTCCGCTCGTTCTTTGCCAAAACACCTCGGTTTCTCAGTCATTCGAGACAGTTCTACTCTGCGGTGTGGTTGTTGTGAGGGTTTAGTGAGTTTTCTGTCTGGCTCTTGCTCTGTTGAGTATGGAGGTCTCCGTTTCTCCGTCAGATATCACTGTGGATGGCCGTAAGTCTCCCACCACCTAGTTATGCTCTTGTCAGTCTCTAGTGGATTGAAACTACTCTGGTTCTGTTGGCGTGCTCGCTTGATTTTTCACCCGGTAAGTCTTTCAATCTCGTCTTGTCATTTTTTTTATGATACGATTGTAGAATCTGGGGTCTCATCCAAATATCATTCTCGGTTGTTGTTATATTGTTGCCTCTACTATGGTTGTGGTCGCCTTTGCTATTATGATGGGTGTCTCTGGTCACTGTTCTGTGTGTAATTTGTTGAACTTCCATCATCCTCAGTTTTCAGGCAACACATTGGTAGGTTTCCGTGACTCGAACCAGGTATTGACCCATTCCTTGATTCAGTTTCCACCTCTTCTTGGTGTTTATGCTAACCAAAACCACTCCTCCTGTCTCAGTTTCATCGATTCGGCTTGGCTCTGCTCCTCGAACCTCTGGTCCGCTTGCTCAGGTATTTATATGAAAAACCCTCTTGTTTCTATGGTTTCTTGACTTGTTTCTTTCTGCAGTGTACATGTATTAATGATGTTCTGTTGTGTATGCAGGTCAATGGCTCGACCTGGGTACGTGGGTCCTCCGGGTTTCGGTCTTCCAAGGGTGGCGAACCTTTGCCGGTAGGCTTTGGCACTTCAGCTCGTCAATGCACTGATAGTTCTTTGGGTTTTCTGTAGATTTTAGTTTTGTTGTCTTTTCTTGACATGCACAGTCGTTATTCCTTGTGGAGTTGAGGCTTCGGCCTGCCTATTCTGGTTAGTCGTTCGTTGACTGGTTATTTGGGGTCTTTGTTCCCAAACCCTAGGCCAGGGTTTGTCCACTCAGGACATAGTCCTTGTTATTGTTTGTCAAGGAATGTAATGTGTGCATATAATGGTTAATAGCAATACAATCAGGGTTTTTTTATCACTGTTGAACTTGTGAAATTATAAAGAATCGTTTAATGGAATACCTTTGCTATAGGTTGCTCTTTCATTCTCTGTGTGCGGTCCTGTTTCTTCTCGGGTATTTGGCTGTAACTCCTTTTTGGACTGTGGCTCAACACATCGGCCCTTTGCTCTGTGGCTATGCCTTTATATGGTTTTACTGTAGTTTGTTCATTTGACGAGAACATAAAACAATGCGACCTTACCGTGGTCTCTCTCTGTTTGTCAACATTGTTTGTTTTCAATTCGATAAATGAAAAGAAATTTAATCATTCAGCAGATAGACAATGTACACAGATGGGCAATTTTTATTGAAATAGATTTGTTCCTTTATTTCTATGTTAAGAAATTGCAGAACCTTGCTGTTGTCTTACATTACTCCTTTTATACCTTGTGGTTACAGTTAATTTGAAACTATAATTATTTTTCAGTTGAACAGAAACAATTGGTTGGGTAACTACAGTTTTTGGCTATCATTACAAGATCTGCTTTTAGACAATTTTGTCCATTCTTTCCTAAATTAACAGATCAATTCCTAAACTGATATTTATTTCTGTTGACCTATAATAACCCTAACCGACATTTAACTTTGACATTTAATAACTAAGAGTAAAGTAACGAGAATCCTAGCTTATAACTTCATAAACTGGTAATAAAAAAAAACAATCCAGATATTCAACATCCTTCCAGCCCGGCGAGACTTCACCCGGTCATGGTGAGTTAGATGCTCCTGCATCATTTTTTTTTTAAATTTCATTATAAATTCCAATCAATCAAGAAGGGATAATTACACCCAACATGGAAATGAAGCTTTCAATAATATGATTTTAAATTTATACCTTTCTTCCACATAGAGAATTGCAATCATTTACTATTTATAGTGATTGTTTACCTTTTTCTAAATTTCATTATAAATTCTAATCAATCAAGAGATACTTACACCCAATATGGAAATGAAGACTCCAATCATATGATTTTACGTGTATACCCTTCCACAGAGAATTTCACCAAAGATGGAAATGGGATATTGTTTGATATTTTGGAAAATGAAAATCATTAATTTTATTTTATATTGTGGTTGTTGCATGGATTTTCAACATCCTTGAGTTCAAAAGATGCATATTTTGGCATCAACTTTATATTTTTATAATCTATCCAAAATCATTGGATGTAGGTCACTATGATCCTGTCCATAGAGTGATCATAAATAGAATAATACAAATGTTTGCTAGAGTTTGAAATGGGGGAACAACATAAATGGATCTGAATGAAACCAAGAGAACTATATCAATTGTAAGAAATCTTGAATCCCAATAAAGTTGGCATATCAAAATAGGGCGTGGATAAATTCCAACCATTCAAGTAAGAAAATACTTTAAACACAAGTGTTACCCGTGCAACTACATATGGATGTTTAACTAAAAGACCAAATCAGGGCCTTGGTCAATAATTTCTAAGGATAGAGATCTTTGCTATCTCTACTGTGCATTATTTGGTAACTACACTAAATAACCAAAATGAGAGAGCATGATACTATGGATACTCTTGTCATGTCAATGATGCAATTTTTGAGACACCCTCTTTAACTAAGTTCCAAAATTATACTTACACCTTTTGACAACATCTCGTGACACTTTCACTGTCATCATGGAAGAGTAACACTTTAGTGCTATTCTTTCCTACGCTATTACTTTATGAAATTTCCTTTATAACATCTGATACAATTGCTAATTATTATAAAATTTATATTCAATATTTAATTTATACGTAAATCTTAAATATAATGGAACGAAGGCGGTGAAGCTCGTTCGGTTGGTCTCTTTACCTTACCTATCAAACGTAGTTCATATATTTAAATGTAAAAATATAATATTATAATTTATTTATAAAACTTAAATATATATTTAAATTTGGTTCATATATTTAAATATGAATATTAAATTATATAAACTAAAATTTCCATCTAAATGATACAATATTTTTATCTCAAATTTATACTTAAAAACTCAAATACAAGATTTATTTGAAATATATTATTTATTTTTAAATTTATTTTGTGTACAAATAACATAGCATCAAAATATTTACTATATTATATACTATTGATAGAGTGATTTGATATAAAAATATATAATTGTGTAATTTAAATTTTGAACTTATAATTTATATAATTGTATTTAATGAAATTGTAATTATATTTAACTTTAATATTGTATATCAATATATTTTTAAAAATTTATTTAAAATAATAAAAATTATATTTAAATAATAATTACTTATAATTATAATTATTATATTTTTATTAGTAAATAATGGTGTTTTTTCAACTTAAGGTGGATGAGGATTTGTTGACATTTTATTTTTATTTTTTTAATTGACAATCTATAGTGATTCTCAAGGGAATATGCTTAGCATATACTTGGTCTAAATGATTATCAATGTGCTAGAGAGTTTGTTAGGTTGCATTGACTTTTAATAAATTGCTACGTCTGAATGATTATCAATGTGCTAGAGAGTTTGTTAGGTTGCATTGAATTTTAATAAATTTTAAAATTTTGATGTCCAAAGGCCCACCAATTTCTTAGAGATTTTCAAAGCATACCTAATTTTAGAAAAATTTCCTTATATCTTGGTTGTAAAGGATAGAAACTCTTCAATGCTTACGCTTTTTATCAAGACCTAGGATTCTTAAGTGTCAAGTAAAATTAAAGTCAATAATAATATTTTTGTTGCAATAATCAATAATAATATTTTTGTTACAATAGTTTTCTTGTTATATATTTATCAATGGTAGATACAAATGAAGCCTCAGGCTATATCAACCACAAAAAAAGACCTAGGATTCTTAAGTGTTAAGTAAAATCAAAGTCAATAATAATATTTTGGTTGTAATAATCAATAATAATATTTTTGTTACAATAGTTTTTTTGTTATATAATTATCAACTGTAGATACAAGTGAAGCCTTAGGCTATATCAACCACATTAATATTTTTAATGTAATTGTGCTAATTTGTTTATTTATGTTTAAATATAATACAAATTACTACATGGAAAATCTCTTATAATGTATTATTAAAATTTATTAGAAGTAATATTATTACATAATGCAAAGCATTAATACCAAATTCCATACTACGTGCTGTGTTAGAACTAGTGGAAGAGTGTTATTAAACTTTTAACAACCCTATACCAAAATTATGGATGCTTTAAATATCTTTCTAATTTATAGCATGGAAAATAAATAGTTTGTTTATTGATTTTTCAAGTTAACCTTTTGAATTAGTTGAAAGTTATTATCCGATTTATATGCAAGCTACTCTTCCTTATTTCAATGCTTTGTGGAAGATGAGGTTTTATTCTATGACTATTAAAATTGGAAATCATTCAGCACACCACTTTAGGATAGAAACTAAGCTTTATCATGCATTGGTAGGAAAGTAAAGTGGTAGAGAATATAGTGCATGAATGAACCATAAACACTTAATAAGAAAATAAAGCACTCTTTAAAAATTCATAATTAGAGATAAATAGAAAAAAATAAATACAAAGATAAATGAAATCATATAATAATTAATGAAAATGTATCTAATCTAAACAAAATAAAAATGTACATAACCTACACAACATTATGTTCTATTGCAGTGGGCTCTACCTTACTATAACGTTGTGCTGATAATAACCTACATCACTAGATTCAAAACTCATTACTTCACAACATACACAAAAAAATGAGAATGAGAGTCGGGATCGAACATGAGTGCCTTTATATTTTCCTAAGAATATCAATTTCTAAATATAGATATACTTGAGAATTAATGAATCTCCAACTATTACAACTATTTTATAACTTCATAAAATATAGAAATTAATTTACAATATTTCTACTAATTTCCACAAAATTTGGAATACTATTGATTGTCAAATTCATAATAAGCTACATGGATTATAAAGAGTTTCAAAAGATATGTTCAAAATAGCTACTAATAGTGTTAGGATCCCTATATCCATGGCATTTAAGGAAGTTATTGGAGACTTTAGTTGTATAAATAAGGAGGCCTAGAGCCTCATTAGGATTCAGATTTTTTATGTAAGAGCACTAAGAATTTTCGAGTTTAAGCTTTGTTGAAAAACATTGTTATGTAGTTTTATGATATGATAATGAGAATGAGAATTTTGTTGATCGAGGAATGAGGTGACTCAGAGGGCTAAAGCTCTTGGGTTAGGGCCCAACCCTAGCAGCAAAGGCTCCTCTTCTTGTACTTGTAAGTTTAGGTTATTTAATAGATTAAGTGTTGAATTGATTTTAGCATTGTTTCATTGCAAGTAGTGGTGAGTTTGATTAGTTTGCTTCCATTTGTGCAAGTCTTTAGAAATAGGTTTAGAGAGATAAAGGAATACCAAAAAGGTTGATAGTAGGTGGATTTGGCCTCACTCCTCCCTTCAGGGACCATGGTTTGAGGAAAAACTCCTATTCAGCCCCAAAAAGACAGAATTTTGATTTCTTATGGAGTTTAGGGTTTTCTACTACTTAGGCCAACATCTTGCAATTTTCAAGAATAGGTTTCAATTGCCATTTCTGATATCTTTAGATTTGTATTAGATCTCATGGTGTTTCATAACAGTTTTCAAGTATTTCCATGCATGAATTAGGGAACTAAATAATGAAATTTGGTTTTCTTAATTTGATTAGAAATATGCCTGGTTTGATATGATTCATGGATAAATTCTAGTAATGCATGTATTGTAGGAGTTTAATAGTACAAGAAGATATCATGCCAGTAATCCCAACCTAACCTCATCCATCCATGATCACCAAAAGCCACCAAGTCCCTCAACCAATTCATCATTCCATAAGAACTACTTTCCAGGTTTGTTGAGCAAATCCAACCATGTTACAAACTTTGGTTTGAGCTCTGAGGAAGTCCTATACCACCTTCCGTAAGCCCTATACCACCTTCCAAGTAATCCCTTTTTCTCTCGGCTGGATCATGTATGAATACAGAGGATCCCATAGGAAGCATTAGGACATCCTGTAGGATGACCTATAGTGGCTTGTTTTGAGGTTGATTTATGGAAAAAGTATCTTGGAAGATAGGAGAAAACCCCTACTTGCCTCCCAATCCATCTGACTTTCCAACACCATTTCTGACCCACCTGACACATCACCAATAACATTTAGCATTCACATTTTCACAAAAAAAGACAAAAAGGAAAAAAGATTTATTGTGTTCATTCATATACACAATAGTAGAATGTTTGGTTATTTCAGATTGCATGCCTAGGACAATTATGATTACACACATGTTAGCTTGGAATTATTCTGAATCAAGATCTCTTAGAAATTATTTAGATGAGTGGTGTGTTCAAAGCATTGATTTTAGTCTTTCCTTACTGCAATAGACAATATTTCAATTCTCCTAATTAGTGAAAAATTACCTTTTCTTCATTGGTAACCAAACTCCTTATGAATCAATAGAAGGCTAGTTTAAGAAACCATAGTGGTCTATCACCAGCTTAGAAGTGACAAAGAGTGGAACCATCACATCTACTTGTGTATACAACACTGTCACCTCCAAGTTTGTACGGACCCCAGGTTGATAAAGTAAAGTTGGTAGACACAGGATTTGCAACATTCTTGCTGCAATACTGGTGCTCATCACTTTTTGGCACCGTTGCCAAGGAGGTGTCTGAGTAAGATGTGATTTATGCTTTCTTTCTTCCATTTCTTATCTCTTTCATTATGCTATTAGCTTCATTTCTGCAAGACTAATTACAAGTTGGTTTGCTTTCTTTTCCATTCTGCAAGTGAGATTTCATTCAGAAGTTAGTATCCATTCAATTTGTTATTTCAATTCTGAAATTAGTCTCAAAGCTTGAAAAAAACAAAAAACAAAACAAAAACACTTCTTTCATGCCTTGTAGGAATAGGGATAACTTAGGAAAATTTTTGCCAAATACCCCCACCACTTCAAACAACCAACCCTCCCTCTTCTTCAGTGGCTGTGAATTGGAAGATCGCTTAGGTGAACGACCAGATATTTTTGAAGAGCCTATAGGGGGAGAAGAAGAAGGAGAACCTATTCCAATTGACTTGATGGCTGAAAATAGGAATGCCGGAGGAGATAGAGAAATAATTGAGGGTTTTTTTCTCCTCAGAGAAACCAATGGGGATTCCAAGATGAAAATAATAAGCCCCTCTACTATTCCTCACTTCCATGGCTTGACCTCAGAAGATCTAGATGCTTTCTTGTTTGATTTCATTGTCATATGCAAAACTTATGATTACACCACTAATGATTAGAAGTTGAAATTATTCCCATCCACTCTCAAGGATGCAAATTTGCATTGGTTCATGGGTTTACCTAGGGATAACATCACCACCTAGGCTCAGATGCAACAAGCCTTCAACAATAAGTATCGAGACTATTGCAGGTCCAAAGACACTAAAGAGGAAATTTTTAGAATGACCTTGGGACATGATGAATCCTTAGAGGATTATGAGGAAATATTCCATCTTAGCTACAAAAGGGCTAGGTGCACACTTGATCCTAAGTCACTAAAGCTAGTCCTACTTAGGGGGGTCAGGAAGGACTTTCCGGATACCTTAAACCTGCTAGTAGGAGGGGACATCTACCAGCTACCTTATGATGATATCAATATTGTCTTTAAGAACCATTATTGGGCAACTAGGAAAAAGGGTAGGGGCAGTCAACCAATGACCAACTCATCCTCTTCCAACCCATCCATAAAAGGTGAAATTGGAAATATGCTTGAAATTTTGAAGAGTGAAATGCTGCAATCCCTTGCACTATAGATGGAAACTATCACATCAAGAGAAAGAAGGATGAATTAGAGAGAGCATTAGCCATCTTCTACCCTAGATGCAAAAGGAGGCACCCTAGGAATGAATGTCCATTAAACCTTATAGAAATCTACTAGGTATGTGAAGAAAACCACTCCACATACAAGTGTCCTTCTCTACCTAGACTAAAAGTTGTGTATCAGGGAGCCGAAGGGGTGACTGAACAACTCTACTACATAAATCAAAGGAGACCTCATGGGCCTTGACCATACCAGCAGGGCATGTAAGGGTCATCCTATGCATATTACAACCCTAACCAAAACACATATATTCCCTCTTGGGCCCCCCCTGCTCATCCCTACTGGTCTACACCTTCTCCTTGGTCTTTCGCACCTCAGTATGATTTCTAGCCGACCAATAAGTCTTTTCAACCATATACTCCTCCACAACTTTAGTGGAATGCACCACCCCAAGGGTGGAGGCCCCCATACAATAACGATCTAGCTTTATTTCCTTCACCTCCTGCTCAACCACAACTTTTACACCCTGCTCCACCTAAACAACCTCAGATTCCTGCCCAGCCAAATCTAAACCTAAACAATAGATAGGCACAACAGGTATACAATGGAGAGACATGCTACCCTACTTATGCTGTGTAAATTTAGGAAATCAACCTAAGGTCAGGGAGAGTACTACCGGAGAACCAACCTCCATCTCCACTTAGGGAGAGTGAGGAGGAAAGAGAGTAAAGCATGCCTAGAGTGAATCCACCACCCTTTCCTTAAAGCTTAACTCATCCAATCCAGCCTACCCCAGAAGAAAATGAACTTACAGGTGAATTGAAAAATCTATGTGTCAAAATTCCACTTCTCCAAGCCATTAAGGATGTACCTATTACAACAAACTGGTTAAAGAGAAGTGTTTCAAACATCCAGGGAGACGAAAAAGAGACATCCCTACCATTAATGTCATTGGGGAGCTGTCCGACTTAATGCTGGGGCAGGAAATTTGCCCAAAGTATTTAGACCCTAGAAGACATGTACTAGATGTGCACATCAATGACACCATTGTCCCACACACCTTGATTGATCTTGGGGCTGCCATTAATGTGACGACTAAGGACACCATGCTCAAGCTAAATCTCCAGGGTCCATTAAGAAAGACCACAACCGTCTTGCAGCTTGCAGACTGTTCCATAGTAGCCCTTGAGGGGATTGTTGACGATGTGATTGTCTCCATTGACTAAAGACTTCATCCATAATTTCAGTCATGACCAAACTCAAGTAGGAGAAGTCAATATCCCAGTAACTCAAGAGTATTTGTCCAAAGCCTTAGAGTTACCGATGATAGGGGAAAATTATCACAAAGGTGTACATTTCAAGGAGAAAGGCTGGACTTTCTTCCTTGAAAAGAACCGAAAAGGAACATTTGATAGGACTAAGGGGATACCCAGGGAATGGTTCAATGAACCATGGAAGGAACTAGTCTTGGTTGTTCAGAAGTTTTTAACATGTGATCGTGGTTACAGCATTGCTCATTTATATCATGTTAGATTACTACAGCATATTAAAGGGGATGAAAGAATCAATTTACCATATTTCCTGCACAAAAGTCTTGTAAAAATGATTGAATCAGTGAAACAAGAAAGTAGGCCAAAGTCAGCACAAATCTATCATCAGGGGCTAATTAAAATCTTAGTGGAATACCAGGTAAAATCAAAGGGCCTAGAATGGAAAGAATTCATGCATAAAAATCATTTTACAGAACATCTTATTGATATACAGGAAAAGGTAGAACATGAAAGTAGAAGCATGATGAATTCTCCCCTATATCCAAGGACCAGAGCTAGGAATATGGCCACGCATGAGACTGAAACATCTTTTATGTCTGTTCATAGGAATAGAACTTCTATTGATGTTGAGAAGGAAGTAGAAGCTTATTTTCCTAGAAAACCAGAAGAGCAGGATATAGCACAAGAGCCCCTTGAAAGAGATTCCATATATAATGATGCAGGAGAATCCTTAATGAAAACCACTCAGGATTTTGAAAAAGAAATTCATTTGGCCAAAATCCAAGACTTAACAGATCAGATAGAAATAAGCAAAATTGTGGAAAAGGAATTGAAATCAGAGAACAAGGCACAGAAAAAGGACAATGCAAAACTAATGAAAACAAATGAAAAGTTGCAAGAAGAAATAAGCAGGCTAAAAAGGAGAAATGAATTGCTTTCCAAACAGGCATTTCAGTGGTTAAAAGATAAAAACATGTGGAAAGCTAAATATGAAAAACAAAAGGTGAAGGCAGCAATGTTAAAGGCAGGGCAGGAATCAGAATTTGATTGTGTGAATAGGGAACCAGCTACAGGTACAACATCTACTTCAGAGGGCAGAAGGTCCAAGAGGAGCAAGCAAGCATGGGGACATGCTTGATCATAAGCATGGGAGAGATGTTGGGCTTCAATTTTGATCTCTTTTTGCTTTGAGAAACTTATCTGACTATCCATTTATCCTTAATTTTCACTTCATCCATCTCATTTTAATGAATATTTGAAGTATAATTAGGTATTTAACTTTAATTTGTCAATTTCTAGAGTTTTTATAAAAGTTTGATTTTAAGTGCAATTTTGGCAATTTCAG
The DNA here is from genome assembly GCA_031772625.1 of Pinus tabuliformis. Taxonomy (NCBI): domain Eukaryota; kingdom Viridiplantae; phylum Streptophyta; class Pinopsida; order Pinales; family Pinaceae; genus Pinus; species Pinus tabuliformis. The sequence continues at coordinate 521,504,554 of CM062815.1, forward strand.
AAATTCCCGTAATCACTTTATGGTTGATATGGATGCAGGCCACCTTAGCACGAATGGGATGCATGAATGGAAAGATTTGGAACTAGGACCAAGCCACCTATGCTTGGTTCAACCAGATCGAGCTTTATTATGCCTTTTTGGAGCTAGTCAATCATGACTAGTCATCCAGAAATCCCGTCTAAATAGGGTTGTTTTGGGATTCCAAGATATTAGTCATATTTCTTGGGATGAGGAAGGTGGATTCGACTTGGATAGGTGGATTAGAGTAGATATGTTTGTTAGATTTATTTTATATCAGTTGGTTTCATGAACCTCTTATTTAAGAGCCACACTTTGATGGCTCAAAACACTTCACATATGATACTTTTATGCTGTAATATTTTTGGTGTGAAGACTTAAGTTGGAGACTTGTGTTACTTTCATTTTGCTGATCAATACATGGATGTTTTGCTGATATAAAGCTTCTGATATCATCTTCATAAGTGTGCAAGGCAAGGGTGGAGGGCCCCCACTCCAAGCTAAGTACACTTTCAAGTTAGACTAGATTTATTTCATTGCAAATCTGGTTGATGGTAGCTTTAGTTTTTCAAAGTCTTATTTCAGATTGCATCATGATTATGAATAGTGATTGATTTCAGTTGTTAATGGTTTATTCATCATCTAATTGAGTTGGGAAACAAATGTTCAAGTTGGGCATTCTCTCTATGAAATGGTGAATTAGAAGTAGTCTCTTTTATTTACATGCAAATAGTTTGTTTTCATTTAGATTTATATCTTGAGATGAATGAGTTATTATGGAAAGCTTTAAGTGTCTCTTAAGTTAAGAGCCTTTTTCATGTATGATTTATGCATCTTGAGTTTCTGGTTATCATCTCTAATTCATGAAGTAATAATTGAGTTGGAAGTAGACTTCTTGAGTTCAAGAACTCTTTCAATGTTTCCTCTTTTAAGCTGATTGAATCAAGAGTTTTAAGATATATTTTCTCTTAGTTTTTAATCATTTATCTTTCAAAGTTTGATTGTATTTGATCTTCACAAATAGTGAATTTGCCTCCAAGAATAAACAACCCGGATTGATAAGTAAATAATTGTGTTAGTTTAGGAACATAAATTAGCTCAACATTTTGGCGCCGTTGCCGGGGAGGCAAATATCAGCATAGTCAATAGAGAGATAAAATCCAAAATACACAAAAACATTAGTTACATTTCATTTCTTTAATTATGTTTCTATATGCCTAGAGTTAGAGATCCTCAAGGTAGATTTATCAAAAACCCCCCACAAGTAGAGATAGGATCATCACATACACCTGTTACTGGTAATCCAATCATTGAAGAACTGATAGAAAAACAAAGAAGTGGCCAAAGATTAACCTTGATTGAAAGGAAAACTTTGTCAGCTTGGGAGACAAAGCAAAAATTCTCCACTTCCGGAAAACTAAAAGAAAAAGGGAAACAAGTTGTTTTTCCACCCATCGATCCTCCTATCTTCCCGCAACTTGAACCTCCACCTGAAATTGAAACAACTCCACAAATGGCAGAAGAAGAGGGACATGGATCCATTCATCTTACTCCTGAAGAACAAAGAGCTGAAAATGAAAGACAAGAAAGAGAATGGAGAAGGAAGAGAGAGGAAGAAAGGAAACATGAAAATGATAGGAAGTTAGAAAATGACAGGAAAAGACAAGAAGATGGACTTGACCAAGAATCTACTTTTGGTTTTCCAATAATAGATACAAGTGCAATACTAGGAGAAGAAGTAAAAATGAAAAACATTCCACCTTCTGTGTTGCCAAACTTCTATGGAATGTCTACAGAAGATCCGGATTCATTCATGTTTGAATTCGATATCTTATGTAGAACATATGGTTATACTGATGATGTCCATAAGCTCCGTCTTTTCCCTGCAACATTAAAAGCAGCAGCCTTAAAATGGTTTATGGGTTTAGGGGAACAAACAATAGCCTCCTGGGATGATATGCGAACTGTCTTCCTTAAGAAATATCAGCCTTATTGCAGATCTAGAGATTCAAGGGAAGATGTGTTTAGAATGACACAGCAAGAAGATGAAAATCTAGAAGAATATTTAGAACGGTTTGCATATAATCTGCAGAAATCTAAACAACATTCCCTAAACCAAGAAACTGTTCGAACAATCTTCCTCAAAAGCATAAGAGATGAGTACCTTGACATTTTAAATGTAATGGGTAAAGGAGATATTTCAAATCTTCCATTTGATGAAATTGTCGAGTTATGTCAGAAATATTCTAGAGGAAGATCAAAAGCCGGAAGAAGGGAAGTGAGTTCCAAAGCAGCAAAGTCAGCCGCAGGAGGGATAACAAGGGCTGAAATAGGAAGTCTATTGGAAAATTTCAAAACAGATCTTTTGAGTACATTAGGGACACAAGTAGATGTGCTAAAGGCAAATAAGAAAAAGGAGGAACAAGAACAAGCCTTAGCAATATTTTGTTCAAAATGTAAAAAGAAACATCCTTTGAGAGATTGTCCTTTAGATAGCATTCAAGTGTGTGGTCTTTGTACAGGCAATCATTCCACTGAAAATTGTGTAACATTAAAAGAATTACAAACTAATTCAATGGAAGAAATGCAAGGAGCAGAAGGCTTCTATTATGTTGCACCAAGAAGACCATGGCCACCTAGAATGCCACAACCGAATCAGCCACAAGTCCCTCAGCAAAATTATGCTTATCCATCTTATAATCCTTGGGCCCCTCCAATGCCATGGCAAGCTTGGCCTCCACAACAATATCCACAACAACCTGCACAAGGTTGGAGGGGATATGGTTATGGAAACCAACAGCCACAACAGTCTCAACAATATCAACAGCAATACCAGCAACAGTACCAACAACCATTTTCATACCCACAATATCCTTCATCCATGCCATTTCCGCAACAAAATTCTGCATATCCATTCCAGCAGCAGAATCCACCACCATTCCTGTCACAACCACAACAGTTACAGTTACCTTCAAATCAACCCAGACCAACACAATTACCATCCCAACCGGTGGCAAATCCAAATAACAAAGCAGACAAATCTGCATATACAGTAGAGGAAGCAGCATATTATCCTGCATATTCAATTCTTCCTCTTGATGATGTCCACTTAAGGTCTGGAAAAGTACTTAAGAAAGATTCTCCTCCAATTATAGAAGAACCAGTTGAACAAGGGGAATCATCTGAAACCACACAAACTAAGGTACAAAATCAGAAAGGAGCAAATATTACACAAACACCACCTTATCCTGAAAGGTTGGTAGAACAACAAATTCAAAATCAAATAACCCTTCCTGAATTTGATATCTTAGATGAGTTAAAAAATGCATATGTTAAGATTCCTTTATTAAAAGCCATCAAAGAAATACCGATATATGCAAAGACAATAAAGGAATTGTGCCTTAGGAAAGAAAGAAAGAAAAAGGATCCTGCAACAATCCAAGTCATTGGTAAATTAGCAAGTCTCATGTATACTCAAACTGTAATAGAAAAATATATTGATCCTGGTATCCCAATGGTTACCATATCAATAAATAATTTCTCTGTACCTAATACATTAATAGACTTGGGAGCAGCTATCAACTTAATGACAATGGAAACAATGAAAACTTTGCAATTAAACAACATTAGATCAACCTCAACGGTATTGGAATTAGCAGATAGATCTAAGGTTGTTCCTGAAGGAATGTTAGAAGATATCATAGTTTCCTTGGATTCATGGGAGTATCCTATTGACTTCTTGATCTTGCAACCAAAGACAAACTTGGGAGGACATCCTCTGATATTAGGCAGACCATGGTTAGCCACTGCAGATGCCTTCATAGGATGCAGATCTGGAAGTATGATAATTTCACATGGAGATGAGAGGAAGCATGTCACTCTTTATTCACCTGCACAAACCACTTCTTTAGAATCAATACTTGAAACCCAGGAAAAGCAACAAACAAAAGCAGTTTTAAGTATCAATCAATTCTTTGATTTTAGAGAAGAAGAGGAGAATGAAGATCTGATGGATCTCTTTATCTCAGAACCAAATATTTCAGAGCAGCTAAGGAAAGTTCAATATGAAGCTGCAAATGAACTTTTGAATCAATGTTTTCAGGAAACATGTACTATTAGAACATTGCAGCACTCTCTGGGAGACATCTTTCCTGTAAACACAATTAGCAACCCAATAATCAAAACAATTGAGGTACAACCTGGAAAATATTTAAATATTGGAAACCAGCTGCAATCAAAACAAGAACAAGAGTTAATTGCATTACTACAGAAATACTCAAAAGCATTTGCCTGGGATTACATTGACATGCAAGGAATCCATCCTAACACATGTATCCACCACATCTATACAGATGATAAACTTAAACCTGTTAGACAACCACAACGAAGAATGAATCCAATGATGAAAGAAATAGTGAAAGAAGAACTGCAAAAACTGCTAAATGTTGGATTCATCTATCCTATTTCAGATATTCAATGGGTTTCACCACTGGTTGTTGTACCAAAGAAAAACGGAAAATGGAGGGTATGTATAGATTACCGAGAATTAAACAAGGCTACATTGAAAGACCATTTTCCTCTACCATTCATTGACCAGGTGCTATATTCTTTGGCTGGAAAGAAATACTTCTCTTTCTTGGATGGGTTTAGTGGATACAATCAGATTAGAATAGCAAAATAAGACCAAGACAAAACTACATTTACTTGCCCTTGGGGAACCTATGCATATAATGTTTTGCCTTTTGGTTTATGCAATGCACCTGCAACTTTTCAAAGAGCAGTGCTTGCGATATTTGCTGATCTAGTCCATGAATGCGTGGAAGTTTATATGGATGACTTCACAGTGTATGGAAACACATATGAAGATTGTTTGAACAATCTTGAGAAAGTCTTGAAGTGATGTATTGAAACAAATCTGTCATTAAGTAACGAAAAATGCTATATGATGTTAACAAAGGGTATAGTTCTGGGACACCATATTTCCGGCTCCGGAATTAAGGTGGATGCAGCCAAAATTCAAGTCCTAGTTAACTTAATGCCACCTACAACTCAAAAGGAGGTTAGAAGTTTCTTCGGCTATGCGGGCTATTACAGAAGATTCATAGAAAACTTCAGCAAATTAGCTCAACCCCTGTTTAAACTTTTAGCAAAAGATGTTGAATTCCAATGGACGAATAGCTGTCAAAATGCCTTTCAAATTTTAAAAGATAAATTGTCAGTGACACCCATACTTCGAGGGCCAAATTGGTCTTTTCCTTTTCATATTTCCACTGACGCATCAGACACTGCAATAGGTGCCTCTCTGGGGCAGAAAGAAAATTTGTTCAACTATGCAATATACTTTATCAGTAAGAATTTGACACCTGCAGAAACAAACTATACAGTCACTGAAAAGGAAATGTTAGCCGTTATACATGCAGTAAACAAATTCAGGCATTACATTACAGGATATCAAGTTTTTATTCACACAGATCACTCAGCAATAAAATACTTGATGAACAAGCCCATCACTAATGGACAAATTACTAGATGGCTCCTGTTATTGCAAGAATTTAACATTACAATCCAAGACCGGCCAGGTAAAGAAAACCAGGTGGCTGAATTTCTGTCCCGCATCCAATCACCTGAAGACCCAAATCCAGTTATAGACAACTTCCCTGATGAACATCTGTTTGCCATAGCAGTTAAAACACCTTGGTTTGCAGATATTGCCAATTACTTGTCATCTGGAAAATTTCCAACTCAATTCACTAGCAAGCAAAGAAAGAAAATTGTTAGAGAAAGTTCTAGATATAGATATAGTTGGGTGAATGGTGATTTGTTTTATACAGGTTCAGATCTAATGATTAGAAAGTGTGTGCGTGAAGATGAAATCCTAGATATTCTCAGGGCATGTCATGACGAACCATGTGGTGGTCATTTTGCAGACAAGCGAACAACATATAAAGTGCTGCAATTGGGCTATTACTAGCCATCTATCTTCAAAGATTCTAAGGCCAATGTCAAACAATGTGACAGTTGCCAAAGAATAGGGAGACCCATCATGTCAGATGAAATGCCGCTCAAGCCACAAGTCCTCATTGAGCCATTTGAACAGTGGGCACTTGATTTTGTTGGACCCATTAATCCACCATCAAATGGAAAAAGATACATCCTAGTGTGCACGGACTATGTAACAAAATGGGTGGAAGCTAAAGCAGTGAGCAGAGTGACAGAAGACACAGTGGTTACCTTCCTCTTCGAAGAAATTTTTGTGAGATATGGAGTTCCAAGACAAATAGTGACAGATCAAGGAACGCAGTTTACCTCAAAGTTAGTGCGGGATTTGACAGAGAAATATAAGATAAAGCATAGGAAGTCTACTCCATATCATCCTCAGGCAAATGGTCAGGTAGAATCCACAAACAAAGTCTTAGAAAACATCATGACTAAGACAGTGCAGCAGAATAGAAAAGATTGGTCTGAAAAGTTGAAGGACGCATTATGGGCCTACAGAATCACATGGAAAAACACAACTGGTTTTAGTCCATACCAGTTAGTCTATGGGAAAGAGGCCTTGTTGCCTATTGAATTTCAGATACAAACCTATAGACTAGCAGCAGAATTGGGCATGGACCTGACTGAAGCACAGCAACAAAGGATCATGGAACTCAACCAATTGGATGAACATCGTCAACAAGCAATTGAACAGACAACATTAGTATAGCAACAGAGAATCAAATGGCATGATATATACATAAAGACAAAGACATTTCATAAGGGAGACTGGGCCTACAATAGATTTTGAATTAATTGGTCAGTCCTCTCTACCTTCTTTCGATACAAAAGGGTCTTTTATAAGCATGGCAATAATCCGTCAAAACCCGAGAAATTTCCAACCAATGATGGAGTTAACAGGTGGGAATTATCCCAATAGCAATTCTTGGGCCTATATAAGACATGGCAATGATCCCCTTACAAACCTGGAAAAACTCTTTAACTATTTTGATCGAGCTTTTACCTTGCCTTGACGCCTTTATCATTGCTGATAACCCATCGGTGTTTCCAATCGGTGATGGACCAAACCCATACAACAGGCATTCTGTGATGTAGCAGACCCACCGGGTTATAAAACACAACATAGAACAATATCACATTCGAAAATCCTCATTGTGAATCACAATCAACACTTCCCTCGGCAGATATCAAAGTCCATATACTGCGATAACGCCAGACCCACCAAAGTTATAAAATACAGTGTACAAAAATATTGTGTTCAAAAGTCCCCCATCTCAAATCATAATCAGTGGTGGCTAGGGTGGTACTCCATGTTCCCGCTGCAATATACGATGGTGATTTTATCGTATCACAACTGGCCTTCGCTGGGGGCAGATTCTTGAATACTCGTTCCTCCTCCAACATGCGATACGCGATATCACAATCACAACCAGGATCCTACTAGGGCCGATTCTCCTTAAGCCACTTCTTCCTCTTGCTCCGATATATGATATACAGGACTAATGGTAGCTTGCCACTTGGCGTTTCCCCATTTGCTGAGACTTTTTCCATGTCATCTCCTCCTGCCACCTGGATAAGTCAAACTTTGAACTTTGACTTGCTCTAACTTATTCATATGAACTTAGATTTGAGTGTCATTCACACCGTTGGAATCAGGATGATGAGCGCTTCGATCTGACACTAATTTTACCCAGATTCTACCATTTTGAGTTTTGAGCCTTTTACCATGCCACTAGTACTTGTATGAAAATCCACCTGGATCAATCCTCCAGGATCCTCTTGGATCAATCCTCCTAGATCAATCCTCCCCACTAAGAGCTTTTGGACTGCCAAAATCCTTTTCAATAAATTGGCAAGTGAGGAAAATTTTCCCTCACTTTTTCCTTCTCCATCCATCAATCTTTACTTGGATGCATTCCTTTGAATCCAACACGAATGTACTCCACATATCCACATCATGAAGTTATGGTTTTCCATTCGAGTATGATATCTTCAGGAAACTTATCTAGATACGCTGGTTGAAAATCATCCACTGTAGGAATCTGTGCAACCTCTTTTGTTGGGGGGGAAATTATCTAATGCAGAATGCCTCTATCCCACTGTAAGGGTGATAGTACCTCACCAACAACTGAATGCAAAGCTATTCAAGAATTCTTCTTTATGAGATGAGAGAGGGAAGAAAAGGATGATCTACTAACCGTTATCTTGCGCTAATAGTCGATCCAGTCTTCACTCCTTGCTGCTTGCTCCTAGCTCCTTGCCCTTTCACCGGCCCAGCTACACACAGATCCTGTAAAAGCACAAGAAAAGGAAACTAGAAGAAGCATGCATCCATAATCGATCTAAGGATTAGCATAAACCAAATATACAAGCATCAATTCATCATCAAGGTACATGCATATAGAAGAACCTCAAATACTTTATTGATAAAAGAAGTAAAGTTCTGAGAGAGTTACAACCATAGTAGGCCCAATCCAGCAACACCTCCCAGCTGAAAGAAATCTCCTCTTCACCTCCTTCAAGCAAAACACCCAATAGCTCTATAATCAAACCAACAACACTTCCTTACTTGCACAAAATTCCAGCCTCCCTAGACCTCATGAGAGAGATCTATATATAGGGTTTTGGAGAAAGGATGAGTCATCTTGAGACTAGCATAAAGCTGACTAGTGTCCTCTCCCACTTTAGTTAATCTTTAGTTCTTGAGTCCACTTAGAGAATCTTGCTTCCACTTGGAGCTCAAGACCCTCTTACTCATCACTAGGCGAATTCCTTGACCCAAGTGTCAGTTTGGAAGCTTCCTGGGTAGTTGACACCTTGCAGAATGACTGTGCCACTTGGCCAATCTCACCCAGCGCAGGTAGCCTTCATTAGTTTTGACCTTCAGCGCAGGTACAGAGAGGAGCAGTTGACATTCAGCCCAGATGCTCAGTGGAGCAGCTGACATGATCCAGAAATAGCCTGTTTTTGAGTGTTTTTAGGTGGACAACTGATTTTCAGTGCTGTGGTTTGCAGACCTTGTTCCTCTAAGGGTAAGAACAACATGTTTAGGGACTTTGGATCCCTCAAAATATTGACATTTCATGCTCCATGCTGTTAGGCACAAAAATGTCTATAACAGTTGCCCCCTAAAGTATGAGGTCGTTTATCAGGTGAAATGATTTATTAGGAGGATTCGAAGTTCATTCAATCGCTGAGAGGTGCCCTGCAATAAAATACAATACAATACATTATTTTTCATTCTGCTTTAATGATCTAGCTGAGGCGGGCATTCCCATGCTCAGCTTTATAAATTCATTTTGGTACATATAACAGACGACTGTCTGATGATAGACTGATAATTCTCTGCTGAAATTATCATCCTTTGAGTAGGATGATCATCTGCTGCAATAATGTACATATCAAATGTCTTTATATTTCCTGAATATATATCGCAGCCCAGATGGATGAAACTAGATCCAGGGTCTTCAATCTCGTTCGATCTTCACTCTAAGTACAAGTCGATCCATGTGAGAATTGCGTTGAAGTCGAACATGGAAAGACATCGCTTGATTACCGGTCAATAATGTAAACCGTTAACAAGCGCGAGAGGAATCACCAATAATGACAATGTCCCTCAAGGTACTGCAGTACAATTCACGTGGTGTGAATAAAGGACTTGGCATTGAACACCACGCAAAATCTTCTGGTCGAAGGTCATTGATGTATACCTGTCGCCGGAAGTGAGAAACTTGCCATTGAGGCATGCAAGCTTCAAAGTACTGGGGGGGTGTTCCTAGATCAACTTCTTGGATAATGAGCTGAAGTCGACAAGAAGCGATCCGTCAAAGGAGGGCCTTAATGAATCCCACATCAGTGACATGGAACGGAGCTAATGACTTTAGTGGAGGTGAAAACAACCTGTGAGATGGGACACGGTTGACTCTTTCTGAACACATCTCTTGAACATATAACGACACTAATGTGATGGATCGGTAGCATTACCCCAAATACAGATGGTTTGGCGAGGACCATGGTGATGAGAGCGGTGAATGAAACAACCCAACCCGATGTGGTACGGAGGACAAAGTGTCATGTTCAAGAGTGACTTGCTACCATTAAAGCTTTGAGGTTCTCCCAATTTTTCCCCAGTCATTTCTGACCAGTACCTCTTTATTTTTGTCAAGCTTGAGGAGGATAACATATGCTTGTTCTATAACCTGCCCTTTGGGCAAGCCCATCGCTATGTTTTAACGAGCTTAGCGATAGGGAAACTCGTTCTCGTCTAAAGACAAGTTTGTCGCTATTTAATCATTTTAACGAGTCTAGCGACAAAGACAACTCGGTCCTTTTCATTTTTAGAGAGTCTGAAAAGGTACAGAAAGTTAACTCCAAAATTCCTTTTTCGTCATCTAATCCCTTAAGTCCGAAAAAGTATAAAACAATACGAAAGGGATGAATTTTCGATAACTTTAACGAGCCGAATAAAACAAGTGCTCGACCTTTTTGTGCAATAATCCCTCAGGTCCAAAAAGATTAAAATCTAGAGGAGGGATAGCTCTTCCGGTCCTTTTAACGAGCTGGAAGGCAAAAACTCGGCAAACTTTTCATGTTTTACGAGTCAATTGAAAAGAGCTCAAAGAAGACTCGTCTTTTGAGGAACGAGTGATAAACAGGGATAGCAACAGATTCCAGGTATAGGTTGGAATTTTCCAATCACGGCAGTGTCACAAGGATGGCTAAGTGAAATCACTCTTCGCAGCTGTTCCTCAAAATGGGTAAACAATCATATGGGGGTGAACGATCGGCCAAATGGAATGGAGGTGGCGGGTGCAAACACAACCAAGGCTTTTATGGCTAATAAATTTATGATCACAATGGTTATTTACCAGAATAGGTTCTTTTTTTAGATAAAAATGAGCTTAAACTCTGGAGGAAACATTGCTCATTGCTTTTATTTATTTTTTAACGAGCATGAAGACCGCGTTAAAACTGCTCGGATCTTGCGTTTATTTTTTAACGAGCATGAACTTTATGCTAAAACTGCTCGATTATACCAGTCATAAGATAAGAATGTCTCCTGAAAGATCCCATTTTTTATAGAGCTTGCGCCTTACCAAAGCTATGCTCCCTCTCATCCTTTCCTTATGCAAGTTCGAAAACGGCTAATCCTACGAGTTTAAAGGGTTAGACCTACAGGTTTAAAGGGAGGACCTAAAAATTTAAAAAAAAAATAGTCGTCCCTTGCTTGCATTCCAAAAGGTTGCATGCCCCCAGGTATAAAGTACAATTTCAAGGCTGCCCCTACTTATCCGATAAAACATTCGCTTTAAAGGGTGAGGCTTGCCTCTTTCTGGTTACCCAAAGATGGTTCTATTTGCTGCCGCAAATCAATCTCTTTCTTCGGCAGTGCCTACCGAAATAGACAAGGATGAATGACTGTTGTCAAACAAGTAACCTTGACAAAAGAACCTTATTCCAGAACAACCCCTCTTCCAAATACGGCCGGGGTACGGACTAGTCATATTCTTTCGCGGAAATTCTACCCTATACCCAAGGTTTCCTCTGCCCGAAGCAGACCAGGATGCATGCCCCCTGGGTTCCAGTCCCATCTTTCCGAATCACTCGCATTCATCGGGAAGGAGGACTGGGGGTAGAGACATTTCTTGAGTAAATAGACCATTGAGGATTGGTATTTGACTATTTGCGATGCGTGATCCCGGAAATGAAAGTTGGTCTACGAGCTTGACCACCCTTCCTTCGTGTGGAAAACACATTACTCTAAAGAGTGAGGAGACTATAGCTTCCATGCAATATATATAGTCACGTCCAAGGAGTAGGTTATAATCCAAGGGTCCTTGAACGACCATCACGTTCAATTGAACGGTCTTCCCTTTCAATGTAACAGGCACATTGGGGAGGATCCCTAATGGTCGACTGGTTCCTTTATCAATGCCCGAGAGATTTCTTATCTCAGGCAAAAGCGCCGGGGAACCCAGTGCTTTCCAAGCAACAGAGGAAAGGATACTCATAGATGCCCCTTCATCAATGATAGTTCCAGCCATCACCATTCTATAAATTTGGACTATGATTTTGAATGGTATACTGGCTGGTAACCGGGGTCTACCCAGTTGGTTCCAATCAAAGGACACAACCAGGTTGCTTGGTGCTGGGACCGAATACACAGCCAGATACGATCCTGACGATGTTCCTTCCTGCGATAAAGGAATGGGCGCATTGCCCTGATGCTCATCAGAATATGTGTTGATGAAAAGAATCTAGATGGTGTCATCCTTATTCTCTTCCGTGAGGGTGTCATTTGAAGATGAATCTTTAGTGACGGTGTCATTTGAGGATGAAACCTCTAAAGGAAGAACCGGGTCAACTGCCGTATCGACCTTTAGACTTTCGTCTGGTCTGGATTCAGTAGGTTCATTTTCAATGATTGACACTTCAGCTGACCACTTGAGCGGGCCAGCTGTATTTTCAACCAACAAAGGACTTAGCACGAGTTTTTTGTATCCAGGAGGAAGCACTACCGGTGAAACCGGGCGATCTTCCAAAACTCTCTTCGCTTCATCTAAGAAGGGACAACGGTGGATGGCGTGACCGCCTTCGTACAGTTTGCAGGGGGATCTTGCTCCCCCTCTTTGTCTTGAACCTTCACTTTCGCTGGTTGACGGTAAGCAATCAACATGGCTATCAGAGGTTGATGCTCCCGAATTGTGCAAACGAGGTGACCAGTCCCTTAGTATCCGGGGAATATAGGGACAATCTCTATGGAAGTGGTCTCCTCTACATATGACACATGGTGATTTAGGCCCGGTCTGTGATGTGTGTGGGTTTTTGTCAGATGTCTTTTGCTTGCCCCCAGTCACCTTAGGCTCCTTCTTCTTCTTTTCCTTCTTCTCTGTGGGAGCTTGGCTTTTGCCGGCTCCACCTTTTGAAGATGAAGGATTGGAGGAAGGGTTAGAGGAAGTAGAAGGCTGGTGGGAGGCTCTGGAATCATCTAACTGTTGACTCGACTACTTAGGAACCATGGTGTTCTGAACTACACTAGTTGAGAATAGCCAAACAGGCAGGCCAATTGTGAGTCCTGGAAGCGACAATGTGGCCATGTGGGGCGCACCAACTTCTCCCGAAGAGGAGAAAGGACCAGGATTTCCATCATGTGGAGTTCCTTGGTTGGGGCGTTCCATGTTCTCAACTTAAAGATCAACGCGGGAATAGGAGGTGATTATGTTCCGTTTAAAATAAATTTTATAACGACGCTTAGACACAACTTGCTTTTTCACTTTTTAAGAGTCGAGAAAAAGCTAAAGATGACTCTAGTCTCCTTTGATGTTTTAACGAGCCCGAAGTGACAAATGCTCGGATGGAATTTTTCAGTTATAGAGTTTGAAAAAGGCCAAAAGAAACTGCTCTGGAGTTCTAGGCAGAGGGTGTGCCAAACGTTTCGCAAAACCACAGAATACGTTTTACGGTACGAGTGGTCGATCTTCGTGAATGCTGTGTTCACTGCATTGCGATCAGTAGGGCGGCCGACACGGTTTCCTATGGATAAAGGCTTTCATCCTATAGGGGTCTCCCAATATATACGCGATGGTATGTGGGAGCATAAGTCCGTATTGATACTTATCGCTTCACCGTGGAGGAATCACCCAACCACTCAACGCTAAGATATCACGTTTAACGACGCCGGAACACGTCTCTAGCTTAGACCTCTAGATGTTTGCATTATGTTCCAATGCGTTGTTATGTAAATTCAATTTATTTTAAGGTTGATCTTGTTTAGCAGTTTGCCTTTATGGATCACCACGAGATGTATAGAAACACTCTTGAATGCAATCTAAGATGATAAGCAAGCTTTTCAATCTTTCAACTTTGAAAACCTTAACTACTGAGGGAGAAGGAAGATAAGACCTTTTCACACAGATCATAGAGCACACACTAATGCACTTTCCTAAATCAACACGCAAACTGTCATAATGCACATGCACAATGCAAGTATTTCTTTTCTCTTTCTTAATGTTGATGAAATGCAAAAAGAAAGTTGTTGTATAACTTTGAATTCAATTTCAAGCGAAAGCAAACAAGTTTGTCCAAAATCAAAAGACACCTTACGATTCACTTGTTTCGACACTTAGAAATATATAAATTCAAACCATATAACGAAAGCGACAAACTCAATCAACTATGAACAACAAATAAACTAACTCTTAAGATCAAAACGACACTTAATCACAGGTCTAGATCTAAGAGGTCAGTGCAAGACTGGTTCACTTTCGTTATGGGAAACTGTAAATGACACAAGAAATACAAAAGAACAAATACAGTTTCTTTATACAACTGAGGCGAAATAATGATAGAGGAAGATGGTTTCAGATAGGCCCACTGACTGGCAACAAACAACAAAAACAAGAGTGAAAACAAGGCAAGACACAGCAGGAAACCCCAGTAGCTCAAGCCAAGACTAGTCCAGCGCAGGTGTAACACTGCCTGTTTGACCTTCAGCACAGGTAGCCCCTTCGGGAACTGCGCTGAAATGCAGACAACCTTTGTACAGCCTGCACTGAAGAACGAGACTTTCGTCCGTCTTGGTTTCCGGGTCACAGATTGCTAAAAAATTCATAGTTTTTGCTCAAATCAGAAGCTATCAGTCAAGGACACACTAAGGGATGTAAAGGAGGATGAAAAGCTACCACTAAGAGCTTATTAGAGTCCTTGTGGATCAGCTTTTCAAATCATAAACTTGCCCAGAAAGTGAGCTAGAGTAGCTGCCCTCTACTTTGTATTTGATGGATTCAAACACAGTTTGATTCGGTACTCCCTTTGTTTATGAAATGAATAGTAAAAACCACAAACAACCAACAAGATACGATCCCCAGCGGAGTCACCAATTTGTTGGGGGGAAAAGTATCTAATGCAGAATGCCTCTATCCCACTCTAAGGGTGATAGTACCTCAGCAACAACTGAATGCAAAGCTATTCAAGAATTCTTCTTTATGAGATGAGAGAGGGAAGAAAAGGATGATCTACTAACCATTATCTTGCGCTAATAGTCGATCCAGTCTTCACTCCTTGCTACTTGATCCTAGCTCCTTGCCCTTTCACCGGCCCAGCTACACACAGATCCTGTAAAAGCACAAGAAAAGGAAACTACAAGAAGCATGCATCCATAATTGATCTAAGGATTAGCATAAACCAAATATACAAGCATCAATTCATCATCAAGATACATGCATATATAAGAACCTCAAATACTTTATTGATAAAAGAAGTAAAGTTCTGAGAGAGTTACAACCACAGTAGGCCCAATCCAGCAACACCTCCCAGCTGAAAGTAATCTCCTCTTCACCTCCTTCAAGCAAAACACCCAATAGCTCTATACTCAAACCAACAACACTTCCTTACTTGCACAAAATTCCAGCCTCCCTATACCTCATGAGAGAGATCTATATATAGGGTTTTGGAGAAAGGATGAGTCATCTTGAGACTGGCATAAAGCTGACTAGTGTCCTCTCCCACTTTAGTTAATCTTCAGTTCTTGAGTCCACTTGGAGAATCTTGCTTCCACTTGGAGATCAAGACCCTATTACTCATCACTAGGCGAATTCCTTGACCCAAGTGTCAGTTTGGAAGCTTCCTGGGCAGTTGACACCTTGCAGAATGATTGTGCCACTTGGCCAATCTCGCCCAACGCAGGTAGCCTTCATTAGTTTTGACCTTCAGCGCAGGTACATAGAGGAGCAGTTGACATTCAGCGCAGATGCTCAGTGGAGCAGCTGACATGATCCAGAAATAGCCTGTTTTTGAGTGTTTTCAGGTGGAGAACTGATTTTCAGTGCTGTGGTTTGCAGACCTTGTTCCTCTAAGGGTAAGAACAACATGTTTAGGGACTTTGGATCCCTCATATTATTGACATTTCATGCTCCATGCTGTTAGGCACAAAAATGTCTATAACATCTTTGGTATCCATAATCAATGGAGGTTCATAAAGCTTTAGGTTTTCAAAATTTACTATTGAGTACATTTTCATATAAGTAGGAAAGTCAAGATGAAAAGAATTGTCTCCAATCTTTGTCAATGTGGTGAAGGGCCCATATTGAATGGGTTTCAATTTCTTCCCTTCTCTCTTCATTCTTCCCTTGCTGATGTGGAGCCATACCTTGTCCCCAACTTGAAACTGATGGTCAACTTGGTGCTTATCATGTCGAGCTTTATACTGAGCTTGACTCTTCTCCAACTACTCCTATATTGCCTAATGAATCACTTGTATCTGCTGAATAAACTTCCATTCTTTGTCTCTATCATCTCATCCATTGACATCCTCCTCTTTCCCAAAGATCATGTCCAAGGGATCTCTTGGTAGATATCCAAAAAATGTGTCAAATGGTGAGCTCTGTGTAGATGAATGTGCTACTCGATTGTATGCATGCTGCACATAAGGAAGTATTCATCCCACAAATTGGGATGTTTTCCACAATAACCTCAAAACAAGTGTACCACAATGCAGTTGACAACCTCTGTGTATCCATCATTCTCCATAAGCTGGTCCAAAAATCCCCAAGAAGGCGAGAGTATCAATTTGACACAATAGACATGGGCAACCCAAAATGGACCCAAACATGCTGAAAAAAATATAAGTAGTCTGCTCAACAGTGATCTGCTTTTTACAAGGCATTAAAATACACATTTTACTAAAATGATCGCCAACGACACACAAATAGTCGTGACCTTTACTAGACATAGGAAAACCACCTACAAAGTTCATAGACACACTTTCCCATGGTCGACTCAGAATAGGGAGTGGTGTGTAGAGCCCAAGTTTTCTATTAGAGGGCTTTGAAACAAAACACAACACACAATCCTTTATAAAGCGAGTCACAATGTTTTTTCATATGAGGCCAAAAATAAATTCTCTGTAAATGACATAAAGTTTTCTCAACACCAAAATGACTAGACACCAGAGAGGTATGAGCCTCTTGTATTACATGAACCCTTTCATCAATGGGTATGCACAATTTTCCAAGTTGGTACAATAGATTTCCCTACAAATAATAATTATCCACCTGCAATCCATGAGTCAGTTTTTCATAAATATCTTTAAAATCATCATCATTAGCATACTACTCAGCATAACTTTCTAATGATAAAGAAACATTTTGTAAAACTACAGATGCAGAAATAGGAGGGCGAGAAAGCATATTTGCTACTTTGTTACTGGCACCCTTCTTATATCTTATTATCAAATGGATCTGTTGGAGGAATCCCATCCATCTGAAGTGACGGGCTTGCTGAAGCTTGGTTTGTGACTAAAGGTACTACAAGGGCCAATGATCCATATGGATGATGGTCTCCTTACCGATCAGGTAGTGTTTCCACTTATTTACACTCTCAACCAAGGCGTACAACTCCCTATCGTACGTGGGATAATTCACAACATCCTGGGAGAATGTCTCTAAATGGTAACATATAGGCTTTATTTGCTACATCAATACAACTCCATGGCATATTCGTTGGCATCTGTTTCAATCCCAAAAGGTTGTTGAAGGTCTGGTAAGGCTAGCAATTGTAATGTGTTGATATTCTATTTCAGTGTGTCAAAGAATTTTTGTTGCTTCCCTCCCCACTGAAAGTTTTGCTTCACACTAGTCAATGCATGTATGGGGGGTACGATAATAGAGAAGTCTGCAATGAACCTTATCCAATACTGTACCGTGCCCAAAAAACTTCGGACCTTTGTAACATTTTTGGGCTTAGGCCATTTCATAATCACATCTACTTTGGAGGGATCTATCCTCAATTTCCCATTTCTGACTATGTGGCGTAAATAAACCAGAGAGGTCTTCCCAAATTCACACTTTGATAATTTCACATACAAATTTTCATTTTTTAGAACATCAAGCACTTTATTCATATGAAATACATCTTCATCCCATGGCCTACTATAAACATGAATATCATCCAAATATACAAGCACAAAATGTTCAAGGAAAGGCCTAAACAAATCATTCATTACCCTCACAAACATGGTCAGAGCATTGCACTATCCAAATGGCATCACCATCCATTCAAACAAACCCTATTTGGTTTTGAACACAGTCTTCCAAACGTCTTGCTCTGAAATTCTAACCTGATGATATCCACTTCGCAAATCTATTTTTGTAAAATAAACAATATTTTTCAACTGATCTAGCAATTCATCAATACGAGGGAGAGGGTATCAATTCTTCACTGTAATCTTGTTTAGTGCCCTATAGTCTATGCACATTCTCCATGTGCCATATTTATTTGGCACCAACACGATTAGTGAGCCACATGGAGAAGAACTTGATTTGGTGACTCCATAATTTAACAGTTCCTATACATGTTTCTTGAACTCCTCCATCTCAATGGAAGCCATCTTGTACATTCCTACATTCGGTAAAGATGCATCCTAATGTAGATAGATCTCATGTTGGATTTCCCATTTTGGGGGCAATCCACTTGGTTCCTGAAACAATCCATCATAATCATAAATAATTTCAAAAAATTCTTTCTTATGATCAAGATTACAACCTTTGAAAACATCATACATCTCGACCTCTTTCACTCTCACTATCATGAGCATGCAGCCTTTGCTGGAATTAACCAGTCATTTAATATGTCCTGCGCTTACAAGGCTAGCATTAACTTCTGTATGATGAGATTTGACTATATATTCTACCCCATCCTTTGTGAGGTGGTATTTATTTTGATTCTAAAAGAAAACTGCCTTTCCGTCATATAGATATGGGCTTCCCAAGATGATTCCATAGATGTCCAAAGGCACGACATCTAATTCTATCTCGTCAACTAATTTGGAAGTAATAAAAAATATGTCTACACTGCTTGGTTACCTGTAGTTTGGCTTTATCACTTACCCAACCAAGCAAGTATGGACTCAGATGAGGCTTAGTTTCAAGGCCTAACTTTTTCACTAAGGACTTTGAGATTAAGTTTTCTTGGGAACTTGAATCAAACAGACTTTCCACCTTCGTATGTTTTATAGCAACTTGTTGGGCCTCAAAATAGTCCCTATTCTCACTCCATTATTCACCAATACCTTCACATTACTTCCATATTACCTTCATGTCACGTCCATTCCACCTCCACATCATTACAGTTACCTCATCATTGTGTTATAACTATGCGTTTCCAAAGTTTATTAATTCTTAACATTTTTAAGTGGATTTATGGTTAAACTTTAGAAAATAGTATGCTTATACTTATACCTAACAAATAGAATGAGTTTGTTGACATGTGTAGGTAAAGAGGAAGCTTCCAAGGCATATTTATGTGGCACTCTATGTTCCAATTCGAATTTGAGAAGATCATGGACCTCATGGAGGATACCATGGAGGATAGGGTTATGTGTCACCATTGGTTGAGAAATATGTGGGTCAAAGGAGCGAACAGTGGATTTACATTTATGAGCTTGTTATCATAGATTTTGTATAAATAGGAGCGTTATCTCCTTCATTTGTAATCTTCATTTTGTAATCTTAACTTTTAGAATTTAGAAACTTAGTCCTTCATTTGTAATGCTATATTTTAGAATCATTGTAATGTAGAGTTTAGGACCTCTTGGAATGTACAACTTGGAGCTTGTAATTGCAATTTGCAATTGAGGATAAATAAAGTGGATTGGATTTTCTTCTACATTTGACTTCTTTCTAGGTGTGCTTGTGGAGATATGGAGGGCCCTCGTTGCCTCACTTGCATACTCGTTTTGTTTTTGTAAACTTTCATTTTATGTTTGTTTTGAATTTCATTAGATTAAATTATTGGTTCATTTGTTTGAAATATTAATGAATGACCTTTCGTAAGAAAGTATTAATGTTTCTTTCAATGAATCTAATTTAATGTTTGATTTCATTAGTTTAAGTTTCTAATTCATTTGCTTGAAATATAAATTAATAGTCTCTTGTAAGAGATCTTTAATATTTCATGCAATCAGTCAGAATTAGATTTAAGTGCTTTAATTTCATTAGTTTAAATGGTTTGTTGATTAAGATGATTAGAAATATTAACGAACAGTCTCCTGTAAGGGAGCTTTAATATTTCTTAAACTTGTCACAATGTCTTTAGATTTCATGTTGATTAAATGACTAAATAGGTGCTGGAAATCTCAATGAAAGACCTCCTGTAAGGGAGCTTTGGCATTTCTTCACCTAGATTAGTTTAGTTTGTCTCTAAGTCCATATATATTGGATGATCCTTGAAGTTTACTTACTCGGGTTGATAGTAAATGAAACTCTAATTTGCATCCGCATTTTAGACCAAACACAACTCTAATGTGGAATAACTCAATTCTCTTTCATTGATTACTTATAAGGCCATTCAAATAAATAGTACTTGCAATCGAATTAGAATTATCGTTAACAGAAAGAGTACCTCTTGCGCCCATGACTTTGATCAATGTCTCATCGCCAGAATCTGATCTGGGGGGAAATGCAAATTCTTAATTTTGTATACCTTCCAAACCTTATACATTTTTCAGCTGCATTTAGCAGTAGATTCCGAACATTCAGCAGAAGATCCAACAACAGATTTAGCAGCAGATGCAACAACAATAAAAGATTCACTTTTTCGATTTCATCCATTATTTTCACAACCAAGTAAAGAAGACTATGAATTGAATTTTGCAGCCACACGTGCACAACTCTCATCCATTTTTGAAAGGGTAAGTTAAGGTATGATATTTTCTGACTTTTAACCATTTAATTCCTTGAAAAGTTAGAATAATAATTTTTGGAAAAACTTCACTTCCTTTCCTCATTTCACATAACTACCAAAACCATCAGTTTGAGGGGAGGGATACATTTACATACATACTTTGTCACATTCATATAACATCCATATCCATATATCACATTCTAAAACCCACTTACCTTCAAAATATATTCAACATTACATGAGCATATAAATGGATTTTTCAAAAGTATTTAAAAGTTAATTGGATGCCAACACAATCATGGTTGTTACACAAGAACCAACCATGATGCATTCCAACAAAAATACTTTGCAATAAAAATCACATTATCAATATGCAAATATCATACATTAAAATTGAATGCAACAAAAAAAATATGGTTGAAACATAAGAACCAACCAAGTTGCAGTTCACCAAAAAACCTTTGCAAAAGTTAAGTAAATGATATCATGTAGAGTTTAAGTCAAAGCTCAAGTATCAAAAAGTAATGTAATAGATTGCATGAGGACATGCAATACCTTCGGTTTGGGGGTATGTTGGGCTTTAAAATAGTCCCTATTCTCACTCCATTATTCACCAATACCTTCACATTACTTCCATATTACCTTCATGTCACGTCCATTCCAGCTCCACATCATTATATTTACCTCATCATTGGGTTATAACTATGCTTTTCCAAAGTTTATTAATTCTTAACATTTTTAAGTGGATTTATGGTTAAACTTTAGAAAATAATATGCTTATACTTATACCTAACAATTAGAATGATTTTGTTGACATGTGTACGTACAAAGGAAGCTTCCAAGGCATCTTTATGTGGCACTCTATGTTCAAATTCGAATTTGAGAAGATCATGGACCTCATGGAGGAGATCATGGAGGATAGAGTTATGTGTTACCATTGGTTGAGCAATATGTTGGTCAAAGGAGGGAATAGTGGATTTACATTTATGAGTTTGTTATCATAGCTTTTGTATAAATAGGAGTGTTATCTCCTTCATTTGTAATCTTCATTTTGTAATCTTAACTTTTAGAATTTAGAAACTTAGTCCTTCATTCGTAATTCTAGATTTTATAATCATTGTAATGTAGAGTTTAGGACCTCTTGGAATGTAGAACTTGGAGCTTGTAATTGCAATTTGCAATTGAGGATAAATAAAGTGGATTGGACTTTCTTCTACATTTGACTTCTTTCTAGGTGTTCTTGTGGAGCTATGGAGGGCCCCCGTTGCCTCACCTGCATGCTCATTTTGTTTTGGTAAACTTTCATTTTATGTTTATTTTGAATTTCATTAGATTAAATTATTGGTTCATATGTTTGAAATATTAACGAATGACCTTTCGTAAGAAAGTATTAATGTTTCTTTCAATGAATCTAATTTAATGTTTGATTTCATTAGTTTAAGTTTCTAATTCATTTGCTTGAAATATAAATGAATAGTCTCTTGTAAGAGAGCTTTAATATTTCATGCAATCAATCAGAATTAGATTTAAGTGCTTTAATTTCATTAGTTTAAATGGTTTGTTGATTAAGATGATTAGAAATATTAACGAACAGTCTCCTGTAAGGGAGCTTTAATATTTCTTACACTTGTCACAATGTCTTTAGATTTCATGTTGATTAAATGACTAAATAGGTGCTGGAAATCCCAATGAAAGACCTCCTGTAAGGTAGCTTTGGCATTTCTTCACCTAGATTAGTTTAGTTTGTCTCTAAGTCCATATATATTGGATGATCCTTGAAGTTTACTTACCCGGGTTGATAGTAAATGAAACTCTAATTTGCATCCGCATTTTAGACCAAACATAACTCTAATGTGGAATAACTCAATTCTTTTTCATTGATTACTTATAAGGCCATTCAAATAAATAGTACTTGCAATCGAATTAGAATTATCGTTAACAGAAAGAGTACCTCTTGTGCCCATGACTCTGATCAATGTCTCATCACCGGAATCTGATCTAAGGTCCTACGCTATTGCCACTATCTTCTGCTTCCCCTTTCCACTGAATCTCGTTAGTCTTAGCTCCGGATGCAGCTTCCAACAGTGGTCCTCATCATGACCATATTTCTTGCAATGAGTGCAAGATGGTGTTGCTCCATCCCCTTTCTTAGCTGCGACAATCTTCTTATCCTTCCCTTTACCTTTCTTCTAGAATTTTCCATGCTGAGGTTTGAACGACATCTTCTTGGCTTGATCATCTATGTCATTCTTTCCTCGGATTTCAATATGAATAGCCTTTACACTGGTCACATCAATTGTAGTAGGATTGAACAGTAACAATGAGTGTATTATGGAACTATGTAGCACACCTACATACTTAGTTATAGTCTTGGGCAAATCTAATGACATGCCAGATTCAATGCTTGTTTCCAAAATTCTTCAGTGAAGCTTTGCACATTTTGGCCTTTACCTTGCCTTAAATATTTCCATTCCATAAGTGTGTTTTGTTTATAACCCAAAGGGTAAAATTGGTCTTTGAATGCAAAAATAAAACTAGACCAAGAGGACATAAGGTTCTAAGGCCTTATCCAACAAAAACACATTTTTCACTCTTAGGTTCTAAGGCCTTATGTTTCTCATTGGGAATATGGGCCCATGCTTCACTTCCAAAAACATGAAAGTGACTTACATCTGGTTTAATTGAGCTCCATGCTTCTTCTGGAGTGATATTCTTTAAAACCTTAGTAGGAGTGCGATTTAATATGTAATTTTCACAGTTAATTCCTTCTTCCCAAAAAGTAAGACTAAGTCCTTTAGATTGAAGCATACAATTAGCCATTTCCTTTAAGGTGTGATTCTTCCTTTCAGCTACACCATTTTGTTGTGGATTATATGGAATAGTATTTTGCATTTGAATTACATGCTCAGTGAAAAAGTTGATAAATTTGTTGTTAACATATTCTCCGCCATTATCAGATCTTAGCTTAAGAATTTGATGTCCAGGTTGTTTCTCAACAAAGGCCTTAAACGCCAAGAACATGTTAAATACTTCACTAAAATCATCAATGAAAGTTAAGAAATAGTTGTAGCCAGAGAATGAGACAATTGGAAGTCGACCACATAAATCACTATTCACAAGATATAAAGGGGCTAAGGCATGCCAAGAGGCATGTTTTTCAAAACTATCTCGATGATGTTTTCTGAGTACACATCTAGAACAAACACCATCTCTGCAAGATACCATAGGAAGACCTGCCACCATATTGTATTTACATAGATTTTGAAGGGAGCGATAGCTTAAGTAACCAAATCGCTCATGCCAAAGTTTGCTTACTTCATCATTATGAGCAAAAAATACCTGGGGAAGAGTTGATGAGCCAATGTTGTTAAACTTATCCAACCTTGTAGAATCATCAAAAATGCCAATACCTAAAATCTGTTTAGGATCTCTTAGGTCCTTAATTAAAATATGATGGGGTGAAAATTCAACGATTTACCTTCAACTGAATGAGTTATCTGATATAAGGATAGAAGGTTACAGGATAAGGTTGGAACACATAATACTTTATTAAATTGACTGTTGTCTAGATGAATAGTTCTAGTCACTACAACACTGAGAGATTTATCATCACCAACATATATATTTTTGTTGTTACAATCACTTAAAGAAGAAAACATGGCTTTTTTTTTGGCCATGTGATAAGAAGCTCCAGAATCAATGAGCCACTCATGAGAATGAGAAGAAGAAGATACATTTAGTACATAATCAAATCAAGATGCTTGAAAACCACACACAGAAAGTGCTATTCCTAAATATGAAGTTGAATTTGAAGAGTGCTCCAAATGGATGTTATGCTTCTTCATTGTTGCTTCCAAGGGTTCCATCTTCTTAAAGAATTTGGATTCTAAGTGGCCACTTGATTACAGAAGTTGCAATTTCTCTCAGTCTTCTTCCCTTTGTTTTTGTTTGCCTTACCATTTTGTTGAATTGATTTTTCATTTTGAGACTGAAAGTGCTTAAGACCCTTGGTTGGTTTAGGACCATTCTTTTTAGGATGTTGCTTCTTAGGATTCTTTGAACTTGGTTTCTTCTGGGTGGCTAAGGCTTTCTTAGAAGAGTTTCCAAGATTAAGAAGACCAAAATGTAAGAGTTTTTCTTGTTCTATTATTAAAGAATCACAAAAGACATCAAAAGAGGGGGACTTGTAGGCTTGTCCTTGAGAAATAAAGGCTTCTCTAGTAGAATGGAAAGTGGAAACAAACACAGAGTAGGCTGGTCCTAACTTAGTAAGAATGTAATATATAAGGCTACCATCTTCTTTCTGAACCTTAACACTTTCCAAGAGAAGTCTAAGGGTCTTGAACTTAGACAAAAAATCTTCAATGGAAGAAAAATTATTGGGGTCCAACGTAAGTAGCTCATTTTCGAGTTGATGGGCCCTAATTTCATTTTTAATTCCAAAAACTTTATTGAGATGTTTCATTGCTTCATCATGGGTACCAAGTTCTGCAATATGGAATCTAAGGTCTGGAGAAATAGACATCCCTATCAACCCATGTGCTTGATCTTACTTATTTTCCCATTTGACTGCCTTATCTTCATTCAACTTCATTTTCAAGAGCCGAAAAGTTGTTATAGGTCTTTTTTGTAATCCCTGTCATACTTCTTTGTTTTTGAGCTTCCCTAGTCATGATTGTTTTATACGCAACACATTGAGCTGCTTTGTGACCAAAGTTATGACAAGAAAAGCATTGTCCATTGAAGAAGCTTCTGCGGTTATTGAATCTACTAGCCAACTGATTGTAATTTCTATTTTCATCTATTTTTGAACCAAACTGGGAAGATTTTACCTGTGGCTGGTTGTGGCTTTTGTTCACCCTTAAGCTGGATTACCCCTGATAGTTTCTGTTTGAAGTTTGTCCCTGCTTTACCTGATGATCTTCATTGTGCTTTTGCTCATTTCTTCTTGCTGCATCAAGATAACTTTTTGAAGTGGATGCTTGAGAAGTTTCTCCATTATAGCCCAGACCTGTCTTATTTAGTGGAGACCGCTGCACACTGATAATCTCATCCAAAGTTTTAGATCCTTTGACAAACTTGAGATTAATAGCTTTTGTTTTCTCAATTTCTTTTCTAAGACCAACAATTTCACCTTCTAATTTTCCAAGATGTTTTTCCTTTTCATCAATTTGAAATTGTAGAGTATCAATGATCATGTTCTTTTCTTCTATACATCTCTTGAGTCTAGTAATTTCATCATAAAGGTTATCCACATCTACAGCATCCTCATAATCATCATCTTCAAATGCCATTAACAACCTATATTTATTACCTTGTTCATCTTCATCACTGTTTGATAAGCCATCACTATCTTCATGGGTGTAGTAGCTTTTCTTATTTGCACTTTGTTTCTTGTTCCATCTAGCTGGTTCCTTTCCTTTATCCTTATAAGGACATTTTGCAGCATAATGACCTACTCTTCCACAAGCAAAGCATTTGAAAGGTAGCTTACCTCTGAACCTTCCAGAACCCCTTTGAAGATTTCTGACAAAATTTGATTCTTCTTCCTCTTCTTCTGGAACATGGCTTGCTTCATAGTGATCTTCTTTGCCTGATGCCTTAAAAGCAGCCTCCCTTCTGTCTGATGGACCTCCCTTTCTCATTTCATAAGCAGTTAGAATTCCATGTAGCTGAGACATAGTGAGAACACGAAGATTTTCTTTTTCTTCTATTGCAGATACTTTAGATTCAAACTTGGGGGATAATGATCTTAGAATCTTTTGAACTACTATAGACTCTTTTATTTCTTCACCCAAATTTTTCATACAATTAACAATCTCATCTACCCGAAGAAAATAATTAGCCACACTTTCATCATTATACATCTTGAGAGTCTCATATTGAATCCTGAGAGTTTGAAGTTTAGCTTGTTTTACCTGTTCATCTCCTTCATAGCTCGTGATCATTTTGTCCCATATTTCTTTTGCTGATTTGAAGTGCATTACCTTCATGAATTCTGTTTGGGATATACTTCCTAATAGAGTACTGACTGCTTTTGCATTTGTTTCATACTTCTTTTTCTCAGCTGGATCTGTAGGAGTAGCTGAAGGAAAAGCATAGCCTGTTTCTACAATGTCCCAAACTTTTGTACCAAGAGATTGAAGATATGCAGTAACTCTTACCTTCCAATAATTGAAGTTTGTCCCATCAAAAACCAGTGGCCTGATTGATGCTTCTCTCTCGTAGTTGCTCTTGATGAACGATCTACCTTCAAGCGATCAAGCTTTTCTGAAGGACCTGCTCTGATACCAATTGTTGGAAATAATACTGAGAGGGGGGGTGAATCAATATTATCTAGCAATTTAACAAATCTTCCTTATTTGATCTTTTGAATTATTCTTGCATATCAGTACCATAAAATAATGAGCATGAACAAAGAAAATAGACAGTCACACCAAAGAACACAAGATGTAAGGTGGAAACCCAATGTGGGAGAAAACCACCTGCTGCAATATGTCTCTATCTTCTTTCAATTTAGAAATTCTTTTACAATGATTTTGTACTGGTGCAGTCCTTTACCAGTACGCAAGCTGCAACCTGCAGAGAGCTACAACTCTCTCTCATTTTCCAGTCTCTCCTGGAAGGGAGCTACAACCCCCTACTTCTTTTCATACAAGGACCACTTTTCAAACTGGATCCATAAGCATTAATTGATCATCAAGTGTAAGAGAATCACCGAATCAACTGTAGTAACCAGATCAACAATAATAGGACCAGAACCCATAACACAACAATGATAAACAAGGATTTTAAGGGAAGGAAGCACCCTGCTCAACTGCCAGCCTGAGTCCAGACTCACCCTGTTCAACTGCTAGCCTGAGTCCCTGGACTCACCCTGCTCAACTACTGACCTGAGTCCCTGGACGCACCCTGCTCAACTGCTAGCCTGCGTCCCGGACGCACCCTGCTCAACTGCTAGCCTGCGTCCCTCGCACTGAGTCTATTGAACTTCCTGCATCCCGACGCACCAGAACCCTTCCTGCACCTGCGTCCGGCGCACCTGAAACACTTCGCTCCTGCGTCCCGAACGCACCTGAACCCTTACTGCACCTGCGTCCCTCTGGGCAAAGATTATTTCAAGACTTTAGAAGTAACCCAGACAATCAGATCTACAGATCCGAGCAAGAGCCGAAGAGATCTCGGTCCATCAGATTCGCCTTGTTTAGATCTAGACCAGATCTTACCCTCATAAGATGTTCAACCAAAAACATGATTAATCCAAATGAACTCCTTTGCTTTATATAGGCAAGCTCCTCCCCAAAACATGGAACAATACCACGAGCCGACACCATAGAAACACAAAACCGTCGGCTAGAAACCACACAAGAAACCCCCACGTGCTTTTCTCTGTCTTGAAATGTGTGCACTGGGTGGACGCACCCCCTGAACGGCTGGCCTGCGTCCCTGGACGCGGGTTCTGCATGGTATACCTGCGGGGACGCACTTTCTGAACAGATTGCCTGTGTCCTTCTTAAAAATAGAGAGCTGATCATCAAGAATAGTGATCTATCACCTGAATGGGTTGCCATCAAGGACAACACCTGAATCATAATGCCAACATCTACAGCTTTAGTTTCTGTTAAAATGGAAATTCCATGCCAAGTTATTCTTGACAACACCAACTACTTCCAATGGGTGTCCTACATGGAGGATTTACTTAATAGTAAAGGTCTTTATAGAATAGGCTCAGGCCAAGAGTCTAAACCTAAATATGAATATAAGGTGGTGAAATGGGTAAATAATCAAGATCAAGCACATGGGTTGACAGGAATGTCTATTTCTCTAGACCTTAGATTCCATATCGCTGAAATTGATACCCTGGATGAAGTAATGAAACAACTCAATAAAGTTTTTTTAATTAAAAATGAAATTAGAGCCCATTAACTCAAAAATGAGTTGCTTACGTTCCCCAATAATTTTTCTTCCATTTAAGATTTTTTGTCCAAGTTCAAGACCCTTAAACTTCTCTTGGAAGGTGTTAAGGTTAAGAAAGAATATGGTAGCCCTATCTATTCCATTCTTACTAAGTTAGGATCAGTCTACTCTGTGGTTGTTTCCACCTTCCATTCTACTAGAGAAGCCTTTATTTCTCAAGGACAAGCCCACAAGGCCCCTTCTTTTGTTTCCTTTTGTGATTCTTTAATAAGAGAATTAAAAAAACTCTTACATCTTGGTCTTCTTAATCTTGGAAACTCTTCTAAGAAAGCCTTAGCTGCCCAACAACGACCAAGTTCAAAGAATCCTAAGAAGAAACATCCTAAAAGGAATGGTCCTAAACCAACCAAGGGTCCTAAGCACTTTTAATCTCAAAATGAAAAATCAATTCAACAAAATGATAAGGCAAATAAAAACAAAGGGAAGAAGACTGATAGATATTGCAACTTTTGTAATTGAGATGACCACTTAGAATCCAAATGCTTTAAGAAGATGGAAGACTTGGAAGCAGCAATGAAGAAGCATAACATCCATTTGGAGCACTCTTCAACTTCAACTTCATATTCAGGAATAACACTTTCTGCATGTGGTTTTCAAGCATCTCGTTTTGATTATGCACTAAATGTATCTTCTTCTTATCATTCTCATGAGTGGCTCATTGATTCTGGAGCTTCTTATCACATGGCCAAAAACAAAGCCATGTTTTCTTCTTTAAATGATTGTAACACCAAAAAGATATATGTTGGTGATGATATATCTCTTAGTGTTGTAGGGACTAGAACTATTCATCTAGAAAATGGTCAATTTAATGATGTATTATGTGTTCCAACCTTATCGTGCAACCTTCTATTTGTATATCAGATAACTCATTCAGGTTGAATTTTCACCTCATGATGTTGTAATTAAGGACCTAAGAGATCCTAGACAAATTTTAGCTACTTGCATTGCTGATGATTCTACAAGGTTGCATAAGTTTAACAACTTTGGGTCATCAACTCTTCCCTCGGTAATTGTTGCTCATAATGATGAAGTGAGCAAACTTTGGCATGAGAGATTTGGTCACTTAAACTATCACTCCCTTCAAAATTTATGTAAAGAAAATATGGTGACAAGTCTTCCTATGGTATGTTGCAGAGATGGTGTTTGTTCCAGATGTGTACTCAGAAAACATCATTGAGATAGTTTTGAAAAACGTGCCTCTTGGTACACCTCATCCCCTTTACAGCTTTTGCATAGTGTTTTATGGGTCCACTTCCAGTTGCTTCATTCTTTGGCTACAGGTATTTCTTAACTTTCATTGATGATTTCTCAAGACACACATGGGTATACTTCTTAAAAGTCAAGAGTGAAGTATTTAACATGTTCTTAGCCTTTAAGGCCTTTGTTGAGAAACAATTTGGACATCAAATTCTTAAGCTAAGATCTGATAATGGTGGAGAATATGTTAACTATTTCCTATATGTTGGAATATCTTAACATAGGTCATAGTACATGAAGATCCCCTCTCGTCAACTACTCATAGATGAACCAATAATTTCTTAATGATGACCCATGTTTGAAACAAATTGGACTATGGGAAATACTCTTTGAAATTTGATACTAATAAAATTTTGGGATATTCTATAGATGGGGATAATCTCTTCCATTTTTCATATTGGTACAATGTCTTGTAGACATCAAGTCACTAGAGGTGGTAGGCCTACCCCCATATCTAGATGACTAGGTTTTAGTTGATCCAAGATCTTTTACTTACAGATGCATCAGAATTATATATAACATAGCTAATTAACCATGGAACTTTAAAAAACACATAAAAAATTCACAAATAACCAAAAGAACATGAAACTGTGACACAATGATTACAAAGTTTGTCCTATTTGTACTACGTCTACAGACCCTGCTCAATAATGGGGAGGCCTTCATTCATTAAGTGGCATAAAAAGAGATAAAAGTAAAATCAACATTCTTTATAATCCTTATACCTCCAATATGGAATATGGACGAAGAATGGAGAGCCGAGCTTCAGAAATAGATAGTACGAATGAACTCATGGTGAAAAATCATGCAAAAAATGCCTATCCAAACACCCAATTTGGATAATCGGGCCTTCTGCAACTTCTCGGAACCTCCCTGCTACTTAAGGTGAGGTCCTAGCCTGCTGCCAGGGTCAGGGTCTAC
This sequence comes from Pinus tabuliformis, assembly GCA_031772625.1. Taxonomy (NCBI): domain Eukaryota; kingdom Viridiplantae; phylum Streptophyta; class Pinopsida; order Pinales; family Pinaceae; genus Pinus; species Pinus tabuliformis. The sequence continues at coordinate 521,535,403 of CM062815.1, forward strand.
TACACAATAGATTCTGAATTAATCAGCCAGTCCTCTTTGCCTTCGTTTGATACAAATGGGTCTTTTATAAGCATGGAAACAATCTGTCAAAACCCGGGCAGTTTCCAACCAGCGATGGAGTTAACAGGCAAGCATTATCCCAATAAAGATTCTTGAGCCTATATAAGACATGGCAACGATCCCCTTACAAACCTGGAAAAACTCTTTAACTATTTTGATCGAGCTTTTATCTTGTCTCGACACCTTTATCGTTGCTGATAACCCATCAACGTTTCCAATTGGTGATGGACCAAACCCATACAACAGGCATTTTGTGATGTAGCGGACCCACCGGGTTATAAAAAAAACATAGAACAATATCACATTCAAAAATCCTCATCGTAAATCACAATCAACACCTTCCCTCGGCAGATATCAAAGTTCATATACTGTGATAACAGTGGACCTACCGAAGTTATAAAATACAGTGTACAAAAATATCGTGTTTGAAAGTCCCCCATCACAAATCATAATCGGCGGTGGCCAGGGTGATACTCCATGTTCCTGTTGTGATCTACGATGGTGATTTTATCACATTGCAACTGGCCTTCGTTGGGGGCCAATTCTTGAATACTTGTTCCTCGTCCGACATGCGATACGCGATATTGCAATCACAACCAAGATCCTGCTGGGGCTGATTCTCCTTAAGGCACTTCTTTCTCTTGCTCTGATATATGATATACAAGACCAATGGTAGCCTCCCACTTGGTGTTTCCCCATTTGCTGAGACTTTTTCCATGTCATCTCCTCCTGCCACCTGGACAAGTCAAACTTTGAACTTTGACTTGCTCTAACTTATTCATATGAACTCAGATTTGAGTGTTGTTCACACTGCTGTAATCAGGCTGACGAGCACTTTGATCTGACACTAATTTTACCTAGATTCTACCACTTTGAGTTTTGAACCTTTTACCATGCCACTAGCAATTTTATGAAAATCCACCTGGATCAATCCCCCAGGATCTTCTTGGATCAATCCTTTAGGATCCTCCTAGATCAATCATTCCCACTAAGAGCTTTTGGACTGCCAAAATCCTTTTCAATCAATTGGCAAGTGAGGAAATTTCTCCCTCACTTTTTCCTTCTTCATCCATCGATCTTTACTTGGATGCATTCCTTAGAATCCAACACGAATGTACTCCACATATCCCCATCATGAAGTTATGGTTTTCCATTCGAGTATGATATCTTCGGGAAACTTATCTAGATACTCTGGTTGAAAATCATCTGCTGTAGGAATCTATGAAACCTCTTCGGTATCCATAATCAATGGAGGTTCATAAAGCTTTAGGTTTTCAAAATTTACTACTGAGTACATTTTCATATAAATAGGAAAGTCAAGAAGAAAAGCATTGTCTCCAATCTTTGCCAATGTGGTGAAGGGCCCATATCGAATGGGTTTCAATTTCTTCCCTTCTCTCTTCATTCTTTCCTTACCGGTGTGGAGCGATACCTTTTCCCCAACTTGAAACTGATGGTGAACTTAGTGCTTATCATGTTGAGCTTTATACTGAGCTTGACTCTTCTCCAACTACTCCTGTACTTCCTGATGAATCACTTGTATCTGCTGAATAAACTTTCGTTCTTTGTCTCTATCATCTCATCCATTGCCATCCTCCTCTTTCCCAAAGACCATGCCCAAGGGATCTCTTGGTAGATATCCAAAACATGTGTCAAATGGTGAGCTTTGTGTAGATTAATGTGATGCTCGATTGTATGCATGCTGCATATAAGGAAGCTATTTATCCCACAAATTGGGATGTTTTCCACAATAACCTCATAACAAGTGTACCACAATGCAGTTGATGACCTCTGTGTATCCATCATTCTCCACAAGCTGATCCAAAACTCTCTAAGAAAGCGAGAGTATCGATTTGACACAATAGACATGGGCAACCCAAAATCGACCCAAACATGCTGAAAGAAAATATAAGTAGTCTGCTCAGTAGTGACCTACTTTTTACAAGGCATTAAAATACACATTTTACTAAAATGATCCCCAACGATACACAAATAGTCGTGACCTTTCCTAGACATAGGAAAACCACCTACAAAGTTCATGGACACACTTTCCCATGGTAGACTCAGAATAGGGAGTGGTGTGTAGAGCCAAAGTTTTCTATTAGAGGGCTTTGAAATAGAACACAACACACAACCCTTTATAAAGCGAGTCACACTGTTTTTTCATATGAGGCCAAAATTAAATTCTCTGTAAATGACATAAAGTTTTCTCAACACCAAAATGACCAGACACCAGAGAGGTATGAGCCTCTCGGATTACATGAACCCTTTCATCAATGGGTATGCACAATTTTCCAAGTTGGTACAATCAATTTCCCTACAAATAATAATTGTCCACCTACAATCCACGAGTCAGTTTTTCATAAATATATTTAAAATCGTCATCGTTAGCATACTGCTCAGCATATGTTTCTAATGATAAAGAAACATTTTGTAAAACTACAGATGCAGAAATAGGAGGGCGAGAAAGCATATCTACTACTTTGTTGTTGGCACCCTTCTTGTATCTTATTATCAAATGGATCTGTTGGAGGAATCCCATCCATCTGAAGTGACGGGCTTGCTGAAGCTTGGTTTGTGACTAAAGGTAGAAGGGCTGATGATCCATATGGATGATGGTCTCCTTGCCAATCAGGTAGTGTTTCCACTTATTTACACTCTCTACCAAGGCGTACATCTCCATATCATACGTGGGATAATTCACAACATCCTGGGAGAATGTCTCCGAATGGTAACATATAGGCTTTCTTTGCTGCATCAATACAACTCCCATGGAATATCCATTGGCATCTGTTTTAATCTCAAAAGGCTGTTGAAGGACTGGTAAGGTTAGAAATGGTACTGTGCTGATCTTTTGTTTCAGTGTGTCAAAGGATTTCTGCTGCTTCCCTCCCCATTGAAAGGTCTGCTTCACACTGGTCAATGCATGTAAGGGGGCTATGATAATAGAGAAGTTTGCAATGAACCTTATCCAATACTGTACCGTGCCCAAAAAACTTCAGACCTTTGTAACATTTGTGGGCTCAGGCCATTTCATAATCGCATCTACTTTAGAGGGATTTATCCTCAATTTCCCATTACTGACTATGTGGCCTAAATAAACAATAGAGGTCTTCCCAAATTCACACTTTGACAGTTTCACATACAATTTTTGTTTTTTTAGAAAGAACTTTCTTCACATGACATACGTGTTCATCCCATGGCCTACTATAAACAAAAATATCATCTAGATATAAAAGCACAAAATGATCAAGAAAAGGCCTAAACAGATTATTCATTACCCTCATAAACGTGGCCAGAGCATTACATGATCCAAATGGAAAATGGCATCAACCCATGGTATTCATCCACCCATGTTGTTCATCCACCCATGGAATTTACCCATGGTATTGTAAGTGGCATCGACTCATGGTATTTATCCACCCATGGTATTGTAAGTGAAATCCACCCATGGTATTCATTAACCCATGGTATTGTGACATCGACCCATGGTATTCATTCACCCATGGAATTGAACCATGTTATTGTGACATCCACCCATGGTATTCATTCACCCATGGATTTGACGCATGGTATTGTGACATCCACCCATGGTATTCATTCAGTTAAAATACCATGGGTCAATTCCATGGGTGGATGTCACAATACCATAGGTCAATTCCATGGGTGAATAAATACCATGGGTGGATGTCACAATACCATGGGTTAATTCCATGGGTGAATGAATACCATGGGTGGATGTCACAATAACATTGGAAAATACCATGGGTGAATGAATACCATGGGTGGATGTTACTTAAAATACCATGGGTGGATAAATACCATGAGTGGATGCCACTTACAATACCATGGGTAAATTCCATGGGTGGATGAATAACATGGGTGGATGAATACCATGGGTTGATGCCATTTTCCATTTGGATCATTGCACAGTCCGAATGGCATCACCATCCATTCAAACAAACCCTATTTGGTTTTGAACACAGTCTTCCAAATGTCTTGCTCTGAAATTTTAACCTGGTGATATCCACTTCGCAAATCCAGTTTTGTAAAATAAACAATATTTTTCAACTGATCTAGCAATTCATCAATGCGAGGGAGAGGGTATCAATTCTTCACTGTAATCTTGTTTAGCACCCTGTAGTTTATGCACATTCTCCATGTGCCATATTTATTTGGCACTAACACGATTGGTGAGCCACATGGAGAAGAACTCGATATGATGACTCCCTAATTTAACAGTTCCTGTACATGTTTCTTGATCTCCTCCATCTCAATAGAAGCCATCCTGTACAAGCCAACATTTGGTAAAGGAGCATCCTATTGCAGATAGATCTCATGTTGGATTTCCCATTTTGGGGGCAATCTGCTTGGTTCCTAAAACAATCCATCATAATAAGAAATAATTTCAAAAAAATCGTTCTTATGATCAAGATTACAACCTTTGAAAACATCATACATCTCGACCTCTTTCACTCTCACTATCATGAGCATGTAGCCTTTGCTGGAATTAACTAGTCATTTAATCTGTCCTGCTCTTACAAGGCTAGCATTAACTTTTGTATGATGAGATTTGACTATATATTCTACCCCATCCTTTGTGAGGTGGTATTTATTTTCATTCTGAAAGAAAACTGCCTTTCTGTCATATAGATATGGGCTTCCCAAGATGATTCCACAGATGTCCAAAGGCACAACATCTAATTCTATCTCGTTAACTAATTTGGAAGTAATAAAAAATTTGGCTACATTGCTTAGTTACCTGTAGTTTGGCTTTATCACTTACCCAACCAAGTAAGTATGGACTCGGATGAGGCTTACTTTCAAGGCCTAAATTTTTCACTGAGGACTTTGAGATTAAGTTTACATGGGAACTTGAATCAAACAGAGTTTCCACCTTCATATGTTTTATAACAACTCTAATGTGGAATAACTCAATTCTCTTTCATTGATTACTTATAAGGTCATTCAAATAAATAGTACTTGCAATCGAATTAGAATTATCATTAACAGAAAGAGTACCTCTTGCACCCATGACTCTGATCAATGTCTCATCGCCAGAATCTGATCCAAGGTCCTATGCTATTGCCACTATCTTCTGCTTCCCCTTTCCGTTGAATCTCATCGGTCTTAGCTCTGGATGAAGCTTCCAACAGTGGCCCTCATCATGACCATATCTCTTGCAATGAATGTAAGAGGGTGTTTCTCCATCCCCTTTCTTGGCTGCGACAATCTTCTTATCCTTCCCTTTGCCTTTCTTCTAGAATTTTCCATGCTGAGGTTTGAATGAAATTTTCTTGGCTTGATCATCTCTGTCATTCTTTCCTTGGATTTCAATATGAATAGCCTTTACGTTGGCCGCATCAATTGTAGTAGGATTGAACAGTAATAGTGAGTGTCTTATGGAACTATGTAGCACACCTACATACTTAGTTACAGTCTCGGGCGAATCTAATGAGATGTCTAGATTCAATGCTTGTTTCCAAAATTCTTTAGTGAAGATTTGCACATTTTGGCTTTTACCTTGCCTTAGATATTTCCATTCCATAAGTGTGTTTTGTTTATAACCCAAAGGGTAAAATTGGTCTTTGAATGCAGAAATAAAACTAGACCAAGAGGACATAAGGCTACCTGACTTTGTGCTGCCCTTCTGCAACTTACTCTCCCACCAAACGAGAGCAGTGCCGCTCAGCAGAAGGGATGCTAACTAGAATTCTCCCTCATCTCCTTTGATCTGCTGGATCCAGTAGTAAACCTCTATCTATCTTATCCAGTTATTAAGTTTTTCTGCACTACACTCTCCATTGTACATGGGCAGGTCAAAATTTACATCTAACTTGAAGAACGATTTCTTAGAGGAATGCTTGGAATCTCGATGAGATTGATGAGAGCTATCACTTGAAGAAGGAGAGGGAGGAGGCTCTTCTTGACCACCTTCATGATTTTCTAATCCATTGTCATCAGCATCCTTCTTCTTGTGCCCAAGTGCCTTCTCATACTCTGAAAACAACTTGTCCACTTTCTCTGCCATATTGTAGAATACCTTACGAAAATTCTCTTCCTCTTCCCAATGAGCTTCTTCATTGGTCATGTTTCTTCTTCATTGTGCACGTCCTGCTTTAGGATCAAAGGAATTAAGAATTCCTTCTCCTTTTCATAGCTTGTTCCAGGTTAGCATAAACTCTTGCAAATTGCATCTACAAAGACATGCTCTGATACCAAACTTTATCCAAGATTTTTTACTTACAAATGCATCAGAATTACATATAATAGAGATAATTGACCATGGAACTTAAAAAAGACATAAACAATGTGGAAATAACTAGAAGAACATGAAACTATGACACAATTATTTGATTACGGAGTTCGTCCAATTTGGACTACATCTTCGGGCCCTGCTCAATAGTGGGGAGACCTTCATTCATTAAGTGGCATAAAATGAGATAAAAGTACAAGTAACATTCTTTACAATCCTTATACCTCCAAGCTAGAATATGGACAAAGAATGGAGAGCCCATCTTCAGAAACAGATAGTATCACTAGACTCCTGACGAAAAATTGTGCAAAAACACCTATCCAAACACCCAATTTGGATAATAGGGTCTTCTGCAACTTCTCGGAAACTCCCTACTGCTCAAGGTGTGGTGCCGACCTACTACCATAGTTAGGGTCTGCTGTACAATATATTGTGAATTAATCTTCCAGTCCTCTCTACCTTCTTCTGACACAAAAGGGTCTTTTATAAGCATGGCGACAATCCCTCAAAACCTTGGTAGTTTCAAACCAGCGATGAGGTTAGCAGGTGGGCATTATGCCAACAGAGATTCTCGGGCCTCAATAAGACATGGCAATGATCCCCTTACAAACCTGGAAAAACTATTTAACTATTTTGATCGAGCTTTTACCTTGCCTTGGTGGGTTTATCGATGTTGATAACCCATCGGCGTTTCCAATCGACGATGGACCAAACCCATACAATAGGCATTCTATGATGCAGCAGACCCGCCGTGCTATAAAAAAAAACATAGAGCAATATCACATCTGACAGTCCTCATCGGAAATCACAATCAACACTTCCTTTGGTGGATATCAAAGTCCATATACTGTGATAGTAGCGGACCCACCAGACTTATAAAATACAATGTACAAAAATATCGGGTCCAAAAGTCCACCATCGCAAACCACAATCGGCGGCAGGTGGGGTGATACTCCATGCTCCCATTGCAATCTGTGATGGCAATTTTATCACATCGCAACGTGGCTTTGCCGAGGGCCAATTCTTGAATACTCGTTCCTCCTCCGCCCTGTGAAATGCAATATCGCAATTGCAACTGAGATCTTGTCGGGGCCGATTCTGCTTAAGCCACTTCTTCCTCTTGCTCCGATATGTGATATGTGGGACCATTGGTAGCCTACCACTTGCTGTTTCCCCATTTGGTGATACTTTTTCCATGTCATCTCCTCCTGCCACCTGGACAAGTCAAACTTTGAAATTTGACTTGCTCTAACTTCTTCATATGAACTCAGATTTGAGTGTCGTTCACACCATTGGAATCAGGATGACAAGCACTTCGATCTGATGCTAAGTTTACCTAGATTATGCCACTTTGAGTTTTGAGCCTTTTACCATGCCATTGGTACTTTTCTGAAGATCCAACTTGATCAATCCTCCAAGATCCTTCTGGATCATTAGTAATGAAGTAAATCCAATTGGATAGTGGATTACCCACTTAAAGGGTATGATGAAGCTTAAAATATAATGATTATCTATTATCCCTTTAAGAGGGAAAGGGTTTCACAACACCAGCAACTATTAAATGGGAGCGGGTGTTTATTAAGTGTCCCTCACCCCAAGGAGGGTTTATTGCTAGAGTTATAGCCTATTATTATCAAATGGCACACTCAAAGTAAGTGAGGTTAGTAATCAATAGGATTACCATGTATACCATAAATCATAAAAGGAAAAGTTGCGTGAAGACAGTTGATCTTTCTTTACTTGGATGTATCATTGGGATCCTAGTTTAGATTTACTTAACTAGTGTTTCACTAGAAATTAGTAGGTGGATTAAAGGATTACCCCTAACCCCTTAATTCTAGATAGGCATATTATTCTTCATGTTATTCTTCTTATTTTTTGTGCATTAAGAGAGTTGGAGGAAATCTATTTGGCATAGAATTAACCATATTCAAGAAAAAAATGGTATTGATTTGATTAAGGTTAGACTATTTAAATCAATTACGGTGATGGACCTAGAGAAGAATAGGGAATGTATAGTATATGTTATTTTCTAAAGGACATGCATGTGATATACATAGAGTACTACATGTAATGTCACTACAAGAACTAATATGGACATGAGATTATGTATGGAGAACATAATATGATGTAATAGCTCCATCATGAGACAAAAAATAGAAATTACCATAATGGTTATGTCATATGTGGTTCCCCATCAGAAGGAGGACCAAACATGGGATGTTATCCACCATAATGGTTGCCATAGATAATATTATTAATAATGAAATTCATGAGGCCATAAGTGTTGAAAAGTAAGTAATTTAACCTCTAATGTGATTACAATATGCGAAGTCCTTCTTTTATCCCAACTGGAGGAACCAAAGAAATCATTAGAGAAATTTTAAAGCCTAAAATTGACCTCCCAATGAAAATGATAAAATAATATTTAAAATGATAAAATAACAGTTACAAAATTTTGAAGGGAAAAAAAAAACTACTTTTTTTTTTTACGGTGCACAACTATATTGATATTTATAGCTTAGGTAGGTGCTACTACATATACCTAAGAACATATACATGTGGAATTCAATTAATAGACCCTTAAACTTAGAAATTGATTTAAGTATTAAAGTAATTGACTTTTATAAGGTAAAGTAAGTTAATCTAATGAAATGAAAAATTTATTGGTATTAGTGAATTAGATGAATATAAACCATTGATTACAATTAATGTTGAGATTAGATCTCAAACATTAATCACTTTGGATATTAGGGTTGTGGGTTCAGTTAATAAATTAAACTTAAGAAAGGAATGCTAGGATTAGGTAGAAGACACACAATAGACATCTAGTATGCATAAGACATTGGGAGAAGGAGATCTCAATGATAGAGTGGATAAGGACTTCATTTCAAGTGTGTTGGATTTAAGGAAGGTGCAAGGGGAATTAAGGGAGATCCAGATCAACCAACAAGATCTATAGAGGGTTTAATTAGCTGGATAAATTCTAGGTTCTTGTTGTATATATTTTCCTTTGTGGGTCATCTTTTAAGGAAGGGATGTTGAAATAAGGAATTTCTGAGAGGGGGTGTGAATCAATAATTAAGAAACTCTTTTCCTTTTCTTCTTATGATTTTAGTCCCTTCATATATTTTTTAACTTGTGAGAGCATTTATTAACAAAAATAATGAGACAACAATATTTCAGACACACATGTTCAAACAACAATCCAATGAGCAACACACATTTGACACAGTGTTTTTCATGTGGAAACCTAGAGGGAAAAAACACCAATTTTGTTGTTTATTTATGATGTAAATTAAGCGTCCACTTAATTACATTTGTTTGTTTGTGAGAACCCACTCACAAGAGGAATCAACCCCTTTTGGTTAGCAAGAACGAACATGCCAAGAGGTAACAACCTCTTCAGTATGTAGGCACCAACTTTCTCTTGCCACTGCTCTACTATTTCATACAATTTTCAAATTGAAAACAGAGGAATACAATTATACAAGTAAAATACTAACAATGGTTGGTCACAAATTTGACTTCTTCATTCTGCCTTCTATGCTCACTTGCAGTAGATCTCCTCTCACTGCTTACATCAACAATTCTGCTACGCTCTACATTCACTGTCAAGGGATCTACACTGAATGCAGTTCAAAACTATCCTTGCTATTTTTCACACAGTCATCACACTGACCTTGTCACTATATTACATAGTTTCCTCTCAGGTGCTCTAGTCTCTCTGCTTCAATGGACACTTTCACAACACTGCACTCTCACACATATGTTCGCATCCCCAATTTTTCTATTGCTAGTGATGGTTTTGTTCCACTGAGGCACTTTGCATGAGAGAGTCATTCTGTACTTAGGCATGGCTTCAGTTTCCACTCTTTCATCTTCTGATAGTTTCTTGTCACAACATCCAAAACAGAGATGGACCTTGTAGTTCATCATAGTATGACTACATATAGCTCCTATCCTTAGAAATTAATTCTTAGGTGACCTGCAGACTCCTCTGAGAGTCCCATTCTTATTTATCATTCCAAAGATATTGATATTCCATAGAGGTGACTGTTCTGTTCTTATTTATCAACACCATTCGTGCACATGAAGTGTTGATTTCTTCCTTCATGCTCCCGAATTCATCTCTCCTACAAGTGTTGTCCTTCATTTCTTGTTATAGAGACTTCTGCAGGATTATCCCCTTTCAACTACTAACCCCTTTGTGCCTACATTCAATTTCTTAGCTGCTGACCCATACTATCTTTAATTCTCTGGACTTCCTTATTAGAGAAACTTTGTATCACAACTTCACGCTGGTGCAATGTTCTGATACTCAGTCCTGGTATCTTTAGCTCCTCTGCCACTGAGCTCCTTGAGTATTTCTCCTCTTTGGGATCGAGAGTTGTGTCCTGCCACTTAGCGTTAAGGTGCTAAGGTGCTTTTTTAAGGTGATGGGGTGCTTTGTTGTTGCTTCTTGTTATGAAGCAACAATATATACATAAAAAATACAATGTTTATGGCTAAAAAGTAGTAGACAAGGAAAAACAAACTGATAAATTTGAACCAGACTTAAAAAAGGTAGTGAGCTAATAAGACTTTAGGCTAAAAGGCCTTTAGTTTTGTAAAGCATAAGCTACTATAAATGATTAAAAAATGCAATGAGCTAATCAAAGCTTAAGATAAAAGGCCTTAAGTCCTCTATAACATAAGATGTTGTAAACAATAAGAGGAACCAATAAATAAAAATAAGTTTAAATACAAAGAGATATTAGACAATAGAACTGGGGAACAAAAGGATGATTTTTTTAAATTGAACAAAGTACATCCAAAACCATGAAAAGGCAAGCTTCTGTGAAAGAACTTGACCATCGTTATCATAGACCACTACAATGTAAACATTATCATATACAATAATCCAAGAAAAGATGAGAATGGCAGTGAAATGAATCCTTCATGTAAGTGCAGATGTGGGCATCTTGCTTTCTACAAATAAATAGATATTAGCACTGGAAAATATAGATGTATCTTCAAACAACAATAAATGAATAAAATATATACAAGATACTTGTAAGAATTTTAGGAATTTCAATGTAGTTACCTAGTTTGTTGGCCCTTGGTGAAACTAGGTTGTTTTCACCATCAAGATTAGCCTCTGACTTATGAGAAATTGAAATAAGTGGAAAAATAACAACTAGAAACTTATAGCATACCTCTCTTTCCACAATTCTATGTCATGCCTTCATAGATCTCCCCTGTTTTTAAAGAGGCTCCAAACAATTCTGTAAGCTTTTCAAGTTTAGAAGATTGGATTAATTTTGTCTCTAATCAAGTTGATTAGATAACAAGAGGAGTGATTTCTAAAGGTTATCTATAAGATTAGTTTTAATTAAGGATTTTGACTCTAGTAGGTGGGACCCTCTATTTTATTATTGGATTAGGCACTATAAGCCTTCGCCTTTAATGCATAAGTGTATAAGAAATGTGACCCATGTAATTTTTTCATTCCATAAAGCCTCAACCACACTAATAATCATAAAACATGTTATAACAAAAGCCTGATCATAAGCTTTAAACACAACACACACACACACATATACCACATTTTCTCATATCAAAATATTGTCATGCAAACCTGAAGACCTTGTGTCTCCATAAATCATGCATACTCAATGTGGTCCCACAGCAATATAAAGTGCATCATACGGAAGAAATGTAAATTGTCTCTTCCCAAAATGAGCCATCATAAATATCCACAAGTAAGAACAACATCAAATATTAAAAAAAAGTAACAACGAGGTATCAGTATGTCTATCAATATTGAGGATTGTTCAAAACCATATCCAAACAATTGTAGAAAAACATGCCAATAAAAATAAAACCTAATGCCCCTTCCTCTGAGAAGGAATTGACTCCACCTACATTTCCTCTTTGAATTGACGTGATTTTACTAAATGTGAATAACCATAAGATGGATCAGAAACCTTACCCTATGCCTTTTGTCTTTGATCACTAATAATAGGTTGTTGGTTAAATTTTTTTCTTACATGCTTAACCAATGGGACCAACGAGTATGGTGGGTTGCTTGGAGGTCTGATGGACATGGTGAGAGTGTTGTGTAGTAATAGCAAAAGGATGTGGTCCTGCATCGGGTGAGTGAATAATGCATGAAGCGATATACATCAAGTGAGAGACATGAGCCTCAGAAGGAGGAGGTAAAGAAATAATAGGCCAACACTAGACTGAAAAAAGTGGTTATGTGGGGATATGATTCCAATCATCATTCTCGGGAACAACTAAGGGAGTAGAAGCATGTGGATGAACCAGAATGTCAATATTTTGTTAAGGTGGGAAAGGTGGTTGTTGAGGAAATAATGGTCGTTGTGGTTGAGGTTGCATTATAAGTTGGTGCTTAGGTTTTTCCAATAGATTCACCCCACATGTATGAAAAATTTGTCTTAACTCTTGAGAATTGGCATCAAAATGAATAAACACTCTTGGTATGTTTTCCCCTGTTACACACAGATGCTAGTTTCTATTCATTCCATACCGATCCCTACCCTTCCTGTGTTTCTATTGAAAAAACTCACACTTCAATAGATTCATTGGATTACTCACAGGCAACAGATGATATGGTATCAATCATTAAATTATGCACAAAACTCTATGTTTGCAACAACAAATAGGAAACATAGTTAAGTGAGAAAATGAACAACATTAATATATATATTAGCAACCCAGGTGATAACAAAGGGATTGACTCAAATCATCCTGAATCTCAATGTAAGGAACAAAGCCCTTATCAAATACTAGGATAACCAGAAAGACACACTTGGGCCAACACTATTTAATTGAATAACATGAGTAATAAGTAGTGGATATGATCTTACGAGGACTTGAAAGAACCAATTTCGAATTAATATAAGACATAACATAGATAACAATAAGGAGGTTGGATTGGCTAGTTAAAATAGCACACACACAACCGAATAACCAAAATTTCCTAGTCCCATAGTAATGACTGGGTGGAATAGAGTTATATAGCATAGATTTGGAGATGTAGCATTGTATAAAATAGAAATTGTGTTGGTAGAAAGATAGGTCCTACAACTTACGTGTCAAAAAAATGGCTCAACTTAAGAAAATTTGAAGGTTTTCCTATGAACGACCTTTGTATGGGTTCTTTCCTCAAATCCTTAAGACCTTAAGAGCTCCCACCTATAGTAATAAATTATTTTAAGGTTTGTTTATGCTTTTAATAGAAAATCGTAAAAGTGAAAGTGACCACACTCTTTAACTAGTGTCACATGTAATAACCGACGAATAGGCTCAATTTTCGATGAAAACGATGTATGCCCAAGGATTAATAGCCTCATGGGATTCACATCATAGTCCATTAGAGGAATGACTATAGGACGGTAAAGGATTTAAACAAAAATAACTTTGTGCAAGAACCTAAATGACATTCGATGCAATGCTTTTTGCAAATTTATGAGACGAACATTGCTATCACATGAGACTAACCATATATATATATATATGTGTGTGTGTGTGTGTGTGTATATATATATATATATATATATATATATATATATATATATATATATATATATATATATATATATATATATATATATACCATTAGCGGGGACATGGAAAATAGGGAGAAAAACTAAGAGAAGTTCATATTGTTAATGAAAGAAAAGAATTTCAAAAACATACCTAGTGAAAAATAATGTCTAAAAGTAGAAGAAAATGACAATTTGAGTAGCAGACCTGTGCTTTTGCATTCGCACTTCAAATTTTTGATGGATTTCTTCACTAAATTCTAGTGCAGGGTCTTCTAGAATGAGCGATAATAGAAGGAATGAAACCCTTCACAACTAAAGGATAACAAGCAGTGAATTGCATGGCTTGAGGTGGTGAATACGATGGGGAGTAAATGCAGTAGTGAATGGCGGAGTTAGTGGGTCATAGGATTTAACATGCTAGCTTGTTTAGTGTTTAAGACAAAACCCTGTGGAATGATGTCGATGCAACTCATTTGTCATGATTCAAGGGTAAGTCATCATAGGTACAACAAGGTGGACCAATAAGAGTTTTAAAAGATGAGCACATATATGTCAAAGTAATTCCAGCATGTCAACCAAATTTATTACCACATTAACAACACCCCAATCATAAATACAATGCATAAGGAAAAGTTTCAAGCCTTACGAAGGCCATTTCCCATTAAATTACACAACTATGACCACTTTTAAATTACACAACTATGACCATTTTTATGTAAATTTAATCAAAACCACATTAAACAATTTCCGATAGTGACCCATATATTCCAACCGATAGACTCACATATATATTAAAATTTGATTAAGCATGTTAATGTTTTTATATTGTTTTTTATTGTGCAGAACTATAGATCATATAAAAAATAAACTTCCCACAAAAACATTAATCCTTTTATCTCATAACGCTGCAAGCTTGTGCCATCAGTAATATATTAACTCACAACGCGAAGTTTTATTCATGATGTATACCATGTGTATGCATGCGCTCATCCAAACCATATAGTATAAGATTTCAAAACTTATTCCACATATGTACATATGGCATGCCTCATGATGGTAGTTAACCATTCTAGCTTATATATAGCAAAAGCTTCGGGCAAAACTATAAATCCTATCATAAAGTTTAAGACCATATATATAGCCTTGTTACTTGCAACAAAGCAATGCCATAATACAACCCAACTATAAATCCTATCATAAAGTTTAATACCATATATATAGCCTTGTTACTTGCAACAAAGCAATGCCATAATACAACCCAACTTTTATATGTATCAAACCAATGAATAGAACATATGCCATGATAATTACACTCGTGATTGAGATGATCTAAGAAATAACTTCCCAACCACAGTTAAGGAAGAATATTCTTCATCAATGCCATAATACAACCCAACTTTTATATGTATCAAACCAATGAATAGAACATATGCCATGATAATTACACTCGTGATTGAGATGATCTAAGAAATAACTTCCCAACCACAGTGAAGGAAGAATATTCTTCATTTATTTATATTTAGGTGGTTTTCCTCATGTTATAAAACAAAGAGGGATAAGAAACATGTCATTCTAATGATGTGTATCCTTATGTAGTGAATATTGGTTGGAGTTTAGAGGTTATAATTTGAAGACAGATACTGACTCCTTCCCATAAATTTCCTTTTGGAAGGGGTCTCCCGTACAAATTCCTTTTTGGGTATAACATATTTAATGAGTAATTTTAGTTATGAGATAACTTGTTGGGGTGTAGTGATGACATATAATTGCGATGGCTTGCGGGCGGGATTTTAATTAGTGTTGACTAACGTCAGCACCACTCATCATTTTTTGTGACAAACGTTTATATGTGATTTGCCAAATTATGATTTTTTTGGACAAAAATTTATATGCGCTTTGCCAAATTATAATGTTTATATATATATATTTTATAGATGAATAGTTTGATATATATATATTTTAATAAAATTTATTTACTAATAATTATTGGCAATAATTAATAATCATTATTGTGAAAACTTTGTGATTACAAGTTAAAGATTTGGTGATGGTTATTAATTTTCTCAATAACTATTAAAATGTGATAATGAAGTGTAAGTGTTATTGTATTTTTAAAATTTGAGGCTTAGTTGATGATTAATAATTGTCAATTTTAGTAAAAACATTGAAAATATGCCTAGCAAATTAATTTTAAACAAATTATAAAAGTATGTAAAAGAGATTATTGGCCACTTATTATGATATCATATAATATAGATTCCCACTCATAAATGTAAATGATTTTTTTTCATATACTTCTCAATCAACTCTCGTCACTATAAATTATTTTTAAATACCATAAAATTTCATTAATAATGACTTCTCCTCAACCTTATAAATTACTTTTTACCCATATATAATTTTTTTTAACAATATATGGTTACATTTTTTGGATTCTAAACAAAAAAAACCCATATAGTTTGAGTGAGTGTAATGGTTAAGAGCACATGTTTCCTCCTAAGAGGTTACATGTTCAAAACCAGAGGGGGTAGAGTATGTATGCCTTTGTAGACTTAGCAGTCAAATCGCTATGCAGAGGTGGGTCCCTTGTCCCACAAACAAGGGGGTCTCATACACCATTTAGGTGTCTCGCTTGGCCGTGACCTTAAAAATAGATAATAATAATAATAATTTCTAATACACATTAATACCTATATACCATTGATTGTTACCAAAACAATGTACATACGATAATTATTACTAATAATTACCCCTTATCTCTTTCTACCCTAAGAGACATGTATCATAGTCTCTCTAAACCATAGTGTATTTACGATGATGATCTCAGACAATTTCCATTAAAGATTCTATTAGGAATAGGTAAGGACTAGACTATCATCAAAATCTTCCCAATTCTTTGAAGTTATGACAATGTTGGCTTCTATTGCATATCAAAAAAGAAATACACACTTCGAGTATCTACAATGATGATCTCACATGATAGCCATAAAATATTTCATTGGAAATAAGTCGAGACTATCATCAAAAGTTTTGCTATACTATGAAATTGCTATAGCAATGCTGGTTTATGTTGCTCTTTAGAGAAACCGCCACAAAATCAACAATAAAAATGAATATTTTATAATCAACACCATTTATTTATAACATTAAAAGTATATACACGATTTTCAAATAAATATAGAAACAAACTTATTTATCAAATAAACAAATTTCAAATAAATATAAAAACAAATTTATTTATCAACCTTCAAAAGTATATAAACAAATTTCAAATAAATATAGAAACAAATTTCAAATAAATATAAAAACAAATTTATTTATCAACCTTCAAAAGTATATAAACAAATTTCAAATAAATATAGAAACAAATTTTAAATAAATATAAAAACAAATTGCAAACAAGAATATAAAAACAAATTGCAAACCCCTTCTTGTTGTTTTATATGATATAATAATTTATTTAAGATGGTATAATAATTTATTTAAGGTAAATGTCCTAGCTATGTCATTTTAATATTCTAAAACTAAATTTCAATTGAAAATGACCAATCTATAAGTCCAAAGTAAGTAATGTACCACCAAGGACCTCGCAGATGATAGAAAACCTTTTATAATAATGCATGTCCAGAGAAGGCAATGAATACGAGCATTCCTCACGGGCTATTTCTTCATTCTATTTTAAAAAGCCATGACTTGGTTGTATACTTTTTGGCATATTTTTTATATTGGCAGTCACATATGTGATTTATATGTATTGGCCACAGTGAAGTGAAGGGTTACAAGGAGGGTTTAGTTCGTGAAGGGTTACAAGGAGGTTTTAGTTTGATAGTTCTTTTGGAGGAGGGTTTTATATATTTATATATTATTTTTTTGGTATGTAAGTACCCATGGGGATTTGAACCAGTAACCTATCACAAGAATTACCTTAACAGTGCACCCATTCATCATCAATCCAAAGCCCTGTGAGCTATATATCTATATATTATATAAACAATATTGTAGTACTATTAATTTTATGTAAATAATTGTGTGGTAATTTAAATTGGATTAATGATGGAAGAGTTTTTAGATGTTATGAGATTATATATGATAAAATTGATTGATGATATTAAAAAATCAAAAATATTTTTTTAAAGGTATGTTGGTTTTATCAAGTATAAATTTATGTGTAATATGTAATTGTCATTATTTTATTTTCTTATGATTATGAGTATGCTTGTTGATCTTTTCACTTTGAATTTATCCAATAAATCTATGTGTAATATATGCTGACAATTACTTTAATTTCTTATTATTACGCCGTAAGGGATTCCCCTTTGAAATCAACTCCGCTAGGCTTCCACTCTGTACCTTTTGCATCGTTTGATTGACTATTAGGCGATTGAAAGAATTTGGGCTCTTCGATCCCACCACTGACATCCCACAACTAAAAACTGATTCAACTGTCAACTGCCAACTACTTGAATGGTTACATAAGCATGATGAACACATTTTTTAATCACCTCTATCATGGATTTCAAGGTGACTTGTCATTGTTCATTACCTCTCTGTAGCTTATTTCGACAAACTCATTGTATAAAGAGGATGCAATAGACTCTGAATTTATAGGTTTAGGGATCAGAGATGCTCAATGCCTCTTTGAAGATGATGTTTGGATGTTGATTTGTAGAGTGGAGGAACAATGCCACTCTGAAGATGATGGCTGGAGATGATGTTTGGATGTTGATTTGTAGAGTGGAGGAACAATGCCACTCTAAAGACGATGGCTAGATGTTGTTTTGTAGAGTGGAAGAACAAAGTCAGTGCTGGAGAATTTGTGGGATTTTTGAGCAACATATGAATAACTGTGCCTAAATATTGTGTATTTTTAGAACTATGCAATCTCTGCATATTTATGTTTGAGAACTAGAAAAAACATTAAAATGTGTATTGTATGCAGATATCTGTTACATAGAGAAAATTGTATTTATGCATCCATGAGAATTATGAAAATGTGCTTTAAACAAATTTCTGATATTTGGTAGGAAGATAATATTTTCCGTTTTGGAAGTGATAGACCTGAGAACTTAAAAACTGTATTGAATACAAAACTCAAAAAATGCAACTTGACTGCTTTACTTACGGATAAGGAAAGGATGATTACTTTATATATTTTAGAGAACAAGAAATTTTTCTGATAATTCTGGAGAACTTGGAATCAGACAACCACCCATAACTGAGAAAGAAAGGAATGGGTTATCGTATCCAGATTGAATCAGTAATATTATATATATACATTAGAAGTTGGGAAGGGTAGCTGGGAAAAGGAAACTGTAGGGTGTGGTGGATAAAATCAGGGGAACTTGTAAATAAATCGACAGTACACCTGGAAGAATTGATTAAACAGAAAACTTTATGATTAACCATTAAGCTACCTGTAGGGTGGTTATCAATGATTTAAAAGGGAAAGCAAGGCTGTGGGAGTTTAGGCCATGGCCACCCGATTACGAGGGGTCGACCTAGTCTTCCTTAACTAATTCCAATTAAAAGTCTGCAACTTACAAGACTGTTATATAAAATAGTATGTTACAATGGAAAGAAAGTAGAAATATTTAATAAGCACAGGTAAGCATGCTAAATTGAATAGAATAAAAACAAGAAGTCCAGAGAAGAAGAACTGTGTGGAATCATAATTCCCATTACAGTAAACATTGAAATGAGTTAGGTTCAAAACCTCATATGTACATGGGAAGAAACCAAAAACAGGAAATTATCTTCATTCCTCTGTTAATTAAAAGTAACCCAGTAGACAAGATGACTAGGAACTATTACATTTAGTATATTTGATTAATTTAAACTATTACAATTCCTGGTTAGAGCTAATTCCTCCTAAACTTCTATAACATGTCGCTATTTAGCTTGGAGGAATAAATCATTAAACAAACTCTTGGCACTGGAAGGATATAGAGGTCCTGCCTCTTGAAACCCTCTACATACATTCCGGCCGTAGGAATTAAACACAGCTTCTGCGGCGGTGTTCATGGAAACCTGTGTAATAGCCATAAGGAATTACATTAAAACCAAATAACCATTGACATATGTTCATATATAGTGAAATTCGAGGGTTATCTTTTCAGTACGTATCGGGGTTTGTAATCCAAGCTGGAGATGAACCCTCCTTTTGAGGTAGGCAAGCTCAGGGTGGAAACCAACCATGCGACAGAGTGGAGAAACCTGCGAGAAACCTTGTACATTGACAAACAATCTCATAAAGAAAATATTCCAGAGAGTATGGATTTTGAATTATCTTCCTCAAAAACCAAGTGAGGGTAATACCTGTCAGGTAAATAAGTAAAGAGGAAGGCCCAAGACCCTATCAAATCCAACTGTAAAAGGGACTAAGCAGCTAAGTCTTTCAGCAAGGAATGGAAACTGAACCTCAAATAGGTTTGCGGTGCCGACCAAATAACCAAGGTAAGTATTGGAAAAAACCTCTACAATGGGTTGTAGTAATTTTTGCATTATATATTGTATCCACAAAGGTGCAGAGAGATGCTCAACTACAACGAACGTAACTCCATAATACCCCAGAGCGAGCGGAAATTGGAGAGCTCGCAGAGCCCATCACCCTCAAAGCCCGGGGAAAATGAGTTACCAAAACTGTGGACAGGGTAGGGTTTCATTACCCTAACAAACCCTAGGCAAATCTCAACCATCTGGTACCGAACCTCATGATCTGACAGTGTAAGCTAGCCTGTAATGAGACTATCGACATCTGGCAGTTGTAAACTATGGTTCGAGAATGTTCCAGGCATGCTAAATGCAAGATGACCATCTATGGTGGGTCAAGTACTGCAAAGTGTCAATTCTGGTGTATTCTCCTATGTTGATCTCTTTTAATTTAAATGCTAGCAAGACTCGTGTGAGGTTTAAAATAAATTGTGTAAGAAAATCCCACTGCACAAGAAAAAGGCTATGTGAAAGTGTGGTTGTTAGTTAAATGATGTAAATATAATCTAGTAACATAGCATGCTATATATTATATATATAATCTCGATTTGAGTCGTTAAGAAAGTGATGTGCTACCATGACAAATTGAAACATTAATTAAAGTTTTATTTTTTATTTTGTTTCATTATGTCGTTGAGATGTGTTACAAATTTCAATGTGAAGAGTTTTTATTATTTTCGAAAATCGTGACGTATTCTTAAATTTGTATTCATGACGTTTTATTATTTTTATTTTTAAAATTTAACAATCAAATATATATCTCTAAAGAGATTCTATAAATTTGTTTTTAGATAAATTAGATATATGCTTGTTTTGAAATTGTTTAAAACGGTTATATATGTCGAGAAGCTAAACTATGATGTATTTAAATTCATAGTTATAATTTTTATTGTTTTTAGTTTTTAAATTTAATAACTAATTTTATTTTTAAGAAATTTGACACAGTTGTTTTTTCATTTAATTATTTGCAAATTATTTAAAATGTTTATATATAATTTTATGTATAATTGAGATGTGTATTAAATATTTTATTTTTTAATTGATAAATTGTGTAAAATATATTTTCAATTGTGATTTAATAGATAAATTAATATACTATTATATTTGAGAATAAAATTTAAATCTGAATTAATATAAAATCTTAAGAATTGAAATATTAAATAATTTGAATGTTTTTATATATTTTGTAAATTTAAATTATTATAATAATTTGATTTAATAAGATAATATTTTTATAAAAATTTATTGGTTCAAATATAAAGGGGATAGACTATTTATATTTTTAGAGGTTTTAATTTTTAATTAGTGATTATAATTAATCTTCCACATCCATTACATTGACATTATGTTTCCCAAACTTTTGGAACCATTCAATATGGTTTCATTGTTGGAAGAATCACAACACTTCTATGGAATCAGTAATTTCCACCCTGGGGATCCTAGTTACTGGTTTGGAATGTTTACCAACACTTGCAGGTTTTGGTGTAACAGAAAACCTCTTCATGGTATCAAAGCTATTTGAGGACTGCATCCATTGGTGATCCAAATATGAAGCCAGTAGAACTGCATCCAACTGTCGTTTCCTAGATCTATTGTTGCTGACTATTTTTGGGTCGAGAGCATTGCTCTATTGTATTAGGAGCATCTGTTCCAATGAGGAACCCCTTTCATTTGACACGAAAGGGTTTCCTGTACCCTAGCTACATCATTTTTAAGATCTAGAGGTATACAATGTTTATTTGCATTTTTTAGTTATTTTCTCTTTGTTTATTTTGGTTAAATAGCTCTTTGTTTTTTTTATTACCAGATCTATAGCATTCATTTTTGCGTATGCTCTTCGCCCCGTGACTCTGTGTGATCTGGGCAAATCAGAAACAGAAAGGAAGGATTTTTCTCATGCATATGCTCTTTTCCGCCGCGCCTTAGTGTGATCTTGGAAAATCAGAAACATTGAGGAAAACATTTAGTTTTCAGATAAATCTAACCTCAAGCCGTAAGGTTTGTTTTTTTCTATGTCCGTGTTGGGTTTTGTGTTTTTTGTTTTGTATGCAAAAAAGAGGTTTCTCAAGTAAGCACGCACCCGAAAGCTTCAGTGACTTAAAAAAAAAAAAACAACCCCCCTTCCTCCTTTCGAAAAATTACTAACCTTTTAATCTTGCTCACTTGGTCCAAAGCTACTTTATGAGAATAAAGGTCTTGAGTTCAAGTCTTTCCTTTTGTTGAGCTAATTAGATTAATTTTGGAAAGGGGGTAGATTTTTTTTAAATATAACATTATCATTCATATCCGCACATTCCCGCACTTCATCGGCATGTTCAACAACTTTTCTTCAAAAAGCCATAACTTCTTCATCCAAAAGCCATTTTCAGAGCCGTTTTTTTAAATTAGCCCAATTTTTCGAGATCTTTCCATTGGAACAGTTAGTTTCATCATCTGTAGCTTCAGTTTTTGTTAAAATGGAAATTCCATGCTAAGTTATTCTTGACAGCACCAACTACTTCCAATGGTGGTCCTACATTGTGGATTTACTTAGAAGTAAAGGTCTTTACAGAAGAGCCTCAAGCCAAGAAACCAACCCAAAAGATGAAGATAAGGTAGCCAAATGGGAAAATAGGCAAGATCAAGCACGTGGTTTGATAGGGATGTCTATTTCTCCAGATCTTAGATTCCATATCGCAGAACTTGATACTCCTAATGAAGCAATGAAATAGATCACTAAAGTTTTTGGAATTAAAAATGACTTAGAGCCCATCAACTCAAAAAAGAGTTGTTTACATTGGACCCTAATAATTTTTCTTCCATTGAAGATTTTTTGTCCAAGTTCAAGACCCTTAGACTTCTCTTGGAAGGTGTTAAGGTTAAGAAAGAATATGGTAACCTTATCTATTCCATTCTTACTAAGATGGGACCAGCCTACTCTGTGTTTGTTTCCACCTTCCATTCTACAAGAGAAGCCTTCATTTCTCAAAGACATGACTACAAGTCCCCTTCCTTTGATGCCTTTTGTGATTCTTTAATAAGAGAACAAGAAAAAATCTTACATCTTGGTCTTCTTAATCTTTGAAACTCTTCTAGGAAAGCCTTAGCCACCCAACAACAACCAAATTCAAAGAATCCTAAGAAGTTGTATCCTAAAAAGAATGGTCCTAAACCAAACAAGGGTCCTAAGCCATTTCAGTTTCAAAATGAAAAATCATTTCAACAAAATGATAAGGCAACCAAAAACAAAGGGAAGAAGACTAATAAACATTTCCACTTTTGTAATCGAGATGGCCACTTAGAATCCAAATGCTTTAAGAAGATGGAAGCCTTGGAAGCAGCAATGAAGAAGCATAACATCCATTTGGAGCACTCAACATCTTCAACTTCATCTTCAAGAATAACACTTTCTGCATGTGGTTGTCAAGCATCTCGGTCTGGATATGCACTAAATCTATCTTCTTCTTCTCATTCTCATGAGTGGCTCATTGATTCTGGAGCTTCTTATCACATGGCCAGAAACAAAACCATGTTTTCTTCTTTAAATAATTGTAACACCAAAAATGTATATGTTAGTGATGATAGATATCTTAGTGTTGTAGGGACTAAAACTGTTCATATAGACAATGGTCAATTCAATGATGTATTATGTGTTCCAACCTTATCCTACAACCTTCTATCTATATATCAGATAAATCATTCAGGTGAAGGTAAAATCATTGAATTTTTACCTCACGATATTGTAATAAAGGACCTAAGATATCCTATATAGATTTTAGCTATTGGCATTGCTGATGATTCTACAAGGTTGTATAAGTTTAAGAACTTTGGGTCATCAAATATTCCCTCTATATTTGTTTCTCATAATGATGAAGTGAGAAAACTTTGGCATGAGCGATTTGGTCACTTAAACTATCGCTCCCTTCAGAATCTATGTAAAGAAAATATGGTGACAGGTCTTCCAATGGTATCTTGCAGAGATGGTGTTTGTTCCAGATATGTACTTGGAAAACATCATCAGGATAGTTTTGAAAAATGTTCCTCTTGGCATGCCTCAGCCCCTTTACAGCTTGTGCATAGTGATTTATGTGGTCCACTTCTAGTTGTTTCATTCTCTGGCTACAAGTATTTCTTAACATTCATTGATGATTTCTCCAGACGCACTTGGGTATACTTCTTACAACTCAAGAGTGAAGTATTTAACATGTTCTTGGCCTTTAAGGCCTTTGTTGAAAAACAATCTGGACATTAAATTCTTAAGCTAAGATCTAATATTGGTAGAGAATATGTTAACAACAAATTCATAAACTTTTGTCCATATACTCCACAACGAAATGGTGTAGCTAAACGGAAGAATCACACCTTAAAGGCAATGGCTAATTTTATGCTTCAATCTAAAGGACTTAGTCTTAATTTTTGGGCAGAAGCAATTAATTGTGTAAATTACATCATAAAATAACACTCCTACTAAGGTTTTAAAGAATATCACTCCAGAAGAAGCATGGAGCTCAATTAAACCAGATGTATGTCACTTTCATGTTTTTGGAAGTGAAGCATGGGCCCATATTTGAGATGAAAAACATAAAGCTTTAGAACCTAAGAGTGAAAAATGTATTTTTGTTGGATATTTTGAAGATGTCAAAGGATACAAACTTATTCCACTTAAGTCCAAAAATGTTATCATTAGAAGAGATGTAAAGTTTGTTGAAAATATATCGGCCTACAAGCCTAGTTTAGTGGATGTGCCACCTGTCTCTATCCCTTCTACTTCTGAAAATATTTCTTCTTCAGATGATGATAGTGAGGATGACAATCCTCCCCCACCTTCTCAGGATCCTCCTTCAGCTCCTTAGTTTCCAAAATGGGTCTGTGCTACTCGGGATGCAGTAGGTGCTCTTCCCAGTGATCCTACAGATCAAAGATGTACACGTTCTCAGTTCGATAGAGCCTCTTCTTTACTAGCTCAAGCTTCAGCTAATTATGATCCTGACACCTTTGTAGAAGCTTCAGGCCATCCAGATTGGGACACAACTATGAATGAAGAATATCGTTAATTATTGGCAAATGATACATGGGATCTTGTTCCACTTCCAAATAGACAAAAACTTGTTAGATGAAAATGGATTTATAGAACCAAGTATGGACCAGATGGAAAAGTTGATAAAAATAAAGCTCGTCTTGTTGCTAAGGGTTTTTCACAAGTTGAAGGAATTGAATATACTGAAACCTTCTCCCCTGTTTCCAAAATGAGCTCTATCTACCTTTTTCTTTCCCTTGCTACCTCTTTCAAATGGGAAGTCCATCAAATGGATGTTAAATCTACCTTCTTGCATTGGGACTTGCATGAAGAAATCTATATGGAACAACCTACTGGTTTTATAAAAATAGACTCTAGCCTTGTATGTCGACTTAAGAAATCCCTTTATGGTCTCAAGCAAGCCCCTCGGGCTTGGTATGCCAAAATGGATAGCTTTCATTTAGAAACTAGATTTTCTAGGTGTCATTCTGATAATATTGTCCACACCAAGAAAGTGGGCAAGTCTCTTATCATTCTTGTTTTGTATGTTGATGATCTTATCTTTTCTGGTAGTGATCCCAACCTTATAAACCATGTGAAGTCCAGCCTTAAAAAGAATTTTGAAATGACAGACTTAGGACACTTGCATTATTTTCTTGGTCTTCAAGTCTTGCAATCCAAGGAAGGTATTTCCCTTTCCCAGTCCAAGTATGCATGTGATCTTCTATGCCATCTTCACATGGAAGACTGTAAGCCAGCCCCTTCCCCCTTTCAGTCTGAAGCCAAAATTTTAGTCACTTGTATTTCCCCAGAATTTGATGCTACCTTATATGTCAACTTGTAGGAAAACTTTTGTATCTAACCCATACTCGTCCTTACCTTTCCTTTGCTGTTGGCCTTATCGCTCAGTTTTTGCAAAACCCACATGAAAGTCATTGGAAAGCAGCTTAAAGAATACTTCGTTATGTTCGAGGTACAATTCAGTTTGGGATTCATTATAGTGCAGAAGCATCTCCTCTATTGGTTGGTTTCACTGATTCTGATTGGGTTGGTGACCCTGATGATCGGAAGTCTACTACAGGTTATGTGTTCACTCTTGGTTTAGGACCTATTACATGGGCTTGCAAGAAACAAAGTTCCATTTCTCTTTCTTCAGTAGAAGCAGAGTATCGTGGTGCTGTAGAAGCTAGTAAGGAAGCCTTGTGGCTTCGTCAGATCTTGTCAGAGTTTGGCTTTCAGTAGTAGCATATGACTACATTTTGGTGTGATAATCAAAGTGCCATTCCACTATGCAAAGAACCAGTCCAACATCAGCGCAACAAACACATTGAACTGCACATTCACTTCATCAGAAAGCTCATTTACGACCATGTTCTTGAAGTGCAATATTGTTCAACAAATGATCAAGTTGCAGACATCTTTACAAAGGCTCTCACAGAGGTGAAGTTTACTAAACATTGATTTATGGTTGGAGTTCAAGAAGTTGTCACTAAGGGGGGATAGGTTCTAATGCCTCCTTCCTTCTCCTATTGTGTCATATTTTTACATCCTTCAATCGTATCCCAAGTTGTTCTCAAGGGGGGATGTGAGGATATTCCGACACATAGGAAATAGTTAAGTATAACTTCGTCTAGCGTAGAGTTAGGTAAAGTGTGTTTCTTTACTATGTACTTTTGTCACTTACAATCTGACAGTCACGATATGTAGTGATCTGATAGTTCATTCTCTCCTCGGTATTACTGACACTTGAGCCGTGGCTTAACACCCAATTGGTCCATGATCTCTATTTAAAGAGCATGGAGGGTCATTTGTAGGGTAACCATTCATGAGAGAATCTTATGTAAATTTTCATTCTTTTATTAATAAATTGCCTGAAGTGGCCACGTTGGCTCAGGCCGTGGACTGTTTCCCTCTTTTAGGGTTTTAACCACGTCAACAATACTGGTGTATTGATCTGTGATCTGTTTGTGAGCAGTGTCCTTTGGTGTTCTCTCTGAGGAACTTACCCTGTAAATTCCTACATGGTATCAGAGTCTGGACCGAGGTTCGATTCCCCCAAGTTGCGTTTGAGGGGGGTGTTGGAAGAATCACCGCACCTCTATGGAATCCGTAATTTCCACCCTGGGGATCCTAGTTACTGGTTTGGAACTTTTACCGACACCTGCGGGTTTTGGTGTAACGGAAAACCTCTTCATTCATAAATAAAAGAAGAAAATCTATAAAAAAATCTCATCCACTAATTTGATATCTAGCTTAACCAAACCTTAAAATTATGTTATTATTATTTTATCATAGCTTAAATTTTTAACAATAATATAATTTATAAAATATTTAAATATAAAAGTAAATTTCTTAATATTATTTATATCATTAATGTGATAAAAATAAAATTAATAAAATATTTCATAATATTATTTAGCATTGACATTATTTTTGCCAAACTTTTGGAACCATCCAATATGGTTTCTTATGAGGATAGAATGAAGCTTGTGAGATAAACAAAAGAAGTAAATCTCTAAAAAAAATTATACACTGATTTGATATCTAACTTAACCAAACCTTAAAACTAAGTTATTATTATTTTATCAAAACTTAAATTTTTAACAATAATATGATTTTAAAAATATTTAACTAAAAAAAATTCTTAATATTATTCATTTTATGAAAGTAATAGAAATAAAATTAATAAAATATTTCATTTAATTTTTAATGTTAATCAATAGTTTGTTAAATAGAAATTAATATCCAAACATATTAAACTAATTAAATATTTCAAATTAATAACGAAACATATTAAACTAATTAAATATTTCATTTAATTTTTAATGTTAATTAATAGTTTTCACCTTAACCAAACCTTAAAACTATATTATTATTATTATAATGTTATCCTAACTTAGGTTTTTAATAATAATATAATTATAAAAATATTTAACTATAAAAATAAATTTCTTAAGATTATTTATTTTATCAATGTAATAAAAATAAAATTAATAAAATATTTCATTTAATTTTTAATGTTAATGAATATTTTGTTAAACACAAATTAATATCCAAACATATTAAATTAATAAAATATTTCATTCAATTTTTGATATTAGCTAGTATTTTTCAAATACAGATTAATATCCAAACCTTTTAAACTATTTTTGATTTTCTTATAATGTATTTAAATTTAAATTTATAATTTTTTTTTTTTTTTTTAATTTAATATTTTATTTTATTTTTAAAATATTTGAAAGATTTGTTAATTTATGAAGATTTTTGGATTTTCTTTTCCATTACAAATTATTTAAAATAGTTATATATAATTAATATCTAAATCTCTTAAACTATTTTTAACTTTCTTATAATATATTTAAATTTAAATTTATAATTGTCTAAATGTGTAGCTCAAGTGGCAAGGGCCGTGGAAATGAAGTCTCACGGAACCGGAAGTCTTGGGTTCAAATCTTGAGCTACCCCTCCCCCTTAGAGGGGTACATAATGGACATGTAAATCAGAGAGTCCCGCCCAGCTTACAAAAAAAACAATTAATTTATAATTTATTTTTAACTTTCTTGTAATGTATTTAAATTTGTATTTATAAGTTTTTTTTGTTTTTTATTTTCTAAATTTAATATTTAATTTTATTTTTTTGAAATTTGAAATATTTGTTTTTCCATTGCACATTATTTTTTCTTAAGAGATTTGAAACATTTGTTTTTCTATTACAAATGATTTAAAATAGGTATATATAATTAATACCCAAACCTCTATCCAAACCTCTTAAACTATTTTTAACTTTCTTATAATGTGTTTAAATTTATATTTATAATTTATATTTTATTTTTATTTTTTAAATTTAATATTTGATTTTATTTTTAAGAGACATGAAATATTTGTTTTTTTATTTCAAATTATTTAAAATAATTATATATAATTTTATGTATAGTTGAGATACATGTTAAATATTTTATTTTTTTATTAATAAATTATGTAAAAAGTATTTTAAATTATGATCTAATAGATAAGTTAATATACTATTACATTTGAAAATAAAATTCAAACCTCATTAATATAAAATTTTAAGAATTGAAATATCAGATAACTTCAATATTTTTATATGTTTTGTAAATTCAAATTATTATAACAATTTGATTTAATAGGATAATATTTTTACAAAAAGTTATTGGTTCAAATAAAAAAAGATATACTATTTACATCTTTAGAAGTTTTAAATTTTGATGTTACACGGAATATTTAAAATTAATCTTCTACATCCATGATATTGACATTATTTTTTCCAAACTTTTAGAACCCTCCAATAAGGTTTTATAAATAAGAGAAGTAAATCTATATGTAAAAAATATTTTAAATTATGATTTAATAAATAAGTTAATATACTATTACATTTGAAAATAAAATTTCAACCTCAATTAATATAAAATTTTAAGAATTGAAATATCAAATAGATGGAATGTTTTTATATGTTTTGTAAACTCAAATTATTATAACAATTTGATTTAATAGGATAATATTTTTATAAAAAGTTATTGGTTCAATTAAAAAAAGATAGACTATTTACATCTTTACAAGTTTTAACTTTTGATAATATATGGAGTATTTAAAATTAATCTTCCACATCCATGATATTGACATTATTTTTGCCAAACTTTTAAAATCATCCAATATGATTTCATAAATAAGAGAAGAAAATCTATAAAAAATATCAAACACTAATTTGATATCTAGCTTAACCAAACCTTAAAATTACATTATTATTATTTTATCATAACTTAAGTTTTTTTACAATAATATAATTTATAAAATATTTAACTATAAAAATTAATTTCTTAATATTATTTATATTATTAATGTGATAAAAATAAAATTAATAAAATATTTCATAACATTATTCTCTAGAAGTTTTAACTTTTGATTAGTTATATGAAGTATTTAAAATTAATCTTCCACACATTATTTTTGCCAACTTTTAGAACCATCCAATATGGTTTCATAAATAAGAGAAGCAAATCTATAAAAATCTCAAACACTAATTTGATATCTAGCTTAACCAAACATTAAAATTACATTATTATTATTTTATCATAACTTATGTTTTTGACGATAATATAATTTATAAAATATTTAACTATAAAAAATAATTTCTTAATATTATTTATATTATTAATGTGATAAGAATAAAATTAGTAAAATATTTCAGAATATTATCTATATTATTGAGTCAAAGATATTCCAATGAAATGCTTCTAAGTTGTTGTCATCATCTTTCAAAGTATCATATTGAATGAAATACCTCTAAATTAGTGGAATCATATTTCAAAGTATCATATTGATGTTTCTAATTACCGTTTAATTAGTTATATGGAGACTGGATTTGAAATTAATCTTCAAATCCATGTCATTAAGATTATTTTTGCGAGACTTTTGGAACCATCCAATATGGTTTCCTATGAGGGTAAAATGAGGCTAGACTTGAAATTAATCTTCAAATCCATGACATTAACATTATTTTTGCCAAACTTTTGGAACCATCCATTATGATTAATGAAGCTTATGAGATAAATAAAAAAAGCAAATCTATGAAAAATCTCATACATTGATTTCATATAATCTCATACATTGATTTCATATCTAACTTAACCAAACCTTAAAATTACATTATTATTATTTTATCATAACTTAAGTTTTTAACAATAATGTAATTTATAAAATATTTAACTATAAAAATAATTTTCTTTCTATTATTTATATTATGAATGTGATAAAAAATAAAATTAATAACATATTTCATTTAATTTTTTAATACATATCCAAATTAATAAAATATTTTATTTCATTTTTAATGTTAATTAATGTTTTTTAATAGTAGATCAATATATTTTCAAATTTAAATTTGGTATAAAATATTTAACTATAAAAATAATTTTCTTTCTATTATTTATATTATGAATTTGATAAAAAATAAAATTAATAACATATTTCATTTAATTTTTTAATACATATCCAAATTAATAAAATATTTTATTTAATTTTTAATGTTAATTAATTTTTTTTAATAGTAGATGAATATATTTTCAAATTTAAATTTGGTATAATGTAATCATTATTTTACTAACTTTATCACTTAATTTATGTATTTTAAAATATTTTATTTATTTAAGGAAGAAGAATTTTGTTATCACATTTTATATTTAAAGGTTTCAAGTTTAATTCAATAAGATATTTTAAGTGTGTTAATTTTTATTAATAATGATGATGATGAGAGTCTAGCTTGTGTTTTATTTATTCTATTTTTAGTGCTATATTTCCTATTAAGTTTGTGATAGATATTGAGTCGAAGAGATTGGAATGAACTACCTCTAAGTTATTGTCACAATCTATCAAAGTATCATATATGATTTTTATAATTAGTCTTTAATTAGATTTTAATTAGTTATATGGAGACTGAATTTGAAATTAATTTTCAAATCCATGACATTGAACTTTTGGAACCATCCAATTGGTCATTGTTATTGTCATTTTTTTTGGTAGTTTTGAGGTGGTAAGTTATAGATGGTTGGTGGTTCATTTGGTTGTGTGAATAAGCAATGTTTTCAACAATGTATAGGGTTGGTGACCATGTAAATTTTTACAATGTTCTTTACACATGTTAATATAAATCGATGATATATAAACCTTGTGATGTTGAGGGTAAGCCCTATGTTGTTGAGGGGGAAGTGCAAAATACTAAAATAATTTATTGCTAGTGTTAGGGAAATTCAAAATGTTTTTTTACAATTTCAAAGATAATTTTCTCTAAGGAGACATTGGAGATATTGAACATCATCAACCACACTGCACTAGATTTTCCCATCGAAGTTTCATATTTTACACCAAAACTTATGAATAATTAGGAGATGATGTCTGACTCATTTTCATGATGTTTGAAATTTGTTAGGTTGTGATGCATATGTAGATTTGGAAAGATATTCATCATATTTTTCATGAATTAATATTATTTTATTTATCTTATCTGATGTCATCTACTACCTATATTTTTTCAAAATCTATCAAATATTTTCTATTGGAACTTGAAAACCCATCTTTGAAGATTAAGAGGTAATCTATGTTAGAAGAGTTATAGAATCTGTCATTTGGCATAATGTAAGTGTTTTCTCTTTATCATCTACTTACTTTTTAAAGGAATTTTGTTTACTAATTTTTATCTTCAATGATTCATTATATGTCACAATGCTTTACCATTGAAGGTGCATGTTTTACACCAAAACTTATGAATGAGCTGATGTCTTGACTCATTTTCATGATTTCTAAAATTTGTTAAGTTGTGATGCAAATTTAGATTTGGAAAGATAGCCATCATATTCTTCGTGAATTAATATTATTTTATTTATCTTATCTGATGTCATCTACTACCTGTATTTTTTCAAAATATATCAAATATTTTCTATTGGAACTTGAAAAACCATCTTTGAAGATTAAGAGGCAATCTATGTTGGAAAAGTTATAGAATATGTCAATTTGGCATAATGTATGTGTTTTATGTTTATCTTCTACTTTAAAAATGCACTTTGTTTACTAATCTATATCTTCAATGATTCATCATATGTCACAATTTGTTGTGCTCTTGACCTGCGAGAAGATACTAGAATACCAAATATGCGAAGAATTATAACCCAGAACACAGAACAATGACAAATAATAGCATGTATTTTATTATTCAAAAAGAAAAGCAATGTTCACTTGCCTCTTCGAGGGGGCAACCTCTAATAGAGCAAGGCTCGATTACAAAATAAGACACGACGCTCCTCAATGGGGAGTCTCTATCCTTTATATAGGATTCATACATGCAATACCATGGGTCAGTACCATAGTTCTTATTAATATCATCTATCTAATACCATGGCCCATTTGCAACTAACTATGGTACCTTCTTTAAATGCGGGTCAACCACTTACAATTATTAATATGAGATTTATTGACTCTTTAACTAACTATAACTACGACTTGACCCTATTACATAAATAAGGGGGTTAGGGTTGGAACCTAACATTCCCTCCCCCATAAAAATAGCCTTGTCTTCAAGGCTGAAGCTGCGGAAATTGCTGAAGAACAGTGGCTGGTTCCCAGGTCACATCTTCTGGAGAGGTGTCTTTCCATTTGACGAGGACTTCCTTGATCGTGCGGCCGCACAGGTGCCATTCTCGCATGTCAAGAACCTGTTCAAGTTGGAGCCAAATTGAACCTTCTTCATCCAATTCGGGTAGACGGGCTTGAATTCTACAATTGTTCCCAACCACTTTCTTGAGGAATGAGACATGGAAGACGTGATGGATTTTTTGTAGTGGGTGGCAAGGCTAGCTTGTAGGCTACTTCTCTGATGTGCTGAAGTATTTGATACAGTTCGTAGAATTTTGGAGATAATTTCTGACAACCATTGCCTTTGAGTGATGTTTGCTTATATGGTTGCAGCCTCAAGAATACTTGATCCCCTTCTTGAAATGTGCGCTTTGAATGATGTTGGTTTGCCTATTGCTTCATGTGATTTTGAGCTTGATGGAGATTATCTTTGAGGTGGGAAAGCATGGTTGCACGGTTCTGTAGGAGTTGATCCACTGCTTGTACCTTAGAGCATTCTGGGATATAAGAAGTAGGTGAAGGGGGGAGTTGACCATAAACTGCTTCATATGGAGTCATCTTGGTGGTGGCATGATAGTTAGTATTATACCACCATTCGGCTAGAGGTAACCACTGTACCCATAGATGTTTCTTTTCTAAAGTGAAACACCTGAGGCAGGTCTCCAGACATTTGTTGATTGCTTCAGTTTGACCATCAGTTTGGGGATGATAGGAAGTACTGAGTTGGAGTTGGGTACCTTGTAGCTTGAAGAGTTCCTGCCAAAATTTACTGGTGAAGATCAGGTCACGATTAGACACTATGGAAGTGGGCATTCCATGCAATTTGAAGATCTTGTCCATGAAAGATTGAGCTACCAAAGAGGGTGTAAAAGGGTGGGGTAGGGTGCAAAAATGAGCATACTTAGAAAGTTTGTCCACAACCACCATGATCGCTGACTTGTTGCCTGACTTCGAAAGACTAGTAATGAAATCCATAGAAACATCCATCCAGATTGAGGCAGGGATGGGAAATGGTTGTAAAGTGCCTGGGTATTTGACTGTTTCTCCTTTGTGGCACTGACACGCATCACATTCAGCTACAAAAGTAAGAGTGTCCTTTTTCATGCCTATCCGAAAGAATGAATGCTGAGTGGGAGCATAAGTCTTCTGAAAGCTTGAATGGCTTACAGTGGGAGATGAGTGCAACTCTGCCAAAATGCGACTTTTGAGGGTGGATGTTGGTGATATCACTACTTTGTCCTTGTAGCGAAGAATCTCATCCTGCCAAGAGTAGCATGCTGTGGAATTTGGATCTGCTTATAATTTATTAATGAGTTGGGAGAGCGAAGGATGTGAAAACCATTCCTTGCGAGCCTCTTCAATCCACTCTGGAATGGGAAGAGAGATTGCTAGCACGGTTCTTTCCTCCCCAAATTGGCGTGATAAAGCATCTTCTACGACATTTTCACGGCCTTTCTTGTAAATTATCTCATAATCATATCCCAACATTTTGGCTAGCCATTTATTTTGTTGTGGCGAGGATAGGCATTGCTCCAAAAAACATTTAAGGCTTTGATGGTCTATGTGGATTTGGAAACGCCACCCCAATAAGTATGGACACCAAGTATCCACTGCATGTAAGATGGCCATTGATCCAGGTGGATATTGGTGGCCACTTGCCAAGTCCACCTGGACCCCCACCATTGTTTCTATCAGCATTTTCAGTTTCCTTAATTGTAGCACAACTTATTATTTTTAGTAGTTTTTTGGGTTGTGAACTTCTGGAGCCGTTTTGAGGCCCTAAACGATTTTTTTTGGGAATTCTGGGGCAAAATTGGTCCACGGACCCATGTTGCCTCCCAAAGTGGCAGTGCTCGAATAGATCTTTCTAACGAGATATTGTACAAGTCAAACGGAGATCGTATGCCAAAGTTACGACCCTGGGAAGTTGGTGTACCAATTTACCCAAATGGGGCCCACAGTTTGGTGTTTCATCTTCTAGGGTTAGGTTTTGGAATGTTAAGGGTTTTCCATTGTTTCTCAACAATAAACAGGCCTTTGAGCCTCATTGTAATGGAGTTCAGAGGCATGTATCCACCACATCTCCTCTCAGAGATAAGCTACCATCGCCCTAGCTGGTTTATTTCCATTTCTGGTTGTAAGCATATTTCAGTATTTTCCATTAATGAAATGAAGTATTATTTCCGCTGCATCTCTGTGTATATGGTTCTCTCTGTAATCTATTGCATTCCTGTTTGAATTTGGATCAGTGGTATCAGATCGGTCTGCTTTTTCTATGTTTTTCTTTCCATGTGCCCAACAAGTTCGGGATATAAGGAGTTAGGGCTTGAACTAGTCGAACCTTTGCCAGACCAGCCTCGGAAATCCCGACGGCCTCCCATGGCAGATGAGAAGAAAGATGAGGGGGCAAGAGATCCGATCAAAATCTTCCTCGAAGAAGCTCTCGAGCGACAACAGAATGCGATGATGGACAACTTTGCCCAGATCCTTCAGCGGCTACCCAGAAGCGACGCATCGGCTTCCAGCAGCTACTCTAGAAATGCCACGCCCTTTAAGGTACAAGTTAATTTTGAAATCCCCATATTCGAGGGTCAGATAGACGCAGATTCCGTAGATAAATGGTTAAATCTGCTAGAGGGTTATTTTTCTGTTCATGAATTTTCAAGTCGGGAAAAGATTGTTTTCGCTCTTCTCAAAGCGGCCCCCCACGTCAAGGACTGGTGGGAAACCTACTGCGAGCAGAAGGATGAAAGTACTGGCTCACTATTTTCAGCCGCACCCACCTGGAATTCATTCTGGGATGCCATCAAGGAGCAGTACTACCCTGTCGGAAGCTATGAGGATGAATACATAAAGTGGACCACGTTGTGGTAGGGAAGGGACCAAGACGTCCCGGAGTTCACCAACCTTTTCCATACCCTTCGCACAAAGTTGGGTATCAAGCATTCGGAGCAACATTTGATACTCAAATATCGTGGCTGCCTACACAATTACATCCAGGAAGAAATCCAATTCCTGAACATCTCCTCGCTCGGTTCAACATACCGATATGCCGTCAAGGTCGAGCAGAAGTTTAAACAAAAGAAGCGAGACTTTGGATCTGCGAATCCAAAGGAGGGGAAAGGTGCCCCTAAACCACAGAACAAAGGACAAAGCCAAGGCGGGACAACCCAAGACAACCCGCTGAAGCTGCAAGCAAAGAACAGCGCCGCGAAGCTGAAAAAGGACATGGGAAAATGGTGTAAGTTCCATAAGAGCTCCACCCACAACAAAAGTGAGTGTCGGGCTAAGCAGTCACTGGTGGCTGAGCTAAAGGTTTTAGAATCAGATGCATGTTTCAACTCTGAGTTGGAACCCGATAAGGGGAATGACAAAGGGAAGCAGATCATTGATGCGGATCCCAACGCCATTGTTGCTACCGCCAAGATCCAGAAAAATGAACCCGAAGATCTAGAGGAGTAGGAGCGTCTCTTCCACTCCCAGATGTGGGTAAAGGGCTCCCCGATACAGTTCATTGTTGATAGCGGGAGTCAAAAGAACCTCATTTTGGCAGAGGTCGTGAAGCAGTTGGGCTTACCGACCACAGCACATCCACAACCATACACCATTGGGTGGCTTCACCAAGGACGAGATCTTCGCGTGAGCCAGCAGTGTCGCCTTCCATACAACATCAAGCCCTTCACAGATGAGGTATTGTGTGACATTGCTCCCCTTGAAGTTTGTCATGTATTATTAGGACAACCATACTTGTGGAAGCGACATGCTGTGTATGAATGAAGACCCCGTGCTGTTATTATTACATTGGGAAATAAGTTGTACAGGATACCAGAGGTAGCACCACCTACCGCCATCTCATTGATTACTACAAAATAATGTAGTAAGATCATTTCTAAAACCAAGAAATTTGTTTTCCTGATGATACGCCCTCAAGGAAAGAAGAATACAGTGGCCGCGGCCTCCAGATGGGGTCCCTCTGCATGACAACTACAGATGGACAAGGTTGTGGAGGAGTACAAGGACATATTCACCTCCCCTGCAGGGGTTCCTCTGCACTGTTAGGTCAAGCACTCCATCGATCTGACCCCAGGTGCGCCGCTACCCAATCGACCAATTTATCGGCGCTCCATTCTGGAGAACAATGAAATCAAGAGGCAGATTCAGGAGCTCCTGTAGAAAGGTCACATCTGTCCGAGTTCATCGCCTTGTGGGAGCCCGATCGTGTTGGTACAGAAGAAGGATGGGACGTGGAGACTCTGTATTGACTATCGGGCACTGAACAAGATCACTATTCGTAATAGGTACCCGATCCCACGGATTGATGACCTCCTGGACCAACTAAAAGGGGCGAAATATTTCAGCAAGATCGATCTGAAGTTAGGATATCACCAAGTACCAATCGAACCCTCTAATGTGTGGAAGACTGCCTTCAAATCCAAGGAGCACCTTTTTGAATGGTTGGTTATGCCTTTCGGATTGACGAATGGTCCTGCAACCTTCATGAGGCTAATGGATGACATCTTGCGGCCATTCACCAATTCCTTTGTAGTAGTATACTTGGATGACATTCTGATCTTCAGCCAGAGTTGGGAAGAGCACCTCCACCACATCCGACCGGTTCTCCAAACACTGCGGCAACACAAGCTACGTGCCAATTTGGAGAAATGCACTTTTGGCATGACCAAGGTTCAGTATCTAGGATACATCATTGATGAACGAGGGGTGCATGTCGATCCAGCCAAGTTCCAAGTCATTCGGGATTGGCCATCTCCAACCACTCTAACAGAGCTCCACACCTTTCTAGGTCTTGCCAACTTCTACCGCAGGTTCGTGTTGGGGTTTTCTCATATTACTTGGCCCTTGAGTCATGTCACTAAGGGAGGGGCGAAAGCAAAATTCTTTTGGTTTGAATCTCAACAAAAGGAATTCATGGAGTTGAAGGATCATCTCTGCATGGCACCAGTGCTCGTGTTACCAGATTTACAACAACCATTTGAGGTCGAGACAGATGCCTCTGACTATGCTATTGGGGTAGTCCTTACTCAACATGGACATCCAGTGGCATATCACAGTGAAACACTTTTAGACACAGTCCAGAAGTACCCCACTTATGATAAAGAGATGTATTCCATTGTACAGGCATGCCGACAATGGAAGCATTACATTTTGGGGAAGGAAACGATCATCCACACAGACCACCGACCCCTGCAGTTCATACAGACCCAAGGGAAATTGCAAAATGATCGTCATCAGAAGTGGTCTACATACCTGCAACAGTTCCACTTGAATATCAAGTATAAGAAGGCTAGCACCAATAATGTTGCAGATTGCCTCAGTCGACCACCGATCATGGCGTTAACCACCATGCTCAACTCTTGTGGGCACGAGACTTCTAATTGGCCACTTCTCTACAAAAGCGACCCAGAATTCGGCCACACATACCATACACTCTTGGAGGGTCGGCATGTTCCAGATTTTCACCTACAGGACGCCCTGTTATGCCACTTGGGTCACCTTTGTGTTCCTTCAAGTGAGCGTGCCAAGATGATTTGGGAAGCACACTACAGTCGGGCTGCTGGGCATTTTGGGGTCAAGAAAACAGTGGCAGTACTGAAAAATTATTTCTATTGGCCGCATCTTCAACGAGATGTTGGGAAGTACATCAGATCATGTACTGCCTGTGCCATTGCCAAACCAACCATCAAGAAGCACGACCTCTATGCCCCGTTTCCTACCCCTAGTCGACCTTGGGAATCCATCTCCATGGATTACATGTCAGGACTTCCTTCCACTAAGCATGGAAATGACTGTGTTTTTGTGGTCGTCGACAGGTTCTCAAAGATGGCCATTATGGCGGCCTGCAAGAAGAATATCACAGCAAAAGCCACTGCTAAACTCTTCTTTGAACGAGTGTGGGTGCACTTTGGCATCCCACAGTCTATCATCTCAGATCGAGAAATTCGGTTTCTCGGCACATTTTGGTCAAGTCTCTGGTCAATGCTGGACACCAAACTCACGAAGTCCATAGCCTTCCATCCTCAAACTGATGGCCAGACAGAGGTTGTCAATAGGATGATTGTGCACATTCTACGCATGTATAACTCAAATCATCCACGCACATGGGACGAGAGCCTCCCCTATGTTTAGCACAGCTACAACCGAGCTCTTCACAGCTCCACTAGCCATAGCCATTTTTAGGTGGGTTTGGGATTCCAACCACTATGCCCCATTGATGTGGCCATGCCACTTGCAGCTAATCACATAAATTTAGCTCATGTCCAGTCCGAAACAGATAAGGCCACCAACTTCATTGAGCGCATCCAACATATTCGCCAGCAGGTCCATGACATTCTGGAGAAATCAAATGCCAAGTACAAGCAGCGACATGATCAACATCGGGAGCCACACAAGTTTCAAGTGGGCGACAAAGTCTAGTTGCATTTGCAAAAGGAACGCCTTACTGGAGCCTATTGGAAACTGAGACCACTCCGATATGGTCCTTACACCATTACTAAGGCTATGGGAGACAATGCCTTTGAGCTCAGCATTCCCCTATTCCTTGGCCTGCACCCAGTGTTCAATGTGGACCACCTTCGGCCATACTTTCCACCATTGCTAGACACATCTGACATTGCAGAACAGCTCACACCGACAAAATTAAATCTAGATTGCATGGAACAAGCTGCAACTGATCGGATCATGGACACACAGATCAAGAACACTCGCCAACAAAATATCCAACTGTATCGATTTGTCAAAGCAGGCCAACTCCTTTAGCAGGGCAAGTGGCTCACCAGGGAACAAGTTCAGCAAAAGTTTCCTCATCTCATGGAGGAACTCAACGCAATGGGGACCATTGCTTCCTAAGGGGGGAGGAATGATCCAGGTGGATATTGGTGGCCACCTGCCAAGTCCACCTGGACCCCCACCATTGTTTCTCTCAGCATTTTCAGTTTCCTTAATTGTAGCACAACTTACTATTTTTAGTAGCTTTTCGGGTCCTCAGCTTCTAGAGCCGTTTTGAGGCCCTAAACGGTGTTTTTTGGGAATTCTAGGGCAACATGGGACCATGGACTGATTTTGCCTCCCAAAGTGGCAGTGCTCGGATAGATCTTTCTAACGAGCTATTGTACGCGTCAAACGGAGATCGTATGCCAAAGCTACGACCCTGGGAAGTTGGTGTATCAATTTACCCAAACGGGGCCCACAGTTTAGCGTTTCATCTTCTAGGGTTAGGTTTTGGAATGTTAAGGGTTTTCCATTGTTTCTCAGCAATAAATAGGCCTTCGAGCCTCATTGTAATGGAGTTCAGAGGCATGTAGCCACCACATCTCTTCTCAGAGATAAGCTACCATCGCCCTAGCTGGTTTATTTCCATTTCTGGTTGTAAGCATATTTCAGTATTTTCCATTAATGAAATGAAGTATTATTTCCACTGCATCTTCGTGTATATGGTTCTCTTTGTAATATGTTGTGTTCCTGTTTAAATCTGGATCAGCCATCATCTCCTTCTCATACGTATATTGTCCCAAATTTGTCCCACTTAGTTGTTGGCTAGCGAGGACCAAGGGTTGACCTTCCTGCATTAAGACAGCCCCAATACCCATACATGAAGCATCACATTCAATCACAAAAGATTTGGTGAAGTCAGGTAGTGCCAATATGAGAGTGGAACACATGGCATGTGTTGAGAGCTATAAATGCCTATTGCCTTTCATCATTCTAGAGGAATGAATTTTTCTTGAGAAGGTGAGTGAGGGGTCTAGCAATGTGACCATAGTTGCGGAAAAATTTACGATAGTAGCCGATGAGACCCAAAAATCCTCTCAAACTCTTCAAGGTCTTTGGTTGGGGCCAATCCTGCATTGCCTGGATCTTTTTAGGATACACCTTGACACCTTGACACCCCACAATGTGGCCCAAATACTCGACTTCCTTCATGCCAAAAGAGCACTTGGACAATTTGACAAATAATTTATGCTTCCGGAGCAGTTGCAAGAGCAGGTCTACATGTTGAAGATGTTTTTCCCAAGTGAGGCTCTAGATGAAGATGTCATCAAAGAAAACAAG
Organism: Pinus tabuliformis; assembly: GCA_031772625.1. Taxonomy (NCBI): domain Eukaryota; kingdom Viridiplantae; phylum Streptophyta; class Pinopsida; order Pinales; family Pinaceae; genus Pinus; species Pinus tabuliformis. The sequence continues at coordinate 521,576,969 of CM062815.1, forward strand.
GACAAATTTTCTGAGATATGGTTTGAGCAGGTGATTCATGAGGCTCTGAAAAGTGGATGGGGTATTACAAAGACCAAACGAAATTACCAAGAATTCATAATGGCCTTCATGAGTTCGGAAAGCAGTCTTTGGAATGTCTACTTCTTTCATGCGAATTTGGTGATAGCCCGAGCGAAGGTCTAGCTTAGTAAAGAATTGAGCCCCATTTAGTTCATCTAACAAATCATCAACAATGGGGTTGGGAAATTTATCTTTGACCGTCAGCTTATTGAGGGCCCTGAAGTTTGGACACATATGCCATTCCCCGTCTTTCTTGAGCACCATGACCACGGACGATGAATAAGGACTAATGCTAGGATGAATGCCAGCGGCTTCCAAGAGTTCCTTGATGATTTTTTCAATTTCATTCTTTTGGGTGAAAGGGTATCTATATGGGCACACATTTGGTGGTTGTGCCCCTGGGACCAAAGTAATGCTATGATCATGTTCCCCTCTTGAGCGTGGAAGCTCATGAGGTTTGTCAAAGACCTGTAGATGGTTGTTTAAGACCTGTTAATGATCTGATAATCACCCTATGAGTGACCTAAGTTGAATATTTATTAAACAAAAGGTATTACAGACTCATGTGCTGGTGTGTGTGTTCTGTGTTATTGAAACAACGGATCGATAAGATTGCCAATACATAGAAAATAAGTGGAAAGACAGCAGAGAAATACAGTAAGCAACGTAAAGACACAAACAATTTTTAATAAGGAGTTCACCCTATTCTCCAGGGCTACATCTCCAGTCCAGCTTTAGTGGTGGCCTTGTTTTATTGTGTCTTTCAGTAGAGAAATTACAATACAGGGACTCAATATGAGTTCTCCTGAAGCGGATTTTTGCTTGGCAGGGTGGTTCCTGGATTCCCCAAGCCACTTGGAGTACACATACTCTTTTCCTTCCTACCAGCTCTGTGACCCTTGGTCTACAGTGGAAAGAGCCAATTGTGATGCTCAGTCCAGACAGATTCCTCTATGGGAAGGCTTGAATCTTCAAGATCTCTGGTGCTCGACGCTGCCTGTGGTTAGCTCGACCCTCTGTCTCCTCTGCTTGGCTTTACTATTCTCTGTGTTCAGTCCTCCTCTTAGGGTTCACTGTTCACTGTCTCTCTTGGTCGCTTGGACTCCTCTCAATTTGAGTTCCCCCCTCCACTCTCTTGCGGTTCGACTGTCTCTGTTCATGGCTTTAGCCATTCGATCCCTATGCCTGTTCGGTTCCTCTCCCGCCTGCGTTGATTCTCCTTCTGTAGCTGCGCTTGGAGTTCCCTATTCGGCGTCAGTATGAATGCCCAGGGAGTGGCCACGGGTCCCCATTTAATTGGTGCCAGCATGCTTCGTTGGTTCGTTTCTTCAGTTACGTTGTGCATGCGTTCTTCCTCCAGCGTGGTGGTCAAACGGACTCCAAATCTCTTTAGAATGCGACTTAATTCCCTGTAGATTCCGCTTCTTTCCATCGGGCACAATCTCAGCCATCCGATCTGGGCTCCTCAAGATCCGACGTCATACGCACATCGAGCGTGGTTGACTTGCTCGACCAATAGCACGCGATGAACGATGGTTTTATCTCACCTCCGTTGCCATGCGCTGATCGGTGTATGGAATCACTTTGCTCCTGTCCAAAACCTCTTACCATTCAAGGGCGCCCCGATTAAAACTGCCAATTTCCAGAGCGCATGTCCCACCTTTGTATTTTAGCGCTTTTACCTTTTCTCGCCCGCGATCCTCCGGTTTCCCCACGCGACCGGGTGCTCGGGCTTTCCCATTTTGGCCCTGTTTTCCCATATGCGATTAGCGCCTAAGCGCTAATCGCGCATCAAAAATCACCTCATTTTCCTGATTTGAGGCTCCCAGGGGCTACTTTGACCTCCCGCGCAGTCTCCATGGGCCTCAGTCAGCGCGCTTTGACCGAGGTCCTCGTCGTTCCACGCTGGCTGCAATTGCCACTGGTTCAGGGTGTTTTTGATGCCATTTTCGATTCTTTAAAGATTTGTTTCATCCCGATACAGTCAAGGTTATTTGACAGTCATTTATGGATCCAATTCGGATCATGGCCTTCCCACTAAAAAAAAAAGCTTTTGGACCACCAAAAGTTGGTTTTCTTCAAGCATCGACTAAGTGAGGAAACTGCTGTCTCACTTGTCCAATCTCAATCCACTTTGCACTACTCGGTTTTGAACCTTTAAGCCCAATCCTGAGGTATTCCATTTGTCCACTACGCATCGTCCTTACCTTCCTGTCCAGCATTGTGTCTTCCCGTAATTCACTTAGATATTTAGGTAGCAAGTCGTCAACAGAGGGTAATTGACTCTGTTCTTCAGGGTCCTTAATCATTGAAGGTTCAAACAACCTCAAGCAATCTGCATTCACGACTGCGTAGATGTGCATGTAAGCTGGTAGATCAAGGTGAAAAGCATTTTCACCAATCTTCTCAAGTATTCTAAAGGGTCCATACTTGGTCTCCAACTTGAAAATTATGCTCCATCCGATGCTTATCATGCCTAGCCTTATACTTGGCCTGGCTCTTTTCCAGCTATTCCTGTACTGCCATGTGGATCTCCTGGATCTGCTCAACGAACCTAGTTTTCTTGTCCACATCACTATGTCTATCAACCATGGTATCTTTACCAAAGACAAAATCCAATGGAGACCTTGGTATGAAACCAAAACAAGTCTCAAAAGGAGATCTCTGGGTAGAAGAGTGTTTGACTCTATTGTAAGCATGCTGCACATAACAGAAGCGTTCATCCCAAAGCTTAGGATGTTTGTTGCAATATCCTCTCACTAAGTGGATCACCATTCTGTTAACCACTTCTGTCTGGCCATCTTTACTTTGGTGTCCACTAGTTCCCACAGACTGGACCAAAGCTTCCCCACAAATTGGGTGTCTCAATCAGATACAATAGAAGTGGGTAATCCAAAATGAACCCCTACATGTTCAAAGAATAATTTTGCAGTTTGTTCAGCTGTAATCTGCTTACTACAGGGTATCAAAATACACATTTTGCTGAACCTATCCACAATCACATATAGATAATCATGACCTTTCCTAGATTTAGGCAGCCCTCTGATGAAATCCATGGAAATGCTTTCCTAAGGGTGAGAAGGAACTGGCAATGGAGTGTACAAGCCTAGTTTTCTATTGCTGGGCTTGGTTTTAGCACACATAGCACACCCCTTTACATATCTAGAAACTATCTCACTCATTTTCAGCCAATAGTAGAACCTTTGCAGCTGTGCAACTATTTTACTTACCCCAAAGTGACATGATATCAGAGAAGTGTGTGCTTCCATAATTATCTTTTCTCTCTCAGTTTGTGGAATGCAGATTTTCCCTCAATGATATAAGAGTGAGTCCTTCACATGATAGTCCAATTCTTCTACTCTTTTGCCTCGACTGAAAGTTGCATATATATCTTTAAAATCCATATCTTGAGCATATTGTTCTATGTAGCTTTCATGTAGCACAGAATTATGCTTAACTATGGTAGATGAATTTATAATGGATCTAGATAACATGTCTACAACCTTGTTATGTATGCCCTTTTTATATCTGATGACTAAATGAAACTGTTGTAGAAAACCCATCCATCTGCAATATCTTGATTGCTGCAACTTATTTTTGGAGTGTAGGTACTGAAGTGGCTGATGATCAGTATGTATTATTATTTCTTTTCCCATTAAGTAATGTTTCCACTTTTTCACACTCTAAACTAATGCATACAATTCTTTATCATATGTAGGATAGTTAACTACTGCAAGAATACAATTCTCAGAATGATAACATATGGGTTTACCGTGGTGTGTCAACACTGCTCCCATGGCATAGTCGCTGGCATCAGTTTGGATCTCAAATGGTCTTTGTAGATCTGGCAATGCTAGTATAGGTGCTATACTAATTTTCTCTTTCAAGGTGTCGAAGGCTTTTTGTTGTTTGCCTCCCCATTGAAACACCTTGTTCAATCCTGTCAAAGCATGTAAGGGAGCTGCAATTGAGGAAAAATTTGAAATGAACTTCCTCCAATACTGTGCTGCTCCTAAGAAGCTTCTCACTTCTTTAGCAGACTTGGGGTTAGGCCGGTTTACTATGTCTGCCACTTTAGAGGGATCTATTTTCAATTCACCTCCTCCTATGATGTGACCCAAATAATTTAGAGAGATTTTTCCAAATTCACATTTGGTGAGTTTAACATAAAGTTTTTCTCTTTTCAACACATCTAATGTTTGCTTAACATGATTTAAATGTTATTCCCACGTCTTACTAAAAATCATAATTTCATCCAGATACACAATAACAAAATCATCAAGAAAAGGTATGAGTACATCATTCATTAATCTCATGAAAGTAGCAGGAGCATTAGTTAGGCCAAAAGGCATAACAAGCCATTCATAGAATCCCTACTTTGTTTTGAAAGTAGTCTTCCATGTATCTTGCTTTGCAACTCTGACCTGATGGTATCCACTGTGCAAATCCAGCTTGGTGAAATAAACAGCTTCCTTCAATTGATCTAAAAGATCATCTATGCAAGGAAGGGGATAACGATTTTTTATTGTTATCTTATTCAGTGTTCGGTAATCAATGCACATTCTCCACGAGACATCTTTACTCCTCACCAAAACGATTGGTGACCCACATGCTGATGTGCTAGGCCTGATGAACCCTTTCTCGAGTAGCTCCTACACCTGCTTCTTGATTTCAACATTCTCTAAATTAGACAACCTGTACATCCCAATGTTAAGCTGCAAAATATATCGTGTACTATTCCCTTTTTGGGTGGCAGGCCTTTATGTTCCTTAAATAAGGCATCATACTCTCAAACAATATTTTCTATATCAGCTTGCTGATCAGCATTACAGCCCTTAAATACATTGGTTTTATCGAGTATCTTTTCCTTTACAACCACCAGTAAGCACTACTTGCATGAACTTATCATTCTTTTCATCTGCCCTGAGTTTATGAGAGTATAATTATTCCTGAGCTTATGAGCTCTTACAAAGTATTCGATTCCATCTTTAACAAGTAGATACTTGTTCTCAGCTCTATGGAAAATAGCCTTTCTATCATACAAGTAAGGACTTCCTAAAACAATTCCACATATATCCAAAGAAATTACATCTAACTCAACCTCATCTACAAATGTTGAACCAAAACAAAACTTGAGTTTACACTGTCTAGTCACTTGTAGTTGTGCTTTATCATTTAACCAACCTAATTGGTATGGATTCTTATGAGTTGTAGTTGCTAATCCTAATTTCCTTACAATTGCTTCAAAAATTAGATTTACTTGTGAGCCAATATCAAACAAAGTATCAATATTTTGATTTTTCGAAACAACTTGAATATGGAAAATCTCATGTCTTTTTCTCTCATATTCTTCATCAATAACAGATTGAGCAGAATTACTAGTAGATGCTTTAGAATTCTTACCTTTTATACCTGTGGCTGCAATGATTGTTTCATCTCCCAAATCTGACCCCAAATCTTTCTGAATAGCTGCAGCAGTCTTCTTCTTCTTGCCCTCGGACTTCTTAGGTCTCAGCTCTGGATGCAGAATCCAACAGTGCTCATCATCATGCCCCTCCTTTTTATAGTGATTGCATGAAGCTTTGCCTTTCTGTGTATTGTTAGCCTTCATTGCTTTCCACTTCTACTTTATTTTCTCCTTGCTCTTGCTTATAGTGGGTTGGGATGGTCCCCAAACTTCCGGATTTCCATTCTTTCCTCTAGCTTCTAGATGGGTAGCTTTTATAGATACCTCATCTATACTAGTGGGATTAAACATGAGGATCATATGCCTCATGTAGCTGTGTAGACCACCAATGTACTTCAAAAGAGTTTCTGGTGAGTCTAATGAGATGCCCAACATCAATGCTCTCTTTCTGAACTCTTGAGTATACCCTTGCACACTTTGCCCCTTCAACTGCCAAAGAGTTTGCCAACTCATCATGGCTTGTTGCATGTAGGCTAAAGGATAGAACTTCTTTTTGATTGCAGCAACAAATTCACTCCAGACAGAGATGGTCTTACCATGCTTCTTCATATCAGCTTGGGTTCTACCTTCCCACCAAACCAAGGTAGTGCCTCCTAAGCATAGGCTTGCGAGCTGTATCTTATCCTTGTCTGAGTCTATGTTCTGTACTCTGCAATACACATCAATTTGTCTAATCCAATTGTCCAACTTTTCAACATTTAGCTCTCCATCATATATAGGAAAAAAAAATTTAACATCCAGTTTAATCAAAGATGCTTTCTTACTATGCACAGAGCTATTAGGAGGGGTAGGAAAGCTTTCTTCTTTCGCCTTTCCTTTTGAGTGATCATGGGAATGAGATTCATCTTCTTCTTTATCTTCTTTAGAGCCTGATCAATCTTCATCCTTATGCTTTCTAAAGTCCCTATACATTTCTTCTACCATAGATGTTATAGCTAGGAAACTTTCTATGAATTGATGGTCTCGCCCTATAGAACCTTCCTCTAACACTGTCTTCCGAGAATAGACTCTCCCAATTTCAAGATTAGTTTCCACCAAATATCCTTCTCCTAATTTGAGCTTTGATCTAGTGAGCATTCAGAGCTAAACCAACACAAGCTTGTCTAACCTTACAACCTATAGCTCTGATACCACTTGATCTGATAATCACCCTGTGAGTGACCTCAATTGAAGATTTATTAAACAAAAGGTACTACAGACTCATCTGCTCCTGTTTGTGGTCTGTGTTATTGAAATAATGGATCGATAAGATTGCCAATACACAGAAAATAATTGGAAAGACAACAGAGAAATACAGTAAGCAACGTAAAGACACAAACAATTATTAATGAGGAGCTCACCCTATTCTCCAGGGCTACGTCTCTAGTCCAACTTCAGTGGTGGCCTTGTTTTATTGTGTCTTTCAGTAGAGAAATTACAATACAGGGAGAAATCACAATACAGGGACTCAATATGAGTTCTCCTTAAGTAGATTTTGCTTGGGAGGGTGGTTCTTGGATTCCCCAAGCCACTCGGAGTACACAGACTCTTTTCCTTCCTACCAACTTTGTGACCGTTGGTCTACAGTGGAAAGAGCCAATTGTGATGCTCAGTCTGGATAGATTCCTCTATGGGAAGGCTTGAATCTTTAGGCTCTCTGGTGCTCGACGCTGCTTGTGGTCAGCTCGGCCCTCTGTCTCCTCTGCTTGGCTTTACTGTTCTCTGTGTTCAGTCCTCCTCTCAGGGTTCACTATTCACTGTCTCTCTTGGTCGCTTGGACTCCTCTCAATTCGGGTTCCCCCCTCCACTCTCTTGCGGTTTGACTGTCTCTGTTCATGGCTTTAGCCATTCGATCCCTATGCCTGTTCGGTTCCTCTCCCGCCTGCGTCGATTCTCCTTCTGTAGCTGCGCTTGGAGTTCCCTGTTCGGCGTCAGCATGAACGCCCAGGGAGTGGCCACGTGTCCCCATTTAACTGGTGCCAGCATGCTTCGTCGGTTCATTTCTTCAGTTACGTTGTGGATGCGTTCTTCCTCCACCGTGGTGGTCAAACAGACTCGAAATTTCTGTAGAACGTGACTTAATTCCCTTTAGATGCTTCTTTACATTGGGCGCAATCTTAGCCATCTGATATGGGCTCCTCAAGATCCGACGTCATACACACGTCGAGTGTGGTTGACTTGCTCGACCGATAGCGTGCGATCAATGACGATTTTCTCTCACCTCCGCTGCCACGTGTCGATCGATGTATGGAATCACTCCGCTCCTATCCAAAACCTCTTACCATTCAAGGGCGCCCCAATCAAAACCACCAGTTTCCAGAGCGCGGGTCCCACCTTTGTATTTTAGCGCTTTTACCTTTTCTCACCCGCGATCCTCCGGTTTCCCCACGCGACCTGGTGCTCGAGCTTTCCCATTTTGGCCCTGTTCGCTCGCGCATCAAAAATCGCCTCCTTTTCCTGATTCGGGGCTCCCAGGGGCTGCTTTGACCTCCCGCGCAGTCTCCATGGGCCTTGGTCAGTGCGCTTTGACCGAGGTCCTCGTCGTTCCACGCTGGCTGCCATTGCCACTGGTTTAGGGTGATTTTGATGCTGTTTTGGATTCTTTAAAGATTTGTTTCATCCTGATACAGTCAAGGTTCTTTGACAGTCGTTTATGGATCCGATTCGGATCAGTTGCATCTCAAGATGAATATGAAGAGAAGTGGGCTCGAAGGCCTGGATGGCATTAAATTGGGCGATAACTCCATGGTGGCCCTTTTTTAACAACTTTTCCATCTGATGCGAGCTGATGATAGAAGGAGCACCTGTCTCGAGTCCACGGAGGGTATGCATGTGGTCATTCTGCTTAAAGCTCATATATAACTCGTGGAAAGCCATTGTGATTGGGTCGAGTGTGCAGAGCCATTTAGCCCCCAAGACAATGTCACAGCCACCCATGTTGATGGCAAACATGTGGGTCTTTAGGTGGTAATCCCCCATTTGAATTTTGACATTTTCACAGTGACCGTCACATTTCATTGTCCCCCCATCACCAATCTGGACCTAGAAATTAGAGACTCCTCTGACAAAACAATGCACTGCTTCTGCGACTCTTTGATGGATAAAGTTATGCATGCTGCCACTATCAATCAAGACTACTATAGGGCGATGTTTAACAAAACCTCTGATTTTGAGAGTTTGGGGAGAAGAAATGCCTACCAAAGCATGCTGCGAGATAACTGGTTCTTCTGGTGTAGCTGGGAGCTCATTGTCCTGCTAGTTTTCCTCATCTTCCTCCTCTGGTCCCTCAAAGGGTGGGGATTCCTCAGTAGCATCAATTTGAAATAATTTTGGTTCCTTGCATTTATGCCCTGGGGAGTATTTGTCACCACAGTAGTAACACAATGCTTGTTTTCTTCTTTCCGCCATTTCTGTTGGTGACACCTTTTGAACCTTAAGTGTTTGGGTAGTGCTCGGAGCCTGGGTGGGGTGTCCCTTGGCTATGAAATTTGGACGAGGCGACTGGGCTGCTAACGCGCATTCCACTTCATGAGCCATCGTGCAAGCTGCTAGCCATGTGGCTGGGTAGTGCATCCAGACATGGGCTTGTATGGCATCTTTGAGACCACTGATAAAACATTCCAAGTAGAATTCATCTACTAGACCTCCTGTGTGGAAGGCTAATGCTTCAAAGGCTTTAATATATTCTTGTACTGTGCCTATCTATCTGAGCTTAGTAAGACAACCCAAAAAGTTAGATTCATGTTCAAAGCAATCAGAAAGGGCTTTTGAGAATTCTGCCAAGCAATTCGCCTTGCATAGCATCATTAATGCCACTGCCACCATTGCCATCTTTCTTGGTCCAAGTAAAGGCTGCCCACACTTAGCTTAGTCTCATCATCTCTGATGTGATTCAATGTGAAATATTGCTCCATTTGTGATAGCCAATGGCTGGATGAGAGCCATCAAATTTATACATGTCCAGCTTGGGTGGTCGAGGGTGGGACTGTTGGTGGTTTCCATAAGGGTGAAGAGAATTGCTAGATTCACCCTCATGGTTTTCATTAAAAGCATATGCCTCCAATTGTAACCCTGACTTGCCCTTTGTGATTACGTCATTTAAGGACTGGATCTGCTTCGTTAAGTCCTCCAACTTTTGTTCAAGGGTGTCTATCTTCTCATTGGCCATAGCTTGAGCTCTGGTTTGTACCATGTATAGATCCAATGCACTTGTCGTTACTGTGAAAAAAAAATTGGGACCACCCGAAAATTTGAAGCCGACAAGTGAATGGTACCACCTTGCTCCGCCCGTCGTCCTAATTCTTATGGGCTAAGTCTCCTATAAGCGTCCCGGGAGGGCCTCCAACTTTTCTTTTTGTTTACTCCGAACGAAGTTTTACTCCTCGCTTGGGAATACTACAATAGCCAATTATGAGAAAAGTTAATCCTGACCAATGTCTTGTGAGAATCACCCCAAGGTATAGGAGCCACAAGCCTCCCTGCACAAATAGTCAGATCTGTCTGTGAAACCCTCAACTACAGAGTGTGAGTAGGAATGTGGCAGTGACCGAACTCTCGCTGCTAGATCTGAATGGCGGATCTGATTGTTGCGGCTGCAACAAAACCCAAGTTGCTAGATCTGATATGGCAAAGAAGATGATGAGCGATTTGTAGAGAGATAAGGGAACTATGGTCTCAAGGAGTGTCAGAGTGTTAGGTGGTCCAATAGTAGTACTCGGCCCAATCTTTCAGGGCACTAACTAAGGAGGATCAACTAGACCCTTAGTTGTACTACCCAACTACCTTATCGTACGCGCCAATAGTCTCCCCGAGTGCTGTTCTCAGTGTACTCTAACAGCAAGATGATTGACGGTTTATCTACGACGAGGTTTCAGGTGAGCCTAGGGGGCTTCCAATATACCTAGAGGGTACGTGTAAGAAATTCCATGCACGGTTCTATCTAATGTGCTACTACTCAAAGGGGTACCCACAAAGGTTATAAGGGAGTCCAACAAGCATGACCACCTCTTGTATTTCCTGCGTGCATGCCTCCCCAAATCTGCATGTTTATGCACTCAATGGCAGATCCCATGGTTTAAAGACGACAGAACACATCTCTAGCCAAAAAAGAAAATTATGCTAAAAATGGAGATCCCAACGCCCTTGGAAAGTGCTATGATACCACTTGTTATGCTCTTTGTCAGGCCAGGGTAACTCCAGCTATTGATGAACGCAAGACAACTTGATATTTCACATTAGATAACAATTATTTATATACAAAAGAAATGGATCAGTTCATCTTCTAGATGACTGTCCGGCTTCACCTCATCCGTTTCGAATTAGGTGTCAACATTCCCCCCCTTAATCTGAAGGGATGTTGGTGAGTCCAAGCATCGTTCTGAGTCTTTCAAGCTTTTCTCTTCCAAGCGCTTTGGTGAAGATGTCTGCAATTTGTTCGTTTGTGGAACAATGACGGAGATGAATTGTTTTGGCCTCAACATGATGTCGGATCAGATGATAATTAGTATTGATGTGCTTAGTACGATCATGGAACTTTGGATTTTTGGCCAACTTTATTGCAGATGTGTTATCAATCATGAGTGGAGTAGATTGTATTTGTTTTACTTGCAAATCTTCAAGAATTTTCCTGAGCCACACAATTTCTTTCGTTGCTTCAGCTGCTGCCACGTATTCTGCTTCTGTTGTGGAATCCGCTGGTACTGATTGTTTGCGTGATCTCCAGGAGACAGCTCCTGATCCAAGACTCATAGCATATCCTGAAGTAGATACCCCAGTTTCTTTGTCTCCATCAAAGTCTGAATCAGAGTATCCAATCAAGTTGAAGTCGTCCACCTGTGTATACTTGATTCCAAGGTCTTGAGTTCCCTTCAAGTACCTTAGAACTCTTTTTGCAGTAGACCAATGTCCCTCACAAGGCTTTTGCATAAACCTGGAGAGGATTCTAACAGCAAATGAAATGTCTGGTCTGGTAGTAGTGAGGTAGATGAGACTTCCTACAAGCTGTCTATACCTCGTTGCATCCTCAAATTCCTTTCCTTCAGTAGATGTGAGCTTCAAGTTTTGTTCCATTGGAGTAGAAAGGGGATTGCACTCTGTCATGCCAAATCTGTATAACAAATCTCCAATGTATTTCTTTTGAGAAAGAAATATGGACTTTGGATGTTGGGTTACTTTAATGCCAAGATAGTAATGAACATAGCCCAAATCAGTTATTTCAAAAAATTTTCCTAATTCTTTCTTTATGGATGCAATATAGCTTTCATTGTTCCCTGTCATTAAAAGATCATCTACATATACCACAAGATATACAACTGTTTTGCCAACTTTCTTGACAAATAAAGTTGCATCATCAAGATCAAAATGTTTGAAGTTGAGTTTCAGAAGATGCTCAGTTAGTTTTTCATACCAGGCTCGTGGTGCTTGTTTGAGGCCATACAAGGACTTCACAAGTTTGCATACTTTGTGTTCATGTCCTTTCACAGCAAATCGTTCAGGCTGGGACATAAAAACATTCTCTTTTAGATCTCCATTCAAGAATGCAGTTTTTACATCCATTTGATGGACTTTCCAACCGTTCTGAGCAGCTAGTGAAAAGAGTGTCCGGATGGTGGCCCATTTTGGTGTGGGAGCAAAAGTTTCCTCATAATCGACCCCTTCCTTCTGTGCAAAACCTTTTGCCACAAGCCTAGCTTTGTGCTTGTCAAGTGAGCCATCAGCTTTGTACTTGTTCTTGTAGACCCACTTGCAGCCAATTGGTTTGGTTCCAAATGGAGGATCAACCAGCTTCCAAGTGCCATTCTTTATGAGGGCATCATACTCCTTTCGCATTGCTTCTTTCCATTCGTCATGAGAAGCAGCTTCTTTGAAGGAAGTTGGTTCAAAATCTGTAGACAAGTTCAATTCACAATCATAAGTAACATCCATATCAACAGGTGAATTAGAGTTATCTACATCACCTCCATCTTGTCGGTTTGAATTTCGGGTTCCTGTTTTTCCAATTTCATCCGGATGAACACTTTCAAGTGTCTTTGTCAGCCACTTTGGGGGACCTTTCTGAGATGGTCCAGGCTGTTCTGCTGATTGAGTTGGGTCTGAATCAAGATTGAGTCTCCCAATTCTATCAATTACATCACTTAAAGCATCATCCGTTGTTGGAGTGTCATGCAGGGGAGATTGTTCTTCAGAAGAAGATTCCACATGTTGATCTAGTATAGCAATCCCCCCTTCAAGATGTGGAATCTGATTATCAAACTCTTGAAATGATTTCTGTTTTGTGAATCTATCCAAGCGATCAAGTTGCCGCTCAACAACATTGTCAGATTTGGATGATTCAAGAAAAATGACATCTCTAGATAAAACAAACTTTTTATTTACTTCATCATAAAGGCGGTATGCTTTAGATGTGTTTGAATACCCCAGGAAGATACACTGACGACTTCTTGCACCAAGTTTGTTTCTATGTACCTTTGGTATTAAAGCATAACAGGTGGAACCAAATATCCTGAGATGTTTGACCGAAGGAACATGTCCATACCACAATTCATAAGGAGTCTTGTTTCTTATAGCACTAGATGGACATCTATTCTTTATATATGCAGCACATAAAACAGCATCAGCCCAAAACATTGTCTTTACATTTTTGAAGAAAAGCATAGATCGTACCATATTCAAAATTGTTCTGTTCATTCTTTCAGCTACACCATTCTGTTGAGGATTATAAGGCACAGTTGTTTGATGTTTAATCCCATGTTGGCGAAGATAGTGTTCAAATTCATTTGATGTATATTCTTTTCCATTATCAGTGCGAATAGACCCAATATGAGATTGTGCATCATTTTCAATCCACTTATGAAAATTCTTAAATGTTTGAAAAGCATCAGATTTGTTCTTCAATAAGTAAACCCAAGACATTCTGGTGTAATCATCAATAAATGTCATGATATATTTATTTCCATTTGCAGAAGGAACAGGCATTGGACCACATAAATCTGAATGAATAAGTTCAAGCTTCCTATGTGCTCTTGAATGTGAATCATGAAAAGACTGTTTGCTATGCTTTCCTAGAATGCAAGCATCACATTGTTTATGTTTTCTAGGAATTGTAGGCAAACCAGCAACACCATTTTTCTTCAACAAGCGGAGACTATCATAGTTTAAATGCCCAAATCTAGCATGCCATAAGAAACTTGATGGAAGTGTACATTCTTCATGATGAGAAATATATGAGAAATGCTGTGCATGAGCAGAGGTTCCTTGCAGTTTAAGGAGTCTTTCTTCTTCTATACCCCTCATGACAAGTGAGTGGTCAGATGCCTTTCTTACCTCAAGCTTGCCATCAAACATGTGAATGGAGTGACCTTGCTGGCGGATGTGGACTAGGGACAGCAAGTTTCTCTTCAGCTGTGGGAGATATAGAACATGATCCAGAAGAAAGTCTGGAAGACCAGGCAGTTTAAGCCTGATTGTGCCAAGCCCTGATGGCTTGATTTTTGACTGATCTGCAAAGTATACTGCTCCATCAACATTGTTAGTGAAATCTTCAAAGAAATCTCTCCTATGAGTCATATGACAGGTTGCTCCTGAATCAAGCAACCGTCATTTTTCGAAGAAGCAAGTGAAGCATTAAACAAATCTTCATTTACTCCAATATTACATTGTGCCTCAATATAGTGTGCAGATTCGGGTGCTTTACCTTTGTCTGAGTCATCAATTTTACCTTTCTGCTGATTTCTTCTCTTCTCAACTTTGTCCCATGGTAGCTTGCATGTAGAAGCATCATGTGATCCATTTCGTTTGCAGCGAATGCAATGCAAATCTGCCTTTTCTGCTTGAGAATGTCTGCCCCCCCTGCCTCTGAAGTATCTTCCTCTTCCTCTTCGTCCACCTCTTCCTCTTGCAGAATCTTGAGCAGGATGCTTTTCTTTGTGAGCAAGGCAAACCGTCTCTTCAGAAGATTCAGGGACTGTTTTCTTTCCAAAGGCTTTCTCTCTTTCAGCAAACTTTTTCACAAGAGAGTCAAAGGTTATATCTTTAAGGTTTCCATTTGCTTGTAAAGACTCAAGATAATTGGAGTAGGTAGGATAGAGTGCTTTGAGAAAGGCAATAAGAGAGATATCCAGCTCAACCTTAGTGGATTTTATATCATGCATTATAGACTTTATTTCAGATGCAAGAGCAAGAGGATCATTATTTTTCAGTTCAAGAGTGAAGAGTTTAATCATGAGCTGAACAACTTCAAGTGCAGAATGTGTATCATAGAGTTCTTTCAGCTTTTGTATAGCTTCAAAAGCAGTGGAATAGCAGGAAATATGACGACTTACTTCCTCATTGACAGATGTTGCAATCAATGCAAAGGCTTTGCTGTTCTTGTTTTCCCAAATGGCGAGTTCTTTGTCTGATGTGGGCTGCACAGGGTCTCTGTCTTCTTCTCCGACACACACACCTTTCCACAGCTCATTGTAGATGAGGGTGTGTTTTACCTTCCGAGACCATTCAGAATAGTTCTCCTTGCCAGTGAGAACTATTCCGACCATAGAAATGATTGAGTGCATTCCGTGAAAAAAAATTATCTCTGCCAAAGAAAACTTATGTTGATAGAAAACTTCTGCTGGAAAAAATCTTATATATATATTAGTGTTCAACAGAGAAAAAGAAAGCGCTCATATGTATCTTCAACATATATCACTGTTCATTAGAGAAAAAGGAGAGTTCTGGTGCTGTATCTTCAACATATATCACTGTCATAATGAAAAAATCAAGGGCGCTCACTGCTTATATCTCGCATCAATATATTCAACATATATTAATATCACTGTTCAATATATATATTCAGGGCGCTTACTGGTTATATATCAATATCTCACAACAAAACATATACCAATATGTCACAGTTTAAAAAAAAAGGAGGGCGCTCCGATGACTTGATGTTTTCAAATCCCTCAACAAAACATATACCAATATGTCACAGTTTAAAAAAAGGAGGGTGCTCCGATGAAAAAAAATTCAGGTACCACACCAGCTATATATGACAGAAATGTCACCGCCCTCAGGTTTCCATTCTCAATACAAAAAAAGATTTAATTCAGGTACCACACCAGCTATATATGACAGAAATGTCACCGCCCTCGGGTTACCATTCTCAATACAAAAAAGATTTAATTCAGTACCACACCAGCTATATATGACAGAAATGTCACCGCCCTCGGGTTTCCATTCTCAATACCAATAAAAAAACGATACCAACACGGTTTTGCAACGCAGTCACCACAGCTATACCATGTCAGATAATCGAACTCACAACATGCTTTCAGACATTTACGTTAACAACCATCCAGCTGGTGAGGAACAGGCATTAAACGCAGGCTTACCACGTTTACAAGTAATGCAGCATTAAATTCAATAAATATATCTACAGGTCTCAATATATGACTGCGCAGGTCTCAATAGCACACGGATCGACCCAGGTATCGGAATTTACAGTTATAGATGCCCTGAAGATGAGTTGTAGTCATTCAGCTTAGGGAAAACAGTGATTTTGCCATGTGGGCCTCGTCATTTCGAGCCAGAAAAGCTCCCCAAAACATTATTTGCTACAGAGGCCGAAACCCTGATCAGTTAATTCGCGGAAAACACATACAATGAATCGGTTTCAGGATTGGAAAGGAAACAAAATCCAAGGAAGTGAAATGAGAAAGATAAAACTAAAACCTTGAAGCCAGCGTTCGTTGGTTCACTGTCCCAAATGCCGAGAGGCATTTCGCTCCAATGAGAAGCCTTCTCGAAGCGACAGACAGAGCCCAAAAAGCCTATACCCCAGTGCTCCAAAAACGTTACCTCAATTCAACGTACTGGCAGCAACGTTCTTAATGGCAGAGGGCGCAGACTCATGAGAGGTCAGGGTCAGAGAGCGCCAGGCCAAGGCAGTCAGAGGCAGCGGATTCAGGCAAAGGGAATCACGTCAGAGGGGTAGCGGATTCAGAGGCAGAGCTGCTCTTAAGAGAGGAGTTACAACTAATTTAAGAAACCTGAGCTCTGATACCATGTCAGGCCAGGGTAACTCCAGCTATTGATGAACGCAAGACAACTTGATATTTCACATTAGATAACAATTATTTATATACAAAAGAAACGGATCAGTTCATCTTCTAGATGACTGTCCGGCTTCACCTCATCCGTTTCGGATTAGGTGTCAACACTCTTCGCCTACGAGAAGATACTAGAATACCAAATGTGCGAAGAATTATAATCTAGAACATAGAACAATGAGAAATAACAACATGTATTTTATTATTTAGAAAGGAAAGCAATGTTCACTTGCCTCTTCGAGGGGGCAAACTCCAATAGAGCAGGGCTCGATTACAAAATAATGAAAATATTGATATGTGTGGTAGTGACTTAATAAGCTAGAAATATTTTCATGGTCATTTTTAAATGAGAAGATAATATTAAAATTGTTATAATTATTTACATTTGGTTGAAAAATATTAGTTTTAAATATATATTAAGAATAATGATAAATGACATAGCTATGTATATGATTAGAGATAAGTGACATTAGAACATGGCTATATAAATAATTAATACTATGAATAAATGTCCAATCACTTCAAATATTTTTGTGATTTTTGACATTTCCCCATTTTCCAATAACTCTTATCTCTTTTAATACAACTCTTCTTATCATATTCATAATTTTATTCTATTGATACAATCCACTCATCTTAATTTTCTCTTATTTTGAGTAGATTTCAAATTTATTAATTTTCTTATCAATTATGTTTGGATGAATAAAACATTTTTTAAATAATTTTTTAACCTTTATTACAACAAAAAAAAATTCAAACATTATTCATTGCAATTTATATGGAAAAGAAATCAACCATTGTCAATATCATTACTTACGAAACATAATTTAAATAATTATAATAGTGAACTACATTAACATCAAGCATGTGTATCTTTCAAAAAAATGTTTTTAGCTATAAACATGAAATGATGCGCATATGAATATGAATGGTCAAAGTATTTTTCGACAAGGTTTACAGCGTGACACTTGATTTAAGGAATAATATATTTTAAAAAATATTAATATAATGTAATATTTGTCCCGTCTACTTTAAATAATTATAATAGTGACCTAAATTAAAACCATAAACATTAACATCAAGCATGTGTATCTTTCAAAAAATGTCTTAGCGGTATCTTTCAAAAAATGTTTTTAGCTATAAATGGTATGATGCGCATATGAATGGTCAATGTATGTTTTCACGAGGTTTACAGCTTGACACTTGATTTACGGAATCATATATTTTAAAAAATATTGTCCATCTACTTTAAGTTATATAATTTAAAAGGCAACATTATATGACTCGCCCAAAATAATACGTTCCGAATCATTCTTTCCCTCCAAACCTAAAAATTTAGATAGCTTCCTAAGTAGGGTTAGAACATGTGCAGGGATGAGGTTCCTTAGTCTATTCCTTTTCCAGTCGTGGAACACATTCCCTAATCTATTCCTTTTGCGCCTTACCAGCTCATCGTAATCACAAAGAAACAGTACATCGTTTACTCCATATGCTGGAAAACCATATTTTTGTTGAAATTTGGTAAAACAAAAACTTTAGAAATGATACCGTAGGGTTTTAAGGTGTTTCAAAATGTGAGAAAAATAAAATAAACCAGGCAGAATTGTTTATCTCACATGAAATACCAAAACTTTACCCCCCAGAAACGCATGCAAAACGAATTAATTTTTAATCTAAAACTTTAAAATAAACGTTTTTATCCTACAGTAAAATTCAACAATAATGATTCCACTTTTACCTGTCCCTCAAATCTGAACGGAAAGAAGAGCCTCCCCCTGGCAAGGAATACATCTGATTGGGACACAGAGTTAAAAACTCTGATTATTTGTTTAGTAATAGATCCTCACTCCTCTTCATTTATCTGGCTGCGGCGGGGAGACTTGAGAATGGAAGATTTGTGGAGGAGAAGCTATTCCTCTAAATGTGCATACGAGCCGTGTTCGTCATCTTACTCTGAAGCAGCAGCGTGTCTTCCTCATATTGATACTAATGAAGGCATTCAGATGCAAACGCCGACCCAATCGATGAATTTTCTGGAACCCGGAACTTTTATTGATGCCGATGCCCCTGCAGTGGTAATACTTGATGCTCTCTCCACCGAAAAGCCGCATGATTCCGGCCTGCTCGGAACAGCTTCTTTACGGCCGGTGGTGCAGCTTGATCAGACTCCCGAGGATGATTCTTCACAGGCGCTCACTCAATATTGGCCAAAATTCGTAGCCAACCTTGGCGATCCCACTCAAATTCTAACCTGTAACTCGGCAGCAAATTCTTTGCTGGATTCCAGCAACCCTAGTTTGCCACCGACGCGGATCCATCGAAAGAAGAAAGGAGCGGGAGGAGGTGGTGGTGATTATCATGAGGCCAGCAGGGTACGTGTTGGGAATATTCAGAAACTGGTGGAAAGGCAGAGGCGAAATAAGATGAAAGCGCTTTGTTCAACACTGATATCGCTACTCCCCGAGGAGTACCGCAAGGTTAGGTTTTCTATAAATAAAAGTATTAAAAGCAAAAGGAAAGGGGCAGTGGCTTTACTTGTATTTGCCATTTTTTAAGATGAAACATATTAATAAAAGTGTTTACAGCAAAAGAAAAGAGGCAATGATTTTACTTGTTATTGTTATGTTTGTAGACAAAATACACATTATCGGAAAAACTGCTGGAAGCCATTAAATACATTTCTCATTTACAAGACAAGGTAATAGAGGTCGGAAAGAAAAGAGATGAGCTAAAATTCATGGCCACTGTTAAACCATTTTCCACCAGCTCATGTGTTTATAAAAACCTGCAAGCTTCCCAGGCTCGACCCCCCATTGAACCGGAAAAACATCAGACAATTAGGGTTGGCAAATTTGGTCCAGGCATTCAAGTCACCGTAAACACTTTCAAAAACCAGATTGAGTTGTCTATTCTGCTAATGGTTTTGCAAGAAGCCGGACTTGAAGTTGTTGATGCTACTGTTTCTGCTATAAATGATAGGGTCTTTTATAGCATTCAGTCAAAGGTAATGTATTATTGTATGAAACCATTGACTCTGGATGTTTATCTGATTTTTTTCTGAGAGTAGTTTAACGTTTCTACTTCTTAACCTTGCAGCTCTCAGATTTTCGCCAATTTGATAGCGCTGTCCTACACGGGAGAATTGATCATTTGATGAATGGAAATCTTCCATAAAATTCCATGATAAAGTAATGTATAGTTTACTCTTCTTCTGGCTGCATATTTCTGTTGAAATGGATATTCTTGTGGCTGCATATATAGTTCACTTTTCTTCTGGCTGCATAATTCTGTTGAAATGGATATTCACTTCTCGAACAAGGCTGTTCGAGACTACTGTAAATTTAAGACTACTGTAACAGACTTAAAACAAACTTGTCTAAATAAATATAAGCACTTTTTCCTCTCTGTGGGAGAAGTTTCTTTTGGTTGGTCTATTGGGGTCATGGGAGTTCTCTTTTCAATTTTCTCCGTTATTCTTCTTATCTTATATAAATAAATATAAGCACTCTTTCCACTATGTAGGAGTAGAAATTATATTCTCTGCCCTATGAAATACCTAAGCATGCTTCTGTGTATGTCTTCGTTCCCATGCTTAAATAAATGAGAATAAATATTTGTTATGTCTTCGTTCCCATGCTTAAATAAATGAGAATAAATATTTGTTATAAGTTTTGTATTTTGAAAGCTCCCATGCTTAAATAAATGAGAATAAGTACTTTTTATAAGTTTTGTATTTTGAATCTTGTTTGGTTAGGAAGAGTATAAAGGAAACTTTTGTGTGAGAACTTTCTTGGCCTACCGATTTATGGAGAATTTTCATTTAAAAAAATTAAAATTATGTAAATTATTAATATGTTGGGATGTTATTTTCACATTTACAAAGAAAATTGGGTGAAGTGTTAGCAGGTTTATTTTATTTTATTGTATTTTATTAAATGGTGAAAAAGTTTATACTCTTTAGTTATTAAAAATACCCTTTTTTTGTTTTGTTTTGTTAATAATATTTTTGTCATAATTGTTTTCTTTTATGGTTTAAAATGTTGAATTTTTTAACACATTGAAAAATTATTTGAGCACAGAAATTGTGCTGAGTACATACCTTAAATTTTTTATTCAACAAATCTTTAGAGATTTTCGAGCAATATTGAAATATTGTATTTTATATTTATATTATAAAAATTAATATATTGTATTTTATATTTATATTTTAAAAATAAATTTATTTTACTGTATTCTTTTGTGAAATAAATATTTGTATTTCATTCTAAGAAAAATGTTACATAAAAGTGTTAAAAGGTTTTTTTTGGCCAAGTACTACAAAAATGTGACCATATCCAAATTTTTGTTGTACCTGTTTAAGAGAAACAAACAACAAGGTGCTTATAAATTCAAAATGCAAAATATATACACTGAAATCGGTTCCAATAGGATGAGATAAAAACAAAGAAAGAAACCAATAATTGATAAACTAAAAAAACAGATTAAGAGTCAATAGACTAAGAGGAAGGATCTGAGTTTTCTTTATCAGAGTGATATAAATAAAAATATTAAAAAGAAACGTGGCAGGGCAATTACTTGTATTTGCCATTTTTTTAATATGAAACCCAAGTGTTTAAAGAAAAAGAAAAGGGTCAATGATTTCAATTGTGTTTCTTATTTTTTAAGACAAAATACACATTTGGACAAAACTGATGGAAGCCACTAAATACATTTCTTATTTCCAAGATAAGCTAATAGAGCTCCGAAAGAAAACATATGAACTAAAGAAAATAAGCTAATAGAGCTCGGAAAGAAAACATATGAACTAAAGCCACTGCTAAACCATTTTGCACCGCTCATGTGTTTATGAAAACCTGCAAGCTTCGCAGGCTCATCCTCCATTGTATGGGAGAAGCATTTGACAATCAGGGTTGGCAAATTTGGTTCCGGCATTTAGGTCATTGTTATTAGAAATTATAATTATTCCAGCATGTTAAAGTTGGTTAAATTTAGGAGAGTGAGTTAATTCAAGTGCACTGAGTTCAAGTTAAGTTATATTTTGAGAAAAATCAAATTAAAAATGTGTGTATATTGAATTATTTTGGATGAGTAGTTAGTCTAAAAACATATAAATACATTTCACAAAATTTAGTATAAAAATCAATTTTATTGTAAAAATAAAATTTATTTGATCAATAAAAAAGCAACCGCTCTTGTGGTTTTTGTGAGTTAATTATTGTATTTCTCTTTCCAGAAAATTATTATCAGAGCTAAAATCACAAAGCTAGAAGATATACATTAGGTATCCACAACCGCTCTTGTGGTTTTTGTGAGTTAATTATTGTGTTCCTCTTTCCAGCAAATTATTATCAGAGCTAAAATCACAAAGGTAGAAGATATAGATTAGGTATCCACAACGTCGCTAGCATAGGCCACAGGCAATAGTCGAAGTCTTTCTGCAGCTGCCGTGAACAACCATGATCACGTACTCGAGGAAGTGAGTCCCGTTGCTAATTAAAGAGAGCCACATCTCTTCAGCCGCAGGTTATTTTGGGGTCGAAAGTCTACCCTGCCGTGAGTGTTGAAAAGTGAGCGAGCAGTTGGAAGTATGAAAGGTTTCTCATCATGTCACCGTGGAACACAAGTGTTGTTAACACAGGATAAGGTTTGAAAAAAATTTGTTGGAAAAAATTATTTGCGAAGTTGTTTTAAAGACCGAATACCATCACGTGGGCATGTGTTAAAGAAAAGGAATTTATTCCAAAGATTTTTTTAAAGGAAGCCACGTTGGATGAAGTGCGTTAGAGGTTATTCAAAGATTTTATTATTTTACGAGTTACAAAGCTTTATAAATGAGCTGTTTATGAGCTTTGATAAAGTGTTTTTTTGAATTTTTTTTTATAAAGTTAAAAAAAAAAAAAATTGAACCAGAGTTTATGTATTTACAAAGTTGGTTAGTTTAAAAAAAGAAAATGATGTTTTGGTTGAATATTGTGTTTTACATGGAGGTATATTAAAAATTTTATATATATATATATTTTTGGGAGATATGGAAGATAGCCTCATGTAATCAGGAAAGTAGCTATAAGACAGAGGAAAGACAATAGTGATGGGTGGCAAAGCGGGATTGAGGAAGATTAAGAAAATGAAAAGAAAAGAAGAGGCAAAGATTGTTCTAGTATTTAAAGAGATTCAAGAGATTCAATCAGCAAACTATAAACTGAGAAGTCTAGCATAAGACAAGGAAGAACTCGAGCTTGATCTGTGTGACAAGGAAGAACTCGAGCTTGATCTGTGTATTTGGATCTGCTACCACCTACTATGTTTACTCATTCCCTAGCTTTGAGTTTCATTCAACAAGCAATGAATTAAATGGTTATGTGCAATGTAGAAAAAACTACATATTCCAATGAAGCATGAAAGATCTTGGAAGAAGAATTTGGTGCAAAATGGAGTGACAAGAAACACCAACATGTGTCACAATTTGTTGAGTAAGCCTCAAGTCTGAGAGTAGATGAGCAAGACTCTCAAAGGAGGTCACAGCTTGGAGAATCTGACTGAAAAGTGGATGATGGTTGTCAAGACCATAAAATTGAAACCGGTTATGCAAGCATGCATATGTATGAAGAAAAAGCAACAAAGATTGCAAAGATAAACACTGAATACTTTGTGTGTGAACCAGAAAAAAAGCATATAAATGCTCAAAAAATCCCTTGATTCAAATAATCTAGAATCTCAATGTAAGAACAAAACCTTTATGAAATACTAGCATAACCGGAAATATACACTTGGGCCAACACTATTTAATTGAAGAACAAGTAATAAGCAGTGATACGATATTATGAGGACTCGCAAAAATCAATTTCGAATTAATATAAGACCTAACGTAGATAACAGTAAGGAGGTTGGACCGGCTAGTTAAAAGAACACAGGCACGCACACACATAACACCTTCAAAAAGTAAACCGAATAACCAAAAAGACCTAGTCCCATAGTGACAAATGATTGCGTGGAATATAGTACCGTAGCATAGATTTGGAGCTGTATCACTGTATAAAAGAGAAATTGTATTGGTACGGAGATAGGTCCTGCAATTTATGTGTCAAAAAAATGGCTCAACTTAATGTAAGGTTTTCCTATGAACGACCTTCGTATGGGCTTTTTCCCAAATCCCTAAAACCTTAAGAGCTCCCACATGCAATAATAGATTAGTTTAAGTTTTGCAATAATAGATTAGTTTAAGGTTTGTTTAGGCTTTTAATATAAAATCGTAAAAGTGAAAGTGACGACGCTCTTTAATTGGTGTCACAGGTAATAACAAACGAATAGACTCAATTTTTGATGAAAACGAAATCATTTTACGAACCATTGATTGAGTAATTGATATTTCCAAACAAATTCCCAAAGGAAGGTAATAATAACGATTGGGGGATTTTAATTTATTAAGTCACTAACTAAAAAAAATATGAAAATGAAATCATTTTATGAACCATTGACTGAATAATTGATTTTTCCAAACAAATTCCCCAAGGAAGGTAATAATAACCATTAATAACGATGGGGGCATTTTAATCTATTTAGGCAATAACTAAACAAATCATGTCAAGTTTATTACAATAACCACTTGACATGATTAACCATTAGTGGCCATGTAATGTAATTAAAGCTATGTAATTGCTGACAAATTATCCAGCAAATTTTGTGTTCCGAGTTATTAGAATTAGGACAACAAATTTATAGATATAGTCAATTATCATTCAACAAATTATTAGGGATAGTAGATTAGTCAAATAATGGATAATGAAATTAGAAATATATGGGCTATATAATAATGTATTCATTGTTCCTATGGAGATATGAGATTCCAATGGGTTCAGCTCATGGATCGAGAATCAGTCTCTCTTATTTTTGCTCATTGGTTTTGTTTATGTTTTCATATGCATGCTCTTGCTAGATTTAACATGGTATCAAATCTAGGTTAAGAGAGTTGATTTATATGTAAAGTGTGTGTTGTTGGCAGGAGGTTTCAAAAGTTTGTGAAAGCCATTTGCAAGAGTTTTTCATAATTTTGTGAAGCCTGTGCAAATTCAAGTTATTGGTGGGAGTGCTCAGCAGTTAGCAGCAATGGCCAACAATATGAATATTTCTCAGCCACAAATACCAATGTTTAAAGGTGAGAACTTTGGTTTTTGGAGCATTAAGATGAAAACATTGTTTCTCTCACAAGATTTGTGGGATTTCATAGAGAATGGATATACAGAACTAGATGCTTACACACTTGCCCACTGGAGTTAAGACCAAAGAAACCATCTAAAGGAAAATTGTAAGAAAGATTCAAAGGCTCTCTTCCTAATCCAGCAAGTAGTGCATGATTCTATTTTTCCCAAACTAGTTGGAGTAACAAAATCAAAGGAGGCATGGGATGCTTTGCAACAAGCATATCAAGGAAGTGATAAGGTAAAAATTGTTAAGTTGCAGTCATTAAGAAGAGAATTTGAAACCTTGTGCATGCAAAACTCTGAATTTATTCAAGATTTTCTCACTAGAGTTATGGGTATAGTGAATGAAATTAGGTCTTATGGAGAAGATTTAAAAGATTAAAAAATTGTTGAGAAGATTTTAAGAAGTTTACCTGCAAAATTTGATGGGGTTGTTGTTGCTATAGAGGAATCTAAGTATCTAGCTCAGTTATCTGTGAATAAGCTAATGGGGTCTCTTCAATATCCTGAGCAAAGAATCAATAGATCTTTTGAAAAATCTATTGAGCAAACTTTTCAAGCAAGAGGAAATATTTTCAAAGACAAAAGTGGTTTCTTTCATGAGGAAAGCAAAAACACTTTTAGAAGAGGAAGATGAAGAGGACAAACATACAGGGGAGGCAGAGGTCAAGGAAGATTTTTTTCTACATACAACAAAGGAAGAGGTAATGATGAAATTGATGGAGGTAAAATATTTAATAAATCCCAAGTCCAGTGTTTTTATTGTAAAATATTTGGCCATTATGAAAGAAATTGTTGGATAAAACAAACACAACAAGCTAATTTTTTTGAAGAAAAAGAAGCAGTTGGCACTTTATTCTTGGCTTCTAATTCAACTAATATTGTTTCCAAAGAGGTTTGGATTATGGATATTGGTTGCAGCAATCACATGACAGGAAACAAAGATGGCTTTGTAGGGATAGATGAATCTACAAAATCTGATGTACTATTGGGAGATGACAAGCGAGTTGAAGCTAAAGGTAAGGGAACAATTGCTGTGAAGACAAAAGAAGGAAAACTAAAGCACATTAATGATGTTTTATATGTTCTTGGTCTAGCACATAATTTGTTGAGTGTGGGGTAGCTCCTTGAAAAGGGATATTTCATTATTTTCAAGGACAAGCAATGCATAATCTATGATAAAAATGATCACAGTAAAATTATTGTTAAGACTAATATGCTACAAAACAAAACTTTTGCTTTCAATCTCCCTTGTGAAGCAAGTACAACATGAAATCTTGCTTATGATGATAGTTCCTGGCTATGGCACATAAGGTATGGACATTTGAATATGAAAGGCTTGAAATTGTTATATAATAAGCAAATGGTCAAAGGGTTTCCACTTATTGGTTCCACTGATCAAGTCTGTGAAGGGTGTATTCTTGGTAAGCAACATAGAGATTCATTTCCAGTAGGAAAATCATGGAGAGCAAGTAAACCACTGGAACTAGTGCATGCAGATATATGTGTTCCTATGCAAACCTTGTCTCTCAACCAAAATAAGTATTTCATTATTTTTGTGGATGATTTTAGTAGAAGAACATGGGTATATTTCATTAAAGAAAAATTTGACGCATTTGTCATATTTCAACAATTTAAAGCTCTTGTGGAAAAGCAAAGTGGTTATTGTCTAAAAATTTTATGCACAGATAGAGGAGGAGAATTCACTTCTAATAAGTTTGACTCTTATTGTAAAATTAATGGAATTGAAAGGCAATTGATAGCTAGTTATACTCCCCAACAGAATGGCATTGCTGAACATCAGAATAGAACAATTATTGAGATGGATAAGAGCATGATGAAAGGTAAAAAACTTTCAAACATTTTTTGGGTTGAAGTTGTAGCTACATATGTTTATTTTCTTAATAGATTCCCAACAAGAAGTCTGCAAAATATTACCCCTTATGAAGCATGGTGTGGAAGAAAACCCAATAAGAGTCTTTGGTTGCATTGCCTATGCTCATGTTCCTACTGAAAAGAGAAGAAAGCTTGATGATAAAAGTGTGAAATGCATTTTTATTGGATATTGTGAGGAAACCAAAGGTTATAGATTGTACAATCTACGAACTGAAAAATTAATGATTAGCCGTGATGTGTTATTTGATGAGAAAGAAGAATGACAATGGAATCATGATGTGTAGCAACAAACTCCAATTATTGTTGTACAGGAAGATGAATCTTTTGTTTCTGCAAATTCATCCAGTAATCAAAATACTTTAGAGGTCACATCCACTCCATCATCTTCTGCTACTTCAAGTCCTCTATCAAGTCCAAGTCCTCCTCCAAAAAGGACAAAATCTTTAAATGAAATTTATGGTTATACTAATTTTGGTTTGATGTCTCAGATTGAAGTAAAAGCAAGATGTTTTGAAGATGCAGTAAAAGAGTTAGTTTGGTGCAAAGCAATGGATGAAGAGATGACAACAATTAAAAAGAATGCAAAATGGGAGCTTATGGATCCTCCTATTGAAAAAGAAGTCATTGGGGTGAAATGGTTGTATAAAACCAAGTATGCAGCTAAGGGATCAATACAAAGGCACAAAGAAAGGCTAGTAGCAAAGGGATATGCTCAACAACCAAGTATTGACTACAATGAAACATATGGTACTGTTGCAAGATTTGATACAATCAGAATTGTTTTGGCATTACCAGCACAATATAAATGGTTAGTTTATCAATTTGTTTTTAAATCAACATTTCTAAATGGTGAGTTGAAAGAAGATATATATGTTCACGAGCCCCAAGGATATGAAGAAGCAGAAAATGAATACAAAGTCTACAAACTGAAAAAGGCTCTTTATGGGCTTAAACAAGATCTAAGAGCATGGTACAACAAAATTGAAACCTATTTTTTGAAAAAGGGGTTTAATAGAAGTGAAAATGAACACACATTA
The DNA here is from genome assembly GCA_031772625.1 of Pinus tabuliformis. Taxonomy (NCBI): domain Eukaryota; kingdom Viridiplantae; phylum Streptophyta; class Pinopsida; order Pinales; family Pinaceae; genus Pinus; species Pinus tabuliformis. Next base: position 521,604,690 of record CM062815.1, read on the forward strand.
TATATCAATTCAAATGGTAATGATATAATAATTGTGTGTTTATATGTAGATTACTTGATATACACATCTTCAAGTGATTTGTGAGTGGAAGAGTTCAGGGAGGCTATGGTGACTGAATTTGAAATGACTGATTTGGGTTTGCTCCATTATTTTCTTGCCATAGAAGTGAAATAGATGAATGATGGAATTTTTATTTCACAAGGAGAATATGTTTCAAATCTTCCTAAAAAAATGGAAAAGGGGAAATTGTAAACCCATGACCACACCCATGAATACAAATGAAAAATTTTCTGTAGAAGATGGAGCTGAAAAGGTAGATGCTCAATCCTATAGGAGTCTCGTAGGAAGTCTTTTGTATCTTACTACCACTAGGCCTAATATTATGCATGCAGTAGGCTTGATTTCTAGATTCATGCAAAGTCCAAGTAAGATTCATTTTGGAGCAGCAAAAAGAATTTTGAGGTATGTCTGTGGAACAAGAAATTATGGAATTTGGTATACTTCATCAAATAATTTTGGGTTGGTTGGTTATACAGATAGTGATTGGGCTGGATATTTTGATGATAGAAAAAGCACTTCAGGTTATGTATTCAGCCTTGGATTAGGTGCAGTATTATGGTGTTCAAAGAAGCAACCAACTATTTCATTGTCTTCTACAGAGGCAGAGTATATTGCAGCAACAACAACAACATGTGAAGCAATTTGGTTGAAGAAAGTATTGATAGATCTAAAACAAGAACCAAAATATGCCACAACTATCTATTGTGATAACTTGTCTACCATTGCCATAACTAAAAATCCAGTGTTTAATAATCGCACCAAACACATTGATATCAAATATCATTTCATAAGAGACTACGTGGAAAAAGGAGAAATTCAAATAAAGTTTTGTACAACAAATGAACAGCTTGCAGATATATTTACCAAAGCACTACCTAAAGGGAACTTTGAATACTTAAGGGATATGCTTGGAATCACCTCATTAAGCATTAAGGGGGACTGTTGAGGATAATTCTTAAAATAAAGCTATGTAATTGCTGACAAATTAGCTAGCAAATTTTGTGTTCTGAGTTATTAGAATTAGGACAACAAATTTATAGATGTAGTCAGTTATCTCTAAGCAAATTATTAGGGCCAATAGATTAGTTAGATAATGGATAATGAAATTAGAAATATGTGGGATATATAATAATGTATTCATTGTTCCTATGGAGATATGAGATTCCAATGAGAGTTCAGCTCATGGATTGAGAATCAGTCTCTCTTATTTTTGTTCATTGGTTTTGTTTATTTTTTCATATGCATGCTCTTGCTAGATTTAACAACAAATCATGTCAAGTTTAATACAATAACCATTAGTGGCCATGAATAAGTCAATTTTTTTTTATGCCACGCGATGTATGCCCAAGGCTTAATAGACTTTAAGGGCTTCAGGTCATAGTGCATTGGGGAATGACTATAGGATGGTGAAGGAGTTAACAAAAATAACTTTGTGCAAGAACCCAAATGACATTCGGTGCAACACTTTTTGCAAATTTATGGGACAAATATTGTTACCACTTGAGACTATATATATATATATATATATATATATATATATATATATATATATATATATATATATATATATATATATCTATATATATATATACACACACACGTTAACACACACCATTACTAGGCAGGGAAAATAGGGAGAAAAAACTAAGAGAAGTTCATATTGTTAATGAAAGAAAACCAGTTCAAAACATACTTGTTGAAAAATAATGTCTGAAAGTAGAAGAAAATGACATTTTGAGCAGCAGACCTGTGCTTTTGCAATCATCCTTCAAATTTGTTATTGATTTCTTCACTGAATTCTAGTGCAGGGTCTAGAATGAGTGATAATAGAAGGAATGAAACCCTTCACAACTAAAGGATAACAAGAAGTGAATTTCATGGCTCGAGGTGGTGAAGACGATGGGGAGTAAATGCAGTAGTGAGTGGCGGAGTTAGTGGGACATAGGGTTTAACATGCTAGCTTGTTCAATGATTAAAACATAACCCAGTGGAATGTGTTGACCCAACTCACTTGTCATGATTCAGGTGTGAGTCATAGTAGGTATAACAAGCTAGACCAATAAGAGTTTTAAATGATGGGCACATATAAGTCAAAGTAACTCCAACATGTCAACCAAATTTAGTACCAGATCAACAACGCCACCAATCATAAATACAATGCATATATAAAAATGTCAAGCCTTATGGAGGCCATTTCCCATTAAATGATACAACTATGACCATTTTATGTAAATGTAATCAAAACCACATTAACCAATTTCTGACAGCAACCCATATATTCTAGCCGATAGACTCACGTATATATTATAATTTGATTAAGAATACTAATGTGTTTTATTGTGTGGAACTATAGTTCATATCAACCATAAACTTTATAGGAGATTATTTCCACAAAAACATTAATCCTTTTACCTAATAACACTGCAAGCGTGTGCCATCAATAATATATTAATTCACAATGTGAAGTTTTATTCATAATGTATACCATGTGTATACATGCACTCATCCAAACCATATATTATAAGCTTTAAAAATTATTCCACATATGACATGCCTCATGATGGTAGTTAACCATCGTAGCTTATATATAACAAAACCTTTCGGCTAAACCGTAATCCATATCATAATGTTTAAGACCACATATATAGCCATGTTACTTGCAACAAAGAAATGCCATACAACAACCCAATTTTTATATGTATCAAACCAATGGATACCACATATGCAATGATAATTACACTTGTGATTGGGATGATCTAAGAAATAACCTACCAACCACAGTCAAGGAAGGATATTCTTCATTTATTTATATTTAGGTGGGTTTCCTCATGTTATAAAACAAAGAGGGAGAAGAAACATGTCATTCTAATGATGTGTAATTTTATGTAGTGAATATTAGTTGGAGTTCAAAAGCTATAATTTGAAGACACATGCTGACTTATCGCCCATAAATTTCCTTCTGGGAGGGGTCTAACTTACAAGGTATTTTTTTGTTTATAACATATTTAATGAGTAGTTTTGAGATAGCTTTTTGGGTGTAGTGATGATAGATAATCGCAATGGCTTGCGGGATTTTAATTAGTCAACACTACTCATAATTTTTTGTGACAGACATTTATATGTACTTAGTCAAGTTATATTTTTTTGATGTACATTTATACATAGTTATTTGTCATATATATAGAGTAATATAAATGAGTGGTTTGAGATTTTTTATTTCAATGAAATTTATTTACTAATAATTATTGGAAATAATCACTAATCATTATTGCAATAACTTTGTGATTACAAGTTAAAAATTTGGTGATGATTATTAGTTTTCTTAATAACTATCAAAAGAAATCATAATGTAAGTATTATTGCATCTTTAAAATGTGAGGTTTAGTTGATGATTAATAATTGTCACTTTTTTCCCCGGATGCGGGTGTCTAATCCGCTAGCGATGAGAGTACAGCTAGCACGAGGAGGCCACATGGCCACCGCGCGCTGCCACGAATCCACAGCAAAAGGGAGAAGGCATTTAACGCTGCAGTCTTGGCGTATGAGCTCAGTTGCAATCGCATTAATGCGAGAAGGCAGAAACAGTAAGGTTCATTCATGGCGCTCGGGTTCCAAGAGCACGCCAATGATCTTAAGGAGACGGACTGGTATGGAGAGCGACATTCTCAGCAAGCTCAGTGCTGGAACATCCTCTGGCCTTTGGCTACCTTGGAGTTCAGGTATTGGTTTAGGGACGTGGAAATTCTGGTTCATTATTTCCTCATGGCCAGAACCAGAGAAAGGCAACCATGCCGAAGGGGAAGGGGCAGTGGAGTACCAGGTCACCCTCCCACAGTTGCAGGGGCGCATCACCATTGTTGCTGCCAATACTGCTTCCGCAGAGCTGGCATTCCCCATCTGCAAGCGTTCTCGTTCCTGGACGCTGATGCCCCGCCAGAGCAATTGCCCAGGCCGCTGGTGCTTCCGGCATATGGCTCAACCATCTTCAGGTTGGGCAATCTTAATGTTCACATTTCAATTCTCTTCATTAGAGAAGCAGAGGAAGAACAAGAAGCAGAGGAAGAACAAGAGGGCAATAGAGTTCCTTCCTCTGCAAATTTGGAGAAAAAAGACGAGGACCAACAGAGGGAAACAAAAGGGAAAGAGCCAATTCAGGAAGCAGCACGGGATGCGTCGACGTCTAAAGCGGGAGAGGACTCGGACGAGGAGCTGGTGGGCTGGGGATATCCAATTGTGGAGATGGAGCCGGAAGACTCGGACCCAGCAAATTAATTTCTACAGTCACTCCCATGCCAGGTTCATTTTGATGATTTTTGGTCTCGGTCGTATGGTAATGTCTCATAATTCTCTGTCTGGTTTGAGTCTTGAGCGTGGGCTAAGTAGTTTCTTCACAGGTCATGCTCTGTTTGTCACTAAGTCTTTCAGTTCTGCCTGGGAGTCAGACAGCTCTCAATGTCATCCCTGTGTAGGTGGTTCTAATTCAGTTTCGGCCCCTGCGTGGGCACTGTCAATGTCAAATTCTGGTTCTGCTTCAGTCCCGGCCCCTGCGTGGGCACAGTCAATGTCAATGTCTGGTTCTGCTACAGTCTCGGCCCCTGCGTGGGCATAGTCAATGTTAAATTTTTCTCTTTGAGGCATTTTTGGGGCAGCTTTTGCTCAGAACATGCCATTCTCAGCTGCATGCCACAGAGCCATAATTGGCCATGGAACACTTGTTTCTCTGTTTGTAATTTTTACATGTATATAATATAATACCCTAGAGTAGTTTTATGTAGAAAAAAAAAATAATTGTCACTTTTAGTAAAAAAATTGAAGATGCACCTAGCAAATTAATTTTAAACAAATTATAGAAGCACTGTAAAAGAGTTTATTGGTCACCTTTTATAATATCATATAATAGAGATTCCCACTCATAAATGTAAATGATTTTTTTTCATATACTTCTCAATCAACTCTTCTCACTACAAATTGTTTTTAAATACCATAAAATTATATTAATAATGACTTCTCCTCAACCTTATAAATTAATTTTTACCTATATATAATGTTGTTTTAACAATATATATGATTACATTTTTTAAATTCCAATCACCAATTTTTAGATTCCAAACACAAAACCCATATAAAAATTCCTATTAAGCATATACTATTGAATGCTACATGATAATTATTAATAATAATTACTCCTTATCTCTTTTGACTACCAGAGACATGTATCATGCTCTGTCTGAACCATAGTGTATTTGGGATGGTGATCTCACACTTTTTCTGTTAAAGATTCTATTAGCAATAGGTGGGGACTATCATTAAAAGCTTTCCAATGCTTTGAAGTTATGATAATGTTGGCTTCTATTGCACAGAAAAGCAATACACTTCAAGTATTTACAATGATGATTTCACATGATAGCCATAAAATATTCCATTGGAAATGGGTCGAGACTATCGTCGAAAATTTTTCTATATTATAAAATTAGTTTTGCTATATTGTGAAATTATAGCAATGTTGGTTTATGTTTCTCTTTAGAGAAAACACCACAAAATGAATAACAAAAATAAATGTTTTATGATCCACACCATTTTATTTATCAACATTAAAAATATATAAACAAATTTCAAATAAATATAAAAACAAATTTATTTATCAAATAAACAATTTTAGAATAAAATAAAAAAATATTTATCAACCTTCAAAATATATAAACATATTTCAAGTAAATATAAAAACAAATTTCAAACCCCTGTTGTTGTTTGATATAGTATAGTAATTTATTTAAGGTAAATCTCCTAGCTATTCCATTTTAAACATCAAAAACTAAATTTCAATTGAAAATGAGCAATCTATAAGTCCAAATTAAGTACTCCACCACCAAAGACCTCGGAGATGATAGAAAACCTTTTATAATAATGCATGTCAAGAGAAGGCAATGAATACGAGTATTCCTCAAGGGCCATTTCTTCCTTCTATTTAAAAAATCCATGACTTGGTTGTATACCTTTTTGCATATTTTTTTATATCGGCAGTCACATATCTATTTAAAAAAGCCATGACTTGGTTGTATACCTTTTTGCATATTTTTTTATATCGGCAGTCACATATCTATTTAAAAAAGCCATGACTTGGTTGTATACCTTTTTGCATATTTTTTTATATCGGCAGTCACATATGTGATTTATATGTATTGGGCACAGTGAAGGGTTATATGTATTGGTCACAATGAAGTATTAATTTTAGTTAAATAATTGGGTTTTATATATAAATAATATTGTCGTTGATAGTATTAAATTTAGTTAAATAATTGTGTGGGTAATTTAAATTGGATTAATGTTGGATTAACGTAGGAAGGGTTTTAGATGTTATGAAGATATATATAATGAAGTTGATTGATAATATTAAAAAATTAAAAATATTTCTTTAAAAGATTTGTTGGTTTTATCTCTTTGAATTTTTAGTATAAATCTATGTGTAATATGTGATTGTTATTATTTTATTTTTTTATTATTATGAGTATGTTTGTTTTTTTTCGTCTTTGAATTTCTCGAATAAATTTATTTGTAATATATGATTGTAATTACTTTATTTTTTTATTATTATAGGTATATATGTATTGAATTAATGTATAAAGTTAAATTTCACTTTTTTTATGGTATATTATTTATGATACCAAATATATCCCTATGATGGAATTAGGGTTTCAAAAAGTAAGCACTTTTAATAAAAATATTGGTATGTGTGGTAGTGACTTAATAAGCTCACAATATTTTTGTAGTCATTTTTAAATGGAAAGATCATATGAAAATTGTTTTAATTAATAAATGATTAATTATAATTATAATTATTTACATTTAATTAAAAAAAGTTAATTTTAACTATATATTAAGATTAATTTTAAGTGACATAGCCATGTATAAGATTAGTAGTAAGTGACATTGGAACATAGCTATATAAATAGTTAATATTATGACTAGATATCCAAGCACTTCAAGTATTTATGTGATTTTTGACATTTCCCCTTTCCAATAACTCTTATCTCTTTTAATACACCATGTGATTTTTAGTATTTCTTATTTCTTTTAATACACCTCTTATCATGTTGATAGTTTTATTCCATTAATAGAATCCACTCATATTGTTTTGATTAGATTTCAAATTTATTAATTTTCATCTGAATTATTTTGAATGGATAAAACATGTTTTAATAAATTTTCAACATTTATTATAATAAAAACACTCAAACAATATTCATTACAATTTATATTTAGGAAAAAAAACCATTTATCTAATTTTTAACAACTCATTAAATGGTCAATATCATTATTTAAGAAACCTAATTTAAATAATTATAATAGTAACCTAAATTAAAACCATAAACATTGGTGTATCTTTAAAAAGAAATGTTTTTAGTGATAAACATCAAATGAAATGTTTTTAGTGATAAACATCAAATGATGCGCATATTAATGGTCAATGTTTTGACGAGGTTTACAGAGTGACACTTGATTTAAGGAATTTACTGGAATTGTATATTTAAAAAATATTAATATAATGAATATTTGTCCCATCTACTTTAGGTTATATAATTTAAAAAACAACATTATATGACTCGTCCAAAATAATACGTTACCGTTCATGCTTTCCCTCCAAACCTAAAAATTTAGATAGCTTCGTAAGTAGGGTTAGAACATGTGCAGGAATGAGGTCTATTCCTTTTCCAATCGTGGAACACATTTCCCAATCTATTCCTTTTGCGGCTTACCAGCTCATCGTAACCACAAAGAAACAGTACATCGTTTACTCTATATGCTGGAAAAACCTATTTTCGATGAAATTTGGTGAAGCAAAAACTTTAGAAATAACACGATAGGGTTTTAAGGTGTTTCAAAATCTGAGAATAATAAGATAAACCAGGCAAAATTGTGTATGTAACATATGAAATACCAAAACTTTACCCCCAGAAACGCATGCAAAACCAAATAACTTTTTATCTAAAACTTTCCACTGTAAAAGTCAAGAACAAAGATTCCACTTTTAACTGTCCTTCAAATCAGAACGGAAAGAACATTCTTTTCCTTGCGAGTAATGGAAGATTTGTGGAGGAGAAGCTATTCCTGTAAATGAGCATACGAGCCGTGTTCGTCATCTTATTCTCATGCAGCAGCGTGTCTTCCTCATATTGATACTAATGAAGGCATTCAGATGCAAACGCCGACCCAATCAATGAATTTTCTGGAACCCGGAACTTGTATTGATGCCGATGCCCCTGCAGTGGTAATACTTGATGCTCTCTCCACCGTAAAGCCGGATGATTCCGGGCTGCTCGGAACAGCTTCTTTGGGTCCGGTGGTGCGGCTTCATTAGACTCCGTAGGATGATTCTTCAGAGGCGCTCACTCAATGTTGGCAGAAATTTGTGGCCAACATTGGCGACCCCAGTCAAATTCTAACCTGTAACTCGGCAGCAAATTCTTTGCTGGATTCCAACAACCCTAGTTTGCCACCGACGCGGAGACATCGTAAGAAGAAAGCAGCGGGAGGAGGTGGTGGTGATGATAACGAGGCCAGCAGGGTACGTGTTGGGATTATTCAGAAACTGGTGGAAAGGCAGAGGCGAAATAAGATGAAAGGACTTTGTTCAACACTGACCGAGGAGTACCCTAATGTTAGGTTTTCTATGAATAAAAGTATTAAAGGCAAATGAAAAGGGGCAGTGGCTTTACTTGTATTTGCCATTTTTTTAAAGATGAAATATATTAATAAAAGTGTTTAAAGCAAAAGAAAAGGGGCAATGATTTTACTTGTTATTGTTATGTTTGTAGAAAAAATACACATTATCGAAAACTGCTGGAAGCCATTAAATACATTTCTCATTTACAAGACAAGGTAATAGAGGTCAGAAAGAAAAGATATGAGCTAAAATTCAAGGCCACTGTTAAACCATTTTCCACCGGCTCATGTATTTATAAAAACCTGCAAGCTTCCCAGGCTCAACCCCCCATTGAACCGGACAAATATCAAATAATTGTTGGAAATTTTTGATAATTTCGAACACAAAAGAAATTGCACATAGAACAACGCTAGAACAACGCTGTGTTTTCAATAAAGGATCTTAATCATAAAAAAAAAATGTTACAAAAATAGTCTTCCTCTACAGAGGGGTTACAACACGAACGCTTCAGTTCCATAAAGTAAATTCACTATCTCAGAAAATTACAATTTCAGCACTGCTTTGTGTTGCAGAAGAAAAACTCTCCTTTTCTAATTCTACACTCTCTTTAAAAAAAACTGTTGTTCATTACATATATTCATGTTAAAATCATATATGATTTTAAGCGATAAGAAAAAAAAAATATCCTACCTACATTTACCAACCATAGTAAATTTCATTGATTACTCGGCTCACAATATCCTATCGGAATTTAATGCATGGCTTATCACAATATCGAACCGTCGCATAGCGAAACGCCGATTTACGACCCATCGATGCGATATCCATCGATGCAATGCATTTTGACCTATGCTTGGAAAACATTTCAAAACACGGGAAAAATGGCCACTGGTGGAAGTGAAATATTATGCGATAGGGCATATATAACGGTCAGGTCCGGCTCATCGGATCACAAACATAACTCTGCGAAAGGCCCTGCCCATATCAAAGCGCCGATAGCGACACGCCGATGTGGTACCGGCGATCGTTCATCGTAATGCTACCGTCGATACCTCCGATGCTCCATCCCGCCGATACGCCGACTTGCCGGTATGCCCATCGGCGATTGCTGATCGGCAATCTCCCACTTCGCTGCAACTGCATGCCTCCTTTGATTGCGATCTGCCGACGTGATCTGGACCGTTGATCGACCAGATCCAACGGCTGTCGCCAATTGAACCTTTAAGCCTACGATTTTGATTTTTGATGGTTCTGGAGTGTTTTTGCCTCCCGATAGTGTATTTCCATGAAGTAAATCGCTCATTCTACACAGCAATTGGAATTAATATTCCAAGAACAATTAGGGTTGGCAATTTTGGTCCAGGCATTCAAGTGACCGTAAACACTTTCAAAAATCTGATTGACTTGTCTATTTTGCTAATGGTTTTGGAAGAAGCCGGACTTGAAGTTGTTGATGCTATTATTTCTGCTATTAATGATAGGGTCTTTTATAGTGTTCAGTCGAAGGTAATATATTATTGTATGAAAACCTTGACGCTGCGATGTTTAACGTTTCTACTTCTTAACCTTGTAGCTCTCAAATTTTCGCCAATTTGATAGCGGTGTTCTACACGGGAGAATTGATTGTTAAGTGTGAAGCCAAATTCACCCACGATTCTAGATCTTTCTAAATTAGATCTTTCTAGATCTCCTGGATTCTAGATTCTTCAACACTGCCATTAGTTCCTAGATCATTCTAGATCTCCATCTCAATCACATACATGATTCTAGATCATTCTTCCGCCTCTGTAAATTTGTAATTTCTCTGGCCAAGGAAAGCAAGCCAAGGCCCAAGTGTGTTCTGTAATGCAAAGTGATTTATGTTCCCTAGTGATTGTTCTATCTATTCCGCTGTTTTTGACTGAGTAGTCTTGTTGTTTCTCCATTTGTCTGTCTCTAAGAATTATTCTCTGCTATTGCCATCTAAGTCTCTGAGTATAAATTTGTTGTGTGTTATGTATGCTTTGATCTAAAAACTGGTATCAGAGCTAGAGGTCTCGAGTTCGAAACACACTGGGCTCGCATCCTACCATGTCACACTGAGTCCTACCATGCCTCTAGATAACTCATGTTTATTTCGTGGTAGAATCTTAATGAGCATATCGGAAGGGTTTCTATCTGTATGGATCTTTTGTAAGGATAACTGTTCTTCCTCCAAGACATGCTGGATCCAATGGTACCTTAAGTCAATGTGCTTGGTTTTTGAATGAAATGTTGGGTTTTTCGCCAACACAATATAACACATACTTATCCTACTTTATTCCTATCTCTCATAGGAACCGTTGCATCCACAATATCTCTTTACAAGCTTCTATTGCAACTATGTGCTCTGCTTCTGTTCTAGAGAGAGCTACTATTCTTTGTAGCCTTGACACCCAAGATATTGCTGCACCTGCAAATATACAAATAACCTGTAGTGGACTTTCTGGTATCCATATCTCCAGCCATATCTACATCTGTAAATCCTTCAAGCACAATCTCATCATGACCAAAACATAAACAATAATGACTAGTACCCTTGAGATACTTCAAAATCCATTTTACTACTTGCCAATGTTGTTTGCCTGGATTGGCAAGGAACCTACTCACTACTCCCATTGAATATGCAATGTCTGGTCATGTGCATACCATGGCATACATCAAACTGCCAACTGTTGAAGCATAAGGAATCTTGCTCATCTCTTCCTTCTCCTTATCATCACTAGGACATAATTCAGTACTAAGCTTGAAGTGGGCTACAAGGGGTGTGCTAACTGGCTTGGCATCCTTCATATTAAGCATGTCAAGCACCTTCTTGATATATTTCTCTTGTGACAGCCACAATATTTTGTTTTTTCTGTCACGTATAATCCGCATGCCCAATATCTGTTGTGCTTGTTCCAAATCCTTCATTGCAAATTTGCTACCCAAATCTTTCTTCAATTTATTGATATTATTCTTATCATGCCCAATAATCAACATGTCATCCACATATAACAATAATATGATATACTTTCCTTGATCATACCTCTTGATATAGACATAATGATCAGCTTCCAACCTCTGAAAACCATGTTCGAACATGAATGAATCAAATTTCTTCTACCATTGTCGAGGTGCCTGTTTCAACCCATAGAGACTCTTCTTCAACCTACAAACAAGGCCTTCTTTACCTTTTTCTTTGAAGCCTTCTGGCTGCTCCATAGAAATTTCTTCCTCCAATTCACCATGAAGGAATGCAGTTTTTACATCTAACTTTTCACATTCTAGGTCTAAAGCAGCAACTAGACCAAGAATGACTCTAATGGATGACATTTTAACAATAGGTGAGAAAATTTCAGTGAAGTCAATACCTTCTTTTTGAGAAAAACCTTTCACCACTAGCCTTGCTTTATACCTCTCCTTCTTTTCGCCACCTTCATGCTTAATCATGTACACCTATTTGTTTTGTAGAGCCTTTATAGCTTTTGGGAGGTTTACCAACTCCCAAGTTTTATTTTCCTGTAAAGAGTTCATTTCTTCTTCCATTGCTTTCTCCCATGCTTTACTGTGATCGACTTTACAAGCTTCTTGAAAACAATTAGGTTCACCTTCATCAACGAACAAAATATAGTTTGAAGGAGGATACCTTTGTGAAGGCTTATGAGGCCTAGAAGATCTGCGAACCAACTGCGGTGGTGCATTATCAGGTTGAAACTCCTATAAAGCTTCATGCAAGGTTCCTTCTTCTTGTTGTTCTTCATGCTCCTAAATTTGTTGTTCATTTTCTTGTATTGGTGGTATGTTTTCCTACTGCTCTTCAAACCTGTCAATAACCTTCTTGACCTACAATTCACCTATAGTCCTCTTGAACATTTCCGACTCATTAAATATAACATCCATGCTTCTAATAATTTTATGTTTGATTGGATCCCATAGATGATAACCAAAATATTCATCTACATATCCCAAAAAAATGCATTTCATAGATTTATCATCTAGCTTAGTTCTATTTTCTTTGGGAATGTGTATGAATGCTTCACATCCAAATATTTTCAAGTGAGAATAATTCAAATTCTTACCAGTCCAAAATTCTTCAGGGATACTGCCATCCAAGGCTGTAGTTAGAGATCTATTTATGAGGTAGCAAGTGGTCCTGACTGCTTCAGCCCAAAAATTCTTCTCCAAACCAGAATTGGACAACATACTTCGCACCTTTTCCATAATGGTGCAAATCATCCCTTCTGCGACACCATTCTGTTGAGGAGTACCAAGCATAGTCTTCTCATGCTTTATGCCAAACATGTTACAATATTCGTTAAATGCATTTGAGAAATATTCTCCACCATTATCTATTCTTAAACACTTCAGCAATTTGTTAGTCTCCCTTTCAACAACGACATGGAATTTTTGAAATATTCCAAACACTTCACTTTTATTTTTCATAGGATATACCGAAACCTTCATGGATGCATCTCTATAAATGTTACAAAATATGATGCTCCTCCTAATGATTTGATATTAACAGGCCCAAACACATTGAGTGTACCAATTCTAACACATTTTTCTTTCTGTCATGGCCACCTCTAAGGAATGAAACCCTTATTTTTCTACCATATATACAATGATCACAAATATCAAGATTGTAGGATTTCAAACTTGGCAATAAATTTTTACCAACAAGGATTTTTAAGCCATTCTCGCTCATGTGATCCAAACGCTTATGCCACAGATCTGCTGAATTTCCTTATTTTGTGACAACAACCAAATCTGATTTTCCTATCACTGTTTTCAATGTGTATAATGTTCCTGTCTTGGGTCCTTTGGCCATGACCAATGCACCTTTGCTAATTTTCCAGCCTCCTTTTCCAAAGCTTGTCGAATAGCCTTCATCATCTAGTCGTCCCATAGAGATTAAACTCATACGCATTTCTGGTACATGCCTAACCTGTTTCAACAATATATCTTGTCCATTTTTCATCTTGATCTGGACATCTCCCACTCCAACAATACTGTAGAAATGATTATTCCCCAAATGCACTCTACCATAATCACCATGATTATATGAAACAAAACTATCTTTGCATGGGGTTACATGGTGAGATGCCCCAGAGTCAAGGATCCAATCAAAGCTACTGCTAAATGTATATACACATGCATCCTCTGCAGAAACAGTAAACAACACATCACCATCTGTGGCTACAGCAGTAGTCTCACTTCCATTTGTGCTGGATGAGTTGTGATTTGTATTGGACGGTCTCTGATCCTTTTGTCCTTTATTTTAGAATCGACATTCTTTCTTCATGTGCCCGAGTTTGCCACAATGAAAGCAGATGATTCTACCTCTGATTGATTGTGATTGGCCTCTCGATATTGATCACCCTTGCCGGCCTCGATCCGTTCTCCTACCACGATCAGCTAGAGCTAGAGCCTCTCCTCCTTGGTTTTCCGCAATTGACTTGTGTCGCAGCTCCTCATTCATTAAACTGGTACTGACATCATCAAACTTCAGGGTCCCTGTAGTTGCTAAAGTGCTCATAGCTACAATTAAATTTTCCTAGCTTTCTGGAATAGAACACAATAGCAAAATAGCTCTAATTTCATCATCTAAAATGATTTTAATAGAGGCAAGTTGATTAGTAATAATATTAAATGCATTCAAGTGCTTAGCAACTGAAGCACCCTCCATCATTTTCAGCTTATAAAGCTTCTTCATCAAGAACACTTTGTTTGATGCCATGTTCTTCTCATATAGATCATGGAGCTTCTTCCATAATCCTTCAGCGGTCTTTCCTCCTGACATATTGAAATACACATTTTTTGCTAGATATTGGTGGATTGTTGCAATCACCTTTCTATCTAGCTTATTCCGTTCTTAATTTGTCATCGATGAGGGTTTTTTTGCTGTGCCCTCAATCGACAAGTACTGATCCTTTAAAATGAGTATATTTGTCTCCATTTTCAATCAAATTCACGCCCCAAAACACAAAAGCTCCATTTAAAAAATAAAACTTTAGTTATTACTCTTTAAAATTTAGTAATAATGACCTTCTTCGTTTTAAAATACCCTTTTCAAAATTCCTACTTATTTTAAAATATACTTTCCAAAATTCCAACATATAATTATATATGTTTCATAATAAATATAAAAGCATATATAATGCTTTAACCTTTTCATATTTCACACATATGATGGTTTGAGAAAAAACTTCAAGTATATGTGCAAGGTTGATGTGAAAAAAACTTACGAACACCACGTTTCAACTCCAAATTCCACAGATCTCCACGTTTCAAACTCCAGCAACACGTTTCAACATAGATCCACTACCTTGTTTTTCTTGGAGCAACTGTATTTTAGTTCCACAGTTCCTCACCTATTTCTTGGACAGATCCCTTTCCTGGACTCTCCTCTATTCTCTGATCTAACAAGTGGTATGAGAGCTAGAGGTCTCGAGTTCGAAACACACTGAGCTCGTGTTGGTGGGAGATTGTTGGCTCTCCGTTAATGGCGGTGTTTTCGTGGCATGTGCTTAAATCTAGCGATGTGTCTGTTTACTAAAACCTACGGGTTTTGGTGTGACGGAAATCTTGACTCCAACATTGATCATTTGATGAATGGAAATCTTCCATTAAATTCAATGATAAAGTAATCTATAATTTACTCTTCGTGTGGCGGTATATTTATGTTGAAATAGATATTCTTGGGGATGCATATTTAGTTCACTTTTCTTGTGGCTGCATAATTTTGTTGAAATGGGTATTCACTTCTTTAACAAGGCTGTCCGAGACTACTCTAAATTTAAGCCTACTGTAACAGACTTAAAACAAACTTGTCTAAATAAATATAAGCACTTTTTCCTCTCTCAGAGCAGTTTTTTTGTTTTTGTTGGTCTATTACAGTCTTAGTAATTCTCTTTTCAATTTTTTCTATTATCCTTCTTATCTTCTCTAAATAAATATAAGCACTCTTTCCACTCTGTAGGAGTAGAAATTATATTCTCTGCCTTATGAAATGCCTAAGCATGAAGTTTCTGTGTGTATGTCTTCGTTCCCATGCTTAAACAAATGAGAACACGTATTTTTTATAAGTTTTGTATTTTGAAAGTTCCCATGCCTAAATAAATGAGAATAAGTATTTTTTTAAGTTTTGTATTTTCAATCCCGTTTTGTTACGAAAGAGTATCCAAAGTTTCTTAAATAAGTGAGAATAAGGCATGTTTTACAATTTTTGTATTTTGAATTCTGTTTGGTTATAAGAGTATTAAATGAAACTTTTGTGTGAGAAATTTGTTGGCCAACTGATTTATGGAGAATTGAATTTAAAAAAATTTCAAAAAAATTAAATCATGTAAACTATTAACATGTTTGTATGTTATTTTCACATTTACTAAGAAATTTGTGTGAAGTGTTAGCAGGTTTATTTTATTTTATTGTATTTTGTCAAATGGTAAAAAAGTTCACATTGTTTGTTTTTAAAAAATACTCTAGTTAATTTTTCTCAGCTTTTGTTTTGTTTTGTTGATAAGATTTTGGTTAAGATTGTTTTTCCGAAGGTTTAAAATGTTAATTTTTTTTTAACACATTGCAAGAGCAGTTCAGCACCAAAATTGTGCTGAGTATATATTTTAAATTTACGATACAACAAATATTTAGAGATTTTTAAGCCATATAAATCTAAAAAAGTTTAAAATGTAAAAGAATTAAATTTTCCTTATATTTAATATAATGGAAATGAAATTATTTTAATTTATTTTTTTGTGAAATAAATATTTGTATTACTTATCCGAAATTTTGTTTAGTCAATCACTAAGAAAATCTAACCAACCCAAAATTGTTTTAAGAAAAACAAATAACCAGCTGCTTATAGTTGCAATGCAAAATACATACACTGAAGTACTACGTGTAGGGTCTTCAATGCTATGAGAGAAAAACAAAAAATCCAATAATTAATAATCTAAAAACAGAATAAGAGTCAATAAACTAAGAGGAGGGATCTGACTTTTCTTTATCTTAATCATATAAATAAAAATATTTAAAAGTAAAGTGTGAGTAACTTGTATTTGCCATTTTTTTTTAAAGATGAAGGATATTAATAAAAGTGTTTAAAGAAGAAGAAAAGGGTCAATCATTTCAATTGTGATTGTTATTTTTCTAGACAAATTACAGGTTACTGGACTAACGGTTGGAAGCTACTAAATACATCTATCATTTACAAAATAAGCTAATAAAGCTCGCAAAGAAAACATATGAAACTAAATCCACTGCCATACCATTATCCAACCGCTCATGTGTCTATGCAAACCTTATTAGGTCGGAAAGAAAAGATATGAAACTAAAGCCACTGCCATACCATTTTCCAACCGCTCATGTGTCTATGCAAATCGGCAAGCTTCGCAGGCTTTACCCTCAATTGTACGGGAGAAGCATCAGAAGAAGCATCAGAAAATCAGGGTTCGCAAATTTGGTCCAGGCATTAAGTCACCTTAAATACTTTCAAGAATCAGATTGACTTCTCTAGCTTGCTACTGTTCTTAGAAGAAACCGAGTTGAAGTTGTGTGTGCTACGGTTTCGGCTATAAATGATAAAAGAAGTCGAAGTTAATGTGTTATTATATGAATCCCTTGACGTCAGATGTTTATCTTGAGTTTTTCTCAAAGTAGTGAAGTTTTTTTATTTGTTTACCTTGCCCTTTTAAGATTTTCATGACAGGAAAATTGAGAGAGATTAGAGAAATTGTGTACACAATAAATCGCTTTTGATATCACAATAAATTTGATATTTTTATTGATTACAAAGGTTACATATATAGGATATAAATTAGTGGCTAACACATTTAGATTAAGATTATGACTCATACATTGGAAACAATGTTTTCTAGATTGATTCCTAATAATTCTTAATGACAACTACACATGACATGGAATCATTACTTCCAACACCCTACTTTAATGCTTACATGAAAAACAATTAAAAATACGTATTACAACAATAATCATCACTCGTCTTTGAGAATTGATGCCTCTCGACTTGAACCATCCTATAGAGAAACCTTCATCTCTTCTTCCATACTGAACCATCCTATAGAGACCTCCATCTCCTCAATAGTGTATTCCCCAATAATCTAGAAAAACAGTTTGAGTACTGAATTTATTCAGAAGTGAATTATACAATCAAATTAACCTATAAACTTATATTCCTCTCTGCACAAGATACCACCAACTTATAATAAATTATAAGTAATCAAATTAGTAATATATTTTTGTGTCGCCTTATACATAAAAACCACCGATTTAAAAATATATTAACCTATTCTATAATTAATTCTTCATTTAATTTTTCACATTACACTTGTTCCAATAACATACTATAACTTCAACTCATACCACAAACTTACGACATAAAATCAATACTATATCACAAAATCAACACGATATATATCGCCATTAATATTTCTAAATTCACTGGCCTCCCAAGATTTTCACCGCCACTTTTCAACCTGACAAGAGTTATAACAACCAAACCAAACTTAAAAACACCATTCTGCTCTTGAACCCACTTTTCAACCTGACAATAGTTACGACAACCAAACCAATCTTAGAAACACTATTCTACTATTGAACCCAGTGCACAGTACATTGGAATCAGCGTAGCAAACCTCTAGAAATAGTCGGCCCCGAGAAGTGTTTCCGGTCCAGCAGAAGTGTCATA
This sequence comes from Pinus tabuliformis, assembly GCA_031772625.1. NCBI lineage: Eukaryota > Viridiplantae > Streptophyta > Pinopsida > Pinales > Pinaceae > Pinus > Pinus tabuliformis. The sequence goes on from CM062815.1 coordinate 521,623,118, forward strand.
GATGTTCAAATAGTTATTTTTCCAGTTTGCCATCGCTCATTCCAAACTCGGCCACCAAGATAACCTCGGTGGTGAGTTTGTCCATACATGTGATCTCATTTCACAAGGGCCCATTCATCTACCAATTCTTCGGTAAATTTACACACGGTCTCAACAGAGGCCTTGAGCTTCTCCATATTAAAGGCAGCCACAGCCATTTGATGCTGTTAAGACCATCATTAACAACACACACGCCTTTCCCAACCACAAACGACGAGAAAATGAAGAAATGAACAGTCGTATCCGGCAATGACTTTATGACTGACGGACTTTTATTACTAATAAAATTTCATATTGAGAAAAAAATGGAGTGCTGTTCGCTGATTTCTACAGACCGTGGCTAAATCTGGTTGTTGCCGTCATGGTGAGAAGCAAATGACAATCATCACCCTTACTGTGCGGTCTGGAAATCTTCAGCTTTATTTCGTTACAGCTGCGTCGCTTCTGCGATGTAAATGCCCTTGTGACCAGAAAAATCAACTTTGCACAGTGCGGCAATGGGGGAGAAATGGAAAAGATATAGAAATACTTCACAGCAATGCTCGGTAGCACCACGTTCCACAGGCTCTACAGCTCCATGAACAGTATTGCAGCAACACAAAATTTTTCTACCGTTCAGCTCTAAAAAATTGTTGTATACAGACTTACCCACGCTGCAGTTTCCACCGTCCAGCTGTAAACCAGCTGTAAAAAAAACTGTTGCATACAGATTCACCCGCACTGCAATTTCCAGAATTGATCCAATGGCAGCTACTATTACATATAAAAATAAAACAAATTTGATTAACAATAAACAGTTTACACAACACAATCCCTAACCTAATCTATTTGTAAAGCGATAAAATTAAGGTTCTCTCACCGGCCCTTTTTTAAGTCAAGCCTGGCTCTAATATTATGATAGAAAAATTGAGAAAGATCGGATAGATTGTGCACACAACAAATCACATTTAATATTTTATTAATCACAAAATTCACATACATATAAGATATAAATTATTGATTTTGATACATGTAGAGCAAAAGGACTATGACTAAACACTTTCTCAATTAACTCCTTGTAAATCCTAATAATAACTATACCTTACATAAAAAACATTATTTCCAACATTTCACCATTTTAGTAAATGAAATGCAATTTTCCATAAAATTAGATAATAAATAATATATAGTTTACTTTTCTTCTAGCTGCATATTTCTGCTGAAATGGATATTCACTTCTCGAACAAGGCTGTCTGAGGCTAGTGTAGCAGACTTAAGATTATTAAACTTAAAAAATACTTGTATAAATAAATAGAAGCACATTTTCCTCTCCGCAGGGAGCAGAATTCGTTTGTGTCTCTTCGTTCTTTGTAATTCTCTTTACCATTTTCTCCGTTTTCGTTGTTTTGTATAAATAGAATTAAACACTCGTTCCTCTCGGTAGGGGCAATTTTTTTCGTGTCTCTTGAGCTTTGTCGTCGTAATTTTCTTTTCATTTCCATATTATTCGCTTATAAAATGCCTAAACATGAAATTTCTGAGTACGACATTGTGCTCATGCTAAAGTCAGTGAAAGTTAGGCATTTTTAGTATGTCTTTGTTCTCATGCTAAAGTCAGTGAGAATAACGAAATTTACATAAATCTGCTCTTTTTTTGGGTTAGGAAGTGTTTTGTTTTGCCAACAAGCTATTTTGTTGAGTTTTTTCCTGGGAAATTTGTTATCAAAAATATATTAAGGAAACTTTTGCATGACAACTTTGTTGGCCACCCATTCATGGGGATTTTCGGGTCGACAAACAAGCAAAAGTATGTAATTTGCTAATATATTTGGGTGTTTTTTCATATCCAGTAAGGTATTTGTGTGAAGCATTAACATATCTGTTCTTGTATTTTGGCAAACCCGGAATTTTTTTTCCATTATTGAAGAAAAAATTGGTTTAACTTTTTTTTTTTCTTTTTCTTCTATTTTTTTTTTAATTTGTATTTGTGAATCTAAACCATTTGGAGTTTTTTTAAATATATTTTTTTTGAAATAAATAGCCATTTAGACACCCAAATTGCACTCAGTACACAGATTTTACCCAAAAGTAGAAGAAGTCACTGTAGTTTAGGTTTTAAAAATTGATTTATTTTATTGTTGTGGTAGGAATATTTGTTTTGTTAAATGTGAAAAAGTGGGTATTTTCCATTAAATGTACTCACTTTAAAGTGAAGATTTAGATTTCTTTTATTTGTTTAAATAATTTAAAAATTATTTATTATGAAGAAGGTAAAATCAAATTTTTAAATATATATGAAATTGCTGTTGGGATATAGAAAGTGTATTTTTGAAAAGGAAAAAGTCAAAAAAAAATTGAATATCAAAAAAGTAAATTTCAATTTTGTTTAAAAAAAAAAATAATTTTAAAAACTTATTTTTTGAATTTGTAAAATTGATTAATGAGAAAATTATTTTTTCCAAATTTAAACAAAATTTAATTTTAAAAACTTATTTTTTGAATTTGTAAAATTGATTAATGAGAATTTTTTTTTTTTTCAAATTTATTTTATAATAATTAATTGTAAACATTATTATTCTTTTTATAGATTTTAAAAACATTTTAAAATAAAAATATATCTGAAATTCGTGAATACCTACTTACAATAAAAACCTTTTAATGTGAGAATAGAAATTTTTTATTAAAATATACTTTAAAAAAATATAAATCTTATTATTAAAAAATTATTAAAGTCCGTTAGACTATCACTTTTTAAGATTTTTAAATTATATATTTATAAAATATCCCTTTTGAGGTGTAATTTATTTGCATAAATCATTTCAGTTAGATTTCCTCAGTATTTTTAATAATTTGTAAATTATATTATAGTGTATATTTTTGATAATTTGTAGGCATGTATCTATATTAATATAGATATATTAATTTAATAAATACTAAAATATTTTAGGATTCAGCATATTATTTATATATGAGATTATTTTGTATCGATTTCTTATTTTTAATGTAAATATTATAAATAGATGTAAAATATAATTTAAAATATTTTTTTGTGAAGAAAGGTAGGTAGGATTATTTATGAGAAATGATGATTTATTTTAAAAAGTACTTTATTCTAAGGAATGCTTTAGCAATTGTAATTTGAGGTATGTATCTTATTTATTATATAACTTATAATATAGTGCGTATTTGTAATAATTTGCAAATTATAATATAGTGTTTTTTTGGTAATATATATATATATATATATATATATATATATATATATATATTAAAAATATTTTAAGATTTAGAATATTGTTTATATATGAGATTACCTTGTATCGATTTTCTTTGTTTTCGTATTTTTTTGTTTTTAATGTAAATATTATAAATAGATGTAAATATAATTTACAATTTTTTTTAGGAAAGGTAGGTGGGATTATTTATGGGAAATGATGATTTATTTTAACAAGTACTTTATTTTAAGGAATGCTTTAGCAATTATGATGTCCCCAGTAATTGTAAATATTTAATTATTACACTCGATATTATTATTATAAATTTCTAAATTTATTATTTTGATTAATCTATGCATGAAGCCAATGTCTTGATGATGTCAATCATGTAACTCTCACATGCTAGTTAGGATAGGCGGTTACCTATACCTAACTACTTCCTTGAAGATTTGTTCTCAAGGAAGAGATCAGGAGGGTATTCGTACCCGAGATCAAGAAAGAAAAGAAAGATGAAACAAAGGATACTGTGCTGATATGTCGGATGAGTTCATAAAGCTAAGTCTGGTTAAGACGAGATAGCCGTGACATGTTAAGACCGTCAGTCTTAAAGGACACATCCTGCATGTGAGTAAGACTAGATAACTGTGACATGTTAAGACCATTAGTCTTAAAGAAAAACATCCTACATGTGAGTAACAACTTGAGGGGAGACTCATGCTTGAAAGTTGGTCTCAAAGATGGGAGGAAATTCGGAGAAAATTCAGCAAGTTATAGTCGCATTAGGACTAAGAAGTGAGATGATAGAATAGCTACAGAAATCAGATACATACTTCTTTTTGAAAATTAAATGAAATGTTGTAAAGACATGACTAAATTATTGTAATAGAGACATATATTCTGTTTGGAAAAGATTAAATGTGATAATACATTAAAGGCCTAATTATTACCAAATAAAGTATATAAGCAGCATGTTAGTTATTTAACATAAATTAGTCTAGCAAAGGAAATTCTAAAAAGACAAAGTAAGATCTGTAATTAGATTAGAAAACATTCTTTAGGAGAATCCATTTCAGAAGGTTATACAATATATAACTCCTTTAGAAGCACTAAACCAGAAACAAGAACTCGTCAAAATTGTCTTGGAAACTTTCAAATGAAGAGGGTTACTCTTCTGGAAATTAACAAATACTGCTTATAGACAACCTAGGTACATGAAAAGAAAATGTAGGTTATGACTCTTTTAATACTATGCTAGCTAGGAGAAAATGCAAGAAATAAGCGTTAAATTAAACTCTAATGCAAAATCAAGCCTATCGAATTATTCTGAACTGAAAATCACAATAAATGTTAAGGTAAAACAAACAAGTTTCATTTTAAAGAAAATTCCTTTCGAAAAGCAATTGAATCTCAAACCTAAGAATTTAAACCCCAAACGAGCATGGGTCTTCTGGGTAAAACATAGAAAAGACTCTACAATGAAATTTTTAGATAATTACACTAAATTAATATGGACTAATTATATTTGGGACATATGTAGAAACACTGAAACCACATGCAATTACAAATACTGGAAAAAAATGGTACGAAATCTATAAACAAATTCAATATCATAATAATGGAATATGGGTAGACAACTAATGCTTTCTTAAATAGAGAAGGAAATCCAGTTTGGATGAACATCATAAACATCTGCATAAAGAAAAGAACTATGCAAAGGTAGAAACTGTTCCATCCAAATGCGCAAACCATATATTTAGATAAGGCTCATAAATTATAAAAAAAACGAATATGAAATCGCCATTAATATAAGCATAAACATGATTTAATGTACAAAGGAAGGTTTCAAAACCCAATTCAAGCTATACACTAGAATCCTAGAATGATTGGAAAAATGACAGCTCTAGGTTCTTAACAAAAGGAAAATACAGTCGTAAGACATTTTTACATAGAGTAAAAAAAATATATGCCTCAGCAAGATATAAGTCTGAAATTAATCTAACTGAAGAATAACTTAAAGAGATGGCATGATAAATCAAAACCCTTTATGTCTCTGAAACTCTTCAATTCAGATATTTCATAGAGCACACCCCCGCTTCACATTACCTAGTGTGAGGACGGAGCAGTAAGTCTGCAACGCTCAGACTTGGGTGAGGAGGCAGGAATCCATCCCTCTCAGGCATGCCCGTGCAGTGTGAAACCCTCCAGCGGAACCTAACAATACAAATGAAACAGTTTGTTAAGAAAATGAATAATGAATATATTGAAGTGAAATATACCAAGGATAAGGAAAAACCGGTTACCTAGGCAAGATTGTTGCAACAAAGAAACTCCTTTTGAAGTGGTAAGTGCTAGAATGATATTTGAAAACCTAATAGATGGATGTATAGTCATGACAAAGCTATTAAGGGATCAAATAACTTTGTCAACAATATAGAGAGGCAGAAGCAAATACCTACGTAAAACATTGAAGCCATGGATAGAACCTGGAAGGATCTGCCAGATAGAGAGGAAAATGCCAAACCACTCTGTGAAATAAATGCCAAAGGAGATAAGGTTGCAATATAATCCATCCTATGGGATCACCTCCTAGAGGACTGTAGATGAGGTGAGCATCCCGAGATGATGCCTAACAGTTGGATGGCAGTTGGAAGAACCCAAAATCTCTAGTCCCACCAACTCTAGAGGAAGGCCAAGTTAAATGTATTAGTTGTTAGGTATGTTAAACCATGGAATTAACCATAGAGGCATAACTAAAGGCTAACAGTGAAAACATCGAAGTGTATTGAATATTGTATTTGAAAAATCCAAAGTTAAATTTTTCATGTATAGTAAAGCATCTATACCCTGCGTAAATGCTTGTACCTGGTAAATAATCCTTAGAATAAATGTGTGAGGTATAATCCATAGAATATTTATTAGTCATATATGAATTCATTTTATTGTTATTATTATAGTGATTTACATAATCATATTATCTAGAGCTATGACAAGTGGTATCAGAGCGCTGAGCTTCCAAAATTGAGACCTCTGGAATGAACGAATAACAACGTTTGTGATGTGCAATGAGAAAGAGGGAAAAACAACCATCGTGAGGAGGAATGGACTTATACCACATAGATCCATGGTAGGAACATGACCAACATCATCCTTTCCAGAAGCCAATCCTGAGGTATGGGTAGAATTGGGAGAGGAGTTGTTTAATACCAACACTGCCATTTTTGAAAATGTACAAGAAATAAAGGATGAAATGGCTAGGTTAAGGGTAGACAGTGAAACGCTGATGCAAAAACAAGAGAAAATTATGAAGAGTTTGTGTAACAAACAAAATCAATGGCAACCAATTCCCAGTCCTGAATAGCGAAACATGACTAGAGAACTGGAATTCAGAAATGAAAACTCAAAAATAGAAGGGGTGAAGAAAATCGAGAGGAGGAATCCAATAATGTATCAGATAAAAAAAAACGACAAAAAATTGAGCTGCAAGGAGAGCTTCAAAAGATTAAACCTCACTTCATTGATGGTGAATAGGAGGAATTTGTTGAAGCCTTGCTTATCAACATGAATAAGTATTTTCAATTGTATGAATATCATCATAATCTAAAGGCTCGCTTATCCATATATCATTTGCAAGGAAAATCCACCTTGTGGTGGGAGGAGGTGAAGACAATACATGTAGTTAATCAGAGAATGTAACTTGGGAAATGTTTCAAAGATATTTTAAGGAAAAATATTTAACTGAAATATTTTACGATGAGAAAGTGAAAGAGTTTCATGACCTTCGACTGGGTCAGTTATTTATAGACGAATTCATAATTAAATTCACATCTTTGTTGTGATATGTTCCCTACATACGGGAAGAGAAATAAAAGGTGCAGAGATTTATCAGTAGATTTCCAGTATTCATGAAGGGACGTCTCGAATTTGACAAGCCGAAGACCATGAATGAAGTTATATGAAAGGCTCGTATATGCTATCAATAAAATAGAATAAAGGGTGATGGAGGAAAGAGATGGTTTGATAAAAAGGGAATTAATTTTTCCTCTGGCTGCCGCAAAGGAAATAAGACTATTAGAAGCAAAGGACCCCATAAAGGTTAACCAATCAGAAATATGAATAGAAATCAGGCAAGAGTTAAATTACCAAGTGAGACCAAGACAAATGAGCAATTTGAAACAACTGAAGTGGAAATAATGGCTAGACCCCTAGTACAGTGTTGGGGATGTGGAGGACCACATTATGTTAAAAATTGTGCATACCGTAAGGGAACTAAAAAAGTTGTACAGATTCAAGAAGCATCAATGGTGGGAAAAGTGGCGAGGGTTATTCCTAAAATCAACTCTGCCCTTAAAGATCATTCTGTGGAATACTAACCAACAATGGTATAATTTGAAGGTAAGATCTCTGACCAAACTATATATATTTTGATTGATTCGGGAGCTACTTTGAATTATATAAATCCAAAAGTGGTTGTGCAATGTCATTTACAATCTGTTAAATTAAAAAACCCTTGGCTAGTACAACTCGCCACACAAGAAAAGAGAACAGTGCTGGTTGAAGTCAGCAATTTTTCTCTAAAGCTAGCAGGCCAGCCTATTATGGCAGACATGAATGTCTTACCTTTAGGATCGTATGATGTCCTAATAGGCATGGAATGGCTGGAGAAGCATTGGTCCCTCATTAATTGTAAAGACAAAACTATTAATTACATGGATGAAGAGGGTATGAGACAAGAAATTCAGGGCATACAAATACCATTGAAAATAAGACTAGTAACAACTTCTCAATTAGCAAAATGTATTCGAAAAGGATGCTAGATTTATGCAATACATGTGGGGCATATCAATTCAAAGGAAAAATCTGGTTCTTTAGAAAATAACTATGGTACAAAATTTTCTAGATGTATTTCTTGAGGAGATTCTAGGAGTACCTCCAAAAAGGAATATAGATTTTATAATCGAGATAATCCTTGGAGCTGCCCCAGTATCCTGAGGCCCTTATCGCATGAGCATACCAGAATTGACTAAATTGAAAATGCAGTTACAGGAACTTCTTGATAAAATGTATATATGACAAAATGTCTCACCGTGGGGAGCTCCTTTACTCTTCGTCAAGAACAAAGATGGAACCTTACGAATGTGCATGGATTACCGATAGTAAACAAGTTGACAGTTAAGAATGAATACCCTTTGCCTTGTACTGAGGAATTGTTTGACCAAGTAAAGGGAGTGACCATGTTTTCGAAGATTGATCTTCACTCAAGGTACCATAAAATTAAAATAAAGGAAGAAGATATATCCAAAACAACCTTTAGAACTTGCTATGGGCATTATGAGTTTATTGTGTTACCGTTCGGGCTAACTAACACTCCTGCAACATTTATGTGTCTAATGAAAAACGTTTTTCATCAATATTTAGATAAGTTTGTACTGATATTTATTGATAATATATAGATCTATTCCCGGAATATAGAAGAGCATAAAGAGCACCTACGAATTGTCTGGAAAACCTTAAGAGGGTATCAGTTCTATGCCAAGTACAACAAATGTGATTTCTTTATAGAAAAAATTCAATATCTAGGGCATATCATTACCAAGGATGGGATTGCTGTCAACCCAAAGAAAATAAAATCCATAATGGGATGGCGAGTACCAAAGAATGTAGCTGATATAAGATCATTCACGGGTATGGTCAGATACTATAGGAGTTTTGTTGAAGGATTCTCCAGGGTGGCATACCCCATTACCTCTTTGCGAAAGAAAGGGATAACCTTCACTTGGACCACAGACTACCAAAAGAGTTTTGACCAGCTGAAGCACTTGCATACTACCACACCTATTTTAAGTATTGTAGACCCAAATAAAGAATACATCATTTGCATAGATGCCAACAAGGAAGGTGTTGGCAACGTGCTAATGTAAGAGGGAAATTTTATTTCTTATGAGTCTTGGAAACTTAAAGAGAATGAACACAAGTATTCAGCTTACAATTTCGAGCCGATGGTAGTAATCCATGCATTAAAAAATTGGCGACATTACATATTGGGTAAGAAGTTCTTATTAATGACAGATCATCATAGTTTAACTAACTATTTCAAGCAACCTACTGTGAATGCTAGACAAGCCCGCTCGGTCAATTTCCTGAGTGAATTTGGCTTTGACATCAAGCATTTAAAAGGAACAAAAAAGCGAGTCATAGATGCCTTAAGTCAGAAAGTAAACTATATTTATGAAGTCTCTTTTAGTGAAGTACATACCACTTTTAAAGAGTAGATTAAAGGAGTAGCAATATAGGACCTTGAATATAAAATTCTATGGGAGAAAGCTAAAATTATGAACAACAAAAAACAACAACTGAGATATGAGGTAAATCAATAAGTTGTGTTTATTTACAGAGGGAGAATGCATGTACCAAACTAGAAAAATATTAAACAATTATTTTTAGATGAATACCATAAAATTCCTTGTGCAGGCCATCCCGTATATTAGAAATGAATCACTACACTTAGAAAGGAATATTTCTGGCCCAATATGAAGAAAGAGGTGGCTGAATATTTCGCTCAGTGTTTGGAGTGTCAACAAGTGAAAGAAGAACAACAACACCTAGCTGGGCTACTCCAAACATTTCCTATTCCATGGAAATGGAAAAATATTTCCATTGATTTTATTATAGGATTACCTAAGTCTAAAAGGCAAAATGAGTCAATAATGGTGGTAGTAAACAAGTTGATCAAGTCTGCTCACTTCATACCAGTACAGTCTACTTATAAGGCCATTCAAATCACTAACATATTCATGCAAAATATTTTTAGACTACACAAAGTAACAAAGGTTATAATTTCCGACCGTGATGTAAAATTTACATCAACTTTTTGGAAAGACTTATTTGGAGTTTTAGGCACACAACTACATTTTAGCATTGCCTATAACCCTAAAAAGGATGGGTGGACTAAGAGGGTGAATCAAATAGTGGAAGATATGCTACAGAATTATGTAATGCAACAACCTTCTAAATGGGAGGATTATATACATTTGGTGGATTTTGCTTACAACAACAGTTACCATACATCCTTGCAAATGAGTCCATTTGAGGTATTATATGGAAACAGGTGTAGGAAACCATTGAGTTGGGGCAGCCCAGGGGATAAATTATTGTTGGGTCCTGACATGTTAAAACAAATGGAAGATATGGTTGAAAAAATGCACTCAAATTTAAAGACTGATCAAGATTGACATAAAAAATTTGCTAATCAGAAGGGAAGTTTTCGGGAGTTTCAAGTGAGAGATGATGTTTACATTCATGTGTGAGCCAAGAAGAGTACTTGACATTGTGGTGGGTGTGCTAAATTAGCACGCTGATTTTGCAGTCCTTTCCAAATCCTGTCCCGAATTGGACTTGTGCCTTATAAGCTTGCTTTGCCTAGCCACGTATGTGTGCATAATGTTTTTCATGTTTCTTTGTTATATATATACATATATATATACATATATACATATATATATACATATATATATATATATATATATATATATATATATATATATATATATGTATATGATCCCAACCATATAATCAATTGGCAGGATATACAGGTAATTAGATTATTCATAAGGGACATAATGTACTATAAATAGTTCCCAAGGCACACTCCCAAAAGGAAAGAGTTGATTATTTTTATTATTATTATTATGTGTAGGTCAAATTGGAAGGCGAGTTCTTGGTCAAACCCTAGGTATAATCAATCAGATAGAAGTAATGTTGCAAGGACGAGTTATCACCCAAGTTAAAGTGCAATGGCAACACTTTGGGCTAGAGGAGGCCACCTTGTAGGACGAATAGGTTACGAAGGAGACTTTTCCAAATCTATTTGGAGTAGAGAAACATCAAGATGATGTTTAATATTAGGGGGGAATATGGAATGTCACCAGTAATTGTAAATATTTAAATACTACATTTAAACAAACTGGATACTATTATTATAAGTTTATATATTTATTATTTTGATTAAGCTATGCATGAAGCGAATGTCTTGATGATGAAAATCATGTAACCCTCACATGTTAGGTAGTTAGGATAGGTGGTTACCTATCCCTAACTATTTCCTTGAAGATTTATTCTCAATGAAGAGATCAAGTTGGTATTCGAACCTCAGATCAAAAAAAAAAAAGATGAAACAAAGGTTATCGTGCTGATATGTCAAACGGGTTCATAAATCTAAGTCTAGTTAACACTAGATAGATGTGACATGTTAAGACCATTAGTCTTAAAGGAAAACATCGTACATGTGAGTAACATCTCGGGGGGAGCCTCAGGATTTAAAGCTGGTCTCAAGGTTGGGAGGAAATTCGGCAAGTTATAGTCGCATTGGGACTAAGCAGTGAGTCGATAAAATAGCTACAAAAATCAGATAAGTAAAGGAAAATGGCATCACTAGGTTCTTAACAAAAGGAAAATACAGTCGTAAGGAATTTTTTTTCTTAGAGTTCAAAACAATATATGCCTCAACAAGATATAAGTCCAAAAAAATCTAATTGAAGAATAACTTAAAGAGCTCGCATGATAAATAAAAACCCTCTATGTCTTTCGAACTCTTCAATCCCAGGATTTCATGGAGCACACCCACCATTCACATTACCTGGTGTGAGGATGGAGCAGTAAGTTTGCAACCCTCGGAATTCGGCAAGGAAGTAGGAACCCATCCCTCTCAGGCATGCTTGTGCAATGTGAAACCCTCCCGCAGAACCTAACAATCCAAATGAAACAATTTTTTAGGAAAATTTATAATGAATATATTTAAGTGCAATATACAAAGGATAAGGAAAAACTGGTTACGTGATCAGGACTACTGCGACAGAGAAAATCCTTTTGAAGCGGTAAGTACCAAAATGATCTCTGCAAACCTAATAGCCGGATGTACAGTCATTGTGGAGCTATGAAGGAACCGAAAGAACTTTGTCAACAAGATAGAGAGGTAGAAGCAAATACTTGCGTAAACCCCTGAAGCCATGGATTGGATATGGAAGGCTCTACCGGATAGAGAGGAAAATGACAAAAGACTTCGCGAAGTAAATGTCAAAGGTGATAAGGTTGAAATCTACACCGTCAAATGGGGTCACCTCTTGGAGGACCGTAGATGAGGTGACCATCCTGAGATGATGCCTAACAACTATATGGAAGTTGGAAGAACCCAAAATCTCTGATTCCGCCAACTCTAGGGGAAGGCCAAGTTAAATGAATTAGTTTTTAAGTATGTTAAACCATGGAATTAATGATAGAGGCATAACTAAATGCTAATAGTGAAAACATCGAAATATATTAAATAATGTATGTGAAAACTCCAAAATTATATTTGTCATGTACAGTAAAACATTTATACCCCATGTAAAAGCTTGTACCTAGTAAGTAATCCTTAAGATAAAGGTATCAAATATACTCCATAGAATATTTATTACAATCATATATGACATCATTTTTTTTATTACAGTGATTGACATAATGAAATTATCCACCAAAAAAAAAAAAAAAATTGCCAACCATGCTTAAAATTTATTTCAAGGAATGTTACCCATTCATTGTGAATATAAAAACCATAAATATGATTTATAATAAATTCAAAATAATTATAATAACTTATTTAAATTTTATTATAACATTATTATTCAATTTTAGCATATAATTTTCACCTTCAATGAAAAAAAACTTTGGCTAACCGATTTTTTTAAGGTGTTAATTAAAAATATTGTAATATTTGATTTTCCATTCAGAGTATTTGTATTCAAAATCATTTAAATAATTATAAACTTTTATCATTATTCTCTCTTCTATGTGCAACAAGTTTAAAAGGATATGTTATATAACTCGATATAGAAAGGTTGTTAAAATGTAATTGTGCTCAACTTTAATATTAATGAATGTAATTTATATATATATATATATATATATATATATATATATTATATTTAAAACTAAAATATAAAATTTTATTTATAAAATATAATAATATAATTATTTCAACTTAAAAATAAATATTATAAAATATTTTGTAAATTAATAGTAATAATTTTTAAATAATAAAACATATTTTTTTAAAATAATATTTTGAAGAAAAAAATACAATAATAATAATTTTAAAGAATGGATGATCACTACTCAACTATAAATATTGGTAAAGCAATAATAAACCTAATAAAGATTGAAATTTTTGGGTTTTATATTTTCAAATATAATGGAGTTTTAAATTTAATAATATATAAATATTATTTAAATTTTAGAAATTATATATAGTTTATATAAAATTATATTACAAATTTAAATACATAATAAGGATGATAGAAATTAATTGACATTTATTAGTAATTTTTTTCTTTATGATTGAAAAGAAGAACATATGTGAGTAAGAGTTGGGAATTTAAGAGAAGGTGTTTTTTATTTCTAACCATATCAGTATCACAAAGCTCTTTGATCCCAAAGTGTTTTGGGAACTAACCAATGTGTGATTTTACTGCGAAGCTTATAAGAATTATTTCTTACCTTGGAAATATTCATTTTCCTCTTAGCATCATAAGCCATAAAGGTAATTCTAGTTATCAAGATTCTCGTTGATTACCTCCTTACAATATGTTAGCTTCCTTTTTGTTTTATGATTTATCCTTAAATTTAGAATTAATAATAATTTTAATATTATCGTTATTCTCCAAGATGATATACTCCTTTACCTTCAATGATCTAGTCAATACTGGGCATCTTAGTTAGAGGGTGGGGTCTTTTCTAGAGTTACAAGCAATTTTGGGGGAACCTCTTGGCTTCCATGTTGTATAGATTCTTCTTATAAATGATATACCTAATCATAACCATGCTTTCAATAGAATAAATGTTGACTACAATCAAGAGGATAAGGTAGAGATTATTTCCTCAAATCTTGAGGTTGTAGGATATAAATTCCTTTTGGATCAAATCAATCTTCCTCCACGATTCTCTAGAAAAACTACAATCCCAAACCTCACACCCATATAAAATAATATGGGTGACAAGAGTCTCAAAGAGGAACTTTGTTTTACTCTATAACCAAACGTCTATCGACTTATAATTATTTTTAAGCTCATAACAGGCTTTCCAACCCCGAAAAAAGTATTTTCTCAATGTTATAATTTCAATTGAGCTAATGGTGAATGTCGATTCCTAGATACTTGTATGAATTTCTTTTCTCCAACTAGTTATTTTCAAACATGAAATTATCATAGTTGATATTTTTGGATTTAACTCTCATGACCTTAGCCGTGTTGCTGTTAACAAGCATACCCATCATGGAGAAGTAATCCTTGAGGATTTTAAGCTGCTTATCAAGCTTGTCATGGCTCCTAGTTAGAAGTGTGATATCGTCAACATAAAAGAGAAGAGTAATGACAATACCTATGATCGTGAGGCCATCACATCCTATAGCTTCCAAATATTCTTCTGTCTTATCAATGTAAATTCAAAAAAGGGTAGGCGATAGGGGACACCCTTGCTTAACTCTGATATTATATTTAATTTATTCTTACCAACCCTCAGTGGTACTAAGCTTGGAAATAACATTTTCATATAGCCTAGTTACAACAACAAAACTTGAAAGGAACCATTATCTCTTCTACCCAGTTCCATAATTGTGTTAAAATCTTTTCTAAAGTCGACAAAAAAATAAAAGAGTTATTATTTCCAATTCCTCCACAATAATCCTTAGATTAACAAGATGGTCTACAGTTGAGTGATGTATCCTAAATCCAACTCTCCCTTTATCTCTTTTTCCATGGCATTCAAGCCAAACGATAATCTTCTTTTCCAAAATGAGTCCATATAGATTGGATAAAATGTGTCTAATCATAATGGTCGTATAATTAGAGGGAATGTTTTTATCCCCACTTTTAAAGATAAGAACAATAAAGCTTTTTGTTCAAGGCTTATGGAAGCCTTGTTTTACTACCAAATTGAGGATTTTATGTATACTATGGATGAGGATAAACATTCTCATTTTGAGAATTTCAGCTCGGTAGCCTTCAATATCTCTAATTTTCCCATTAGAAAGTCACCTGATCCTAAACTCCCCATCTTCCAAAGAAAATATATCCTCCTTTATAAGAGTGTTCAAAATGGTGCCCATGATGTCTCTTGAATCATAAATATTCTTAAGATAGATATCCCAGTTATTTAAGGGGATCAAATTATTTTCTTTCCTTTCACAAACATGAATATTCCTCCAAGAGTTTCTAGGCTCAACTCTAGAAAATTGAATCTTCCTTTTCCTAAGAACTTTGTACGTATTTTTTTTTTCAAGCTTTACAGATTCAGTAGGAATATCTCTAATTTCTTTCCTAGCAATTTTAAAATCATTATCATACTAAGGTTTGGAAATTTTATTGTTATTTTTATAAGACACCTCCCTAGAGAAATTATTAATGGTTTTGGAATGGATTGTAGTCAAATTGTGGTAGATGTACCCAATGTTATGACTATATGTTAAGAATTCTAAATCCCTTTTCAAATCTTTTAAAAAGAGATCCATTTTACTTCTAACAAAACTAATATGCCTTTAGCTCTTACAATTGTCTTGCATATGGCCCATGAGACAACTAAATTGACATTTACCATATTATAAAGTGTGAAGTAAACCATACCATTCAAAAGTCAAATCCCCAGTAAATCAAACCAACACAAACAAATTAAATAACATATTATTTAATACTAAATTTATATTTAAATATATATAATTTTATATTAATTGTTATAAAATAATTATTATAAAATATATATTTAATATTTAATTTATATATAAATCTTAAATATATCGACCGAGCAGTACGAATGCAGTGAGACCCATTCGTTTGGTCTCGTTACCTCGACTATCAAACGTGGTTCATATATTTAAATGTAAATATATAATATTATAATTTATTTATAAATCTTAAATATACATTTAAATTTGGTTCATATATTTAAATATGAATATACAATTATAAAAACTAAAATTTCCATTTAAATTATACAATATCTTTATCTCATATTTATACTTAAAAACTCAAATACAAGGCTTATTTGAAATATATATATATATATATATATATATATATATATATATATATATATATAAATTTATATTTATATTTATATTGTGTCTACAAATAGCATAGAATCAAAATATTCACTATATTATATAATATTCATAGAGCGATTTGATATAAAAATATATAACCGTGTAATTTAAAATTTGATTTTACCATTTATATAATTGTATTTAAATTATATTTATATTTAATTTTAATAGTAATATTAATATGGTATATGAATACAATTTTAAAAATTGATTTACAATAATAAAAATTATATTTAAATAATAATTACTCATAATTATATTTATTATATTTTTATTAGTAATTAATGATGTTTTTTCTATAATTTATTAGTTGACAGCTTACTATTTTAACTTAATGTGGATGAGAATTTGTTGACATTTTATTTTTATTTTTATTTTTTAATTGACGACTTAGATTGATTGTCAAGAAGATATGCTCAGTATATACTTGGTCTGAATGATTATCAATTTGTTAGAGAGTTTGTTAGGTTGCATTGGCTTTTAATAAATTTTAAAATTTTGATGTCCAAACACCCACCAATTTCTTAGAGGTTTTCAAAATTTTCCTTATATATTGGTTGTAAAGGATATAAACTCTTCAATTCTTATGTTTTTCTACTAAAACCCAAGATTCTTAAGTGTAAAGTAAAATCAAAGTCAATAATAATATTTTTTGTTGCAATAGTTTTTTTTGTTATATATTCATCAATGGTATATACAAATGAATCCTTTGACTATATCAACCACATTAATATTTTTTTTTTTTTAGGTTAAGACTAAACTAAGTACCCACGGGAATTGAACCAGTGACCTATCGCAAGGAGTGCCTTAACAGCGCATCCATTCACCGTCAATCCAAAGCCCGTGCGCAACCACATTAATATTTTTAATGTGGCTATGCTAACTTGTTTATTTATGTTTAAATATAATGCAAATTACTACATATAAAATATCTTATAATATATTATTTAAATTTATTAGAAATAATATTATTGCGTAATTCAAAACATTATATACCAAATTCCATACTATGTGATATGTTAAAAAAGTGAAAGAGTTCTTTTAAACTTTTAACAAGTTTTATTCTATGACTATTAAAATTAGAAATCATTCAACACACCACTTTAGGATAGAAACTAAGCTTTACATCATGCATTGGTAGGAAATTAAAGTGGCAGAGAACATAGTGCATGAATTAACTATAAATACTCAATAAGCAAACAAAGCACTTTCCAAAAATTTAGAAATAAAGATAAATAGAAAATAATTACAAAAATAAATGAAATTACATAATAATTAATGAAAATATATCCAATCTAAACAATTAATGAAAATTACCTAACTTACACATCATTATCTTCCATTGGAGCGGACTCTAGATTACTAGAACATAGTGTCGATAATAATCTACATCACTATTAGATTCAAACTCATTACTTCACAACATACACCAAAAAAAAATGTGAATCAGACTCACCATCTAACATGAGTGTCTTTCTATTTCCTAACAATATCAATTTGTAAATATAAAGACACTTGCTCTCCCACTATTACAACTATTTTATAAGTCCACAAATTATATACCAATTTCTAAATATAGAGACACTTGAGAACTAATGACTCTCCAACTGTTACAACTATTTTATAACTTCATAAAATATAGAAAATAATTTACAATATTGCTACTAATTTCGACAAATTTTGGAATTCTATTGATTTT
This sequence comes from Pinus tabuliformis, assembly GCA_031772625.1. Taxonomy (NCBI): domain Eukaryota; kingdom Viridiplantae; phylum Streptophyta; class Pinopsida; order Pinales; family Pinaceae; genus Pinus; species Pinus tabuliformis. The sequence continues at coordinate 521,641,173 of CM062815.1, forward strand.
CAAAATCATAATAAGCTACATGGATTATAAAGAGTTGCAAAAGATATGTTCAGAATAGTTACTAATATTGTTGGATCCGTACATCCATGGCATATACAAGCGAGATATTTATATTTATAATAAAAATAAGTGCATGCAAGTGGACATAGAAATATTGTCTTCAATAAATAATTAAAAAGCATGACATGTATGTTTTATTATATTTTCCAAAATTCTACATAAATGGTGATGGTCAATTCCCTAATCCATAGCATGTTAAATAAAAAAAATGATCTAGAAATGTCATGCGCTATTTACTCGAATTCCTTTCAACTTGTGGCTTGTGGATTCATAACATAAGAACGTAAAGTAATATCTTGAGTAACGTGTCCATAAATAATCCTTCACTCTTAAGTATATCCATGTCTCTTAACGCTAGTCATATTTTAAAATGAAATATTGAAGAAATGCAATGAAAAACACCTTAATCCTAAATTATAGTTTGATTATATAAGATTATGAGTAGGCATAAATAAATTCAAAAGATGAAAATATATGATCAAAACATAAAAATTATGAGACTCATTATGGATTAAACATAATGTGCGGAAGTTGACAAATAATGCATGTTCACACTGTGATAAATAAAATATGAAATTCAATCATGTAATTCCTTCTAAAACCTAGAAGGAAGGTTAACAATATGAGAGCTTGTAATACATCTTTTTAAATAGAATTTCACAACTCAAAAGAGTAGATATACCAAATTATTCATGGAATAGATGTAACCATTCAGTGTATGATATTATAATCCATTCATTGAGCATAAAAAACATTAGTTAAATAATTTTAGTACCTAACTCCATGGAAAGATTATATAAGATCCTTCAATTGGAAAAGTTACTACCACCAAAGGCATGTAACTTAGTGGTTGATGGAACACGATTGTAAGAATATATATGTTTTGAAGCCAAATAGTGCATAGTACATGAATATTCCCTCTCGTCAACTACTCATAGATGAACCAATAATTTCCTAATGATGACACATATTTGAAACAAAGTGGTCTATGGGAAATACTCTTTGAAATTTGATATCAATGAAATTTTGGGATATTATATAGATAGGGGTAATCTCTTCTTTTTTTCCTATTGGTAAAATGTCTTGTGAACATTAAGTCACTAGTGGTGGTAGGCATGCCCCCATATCTATATTACTAGGTTTCAGTAATGAAGTAAATCCAATTGGATGGTGGATACCCACTTAAAGGGTATGACGAAGCTTGAAATATAATGCTTATCTATTATCCCTTTAAGAGTTAAAGGGTTTCACAACGCCAACAACTATGAAATAGGAGGGGGTGTTTATTAAGTGTCCCTTACCCCAAGGAGGGGTTATTTCTAGATTTATAGCCTATCATTATCAAATGACACACTCATGGTAAGTGAGGTTAGTAATCAATAGGATTACCATGTATTCCATAAATCACACAAGGAAAATTTGTGTGAAGATAGTTGGTCCATCCTTACTTGGATGTATCATTGGGATCCTAGTTTAGATTTACTTAATTGGTGTTTCACTAGAAATTAGTAGGTGGATTAGAGGATTACACCTAACCCCTCAATTCTAGCTAGGCAAATTATTCTTCATGTTATTCTTCTTATTTTTTGTGCATTAAGAGAGTTGGGGGAAATCTATTTGGCATAGAATTAACCCTATTCAAGAAGAAAATGGTATTCATTCGGTTAAGGTTAGAATATTTAAATCTATGATGGTGATGGACCTAGAGAAGGATATGCAACAGATATTCTAAATTATTGTCTAAAGATAATACATATGATATACATAGAGCACTACATGTAATGTCACTACAAGAATTGCTATGAACATGAGATTATGTACAGAGAACATAGTAGGACGTATTAGCTCCATCATGAGACAACAAATAGAAATTACCATAATTTTTATGTCATATGTGGTTTCCCATCAGAAGGAGAACCAAACATGGGATGCTATCCACCATAAGTGTTGCCATAGATAATATTATTAATAATGAAACTCATGGGCCAGAAGTGTTGAAAAGTAAGGAATGGAACCTCTAATGTGATTAGAATATGCGACGTACTTATTTTATCCCAACTCGAGGAACCAAAGAAATCATCAAAGAAATTTTAAAGCCTAAAATTTACCTCCAAATGAAAATGATAAAATAATATTTAAAATGATAAAATAACAGTTACACAATATTGAAGGGAAAGAAAAAAACTACTCTTTTTACTATGCTCAACTCTATTGATTTTTATATCTTCGGTAGGTACTACTATATATCCCTAAGCATCTATACATGTGAAGTCGATTAATAGGTCCTCAAACTTAGAAATTGATTTAAGTATTAAAGTAATTGACTTTTATAAGGTAAAGTAAGTTAATCTAATGAAATGAAAAATTTGTTGGTATTAGTGAATTAGATGAATCTCAACCATTGATTACAATTAATTTTGAGATTTAATCTCAAACATTAATTACCTTGGATATTAAGATTGTTGATTAGTTCAATAAATTAAACTTAAGAAAGGAATGAAAGGACTAGGTAGAAGACACACAATAAAAATCTAGTATGCATAAGACATTGGGAGAAGGAGATCTCAGTTATATAGTGGATAAGGAATTCATTTAAAGTGTATTGGATTTAAGAAAGGTTCATGGGGAATTAAGGGAGATCTAGATGAACCAACAAGATCTATAAAGGGTTTAATTAGCTGGATAAATTCTAGGTTCTTGTTTTATATATTTTCCTTAGTGGGTCATTTTTTAGGAGGGGATGTTGAAATAAGGAATTAATGAGAGGTGGTGTGAATCAATAATTAAGAAACTCTTTTATTTTTATTATTATGATTTTAGTACCTTGTTTTATTCTTTAACTTGTGAGAGAATTCATTCACAAAAACAATGAGCCAAAAATATTTCAGACTCACATGTTCAAACAACAACCCCATGAGCAACACACATTTGACACAATGTTGTTCATGCGGAAATCCAGAGGGAAAGAACCTCCAATTTTGTTTTTTGTTTGTGATGTAAATTAAGAACCCACATAATTACATTTTTTTGATTGTGAGCACCCACTCACAAGAGGGATTGACCCCCTTTGGTTAGAAAGCACCAAATTTCAAAGAGGCACCAACTTCTTCAGTATGCAGGCACCAACTTGCTCTTGCCACTGCTCTACTATTTCATACAATTTTCAAACTTAGAACAAAGGCATACAATTATAGAAGCAAAATATCGACAGTGGTTGTTCACAGATTTGACTTCTGCATTCTTCCTTCTGTGTTCACTTGTAGTAGATCTCCTCTTAATGCTTACATCAAGACTTCCTATGCACTTTGTGTTCACTGTTAAGGGATCTACACATAATGCACTTCAACACTACCTTTGCAATTCTTCACACAGTCCTCATGTTGCACTTTTCGCTGTATTAAATAGTTTCCTCTCAGGCGCTTCAACATTTTTTATTTGATGCACACCTTCACAGCACTACACTCTCACACATATGCTCACATCCCCAATTTTTCCATTGCCGGTGATGGTTTTGTTCCACTGAGGCACTTTGCATGAGAAATTTTCTCCACTCTGTCCTTTAGCTGCTAATATGTAGTTAGGTATGGCATCAGTTGCCACTCTTTTGCCTTCTGATAGTTTCTTGTCACAGTGCCTAAAACAGAGATGGTCCTTACAATTCTTCATAGTTTGATTGCACATAGCTTCTATCTTGAGAAATTAATTCTTAGGTGACCTGTACACTCCTCTAAGAGTCCCATTCTTATTTATCATTCCATAGATATTGATAGTTCACAGAGGTGACCATTTTGTTCCTATTTATCAACACCATTCGTGCACGCAAAGCTGTCGATTGCTTACTTCATGCTCTCGAATTCATCTCTCCTACAAGTGTTGTCCTTCATTTCTTGTTACAAAGTCTTCTATAGGATTAGCTTCTTTTAACTACCAACCCCTCTATGCCTACATTTAACTTCACAGCTACCAATCCATATAGTCTTTAATTCTTTGTACTTCCTTATCAAAGAAAATTTGTATCACAACTTCAGTGTGGTGTAGTGTTTTGATACTGCTCAGTCCCAGTCTCTTTGCTTCCTCTACTGCTGAGCTCCTTAAGTATTTATCCCCTTCAGGATCAAGAGTTGTGACCTGCCACTTAACGTTAAGGTGCTAAGGTGCTTTGTCAAGGTGCTAAGGTGCTTTTTCAAGGTGTTGAGGTTCTTTGTTGTTGCTTCTTGTTATGAAGCAAAAATATATACGTAAAAAAATACAATGTTTATGGCTGAAAAGTAGTAGACAAGAAAAAATAAACTCATAAATTTGGATGAGTCTTAAAAAAGCTAGAGATCTAATAAGACTTTAGGCTAAGATGCCTTTAGTTCTGTAGAACATAAGCTACTATAAATTCTTAAAAATGGCAACGAGCTAATCAAAGCTTAGGATAAAAGGCCTTAAGTCCTCTATAACATAAGTTGTTGTAAACAATAAGAGGAACTAGTAAACAAAATTATGTTTGAATACAAAGAGATATTAGACAATAGATTTGGAGAACAAAAGGATGATTTTATTAAATTGAACAAAGTACATCCAAAACCATGAAAAGGAAAGCTTCTGTGAAATCTCTTGACCATCCTTATCATAGAATACTACAATGTAAACATTCTCATATACAATAATCCAAGAAAATATGAGAATGACAATGAAATGAATCCTTCATGTAAGTACAGATGTGGGTAGCTTGCTTTTTGCAAATAAATAACTATTAGCACTAGAAAAGATAGACAGATCTTCAAACAACAATAAATGAATAAAAAAGATACAAGATACCTATAATATTTTTTGGAATTTCAATGCGGTTACCTAGTTTATCAACCCTTGGTGAAACTAGGTTGTTTTCACCATCAAGATTAGCCTCTGACTTATGAGAAATTGAAATAAGTGAAAAAATAACAACTAGAAACTTATAGCATACCTCTATTTCGAAAATTCTCTATCATGCCTACATAGATCTCCCTTGTTTTTAAAGAGGGCCCAAACAATTCTAGAAGTTTTTCAAGTTTAGAATATTGGATTAATTTTTTTTCTAATCAAGCTGATTAGATAACAAGAGGAGAGTTTTCTAAAGGTTTTGTATAATATTACTTTTAATTAAGGATTTTGAATTTAGTAGGTGGAACCCTCTCTTTTATTATTCGATTAGGGATTATAAACCTTTTCATTTAATGCATAAGTGGATAATAAATGTGACCCATGTAATTTTTTCATTCCATAAAGCCTCAACCACACTAATAATCATAAAATGTGTTATAAAAAATGCCTACTCATAAGCTTTAAACATAACCTCTCTCTCTCTCTCTCTCTCTCTCTCTCTCTATCTATATATATATATATATATATATATATACACACACACACACACATACACCACATTTTCTCATATCAAAATATTATCATGTGAACCCCAATAGCTTGTGTCTCCCTTCATTCTTTGTATCTCCATAAATCATGCATATTTAATGTCTCTTCTCAAAATGAGCCATCATAAATATCCACAAGTAAGAAAAACATCAAATATAAAAAAAAAGTAACAACAAGGTATCAACATGTCTGTTAATATTGAGGATTGTTGAAAACCATACACAAACAACTGTAGCAAAACATGTCAACAAAAATAAAACCTAATGCCCTTTCCTGTGAGAAGGAGTTGACTCCACCTACATTTCCTCTTGATGTTGACGTGATTTTGCTAAATGTGAAGAACCATGAGATGACTCAAAAAAAATAACCTATTCCTTTTGTCTCTGATCACTAATAATAGGTTGTTGGTTGACTTTTTGCTTATATGCTTAACCAACGGGACCAATGAGTATGGTGGGTTGCTTGGACGTTTGATGGACATGGTGAGAGTGTTGTGCAGCAGGAGTAGAAGGTTGTGGTCTTTGATGGGGTGAGTGGATAATGCATCAATAAATATACTTTAAGTCAGGGACATGAGCCTCAGAAGGAGGAGGTTAGGAAATAATAGGCCAATGATAAACTGAAAAAAGTGGTTGTGTTGGGATAGGATTCCAACCATCATTCTCTCGAACAACTAGCGGAGTAGAAGCATGTGGATGAACTAGAATCCTGATATTTTATTGAGGTGGGTAAGGGGGTTGCTGAGGAAATAATGGTCTTTGTGGTTGAGGCTACATTACAGGTTGGTGCTTAGGTTTTTCCAATAGATTCACCGCACGTGTACAAAAATATTGTCTTAAATCTTGAGAATTGGCATCAAAATGAATAAAGCATATTGTTATTTTCTCCCCTCTTACACCCAGATGCTAGTTCCTATTCATTCCTTTTGTGCCCTTATCCTTCCTCAGTTTCTATTGAAAAAACTCACACTTCAATAGATTCATTGGATTACTCATACGCAATGAATGATATGGTATAAATCATTAAATTATGCACAAAACTGGATGTTTGCAACACCAAATAGGAACATAGTTAAAAGAGGAAAAGGAGCAACATTAGTATATATATATTATGAACTTGGTGGTAACAAAGGGATTGATTCAAATCATCTCAAATCTCAATGTAAGGAACAAAGTCCTTATCAAACTCTAGCATAAACAGAAAGAGACACTTGGGCCAACACTATTTAATTGAAGAACATGAGTAATATGTAGAGGATACGATCTTATGAGGACTCACAAGAATCATTTTTGAATTAATATAAGACATAACATAGATAATAGTAAGTAGGTTGGACTGGCTAGTTAAAAAACACACATGTAACACCTTCATAAAGTAAATCGAATAACCAAAGACTTAGTCCCATAGTGACAAATGACTTGGTGGAATAGAGTAATATAGCTTAAATTTTGAGATGTATCATTGTATAAAAGAGAAATTGTGTTGGTACAAAGCTAGGTCCTACAACGTACGTGTCAAAAAATGCCTCAACTTAAGAAAATTTGAACATTTTCCTATGAACGACCTTCACATGGGTTCTTTCCCAAAATCACATGGGTTTAAGGTTTGTTTATTCTTTTAATAGAAAATCATAAAAGTGAAAGTGACCACACTCTTTAATTGGTGTCACAGGTAATAAATAATAGATGAATAGGCTCAATATTTAATGAAATCAAAATGGTTTTATGAACCATTGATTGAGTAATTGAGATTTCAAAACAAATTTGCAGGGAAGGTAATAATAATGATTGGGGGATTTTAATTTACTAAGTCAATAAGTAAACAAAACATGTGAAGTTTATTACAGTAACCATCACTGACCATGATTAAGTCAATTTTTTTTATGCCAAGCGATGTGTGCCCAAGGATTAATAGCCTGAGGGGCTTCGCACTATAGTGAATTAGAGAAATGAATATAGGATGGCAAAGGATTTAAACAAAAATAACTTTGTGTAAGAACAACACTTTTTGCAAATTTATGAGACAAACGTTGTTACCACATGAGACTATATATATACATATACATTAACATACATTAGTAGTGGGGACATGGAAAATAGGGAAAAAAACTAAGATAAGTTCATATTGTTAATGAAATAAAACCATTTCAAAACATACCTGGTGAAAAATAATGTATAAAGTAGAAGAAAATGACAATTTGAATAGCAGACCTGTGCTTTTGAATTTGTACTTCAGATTTTTTATGGATTTCTTCACTGAATTCTAGTGCAGGGTCATCTAGAATGAGCGATAATAGAAGGAATGCAACCCTTTACAGCTAAAGGATAACAAGAAGTGAATTCCATGGCTCAAGGTGGTGAAGGCGATGGACGTAAATGTAGTAGTGAATGGCGGAGTTAGTGGGACATAGGGTTTAACATGCAAGCTTATTCAGTGATTAAAACATAACCCAGTTGAATGATGTTGATGCAACTCATTTGTCATGATTCAGGGGTAAGTCATCATAGGTATAACAAGCTGGACCAATAAGAGTTTTAAAGGATGGGCACATATATGTCAAAGTAACTACAACATGTAAACCAAATTTATTATGAGATCAACAATGCCACCAATTCTAAATACAATGCATAAAGAAATGTTTCAAGCCTTAGGAAGGCCATTTCCCATTAAATTACACAAATACGATAATTTGTATGTAAATTTAATCAAAAACACATTAACTAATTTCCAATAGTGAGCCATAAAGCATGCTAATGTTTTTTTTATTGTGCAGAACTATAGATCATATAAACCTTAAACTTTATAGTAGATTATTCCCACAAACACATTAATCCTTTTATCTCATAACACTGCGAGCTTCTGCCATCAGTAATATATTTATTCACAATGTGAAGTTTTATTCATAATCTATACCATATGTATGCGTGCACTCATCCAAACCATATAATATAAGCTTTCAAAACTTATTCCACATACGTACATATGACATGCCTCATGATGGTAGTTAATAATCGTAGCTTATATATAGCAAAACCTTCCGTCCAAACTATAAGCCCTATCATAAAGTTTAAGACCATATATATAGCCTTGTTACTTGCAACAAAGGAATGCCATACAACAACCCAATTTTTATATGTATCAACAAATGAAAACAACATATGCCATGACGATTACACCTGTGATTGAGATGATCTAAGAAATAACCTTCCAACCACAGTCAAGGAAGCATATTATTCATTTATTTATATTTAGGTGGCTTTCCTCACGTTATAAAACAAATAGGGAGAATAAACTTGTCATTCTAATGGTGTGTAAGCTTATGTAGTGAATATTGGTTGGAGTTCATAAGTTATAATTCAAAGACAAATACTGACTTATCGCCCATAAATTTCCTCTTGGGAGGGGTCTCGCCTACAATTATTGTTTGTTTGTAAGATATTTAGTGAGTAATTTTAGTTATGAAATAACTTGTTGGGGTGTAGTGATGATAGATAATTCCAATGACTTGCAGAATTTTAATTAGTGTTTACTAACTTCAACACCACTCGTAATTTTTGTGACGAATATTTACCAAGTTAATATATAGTTATTTATATATATAGTAATGCAAATGAATGGTTTGAGATTTTTATTTTAATGAAATTTATTTACCAATAATCATTGGCTATTATTGTGAATTTTTTTTTATTACAAGTTAAATATTTTGATGCAGGAGCATCTGGCTGACAAGACAAAGACAAAATGAAGACAAAGACAAAATGAAGGTGGTTTGGTCCCTGAAAGGGACAGAGTAAACTTACTGAATGGATAACATGCTTGCATCTGTTATCTTTTACTTTTATTTCATTAAGTTGTTGAAGTTAAATTAGTAAACAATAATTAGGAATAGTAGGATTAGTTAGAGTCAATGTTTTAAACAGTTCATTTCACCTTTGTAATAATGTTGAACGACAATGAAAAGTTCTGTAAAAAAAATAACTGATGTAAATGATCGGACATAACTAACAACATTTAGTAACAGTTTCCTAACAGTGTTTTTAAGAGAGAAACAAAACACAATGTAAGGTTCGGTTGTTAGAGAAATAAAAAAAAAAGAAGAGAAGAATCATAATTTCTGGGCACATTTCCTATCCAACGTCCCAAAGACCGTCTATTTTGAATGAAATTGCATTCGTTTATATACAGTATAGTTTTTTGGTGATTTTCCTCACAGTCTTTAGACGCGACTGGAGTCATAACGAATTTAGAAATTGAATGTAAGCACACTGCTTGCGAAAAAATCCAAGGAACGTGCAGTGGGAGCCAATCATACAGTCCTCAAGACCACGTACACAATTGAACATCAAAGAGGTGGAACTAGCAAGCCCAAACAAGCAACTAAATTCCAAGATTTCCAGGTATGCGAATGAATAATCAATAACAGTTCCATACTCAATTTAATATAGTCAAGAAACTGGAATTCTGGTTCATATATATATATATACATATATATATATATATATCTTGTTCGAAACAAAAGAGACGAGGACCCATTCGACAAATACATTGTCCATGCCTATGACCAAACGGGGATTTTGAACACTGCACAGGGTTAGAACCCTTGACCCATTGCGGTAACCAGACAGAGAAGGAGCCCAATGTCAATCTACAACTACAAACAGTGACTAGTAAATCATAATTACACAGACCCTAACAGTCATAGCGTAAGGCCGAACAGAAGCAACCAAAAAACAAAGAACGACACTACCCGTGTCCAGTTGGAGCAGCCAAATTGCGAGACGCTGAAACCCTCGAGCAACCATACCTGGAACAACAAACATCAAATGAAATAAGTGCCAACAGTACAAAGAAAAGAGGACCCGAAAGATAAAAAATCAAATAAATCTCAGTTTTTTTTTACCTAACAAAGGCAAGCCGCAGCCGTAACAGTTCCACTAGGTTCTCCTGCTCACGAGGAGCTAAAACATTAGGTAACTGAGGGAAAAGGAACAGGCAGTAAGAAACCGAGAAACCGAAGAAATTTGATACTATATTCTACCAGACCCATGGAAGGTCGACTCGGAACGAGAGGTCTATCACCAGAAGCAGCCCAACCAGGAAATGACCGCTACAACTGTGGGAGGCATAGGCACCAGAACTGTATACCAAGAAAAAGGAACGCAGAGACGCAACAGCTAGTTACCACCACATAACGAATAGTGAAGACTTAGCACAAACTGGATAAGAACTGAACCTACTAGGTTGACACAACCCTTGCCCTAGGAGCGAGAGATATTTCCAGGTCAAAGCCCTGAACTAGGGGGACGCAACCACAGAGTTCCATATCGAAACCGTGAAGAACCACTGAGAGCGCATAGCTCATAGAACTGGGAGAATGAAAGAGTGAGTGACTTGGGCGTGAGTTTGAAAACACCCATACCAAAGGAGGCTCGAGGAATCCCAAGGAGGGACGGTTTTCAAATGACCAGAGACAAGCATACCAATCACAACCCCTATCATTAAATTCAAATGCCAGCGAATCGATTTGTATATAAAAATCTGTTGTTCCTTATTAATTGCAACTATACTAATACACCAAAATACGTTGGAGGTGCATTACGTGGGCTGACCCAATCATATTTGGTGATGGTTATTAATTTTCTCAATAACTATTAAAAAATATAATGAAATCATAATGTAAGTGTTATTGTATTTTTCAAATTTGAGTTTTATTTAATGATTCCTACTCATAAATATAAATGATTTTTTTCATGTACTTTTCAATCAACCCTTGTTACTATAAATTATTTTTAAATACGATAAAATTCCATTAATAATAGCTTCTCCTCAACCTGATAAATTACTTTTTACCTATCTATAATTTTTTTTAACAATATATGGTTACATTTTTTAGATTCTAAACAAAAAACCCATATAGTTTGAGTGGGCTTAATGGTTAAGAGCATGTGTTTCCTCCTAACAAGTGAGAGGTTCAAAACCAGAGGGGAGTAGAGTATGTATGCCTTGGTAAACACAACATTCAAATCGCCCCCAAACAAGGGGTTCTCATACATCAATTTGGTGTGAGACATGTATCATATAGTGTATTTGGGTGTTTCATACACCAATTTTGTTTGAAACATGTATGATATAGTGGTGGGTCTCTTGTTCCCCAAACAACGGGAGCTCATACACCAATTTGGTGTAAAACATGTATCATATAGTGTATTTGGGTGTCTCATACGCCAATTTGGTGTGAGACATTTATCATATATTGTATTTGTGATGATGATCTCACACTATTCTGTTATAGATTCTATTAGCAATAATTCTATTAGCAATAGATAGGGATTAGACTATCATCAAAAGCTTCCCAATGCTTTAAAGTTATGACAATGTTGGCTTCTATTGCACATCAAAAAGCAAGACACACTTGAGTATTTACAATGATGATCTCACGTGATCGCCATAAAATATTCCATTGAAAATAAGTAGAGACTACCATCAAAAGTTTTTCTATACTATAAAATTATGATAGCGTTGGTTTATGTTGCTTTTTAGAAAAGGCATCACAAAGTCAACCAATAAAAAATAAAATAAATAAATAAATAAAAAATTGTCATGAACACAATTTTATTTATCAATATTAAAAATAGGTAAAATAAACTAAATAAATAGAGAAACAAGTTTATTTATAAAAAAAAAATAGATTTAAAATAAATATAAAAACAAATTTATTTCTCAATCTTCAAAATATATAAACAAATTTCAAAAAAATATAGGAACAAATTTTAAAACGAATTTCAGATATATATAAAAACAAATTTCAAACCTTTCTTGTTGTTTGATATGGTATAATAATTTATATAAGGTAAATGTCCTAGCTAACCCATTTTAAACTTCCAAAAATAAATTTCAATTGAAAATGACCAATCTATAAGTCCAAAGTAAGTAATATACCACCAAAGGCCTCGGGGATGATAAAAAACATTTTTTAATAATGCATGTCAAGAGAAGGAAATGAATACGAGTATTCCTCAAGGGCTATTTCTTCATTCTATTTAAAAAAGCCATGACTTGGTTGTATACTATTTGGATATATTGGCAGTCACATATGTGATTTATATGTATTTGGCACACTGAAGGGTTATATGTATTGGTCACAATGAAGGTCACACTGAGGTTTTAGTCCGGTAGTTATTTTGCAAGAGGGTTCTATATATTATAAACATTATTGTAGTTGATACTATTAATTTTAGGTAAATAATTTTGATTGTAATTTAGATTGAATTAATGAATGAAGTTTTTTGTTTTAATAAATATTATGAGATTATATATAATAAAGTTGATGGATGATATTAAAAATTTTAAAATATATTTTTTTTAAATATTCGTTGGTTATAAATTTATGTATAATATGTGATTCTCATTATTTTATTTTTTTACGATGCTGAATATATTGATTGATTTTTTCAAATATATGTGTAATATATGATTGCAATTACTATATATATGGTTAAACTTCACTTTATGTGTAATATATGATTCTAATCACTTTATTTTCTTATTTTATATTATATATATAGATAGATATATAGAATTAATTTATACGATTAAATTTCACTTTTTTTATGGTATATTATTTATGATATCAAATATATTTTTATAATTGAATTAGGGTTTCACAAAGTAGCAGATTTTTATGAAAATATTGGTATGTGTGGCTGCCACTTAATAAGCTCTAAATATTATTATAGTCATTTTTAAATGGGAAGATACTATTAAAAATTTTGTAATTAATAAATAATTAATTATAAATATCTACATTTAATTAAAAAATGTTAGTTTAAACTATATATTAAGATTAAAGATAAATTACATAGTTATGTATAAGATTAGACATTAGAATATGGCTATATAAATAGTTAATACTATGAATGGATGTCAAAGCACCTCAAGTATTTTGGTGGTTTTTGGCATTTTCTCATTTTCCAATAACTCTTATCTCTTCTAATACATGTGTTCTTACCATGTTCTTAATTTTATTCTATTGATAAAATCTACTCATCTTATTTTTGATTAAATTTCAAATTTATTAATTTTCTTCTCAATTATATTTGAATAAATAAAATAAAAAATTTAATAATTTTTCAAACATTTATTACAACGAAAACATTCAAACCATGATACAATTTATGTTCACAAAAAAATTCATCCATCCCACTTTTAGCCACTGATTAAATTGTCAAAATCATTACTCATGAAACATAATTTAAATAAATATAATAGTGACCTAAATTAAAACCATAAATATTAACATCGAGCATTTATATCTTTCAAAAAATGTTTTTAGCTATAAATATTAAATGATGCGCATATGAATGGTCAATGTTTTGACGAGGTTTACATAGTGACACTATGGAATCATATATTTTAAAAAATATTAATATAATCTAATATTTGTCGCATCTATAAATTATATAATTTAAAAAGCAACCTTATATGACCGGCCAAAATAATACGTTCCGAATCGTTCTTTCCCTCCAAACTTAAAAATTTAGATAGCTTCCTAAGTAGGGTTAGAACATGTGCAGGGATGAGTTTCCTTAGTCTATTCCTTTTCCAATCGTGGAACACATTCCCGAATCTATTCCTTTTGCGGCTTACCAGCTCATCGTAATCACAACGAAACAGTACATCGTTTACTCTATAGTCTGGAAAACCTAAAAATTTAGATAGCTTCCTAACTAGGGTTAGAAGATGCGCAGGGATGAGTTTCCTTCCTCTATTCCTTTTCCAATCGTGGAACGCATTTCCTAATCTATTCCTTTTGCGGCTTACCGGCTCATCGTAATCGCAAAGAAACAGTACGTCGTTTACTCCATATGCTGGAAAACCTAAAAATTTAGATAGCTTCCTAAGTAGAGTTAGAAGATGCGCTGGGATGAGTTTCCTTCGTCTATTCCTTTTCCAATCGTGGAACACATTCCCTATTCTATTCGTTTTGCGGCTTACCGGCTCATCGTAATCGCAAAGAAACAGTACATCGTTTACTCTATATGTGGGAAAACCTAAAACTTTAGATAGCTTCCTAACTAGGGTTAGAAGATGCGCAGGGATGAGTTTCCTTCGTCTATTCCTTTTCCAATCGTGGAACACATTCCCTAATCTATTCCTTTTTCGGCTTACCAGCTCATCGCAATCGCAAAGAAACAGTACATCGTCTAGTCTATATGCTGGATAACCTAAAAATTTAGCTAGCTTCCTAGGTAGGGTTAGAAGATGTGCAGGGATGAGTTTCCTTCGTCTATTCCTTTTCCAATCGTGGAACACATTCCCTAATCTATTCCTTTTGCGGCTTACCAGCTCATCGTAATCACAAAGAAACAGTACATCGTTTACTCTATATGCTGGAAAAACATATTTCCGTTGAAATTTGGTAAAACAAAAAAGTTTAGAAATGATAGCATAGGGTTTTAAGGTATTTCAAAATGTGAGAAAAATAAAATAAACGAGGAAGCATTGTTTATCCAACGTATGAAATACCAAAACTTTACCCCCAGAAACGCATAAAAACGAATTAATTTTTTATCTAAAACTCCAAAATAAACGTTTTTATCCTACAGTAAAATTCAACAATAATGATTCCACTTTTACCTGTCCCTGAAATCTGAACGGAAAGAATAATCGCAAAGAAACAGTACATCGTTTACTCTATATGCGGGAAAACCTAAAAATTTAGATAGCTTCCTAACTAGGGTTAGAAGATGCGCAGGGATGAGTTTCCTTCGTCTATTCCTTTTCCAATCGTGGAACACATTCCCTAATCTATTCCTTTTGCGGCTTACCAGCTCATCGCAATCGCAAAGAAACAGTACATCGTCTAGTCTATATGCTGGACAACCTAAAAATTTAGATAGCTTCCTAAGTAGGGTTAGAAGATGTGCAGGGATGAGTTTCCTTCGTCTATTCCTTTTCCAATCGTGGAACACATTCCCTAATCTATTCCTTTTGCGGCTTACCAGCTCATCGTAATCACAAAGAAACAGTACATCGTTTACTCTATATGTTGGAAAAACATATTTCCGTTGAAATTTGGTAAAACAAAAACTTTAGAAATGATAGCATAGGGTTTTAAGGTATTTCAAAATGTGAGAAAAATAAAATAAACCAGGAAGAATTGTTTATCCAACGTATAAAATAGCAAAACTTTACCCCCAGAAACGCATAAAAAACGAATTAATTTTTTATCTAATACTCCAAAATAAACGTTTTTATCCTACAGTAAAATTCAACAATAATGATTCCACTTTTACCTGTCCCTCAAATCTGAACGGAAAGAACAGCCTTCCCCTTGCAAGGAATAAATCTGTCTGGAAAAGAGAGTTGAAAATTCTGATTTTTTGTTTCTTAATCGATCCTCACTCCTCTTCATTTATCTGGCTGCAGCGGGGAGAGTTGAGAATGGAAGATTGGTGGAGTTGAAGCTATTCCTGTCAATGGGCATACGAGCCGTGTTCGTCATCTTACTCTCAAGCAGCAGCGTGTCTTCCTCATATTGATACTAATGAAGGCATTCACATGCAAACGCCGACCAATAAATGAATTTTCTGCAACCCGGTACTTGTATTGATGCCGATGCCCCTGCAGTGGTAATACTTGATGCTCTCTCCACGGAAAAGCCGCATGATTCGGCCCTGTTCGAACAGCTTCTTTAGGGCCGCTGGTGCAGCTTGATCAGACTCCCGAGGATGATTCTTCACTGGCGCTCACTCAATATTGGCAAAAATTCGTAGCCAACATGGGCGACCCAACTCAAATTCTAACCTGTATTTCGGCAGCAAATTCTTTGCTGGATTCCAGCAACCCTAGTTTTCCACCAACGCGGAGCCATCCAAGGACGGAAGCAGCGGGAGGAGGAGGAGGTGATGACCATGAGGCCAGCAGGGTACGTGTTGGTAATATTCAGAAACTGGTGGAAAGGCAGAGGTGAAATAAGATGAAAACGCTTTCTTCAAAACTGATATCGCTACTCCCCGAGGAGTACCGCAAGGTTAGGTTTTCTATATCTGTCATATAAATAAAAGTATTTAAAGCAAAAGAAAAGGGGCAGTGGCTTTACTTGTATTTGCCATTTTTTAAGATGAAACATATTGATAAAAGTGTTTACAGCAAAACAAAAGGGGCAATGATTTTATTTGTTATTGTTATGTGTGTAGACAAAATACACATTATCGGACAAACTGCTGGAAGCCATTAAATACTTTTCTCATTTACAAGACAAGGTAATAGAGGTCCGAAAGAAAAGAGATGGGCTAGAGTTCATGGCCACTGTTAAACCATTTTCCACTAGCTCATGTGTTTATAAAAACCTGCAAGCTTCCCAGGCTCGACCCCGCATTGAACCGGACAGGCTTCAGACAATTAGGGTTGGCAAATTTGGTCCAGGCATTCAAGTCACCATAAACACCTTCAAAAATCAGATTGACTTGTCTATTCTGCTAATGGTTTTGGAAGAAGCCGGACTTGGATTTGTTGATGCTACTGTTTCTGCTATAAATGATAGGGTCTTTATAGCGTTCAGTCCAAGGTTCTATTTCTTAGACGCTGCGAAGTTTATCTGAATTTTTTTCTCAGAGTAGTTCCTATTTCTTAACCTTGCAGCACTAAGATTTTCGCCAATTTGATAGCGCTGTCCTCCACGGGAGAATTGATCAATTGATGAATGACATTCTTCCATAAAATTCGATGATAAAGTAATCAATATAGTTTACTATTCTTGTGGCTGCATATTTCTGTTGAAATGGATATTCACTTCTCGAACAAGGCCGTCCGAGATTACTCTAAAGTTAAGACTACTGTAACAGACTTAAAGCAAACTTGTCTAAATAAATATAAGCACTTTTGCCTCTCTGCGGGAGCAGATATTTTTTTTGGTTGGTCTATTGCGTTCTTAGTAATTCTCTTTTCAATTTTCTCCGTTATTGTTCTTATCTTCTATAAATAAATATATCAATCTTTCCACTCTGTAGGAGCAGAAATTATATACTATGCCTCATGAAATGCCTAAGCACGAAGCTTCTGGGTATGTCTTCGTTCCCATTCTTAAATAAATGAGAATAATTATTTTTTTTTAAGAAGTTTTGTATTTTGAATCCTGTTTTGTTACGAAGAGTATCCAAAGTTTCTAAAATAAGTTACGATTTTTTTTTTTTGGGGGTTTGTTTTGAATCCGGTTTGGTTTGGAAGAGTATCAAACGAAACTTTTGTGTTAGTTGGGTTTGTTTTGAATCCGGTTTGGTTTGGAAGAGTATCAAACGAAACTTTTGTGTGAGAACTTTGTTGGCGTACGGATTTATGGAGAATTTTCCATTAAAAAGTTAAAATCATGTAAATTATTAATATGTTTAGATGTTATTTTCACATTTGCTAACAAAATGGTGTGAAGTGTTATCAGGTTTATTTTATTTTATTGTATTTTCTCAAATTTTGAAAAAGTTTACATTGTTTAGTTATTAAAAAATTTCAGTGTAATTGTTTTATGTTTTTGTTTTTTGAGTTGTTAAGAATTTTTTTAACACATTGCTAGAGCATTTCAGCACAGAAATTGTGCTGAGTATATACCTTCAATTTATGGTTCAACAAATATTTAGAGATTTTTAAGCAATATAAACTATTTGTTTTAAAAAAAAAAAAAAAAAAAAAAAGTTTCTTTGTACTTTACATTATGGAAATGAATTCATTTTACTGTAATCTTTTGTGTGAAATAAATATTTTTATTACATATCCAAAATTTTGTTTAGCCAATTATTAGGAAAATCTTACCATATCCAAAAAAAATTAATTGTTTTACTAAATGCAGATAACAAGCTGTCTATAAATTTAAAATGTAAAATATATACACTATAGAACAGAGAAACCAATAATTAATAATCTAAAAACAAAATCAGAATCAATAGACTAAGACGAGGGATTTGATTTTTCTTTGTCTTAGTCATACATATAAAAATATTAAAAAAAGTTGGTAAAACTATTAAAAAAAAGTTGTCAATGACTTTAATTCTATTTTCTGAAACATATTAATAAAAGTGTTTAAAGAAGAAGAAAAGGGTCCATGATTTTAATTGTGATGGTTATTTTTGCACACAAAATACACATTACGACTAACTTCTAGAAGCAACTAATTACATTTCTCATTTACAAGATAAGCTAATAGAGCTCAGAAAGAAAACATATGAAACTAAAGCCACTGCTAAACCATTTTCCAACCACTCATGTGTCTATGCAAACCTACAAGCTTCGCAGGTTCTAACCACTCATGTGTCTATGCAAACCTACAAGCTTCGCAGGTTCTAACCTCCATTGTACGGGAGAAGCATCGGAAAATCAGGGATGGAAAATTTGGTCCGGGCATTAAGTCACAGTAAATTCTTTGAAGATTCTGATTGACTTCTCTAGCCTTCTAATGGTCTTAGAAGAAACCGATTGAATCTTGACTTCTCTAGCATGCTACTGGTCTTATAAGAAACCGATTTGAAGTTGTATGTGCTACGGTTTTGGCTATAAATGATAGGGCCTTTTATAGCATTTAGTCGAAGGTAATGTGTTATTGTATGAACCCCTTGAGGTTAGATGTTTATCTTGATTTGTTCTCAAAGTAGTTTAAGGTTTTTATTTGTTACCAACCTTGTACATTTTAGATTTTCATGATAGAAAATTGAGAGATCAGAGAAATTGTGTACACAACAAATTATATTTGACATTTTTATTGATAACAAAGATTAGATATATAGGACATAGATTATTGACTCAGGACATAGATTACTGACTTTGACACATCTAGATCAAGAGTATGATTCATACATTGGAAACAACACCTTCTAGATTGACTCTTCCTAATGAAAATTACACATGACATGGAATTATTACTCCAAACACCCTCACTCTCCTTTAATTCTTACATGGAAAACATTAAAAACACATATTACAACAATAATCAACACTCACATTCACTCTGAAATCTTGCACGTGAAGGGCTGGCTCCTAATCTTCTAGTTCTTAATTGATCATTTAAAACATAAGTGCTTCACACCATTTTTGAGAATTGATTCTTCATTTAATTTTTCACATTACACTTATTGCAGTAACATACTATAACTTCATCTCATACCACAAACTTACTACATAAAATCAATACTATATCACAAAATCAACATTATATCTATCACCATTAATATTTCTAAATTCAATGGCCTCCCAAGATTTTCATTGCCACTTTTCACCCTGACAAGAGTTATGACAACAAAACCAATCTTAAAAACACTATTATGCTCTTGAACCCAATTTTCACTCTCACTTTTCAACCTGACAAGAGTTATAACAAACAAACCAAAATGAAAAACACTATTGTGCTCTTGAACCCACTTTTCAACCTAACAAGAGTTACGATAACCTAACCAATCTCAAAAACACTATTGTGCTATTGAACCCAATGCATAGTACATTGGAATCAGTGGAGAAAACCTCTAGAAATAGTCAACCCCGAGAAGTATCTCCAGTACAAAAGAAGTGTCATAGATGTTCAAATAGTTATTTTTCCATTTTTCCATTGCTCATTCAAAACTCGGCCCTCAAGATAACATCGGCGGCCAGTTTGTCCTTATATTTGGTGATCTCATTTCACAAGGGCCCAATTCATCTACCAATTCTTTGGTAAATTTACACATGTTCTCAACAGAGGCCTTGAGTTTGTTAAATCTAGCAAGAGCATGCATATGAAAACATAAACATAGCTATTGAACAAAAATAAGAGAATAATGATTCTAATCCATGAGCTAAACTCTCATTGGGATCTCATATCTTCATAGAAACAATGAATACATTATTATATATCCCACATATTTATAATTTCATTATCCATTATCTGACTAATCTAATATCCCTAATAGTTTGTTGAATGATAAATGACTACATCTATAAATTTTTTGTCCTAATTCTAATAACTTAGAACACAAAATTTGTTGGCTAATTTGTCAGCAATTACATAGCTTTATTTTAAACATTATCCTCAACACTCCCCCTTAATTCTTAATGAGGTGATTCCAAGCATATACCTTAGGTATTCGAACTTCCCTTAGGTAGTACTTTGGTAAATATATCTGCAAGTTGTTAATTTGTTGTACAAAAATTTATTTGAATTTCTCCTTTTGCCACACAGTCTCTTATGAAATGATATTTGATATCAATGTGTTTGGTGCAATTATGAAACACTGGATTTTTAGTTATGGCAATGGTAGACAAGTTATCACAGTAAATAGTTGTCGCATATTTTGGTTATTGTTTTAGATCTATCAATACTTTCTTCAACCAAATTCCTTCACATGTTGTTGTTGCTGCTGTAATATACTCTACCTCTATAGAAGACAATGAAATAGTTGGTTGCTTCTTTGAACACCATAATACTGCACTTGATCCAAGGTTAAATACATAACCTAAAGTGATTTTTCTATCATCAAAAGATCCAACCCAGTCACTATCTGTAAAACCAACCAACCCAAAATTATTTGATGAAGTATACCAAATTCCATAATTTCTTGTTCCGCAGACATACCTCAAAATTCTTTTTGCTGCTCCAAAATGAATCTTACTTGGACTTTGCATGAATATGGAAATCAAGCCTTCTACATGCATAATATCAAGCCTAGTGGTAGTAAGATACAAAAGACTTCCTACCATACTCCTATAGGATCGAGAATCTACCTTTTCAGCTCCATCTTCTACATAAAATTTTTCATTTGTATTCATGGGTGTTCTCGTGGGTTTACAATTTCCCATTTTCCATTTTTTAAGAAGATTTGAAACATATTTTTCTTGTGAAATAAAAATTCCATCATTCATCTGTGTCACTTATATGCCAAGGAAATAATGGAGCAAACCAGAATCAGTCATTTCAAATTGAGTCATCATACCCTCCCTGAACTTTTCCACTAACAAATTACTTGAAGATGTGTATATCAAGTCATCTACATATAAGCACACAATTATTATATCATTACCATTTGAGTTGATATATAATGTGTTTTCATTTTCACTTCTATTAAGCCCCTTTTTCAAAAAATAAGTGTCAATTCTGTTGTACCATGCCCTTGGAGCTTGTTTAAGCCCATAAAGAGCCTTTTTCAGTTTGTAGACTTTGTATTCATTTTCTGCTTCTTCATATCCTTGTGGCTAGTGAAAATATACATCTTCTTTCAACTCTCCATTTAGAAAGGCTGATTTAGTGTCAAATTGATGAACTAACCATTTACATTGTGCTTCCAATGCCAAAACAATTCTGATTGTATCAAATCTTGCAACAGGAGCATATGTTTCATTGTAGTCAATACCTAGTTTTTAGTATATCCCTTTGCTACAGACCTTGCTTTGTGCCCTTGTATTGATCCATCAACTGCATACTTGGTTTTATACAACCATTTCACCCCAATGATTTTTTAAATGATCTATCTCTACAAAGGCATCTTTGTTTCCTGTCATGTAATTGTTGCAACCACTATCCATAAGCCACACCTATTTGGAAACATTATTAGTTGAATTATAAGCCAAGAATAAAGTGCCAACCTCTTCTTTTTCTTTAGAAAAATTAGCTTGTTGTGTTTGTTTTTTCCAACAATTTCTTTCATAATGACCAAATCTTTTACAGTAAAAACACTAAACTTGGGGTTTATTAAATCTTTTACCTTCATCACCTTCATCATTACCTCTCCCTTTGTTGTATGCAGAAAAAAATCTTCCTCGACCTCTGCCTCCTGTGTATGTTTGTCCTTTTCCTCTTCCTATTCCAAAATTTTTATGGCTTTCCTCATGAAAGAAACCACCTTTGTCTTTGAAAATATTTCCTCTTGCTTGAAAAGCTTGCTCAATAGATTTTTCAGAAGATATATTGATTCTTTGCTCATGAGATTGAAGAGACCCCATTAGCTCATTCATAGACAACTGAGTTAGATCCTTAGATTCCTCAATAGCAACAAAAACCCCATCAAATTTTGCAGGCAAACTTCTTAAAATCTTCTCAACGATTTTTTGATCTTTTAAATCTTCTCCATAAGACCTAATTTCATTCACTATACCCATAACTCTAGTGAGAAAATCTTGAATAAATTCAGAGTTTTGCATGCACAAGGTTTCAAATTCTCTTCTTAATGACTGCAACTTAACAATTTTTACCTTATCACTTCCTTGATATGCTTGCTACAAAGCATCCCATGCCTCCTTTGATTTTGTTACTCCAACTAGTTTGGGAAAAATAGAATCATGCACTGCTTGCTAGATTAGGAAGAGATCCTTTGAATCATTCTTAGGATTTTCCTTTGGCTAGTTTCTTTGGTCTTGACTTCAGAGGGCAAGTGTGTGAGAATCTGGTTCTGTATATCCATTCTCTATGAAATCCCACAAATCTTGTGAGAGAAACAATGTTTTCATCTTAATGCTCCAAAAACCAAAGTTCTTGCCTTAAAGCATTGGTATTTGTCACTGAGAAATATTCATATTCTTGGCCATTGCTGCTAACTGTTGAGCACTCCCACCAATAACTTGAATCTTCACAGGCTTCACATAATTATGAAAACTCTTGCAAATGGGTTTCACAAACTTTTGAAACCTCCTGCCAACAACAAACACTTTACATATAAATCAATTCTCTTAACTTAGCTTGTTAAATCTAGCAAGAGCATGCATATGAAAACATAAACAAAACTATTGAACAAAAATAAGAGAAGACTGATTCTCAATCCATGAGCTGAACTCTCATTGGAATCTCATATCTTCATAGGAATAATGAATACATTATTATATAGCCCACACATTTATAATTTCATTATCCATTATCTGACTAATTTACTGTCCCTAATAATCTGTTGTATGATAACTGACTACATCTATAAATTTGATGTCCTAATTCTGATAACTCGGAACACAAAATTTGCGGGCTAATTTTTCATCAATTACATAGCTTTATTTTAAGAATTATTCTCAACCGAGCTTCTCCATATTAAAAGCAGCCGCAGCCATTTTGATGCTGGTAAGTCCATCATTAGAAACAAAAGATGCCTTTCCCAAGCACAATTGACAAGAAAATGAAGAAATGAATAGTCGTGTCCAGCAATGATTTTATGACTGAGGGCCATTTATTACTAATAAAATTTCATATTGAGAAAAATGGAGTGCTTGTTCAATGATTTCTACAGAGCGTGGGTAAATCTCGTTGTCCTCGTCATGGTGAGAAGCAAATGATAATCATCACCCTTATTGTGTGGTCTAAAAATCTTCAGTTTTATTTCATTACAGCTGCATCACATCTGCGATATCGAACGCCCTTGTGACCAGAAAATTCAACTTTGCATGGTGCGACAATAGGGAGAAATGGAAAAAAATATGGATATACTTCACAACAATGCTCAGTAGCACCACATTCCACGAGCTCTACAGATCCATGAACAGTATTGTAGCAACACACACAATTTTTCTACCGTTCAGCTCTAAAAAATTGTTGTACATAGAATTACCCACGCTGCAATTTCCACCCACCGTTCAGCTCTAAAAAATTGTTGGATAGAGATTCACCCACACTGCAATTTATAGAATTGTCCTAATGGTAGCTACTATTCCATACAAAAATAAAACAAAATTGATTAACACTAAATTGTTTACACAACACAATCCCTTAACCTAATCTATTGGTAAAGTGATCAAATTAAGGTTCTCTCACATTTTCCTACCCCTCTCTCTTAAAGGAGTCAAGTTATGTTGGCTCTAATACTATGATAGAAAAATTGAGAAAAATCATAGAGATTGTACACAGCAAATTATATTTATAATTTTATTGATTACAAATGTTTTATATATATATATATATATATATATATAGCATAAATAAATTTTGATACATCTAGATCAAAACTATGACTTATACATTGGAAACAACACTTTCTAAATTATTTTTTCAAAACTATGACTCATATATTGGAAACAACACCACCTAAATTAATTCTTTGTAAATCTTAATAACAACTACACATAGAGAGGGGGGGCGACCATGGAGGCGGCTAGGGTTTTGGAGCCAGGAAGCAGCTTGGAACCTCGCAAGGGCCACGGATAGTCTGCTCAGGTCAGAGGTTTACACAACAGTTGCCGGCGTGGGTTTATTGTTGACTGGAAGTTGGAGGTAAAACCTGGTGCCGGACGAGGTCTTTTGTTTTTTTCTCGAGTTACCAGTTTGATCACCCGCTTTTTTTACGTTTCCTCCAACAAGAACCGTGAGGGCCTCCTCCATTGACAAGTGTCTGTTGCTTTGTAACTATGGTTAACCCCACAGAATTAGTCGAATTCGACCCCGCATTAGAGGACATCTTGTCCATGTGGGGGAAAGAGACCAATGCTCAGGCTGTGGAGCATTACTTTGGGGCATTTGACCTGTCGAGGTTGGGAGAGATAAACCCGAACGATACCCCTTTGTTCCCTTTAGTAGACAAGGTTACGGGCAGTGCGGAACACCATTCAGGCACAGCGGCCGTTACTAAGAAGGATGGCATCGATTCTGTTCTTAGAGGAGCAGCAGAGGAAGGGTTACTCTCGGACCCAAAGGGTAAAAAAGCTCTTTCGCGTTTTCAGCCGTCTAAGGGTTTTGAAGATCTTTCAAATATAGGGCTCGCTGCAAGTAATAGCCTGTTAAGGACCCCTGGGGGGCTTCCACCGATTACTAGGGTTTCGCTGCCAAGGGAATCCCTCTCTTTAGAAGGGCCGTTTGTACAGGGTCCCGGAGATCTTCCAGCTGGGGTGTGGGCAGGTTCTGATGGACAGGCGAAGGGTTTGTCACTCTCAGGGAACGTGGAAGCAGATTTGGCGAGCCAAAATCCGTCTCAGCAGGAGATAGCATCTAGTGGGGGCATCCCGCAGGTAAACACAGAAAGGAATGTTGGTCGAAAGGGTTATGGTTCTCAGGTGGAAGATTTAGGATTCAAAGGGGCGAAGAGGAAGTCGCAAAGACCCATTGGATCTCAGGAGATAGAAGGCAATTTGGTCCTTGGAATGGAGGTGTCTATTGAAGAAGCCCTAGCTGTCACAGAATGCACATTGGTCGGCAGAGCACGAGGTAAGAAATACTCCTCTGAATTTCTTGAAGTGTGGGGGGAGTCCTGTTTTGTGACGGATAGACCGCTACAGTTCGAAGCCCAAGTTCTAGGGAAGGGCTGGTTTAAGCTCTGCTTTGTAGATAAAGACTTGGCAGAATGGGTTTCTCAGCGCAATTGGCATATTGGGAACATTCCTATCCTGCTAAAGAAATGGACTCCCATGTTTGATGCATTCAAGGAGAGAACCGACGAGTTTCCGGTGTGGATTCGTGTCCCGGGTTTGCCTTCCTTCTTGTGGATTGAAGAAGTGTTCAAAACCATTGGTAATAGGTTGGGGGTATATCTGGAGGCAGATATGACCTTTTTGAATACAAAGGATCGAACGATGGCGCGTATACTGGCCACCCTTAATCCGAGCAAAGGCTTAGCAAAAACAATTAATCTCCAGTACAAGGATTTCGTTTTTGAGCAGATATTAGATTATGAATATCTGCCTTTCCGATGCCATCTCTGTCATGAGTATGGGCATCTGGCTAAAGATTGCCCACAGATGAGAAGAAGGCGACACTTCCGGCGGGCCTCAGCGAACAGAGGAAATGTCCAAACACCTGAACAGTTTCCCATGGATAATGAAATCCCGGAGATGCAAGGAGTAGCGGATATGGAGGCAGAGGAAATTGATAAGGTTCCAGCGGATGTAAATGTTCTGATCCAAGAGGAATCTCAGGAAATCACAAATTGTTTGATGGTGCATGTGGAGGAACCTGTCAAAGAATCGGCGACCGCGGAGGAGAATGTCAAGATAGTCCCGGAATTACAAGATCATCGTGAAGGTGAAGAAAAGGGTATGTCAAGGATCTTTCCTTCTACTCACTTTTTACCTGAGCATGTTACTGTTCCTCCACATGTTACTTCTCAAAACTGTAATGTACAAGAATATATTGATGCTGAAACTATGGAACATAATTATATATCCCCTTCCATAGACATTATTGTTGATGCCTTACCAGCTCTGGATATTAACCGTGAAGACCACTGGCCCCCCCTCTCTCTTTCAGCTGCCACATCTTCATGCCCCTATAATCTGAGATCTATGGGAGGGAAACTTAGTGATCCATGGACTGTAGGCGGATTGGGACATCCCTCTGATCAAATTTTCCCTAAAAATAAGAGAGGTAGGAAATCGGATATGTTCAAAGCAAAGCTTAAAGCAAAGCTTGATGTTGCATATGGAAAGCAATACTCTATCCCAGGGGTTCTTAGAGCAGCCCATCCCCCTGAGAGTGTTATAAAATGATCTTGACATCCTGGAACTGTGGAGGTTTGGCCAGCAAACCTAAAAAACTGGCTTTAAAAGAGTGGATAAACAATTCAAATCTAGATGTAATATTTCTGCAAGAAACATTGGGGAAGGCATTTGAGATTGAAGCCATACTAAAAGCTCTTCTGCCTGGGTGGTTTTTTTCTGTTGTTGACTCTTCTGGTCATTCCGGGGGCATTGCCATTGGAATCAAAGAAGGATGGGTTAAAATTTTAAACCAGTGGGGAATGAAAAATGTAATGGCCATGGAGGTTATCTCCCCAGATTTATCTTTTCCCATCTCTTTAGTAAATGTCTATGGGCCCTGTCAGGGCAGGGAATCTTTTTGGGAAGATCTGATGATGAAATCGGTGATGAAGACCCCATCTTTGATTTTGGGTGGTGATTTAAATTTCTCCATAGGCAGAGCTGAAGCTTGGGGGCCATCTGCTAGAGAAGACCCTCTTTCAGATTTCTTCCTTAACCTCATCTCAGATAATAACCTCACAGATCCTTCTCCGATCAAGTTAAAGCCTTCTTGGAGAAATCGAAGAATAGGTGAAGATCGAATTGCTAAAAGACTTGACCGCTTCGTGGTAGCTGAGCCTCTGTTAACAAAAATTCCCATGATCAAACAGTGGGTTGAGGAAAGAGGAAACTCGGACCATTTCCCTGTTTTTCTAGACCTTTTTCTCCCTCCTCCCAAGCCACCTGCCCCTTTCAAGTTCAATCCTGCTTGGCTACGAGACCCCTCATTCTGCAACCTGTTTTATAATTCATGGAATCACCCTGAACCAAATTCAGATGAGGATAAGGGTTTTTTGTTCATGGAGAATCTTAAAAATCTGAAGAAAGCCACTGTCTCCTGGGCAAAGGAAAGAAAGCTGAAGCAAAATGAGGAGATGGGAAAAATTAGGGAGGAATTGGAGCAGTTGGAAAGTATGGAGGTAGATGGTTATTCCTCCCAGTCTTCCAAAGACAGAATCCTCCATTTGGAGAAGCAACAAAATAAAATCCTATTGGATAAGGAAGAAGAATGGAGGATAAAAAGTAGGGCAGTCTGGATAAAATCTGGGGATGAGAATACAAAGTTTTTTCATAACTTTGCTAAAGGTAGGAAAGCTGCAAATACTATCTGGCACCTTAAAGACGAAGAAGGGAGGATTGTTAATTCCTTCTCAAAGATCTCTGGGTTAGGTAAAAGACATTTTCAAAATATTTTCTCAGATTCTGGGGAGGCTACTATTGCAGAAGTCCTCCAAATGGCGCAAAGTTTTCCTAGATTCATTGAGGAAGATGAAACAGAAGATCTGTCTTCCCCGGTCTCAAAGGAAGAGGTTGAAGCAGTTATGAAGCTCATGGGCAAGGATAAGAGTCCAGGCCCAGATGGCTGGACAATCGAGTTGTTCCTCCATTTTTTTGATGAAATAGGAACTGAAATAACTGAAGTAGTTGAAGAGTCGAGACAGAAAGGAGCAGTCTATAGACCTTTCAACTCAACTTTTATTGCTCTTATTCCGAAGAAGGATGATCCGGAAAGTTTCGAAGACTTTAGGCCAATATCCTTGTGCAACTGCATCTACAAGATTATAGCAAAGGTTATTGCTCTTAGATTAGATCCAATTCTATCTCAAAACATATCGATGGAACAATTTGGCTTCCTGGATGGAAGAAAAATTCATGAAGCCATTGGTGTAGCCCAGGAGGTTATTCATAGTATCAGAATGAAGAAAGGGAGGGGGCTGTGCTCAAAATTGACTTATCCAAAGCATATGACCGGATCAGTTGGCTCTATCTGAGGATGCTGCTGACACATCTTGGCTTTAACTATTCCTTTGTTAGCTGGAACATGGGGTGCATCACAAATGTCAGCTTTGCAGTTCTAGTTAACGGTGCAGCCTCCTCTTTTTTCAATAGTCAGAGGGGACTAAGGCAAGGTTGCCCTTTATCACCCCTTTTGTTTCTTCTTGTGGCAGAAGGGCTAAGCAGACTAATTCACAAAGCCAGAAGAACGGAGAAGGTAAAGGGTATCGAGGTAGCAATCAATCTCTTCATCACACACCTTCTTTTTGTTGATGATATTTTGATATTCACTAATGGTTCCTCTAATGAACTAAAGGAGTTAAAATTCATCTTTGATCTTTTCCTAAAAGCCACTGGAATGCAGATAAACTCAAGAAAGTCCCAAGCTTGTGTGGCAGACTTTGAAAGAAGGGAAAGGAATAGTCTGGCTAATTTATTCCCATTCCCCATACAGCCCCTGGATATTCCTTTTAAATACTTGGGATTCTGGTTAAAGCCGGTTGGTTACAAAAAAGAGGACTGGAATTGGCTCATAGCCAAGATTGAAGCCAGAATATCACATTGGAGCTTCAGATGGTTATCCAGAGCTGGGAGGCTGACTCTTATTAAATCAGTTCTTCTAGCTATTCCGGTATACTGGGCCGCCCTGACATGGATACCCAAAGGAATGCTGGAGAAAATCAGGAAAATATGCGATAGATTTCTATGGGCTGGCACAAAGGAGTCCTCAGTGTTACCTTGGGTGGCCTGGGACAAAGTGGCCAGACCAAAAGAATGGGGAGGATGGGGCATTAAAAGACTTCTAGACTTCAGCCTCTCTTTAGCTGCGAAATCCAGATGGAGGCTAATAACTCTGGAAAACTTATGGACAAGAGTGGTAAAAAGGAAATACATAGACCCCATCCCTTTGGAAGATTGGATTTGGAGTCAAAACAAGAAGATTAAAAATGTTTCTGCCATATGGAAGGCCACGGTGGATGCTTTCTCTGTAATTGAACAAGGCCTAGCTTGGAAAGTTGGTGATGGTAGACTTGTCAGGATTGGCAGAGATCCTTGGGCAGGCTGCAATGAGGACTTTGCCTTATCACCTGGACTACTCAGACATCTGGACAGTAAAGGTATTACAGCACTAAATCAGGTGGAGAAGGTCGGACAGTCTACTATTTGGGGACAGGCGTGGAAGGATGATGTCGATCTGGGAATAAATTTCAGATGGAAGGCTGAGTGGGAGGGTTTCATTAAAGGTTTACAACGTTCAAATTTCAGGATGAAAGATGAACCTGACTGCTTGATGTGGGCCCAGAGTAAATCAGGGGAATACTCGCCTAAAGATGGTTATCTCTTCTTGATGGGAAAGAAAGGTTGGGGTGTTCCGGATTGGTGTGCCAAAAATCTGTGGAAACTCAAAAGCCCAACAAAGGCCAGGCTTTTTCTCTGGTGTATCTTAAAAAGGAAGGTTCCAACCTGGGAAATTTTACAGGCAAGATTCTTAGTTGGGCCTGGAGGATGTCCCCTATGCAATTCTGAAGATGAATCCATAACTCACCTTTTCATTACTTGTGCTGTCACAAGACAGATTTGGGAGTAGGTCACTGTGCTGCTCAAGATTAAAGCTCAGTGGGGACATGATTCTTTGGAGACAGCTTGGAGAAAATGGAGGCAAGACTTTCGAGAAGGAAACTTGAGGAACTTGCCTCTCATTTTTTGCTGGGGAATATGGCTTGCCAGGAATAAAAGCATTTTCCAAGATAAGGACACTCCTTCTTCCGTCACCGCCATTAACATAGTTGCCATATACACTGCCTTACTGCCCCCTGAGCCTAAAGATCCTAACCCAAAGCAAAATCAAATCAACATTCAGGAAGGCATCCCTTGTGGTTTCTTTGATGGGGCTTCACAAAATAACAGGGCTGGAGCTGGCCTATGCATTCATATCAATCTGGAACACACTTTGAAAGCTTCTGTTGGGTTGGGTTATGGCACTAATAACTATGCGGAATTATCAGCTCTTCGCTACCTTTTATGCTGGCTTCTTCACAGAAACATAAACACGATACAGATTTTTGGGGACTCTCTAAATGTCATAAATTGGGTCAATGGAAAGGCATCTTGTCATAATCAGATTTTGAGGACTCTTGTGGAAGAAATGTCTTTATTAAAGGCATCTTTTAATATTTTTTCTATCTGCCACATTTACAGGGACAAGAATGAAGAAGCAGACCAGCTATCTAAGGCTGATGTACAAGAGAATATGGGCAGCTGGACCATAGAAGAGATCAGACAGGGGCATTCAGTCATATCAAATATGCCTCCCTATGCACAGTCTCTTTGACATCTGACCTTCTTCATCTTTTTTGACAGCAGTTTTGTAGCGGCTCTATATAGCTTCTGTTTATTTTTGTTTTTTCGAGCTTCGTATAAATTAGTTTTTGTTATCAGTTTCAGTACTTTTAGACACAACATACAGACTCTGTTTTTCTTCTTTCCGTTTGATACTTACACCGGGATTCAAAACTTTTCTATTTTTTGATGATTGGGTTTGTTTTCCTTCTGCTAAAGGAGACCCCAGGTTATGGCTTCGCATATAGTTTTCATGCTTTTCCATGGTGCCTCCTTTGGAAGGTTGCTTGTACAGGTTCCGTCTCCAAAAGAACAGCAGAACATCTCCTTAAATGTTGAGCAGAACAGCAGTTTGCTGAGCCAGATGCGATGGCATGTGTCACAATTGCTTGTAAAACTTTTTATATCTTAATAAAAAGTTTTGATTTTTCCCTCGGAAAAAAAAAATAACAACTACACATGACATAAAAACATTACTTTCAACATTTAACTACTTTGATAAAGTTTACATATATATATAACCTAAATTATTTTTGATACATTTAGATAAGACTATGACTCATACATTGGAAACAACATTTTCTAATTTAATTTTTTGTAACTCCTAATAATAACTATATATGACATAAAAACATTACTTTCAACATTTACCTATTTTGGCAATGCTGTTTTATAAAGTAAAATTTAACCCTCGATGAACAGCAATCTTTAAAATTTATCCATGGATGAACGCCTATATTCCATAAAATTCGATGATGAAGTAATACATAGTTTACTTTTCTTCTGGCTGCATATTTCTGTTGAAATGGATATTCACTTCTCGAAGAAGGCTGTCTGAGGCTAGTGTAGTGTAACAGAGTTAAAATGATTAAACTTAAAAAATACTTGTATAAATAAATAGAAGCACATTTTCCTCTCCGAGGGTAGCAGAATTCATTTGTGTATCTTCGTTCTTTGTAATTCTCTTTACCATTTTCTCCGCTATTGTTGTTTTGTAAATAAAATTAAACACTCTTTCCTCTCGGCAGGAGCAATCTTTTTTTGTGTCTCTTGAGCTCTGTCGTTGTAATTTTCGTTTTATTTCAATATTATCCGCTCATTAAATGCCTAAACATGAAATTTCGACATTGTTCCCATGCTACAGTCCGTGAAAGTTAGGCATTTTTAGTATGTCTTTGTTCTCATGCTAAAGTCAGTGAGAGTAAGGGAATTTACATTTTCAATTTTTTTGGTTATGAAGTGTTTTGTTTTGCCAACCAGTCGAAAGCTTTGTTAAGTTTTTTCATGGGAAAATTGTTATAAAAGATATATAGGAAATTTTTGCATGAGAACTTTTTTCGCCACCCATTCATGGGGAACTGTTTTTTTCTTTTTCTTTTATTTTTTCTCTTAATTTTATTTGTATTTATTTAAACAATTTCTCGTTTTTCTAAAATATATTTTTCTATATAAATTCAAATTTTAAAAAACTATTTAGACAACCAAATTACCCTGAGTATATAGATTTTTCCCCCAAAAATAAAACAATTCAGTTTACTTTATGTTTTGGAAAATGATTTATATTGTTGTATTGTTGTTCAATGAATATTTATTTTGTTAAATGTATAAAATTATGCATCCATTAAATGTACTCACTTACTTTAAAGTGAAGATTTATTTTATTTTTTAAAATAATTTAAAAAAATTTTATTTTGAAGAAGGTAAAATCAGGTTTTTAAATATACATGAAGTTCATGTTTGAATATAAAGTGCATATTTAAAAAAATAAATTCAAAAAAATTAAATATATATAGAGTAAATTTCAATTTTGTCTGAAAAAAGTGAAGATTTATTTTATTTTTTAAAATAATTTAAAAATTGTTTACCATGAAGAAGGTAAAATCAGGTTTTTAAATATATATGAAGTTCATGATGGAATAGAAAGTGCATATTTAAAAAACATAAATTCCAAAAAATTGAATGTACATAAAGTAAATTTCTATTTTGTATGAAAATTAAATAAATATAAATTGTAATTTTAAAAGCTTATTTTCTAAATCAATAATAAATCTATTAAAGATTGATTTGTTTTGTTTTTTATATTTTCAAATATAACATAACAACATTTTTAAATTTAGCAATATATAAATATTATTTTTTTTGTTTTTATATTTTCAAATATAACATAACAACAATTTTAAATTTAGCAATATATAAATATTATTTAAATTTTAGAAATGGTATATAGATTATATAAAATTATATTACAAATTTAAATATATAATGATGATAGAAATTAATTTATATTTATTAATAATTTATTTTTACGATTGAAAAGAAGAACATATGTGAGTAAGAGTGGAGAATATAAGAGAAAGTGTTTTTTTATCTTCAATTTTCTAGTTATCACAAAGGTGATAGACTCTTTCATCCCAAGGTGTTTTGGGAACTTACCAATGTCTAATTTCACTTTGAAGCTTATGGGAATAATTTCTTATCTTGGAAATATTCATTTTCCTCTTAGCATCAACAAGTCATAAAGATAATTATACTTATTAAGATTGTGGTTGATTACCTCCTTATATAATATATTAGATTCCTTTTTAGTTTTAATATTTATCCTTAAATTTAAAAGTAATAGTACTTTTAATATTATCTTTATTCTCCAAGATGATATCCTCCTTTACCCTCAATGGTCTAGTCAATATTTGGCATCCTAGTTAGAGGTGGGGTTTTGGCTAGAATTAGAAGCAATTTTGGGGGAACCTCTTGGCTTCCATGTTGTATAGATTCTTCTTATACATGATATACCTAATCATAACCATGATTTCAATGGGGTAAAGTCTTGCTACAATCAAGAGGATAAGGTAGGGAGTATTTCCTTAAATCTTGAGCTTGTAGGATATAAATTGGTTTTGGATCAAATCAATCTTTCTCCACGATTCTACAGAAAAATTACAATCCCAAACCTCACATCCAAATAAAATAATAGGGGTAACGAGAGTCTCAAAGAGGAACTTTGTTTTACTCTGTAACCAAAGGTCTATTGACTTAAAATTATTTTTGAACCCATAATAAGCTTTCTAGCCCCCGTTAAATATTTTCTCAATGTTATTTCCAATTGAGCTAATGATAAATGTCGATTCCTAGATACTTGTATGAAAAAACTTTCACCAACTAGTTATTTTCAAACATGAAATTATCGTAGTTGATATTATTGGATTTAATTGTCATGACCTTAGTCATGTTGGTATTAACAAGCATACCCATTATGGAGCAGTAAGCTTGGAGGATTTTAAGCTGCTTGTCAAGATCATCATGGCTCCTGGCTAGAAGAGTATATCATCATCATAAAATGGAAGAGTAATGACAATACCTATGATCCTGGGGCCATCACATCCTATAGTTTCCAAACATTCTTCTAGCTTACCAGTGTAAATTCCAAAAGGGGTAGGGTATAGGGGACACCCTTGCTTAACTTTGATATTTCCATTAATTTCTTCTTACCAACCCTCAATGTTCCTAAGCTTGGAAATAATATTCTCATATAGTCTAGTTATAACAACCCTCATCTCGAGAGGAACCATTATCTCTTCTAGCTTTTCCAATAGCTTATCCCAAGGAATTGTGTTGAAAGCTTCTCTAAAGTTGACAAAAAAATAAAAGAGATTGGTTTTATTATTTCCACATTCCTCCGCAATAATCCTAAGAGTAATAAGATGGTGATGTATCCTAAATCCAACTTTCCCTTTAGCTCTTTTTCCATGGCATTCAAGCCAAAGGCTAATCTTCTTTTCCAAAATGAGTCCATACAGATTGGATAAAATGTGTCTAATCATAATGGTCCTATAATTAGAGAGAATGTTTTTATCCCCACTTTTAAAGATAGGAACAATAAAAATTTATGTCCAAGACTTAGGGAAGCCTTGTTTTACTACCAAATTAAGGAGTTTATGTATACTAGCGATTAGGATAGACCTTCCCATTTTGAAAATTTCATCTTGGTAGCCTTGAACATCTGTAATTTTCCCATTAGAAAGTCACTTGATGTGGAACTCCACATCTTCCAAAGAAAATATATCCTCCTTTATAAGAGTGTTCAATACGGTGCCCATGATGTCTCTCAAATCATAAATATTCTTAAGATAGATATCCCAATTATTTAAGGGGATCGAATTATTTTCTTTCATTTTACGAACAAGAATATTCCTCCAAAAGTTTCTAGGCTCAACTTTAGAAAAGTGAAGCTTCATCTTCATAAGAACTTTGTACATATTTGTTTTTTCAAGCTTTATAGATTCTTTAGGAGTATCTCTAATTGCTATCCTAGCAATTTTATAATCGTTATTATAAAAATGGTTGGAATATTTATTGTACTTTTTATAAGAGACGTCCCGAGAGAACTTGTTAATGGTATTGGAAAGGATTGTAGTCAAATTGTGGTAGATGTGCTCAATGTTATGACTATATGTTAAGAATTATAAATCCTTTTTCAGATCCTTTAAGAAGAGATCCATTTTACTTCTCGCAAAACTAATATGCCTTTGGCTCTCACAATTGTCTTGCATATGACTCGTGAGGCAACTTAATTGGCATTTACCATGTTATAAAGTGTGAGGTAAACCATAAAATTCAAATTTCAACTCATTTGTAAATCAAACCAAAAAAACAAATTAAATAACATACTATTTAATACTTACTTTATATTTAAAATTTAAATATATATATTTTTTTATATTAATGGTTATAAAATAATTATTATAAAATTTATATTCAGTATTTAATTTATATATAAATCTTAAATATATCGACCGAGCGGAACGAATGGAGTGAGGCGCACATTCGGTTGGTCATGTTACCTCGACTATCAAATGTAGTTAATATATTTAAATGTAACTATATAATATTATATTTTATTTATAAATCTTAAATATATATTTAAATTTGGTTTATATATTCAAATATGAATATAAAACTAGCATTTGCACCAGATGTTGCAAAGGAAACGCCGTAAGGCATAAAGTGCGGAAATCCATTATCCATGTAGTCTGTGCATTATTCAACAAGGTGGATCTCTCTAAATTTGTTGCAAACATTTGCGTTGTTGCATTGCTAATTTATTAGAATCTACTACTACCTCCTCTTCTTGGAATATTAAATTTCTTATTACAATCCCTCTGATTATTGGCATCACAATTTTTTCCACTTTAGTGGCTTTACCTTCAACCTAAAGAAACATGAATTTGAGTCACTCAATTAAAAAGAAATTACTAAATTACTATTTATCAGGTTTTGCATAAAAACAATTAATAACTCATATTTACAACCCTTTAAGTCTTGTATTTATAACTCATATTTATAACCCTTTAAAATGAAACTAACTATCTATATTTTTATTAATAATAGAAAGAATCTTCTTTATAAAACTAACACTCACATGCTACTCCTATATATTTATCTTATATTTAATATTCAATGTCCATCAATTGAATGACAAGTTGAAAGCTCAACTTAATTGCACCTTTCTGAACTCCTTTGTGGGAATTCATGTCCCATTAATTTAATGGAAAATTGAAGTTTCAAATATAGTACACATTTTATACCAAATTCGGAGAGTTCATGAACAAACTTTCAAGGTTTTGATGGATCTAGAGAGTTCATGAACAAACTTTCAAGGTTTCAATGGATCTGGGTCGTTTGTATTTTCTCTGATGTTGACTATATTACAAAAGCCAAAATCTCTTGGATTGTGGTGAAACCATGGCTAAACCATAATCCAAGTGGAACCATGAACAATCTAGAATTAGTGAGTATATTACGAAACCCAAAATGGTGTAACCTTGGCTAAACCATAAATCCAATTGAACCATGAACAGTCAAGGATTATCGTCGCCAAAAACATAAAAAGGTACACTGTTTATATTAGTATACATCCAATAGAACTTGTTGTACCATATTGTGGATTCCTGTGACCAACCAATGAGAACCAAATACTATGCTACCTTTGTGGGTGGAATCTAATTCACTGTATCTAACCCCGACCAATGTGCCGTATGCCCCAATGAATATCAAATAAACTATATAATCCAAGAATTCTGTAACACATCATATACTGATAAGGAGGTCTCCTTCCATAGGCTCTAGCATTTACAACGTGGAGTTGCAGCCCCTTGGTGATTCATCTCGTTCCACCCCTTGTACTCTTTAAGAATGACCATTTTTCTTGAATTCGGCACAACACCCAATCATCAAGCTAGAGCACAGAGGTACCATCAAAATCAACAATACCAATTTTAGTTGAATGAATCAATTCCTATTCATAAATAATCAAAACACAAGAACTGCGAAAGGAAAATCATTCATATTGATCAATATTCACTGGTATATGAACAATAATACAATCAAATATTATCACAGAACAACGAAATTAGAAGATTTCAACAATATTCTGAAGCCCAGAGACAGGAATTCAACTAGTAGCTATACTTACTCTCAAGGAACCCATTCTTGTTAGGCATGTAATGGGCATCCTCCACTGCGCAGTCAAAATGCCAAGATAGCCGTTAGCTTATGGCATTAGCAATAACCAGTTTTCTAGCCATAACAAGGAGTACTTTGTCAAGCTTCTACAGTATACAAACTTGGGTTTTTTACACCAAAAACCAACCTCCCTTACATTACAAATATATATTCTAATGAAAGAATATATAGGAAAAACATAATCCTCAAGCTGTTACAAGATTTTAGAAATAAAATCCTAATAGTAAACTAAAAATAAAATAAATTTTAAGTTGCTACAAGGAATACGGAAATGATAGAAAATCCTCTGCCATCAAATTGGAAATTGATTCTTTGACTGTTGATATCCTGCCTGCAAATTTGAATCTGTTGTAAATATTCCTGAAAATCTATCGACCTCCCTTTAAACAGGGTCAACTATGCCACCTGTTATCCAATGGTCCTTTTATCCAATTTTGAAAGAGAAATTTTTGTCATCTGTTGAAGTATGGTTTACAAAACCTTTTGTTTCATATAACTTATTTGAAAAATATACTCTACTTTATCCATGGGTTAATTACTCATGTAAAAATATAATTAGTGGTAAAATTCGTAGGATAAATTAATTACTCTTTTCCTAGACATGTGGCAAAGCTACAAAAAAAAGTGCCTAGCTATCAAAAACCATGGTTTTCATCTCTTTGATATCCTCCATAAAACAATGATATAGGAGTCCATCAATAATAGGAAATCCATTGTGTTTGGTGTTTCTCAATATTTGTATGTTATTTTCCTACCCTCTCTTTTCCAATAAGAGTTACGAATGTACCTATGACAACATCACTGGCAGTCAATTCCCTCATATATGGCTTTGCATGTGCTTCAAGGAAAATAAGCTCCTTCATGTGAAAAACTTGGTCATAGACACCACTGAAGCCATCTCTATTATCAACATTTTGCTACTCTGTTTTGAATCCATGACCAAATTGCAGAGGTAGCATCTTCTTGCGCCTAAGAAACTGCATAGATTGAGATTGATGGAAGCCATCATTAGCTTACATACCGAATGTAAAAATGTCAATTTCGCCTAGATTTGGTACCAAACTGTCCTGAATTGAAGATCTAGTCAAAGCTGGAAACCCTAAACCAAGAGAATTGTTCTGTGTCCAATTGCAGCTGTGATGGTTGCTGCGGTGAGATGAGAAATTTGAGAGTCCCATGGACTCAAACCTTCAATCCATCGGCCGGATCAGAATTTTCTTCATCGTATCTCAAACTCTAGCTTTGTGCTTTTTCCTACCACTGCGTTGATAAATCCCATGCAGCAAAGGCATCTGCCCCGACCCTCCTCTGCAGCAAACTGGCTATTTGTGTGTGCACGACAGACCAAGTGGGTAGACATACGGGCAGATAATTGTTGAATCGTCTAACAATAGATCTGACTGTTAACATTAAGACAAAAATGCGATTAGGGGAGCTCATTTCAGAGGGAAATGCCTTACGATGTAAATATCTCGATTGTGAACTAGTTTTCTTCCAGATCCGTCAAACAAGTTATGCCGAAATGGAGAAACAGAAAATCCTCTTATCTATTGATTGCTCAAAGTTAGTAATGACAAACTGAATACATATAACAGATATGGTGTTTAGTGACTAGCCAACAAAATGGGCACATGAAATGATAATAGAAAACGTGAGACATGCTAACCATAAGTAGCTCAAGTTTGTCACACTTTCCTTTCCCGGAACAGAACCATTCCTAAATAATTAAGTTCTGTGAGTATCTCAATGCCATATATGTTAATGTTTTTTTTTTCCATTGGCAAGTCATAAAATGCCAGTAACTACCTAAATAAATCACATCTAATATGGCATCAGTTCAAGGATTTTCACACATCTTCACCTGTGAAAAACCAATATATTGTAAGGACAACATTGGTTGGGTCTAGTACTTCTCGGAATGTAGGTTGTAACTAATGATTCATGGGGAGTAAGTGCCCTAAATAATACAAAAAATGGCTAAAGGGGATGCAGAAAACATAGGGCTATGTCAACTCATAGAGTCTAACCTTCCTGCAGTTCCATAGCCTATGGGAGAAAGAACTGTGCTAAAGAAGCAACATTTATGTTTCATATATCTGCTGAAGAGCGATTTAATTGTACAGATCTATTACTTATATAAATACAAGTATCACAAGTTTCTCTTCTAATCAACAACACAGGGCAATGATTTACTGAAGAACCCCTTCCTTTATAATTTTTTTTTTTTTTTGATTTTTTGGTGGGAATAGCATTTCCCCCTAATTCCCCAAGTTTATTGGTTGTTTCCTTTCTAGGAATGTTTTTAGATAGAAACAATCGGGGGAACACATTGTCTCTAGACTCTGATAATTCAACTTTATAGTATTCTACTTAGGGCTTGTGACTGAGGAAAGATGCATTTGTCCATTTTAAATTTCTCATACAACATGGGACCCAAGATCAAATCTTATGTTAGTGATCACGCCAAGTGGATGCAATGCAAAATAGTTTAATTTGGTTATTTATGAAGGCATAGTATCAATTAAGAATCACAAAAGTACCAGTTAACCAATGGCAACAATATAACAACTGAATTGACTCCCAACCAATTTCACATCATCTTGTAGATCATTAAAAAACACACATCGAAGCATTAACGAAAATAACATTTCAGGGAATATATTGTCAAGGGTCCAAATAGAAACTCATTAGAGATATCAGGGGAAATATTGAAAATTATCCAAAAATATCAGCAAGAATAAACTTGGAACTGAGGAATTCTTAATATATCATTGACAACCTAAAAATCTTGGGAGAAACTGGAAATATCAGGAGAAATATATAGTGAGTCTTGAGCAACAACAAGGTCTCTACTCTGTTTTTTCTCTTTACCAATCAGAGATATTTGCACCACTGCATTGAAGAAGCCACAATAAAATTATATATATTGCCAAATCAATTAATAACCTATTTTCCTTCTAGATTTGAAAACCAAGTTATGTCCAGATGGAGAGATGTGATAAGATAATTTTATTGATGTCCAATAAATAACAACAAATAGGTCAATGGGACTGCTAAATATATCCGTGAGAATACAAAGTACAAGCACTAAAGGAGCTCCTTTAAAATCATGATAAAATCATATCTATAATATGCTGAGAATCCAAAACCTAAATCCTGGCTCCTAACAGCATGGAGAAGTGAAAAAAAGCAATGATGCACATACATGCAAATGCAACAGAGAAAATTTTCACATCTTTTCATCTACCATAATCAACAAAGAGAACTT
The DNA here is from genome assembly GCA_031772625.1 of Pinus tabuliformis. Classification (NCBI taxonomy): domain Eukaryota; kingdom Viridiplantae; phylum Streptophyta; class Pinopsida; order Pinales; family Pinaceae; genus Pinus; species Pinus tabuliformis. Next base: position 521,681,965 of record CM062815.1, read on the forward strand.
GATGCAGTATTCGTGCAAGGACTCCCACGTTTGTATTGGTGTATTCTCATGCTTCCTATCACCTGAATTGTAACTAATGAGTGCTAAGGAGAATGTGCACTAGATCACACAAATGCCTAGATGGGACCAAACACTGCAGTTACCAGGCTCAACACACAAAAAACTTGACAGAGGCAAAAAAGTGAGTTCAAATTAGGCAAGCTAAGACTTGAGGAGAGATGAGTAGAAATCAGGGAAAGGCAGAGAAGAAAATGAAGCAAAGAAGCTCAGTCTCTTAGATATATAAAAGAAGGTGGCGAGTTTTCTGACAGGTCCACAAGTCAAAAATTGTTGACCCATGAACAACCCACTAAGTACTCATAGGTCGAGTTACTCATAGCAAGTTAAACTTGTTGACATCAAGTTTGACTCACCATCAATTTGAATCCATGTGTTTCAGCAGGCAACCCGACTTTCACCTCCATGGCGGGTCAAACCCAGTAGGACTAGAAACCCTAACACCCACAATTTGGGACCCTATCACCTAATAGGAGCCAAACCTTCCTATGGTTCCACGCCTTAAGGAAAAGGAACACTGCTAAGAAAGAAGCATTTATGTATGTTCATATATTTGTTATAGTGTTGCACTACTTGACCTCAGCAAAAAAACAACAAGGGTTTGAAATCATTAACTGGGTAAAAGCTCAGCAAAAAGTCACTGCGCAATGAAAATGAGAAAATCCGCCTTTTAAGTTACCTTTTTGTAGCAGTTGCTGAATTTTTGAAAAAATGGGAAAAAAATGTTTGAATAACAATTTGTGCTACTAAATCAATTCAGACATAACCCATCAACTAATCTGTGACTTCCGCAACACTGAACTGTAGAATAACATCTTATTTGAAACAGATTCAAGTTTCTTCAGCAGCAAATTTTATTAGTTGTTTTATTTTTGTAATGAACTATTTGTATTTGTTATTTTTTTTTGTCTAATTAAATTATATTTAAGCTAAGTGAAAAGTACTAGCTACTATATAACTCTTGTTTTAATTCATATTATTCTTTTAAAATAATAATTAATTAATTATAATAATAAATCATAATAAATGCACTTGCTATCCATCAATAACGAAATTATCAAATATTTTATAAATATAAAAAAACAAAAACAAATAAAGTGAATTGATAAATATAAAAAAAAACAAAAACAAATAAAGTGAATTGTCTTCGTAACAATGGAAATGAACAAATTCTGTAAATCACTGCAGGCCGATGAAGCTAGGTGATGGGTTGCCGTAACTAATTATTAATGGTAACAACGTAGAGAGACAAATTTCATCGTTTTAACGACGGATGTTTAAGTGTTGGATCCATCCTTATGAGTTTAATGACATTAATGCATGGTATTAATTTGAGTTGTGTGTTTGAATGGTTTTAAGAATATAGAATTAAAATTGAATTTAATAAAATTTATTATTTAGTTTGTAATTAAGTGGTTTTGTTTTGGTATGAGAAAGCCTCTATCTAGTTGCCATCGAGTATTAACTGAAGCTTTGATGCAAATAGCCAAAAAAAAAGCAAAATATAAACAAATAAGGGATTAGAATGAGAACAAAGAACTTCCATTGACTAAAAATCTTGGTTCAACTCTCAAATCGGTAGTTGCTTTAGCTATTCTGCCACAAATTATTTGCATATAGATTTAAGGTCAACTCATGATGGCTTCTTATATCTTGCTATTGAGGCTACTTCTACCCAGGCTTAAGAAGGCCAACTGACTCAAATTGGCAATGGCTTCACCCGTGCAGTCCTTAAAACCATGTTCCCATATAACATCATATATGTTATTTATATAGCAGTATCAATGTAATGGTGGTATTCATTGAATAAACCACAAACACTATCCACAAATTACATTTCAAGTTTCTTTGTGAAACTTCAAAACAAAACATCATCTTGGCAATATAATGTGCAGAAACAACATAACCAAAAAATATCATTCTCCAATATAGTACAATTCATCCTCAAACGAAATTCAGAGAACACATAATAAAGCTTGAGTTCTGAGCATTTAGTGCTAAGTTTTGATCATAATATGTGGAAAACACGTAAAAAATCAGTTATATACTTAACTAATATTCTGTCAACATGATGACCATCTTAAGTCATTATACGAAATATAAGAGCATATGGTTTTCTACTGTAGTTGTCATTTAAGCCATCATAATGACACAGAAATGCATATGCATGAATGAGCTTACCTCCCTCCATCTCTGCCTCAGCTCTTTCAACCTTCTAGATTTATATGGGATTGACTACAGGCAAGTATTATTAAGAAACTCATATACATTGGGAAGCATTTGGGGCCCGTCCATGTACATAGCTTGTGATAAAACTTAAAACTTGCAGACAACAAAAAGCTTGTCCCAAAAAAGTGTGCTTCCGAAAAGCCCACCCCATCCCATCCTTTTTCCTCAACATTAAAAACACATATATTTTTATGTCATCTAAGACTCTATTTTGCTATGACTCCTCAGAGGAAACAACACATACATCAAAACACCTTTTATTTTACACAGTATGGATGGCGCATAACTCTTATTCCTCTATTATGCAACATATCTATACTGGTTAAAAAAATTGCCACTGTCAGAAGAAGCACTTGACCGAGATGGTGTAGAAGCAAGAAATATTTCCTTTCGTTCATCCATCAAAATCCATTGGTAACAACATTCCGCACTGTAGAATGCCTAGATAATGTAAAACATAAATATACCATGAAAGATTAGCAAAGTCAAGTAGACGAGAAAAGAAAGTGCATTGCCTGAAAGTATTGGTTGAACACTGTTGAAGAGAATCATAAACGCCATCAAAATAACCATGCTAGAAATCATTTCTTTGATGATTGAACTACTTGTGACCAACAGAGTAAAATCCTGGTGGAACACCACTATGGGAACCCAAAACACAACACCTATTTCACTTGAAGTAGTTGTAGAAACAATTATTGCAAATTTAGCTCCCTTGCCATTTCTAGCTCCTAGCTCATTGGCAATCCTCACTCTGCAATAATCAGGCTAAAATTACAACTAAGTCTCAAACAGAAAATATTATAACAAACCAAATGAAACCCATGCACATTCTTAGAAAAAATAACATTAGGTGTTATCCAAAATACTAGAACACTGAACATACCCAGCTGCAACAAAGAATCTAAGGAACGAAGTTCAAGTCTCAAAATATTAGAATGTGAATTTAATTGCCATGCATCATTGTAATAAGAAACAGAGATGCAGGTTTTACCAGATAGAAAGGGAATCCATTGCAACTTGAGGATCTGGTAGTTTCCCTGTGAGGAGGACCAGCTCTTTGTAATACCAATTCTCTAAACTGAAGAGGAGAAATAACGTTAGATCCTTTTGTGCTAAAATTAGAATCAACCAAACAAGAATCCTTTCAAGAGTGAGTTGTGTTCAACTAACCATAGCATCACACCTGATGCGACAGAGAGCTTGAGAAAAGGCCACAAGTTTCTGAATGCATTTCTCGATAGCCTGATCCACGTATGGGGGTAACCTCCATAGGTAACATAAAGAAACTGGCCAGTTATAGGCACCCACCATGCGAAAGACAATGTAATGGCTGCTCCCACAAGTCCCATTTCCAATTTAACGATAAAAATCCAGCGTATGGAAATATGAATCACCAAGGAAGCTACAGAAAGCCAAGAAATGGCCATGTTTTTCAACTATGACAGGTGGTATCTGTGAATGGGAAACATAAATACAAATTAAAAGTGTTAATGAATGAATAAGATTGAAACTGCTCCGGATAGTTCTGCAAAATCATCTGGCTGACCCATCTTGAGAATGGAGGTGGCAAAGTTGATGGGGGTGACAAAGATATAAATTGGTAGGAGGAGGACTGCAACAAGAAAGAGAACAATCCAAGAGCATTTCATATACACTCCCAGCATGTGGTATTGCTTAGCTCCATAAGCTTGACCGCACCAGATTCCAACGTATGGAAATATGAATCACCAAGGAAGCTACAGAAAGCCAAGAAATGGCCATGTTTTTCAACTATGACCGGTGGTATTTGTGAATGGGAAACATAAATACAAATTAAAAGTGTTAATGAATGAATAAGATTGAAACTGCTCCAGATAGTTCTGCAAAATCATCTGGCTGACTCATCTTGAGAATGGAGGTGACAAAGTTGATGGGGGTGACAAAGATATAAATTGGTAGGAAGAGGACTGCAACAAGAAAGAGAACAATCCAAGAGCATTGCATATACACTCCCAGCATGTGGTATTTCTTATCTCCATAAGCTTGACCGCACAAAGTTTCCAAGGCACTACCCATACCAAACTGGCATTAAAACACAAGATGAAACTACATCAACAATAGCACCCATGATGGCATGGCTGATTTACTTGCGTTTAATGTTATAGTGATCACTTTCAATTTTTTAACTCCAAACTGTTAGAATTAGATACAGTCTGAATTCGTTACATTAAATTTCCTTTTTCTGATTATAATTTGAAGGGATAATTTTCGAAGAACCTTTTTTTGTAGAGAGAATGTTGTTAACTATATGTGTGAATAATCTGATCTATCTCTCTCTCTTATTTTTGGTATGGATGAAGAACTGCAGATTCCCATTGGCAAGTTGAGTAGACGAGAAAAGCAAGTGCATTCCTTGAAAGTATTGGTTGAACACTGTTGAAGAAAATCATAAACGCCAGCAAAATAACCATTCTAGAAACCATGACTTTGATGACTGAACTGATTGTGAACAACAGAGAAAAATCCTGGTGGAATACCACTATGACAACCCAAAACAAAATGCCTTGTGCCATTTCCAACTCCTAGCTCATTGGTAATCCTCACACTCTGCAATAATCAGGTTCAAATTACAACTAAGTCTCAAACATAAAATATTATAATAGACCAAATCAAACACATGCACATTCTTAGAAAAAAAACATTAGGTGTTATCCAAAATACTAGAACACTGAGCATGCCCAGCTGCAACAAAGAATCCAAAGGGGTATCATCATCTCCCAGCCATTAATGTTCATGTTGAAAGGAATGAATTTCAAGTCTGAAAATATCAGAATGTGAATTTAATTACCATGCATCATTCTAATAAGAAACAAAGAAGCAGGTTTTACCAGATAGAAAGGGAATCCATTGCAAATTGAGGATCTGGTAGTTTCCCTGTTAGGAGGACCAACACTCTGTAATACCAATTCTCTAAATTGAAGAGAGGAGAAATAATGTCAGCTCCTTTTGTGTTTAAATTAGAATCAACCAACAGGAACCCTTTCAAGAGTGATTTGTGTTCAACTAATCATAACATCACACCCAACACGACAGAGAACTTCAAAAAAGGCCACAAGTCTCTGAATGCATTACTCGACAACCTGGTCCACATATGGGGGCAACCTCCATAGGTAACATAATGAAACTTGCCAATTGCAAGCACCCACCATAAGCCAATGTAATGGCTGCTCCCACAAGTCCCATTTCCAATTTAACGATAAAAAGTCAGCTTAGGGCAATATGAAGCACCAAGGAAGCTATAGAAAGCTAGGCAATGACCATGTTTTTCCACTGTGATTTGTGGTATATGTGAATGGGAAACATAAATGCAAATGCAAAGTGTTGAAGAATGAACCAGATTGAAACTCATCTGGATAGTTCTGCAATATCATCTGGCTGACCCATCAACTTCAGAATGGGGGTGACAAAGATATAAATTGGTAGGAGGAGGACTACAACAATAAAGAGCACAATCCAAGAGCATTGCAAATACACTCCCAACATGTGGTATTGCTTAGCTCCATAATCTTGTCTGCATAGAGTTTCCAAGGCACTACCCATACCTAACTAGCATCAAAACACAAGATGAAGCTACATCAACAATAGTAGCCATGATGGCGTGGCTAATTTACTTGGGTTTAATGCTATAATGATCACTTTCAACTTTTCACCTTCAAATTGTTAGAATTGGATATAGTCTGGAGTCATTATATTAAATTTCCTTTTTCTGATTAGAATTTGAAGGGATAATTTTTGAGAAGCCTTTTTTTGTAGAGCGAATGTTGTTAACTATATGGGTGAAGAATCTAATCTATTTCTCTCTTATTTTTGGCACGGCTGAAGAACTGCACATTCCCATTGGAAAAATCGAGTAAACGAGAAAAGCAAGTGAATTTCCTGAAAGTATTGGATGAACACTGTTGAAGAGAATCATAAACACCATCAAAATAGCCATTCTAGAAATCGTGTCTCGAATGACTGAACTGCTTGTGAACAATGGAGAAAAATCGTGGCGGAACACCACTATGACAACCCGAAATACAACACCTCCTTCCATTTCCAGCTCCTACCTCATTGGCATTTCTCACTCTGCAATAATCAGGGTAAATTACAACTAAGTCTCAAACAGAGAATATTATAACAAACCAGATAAACCCATGCACATTCTTAGAAAAAATAACATTAGGTGTTATCCAAAATACTATAACACTGAACATACCCGGCAACAACAAAGAATCTAAGGGGCATCATCATCTCCCAGCCATTAATGTTCATGCTGAAAGGAACGAATTTCAAGTCTCAAAATATTAGAATGTGAATTTAACTGCCATGCATCATTGTAACAAGAAACAAAGAAGCAAGTTTTACGAGATAGAAAGGGAATCCACTGCAACTTGAAGATCTGGTAGTTTCCCTGTGAGGAGGACTAGCACTTTGTAATACTGATTCTTTGAACTGAAGAGAGGAGAAATAATGTTAGATTCGTTTGTGCTAACATTAGAATTAACCAAACAAGAATCCTTTCAAGTGTGAGTTGTGTTCAACTAACCATAGCATCACACTAACACCCTAACACCCACAATTTGGGACCGTAGCAGTACCTTCCAGTAGGACCTTGGACTTTATAGAGTAAGAACCATGCTGTCTGCATAATGTAACTTGAAATATCCAATAAAAACATTAAAAACATTTTATCTTGTCTCTGAATAAAACGAAGAATGGATGAAGAAAAGTTACCGGATGGTTTCAAAAGGACCCACTGCAGTTTTAGGCATGGTACTTTTCATAATTAAGGGATCCATGGTGCTCAGAGCCAATAGCTCTATGACTTGAAGTTATGGGATTTTCACACCCCACCTCAAGTATGGACTGTTAATCTCAGAAACCCAAAATGCCATAGAGGAGACCCACAATACCCATTGCTCGCTTGCATGGTGCCATTCGACCCTTGCTCGGCAACCCCAGACAAACCACATTGCGGTCAACAGCATTCGGCTCTAGGAATCCATTCCCCGCCTGCGTCGAGAGGTCCTTCGAAACAACCATGGATGGCAAGGATTGACATCGCAGAGAATTGAACTTGAAACCTCTGTGTTTGCCGTTAAACAGAGAGGAGGACTTGAGCAAGATTGGGACCGATACATTCAAGCAAGTGTTCGGGGAAGGAAGCAGTTGATAACGTTTCGGTGGAATCAATCCGACGACTCAAACAATTTTAATCGTCTAACAATTAAATCAAGTGCTCACAAATGGAAAAGTAACTTCAAAGGAGAGTTGGTTTCAGAGGAGAACGCCTTACAGCGTAATTATATAAACTAAAATTTCCATTTAAATTGTACAATATCTTTATCAAAAAATTATACTTAAATACAAGACTTATTTGATTTTATTTGAAATATATTATTTATTTTTAAATTTATATTTTGTATACAAATAACATAGCATTAAAATATATACTATATTATATAATATTCATAGAACGATTTGATATAAAAATATATAACTGTGTAATTTAAATTTTGAGCTTACAATTTTTGCAATGGTATATAATTAAATTGTAATTATATTTAATTTTAATATTGTATATATTTTTGTAAGTTAGAGGATTATGTTAAAAAGGTAAAAATATAGTACAAAAAATCTTCCATAGGAGATTGAGGCCTGAAGGTAACAAACCAGAAACCATAATTTCCATACAATTTAACCAAAAACCATTATCTGCACACAGGGTGGCTAATCCTTCTATCTTACTTCCCCTGAGAGTAATAGAGGTTGAGCTGAAGACCGCAACCCTTCAACAAGCAGAAACTGTAGAAATAACAAAACCCCAGATCTTAGGGAGACCAAAAAACCGGTCAAAACAGATGAACGACCGGTCAACACGGATGAGAATTAACATCAACACTGAATTACTGAGGGGGCATCCCGAACCTGCTCGCTGTGTCCAAGGCCTGTTCCAGAACATGGCTGTCCGCTCTCACTTGCAGGGATTGATAGCTACGACATTCCGCCTGATTCTCTTGCTGCAGTTCACCAGTCTGCCGAGCTTCTTGATTTAGCGTCTGCCTGAGGAGCTTAATAAGCACCGTCATCTTCTTGGATAGAGAATCTACTACCTCATGCACCGCAGTGATTTTGAAGTCCAGAGCTTCATAAATGCCATATAAACTTTTCATCTGGGCCTCAGGGATGAACTGGTCACTTTGAGGCAGCTTCTTACTATCTTCCCTGGATTCTAAAGCACACGCCAGCAGGGTTTTTACTCGCCAGCTTTCTGCCTGAGTGCGCACAAACTATGTGGCGCGTTTGGTTACTGTTTCAGGATCCTGAAGCCAATCAACCTCCTGCGCCATATCTTCCTTAGACCGCTTTCGCTCTTCTTCCTTCACAGAAGCCTCCAGGTTAGGCAATTTGTGTTTGTTCTTCGACGCGGTTCCGGTCTCATACATTTCCCTCGCTGTCTTGAGCTCCATGTTCGCAGTGATGCTGCGGCAGCCGTCACCTTCCATACTTAGCTTAACGCGTGCGACTTGAGAACAGGCGCAAAGAGCCGAAAGAAAATGAACCAGAACGATGCACTGAAAAATTCTGATGGTGCCTTTGCCTCTACTCGCTGTTAAATAATTTTTCTGGAGGATATTACCCATGACTATCCGATCCTCCCGAAATGACGTGGATGTACTAACATAATTTTTACTGCATAGAGCTGTGTTTTCTGTGTGATGTATCAAAGCCTTGACATAAATGTTATCTCTTCTCTCTCTAATCAGAATGTGCCAAGTGTTCGCTAACTTGATGTGGTAGCGGTGGTGATTGTTTCAGCTCATCATTTTAGATTTGTTTCCTTTATTCCCCTTTTGTTGCCATAAAAGCACTAGAATTACTTGTCATTCTGCCCTCTGCCAACTTTTAATATCCGTAGAAACTCCAGCGTGTCCCATCATAGAAAAGCCCGGAAGCCGAACGCGTTCTAGTTAAGGCCGGTTGGCATTATCCCTGTCTTGTTTGGCCAGCTGGATGCATTTCTCCTTCAGGTCTCGACAATTCACATGCTTCCAACAGCTGTCCCATTCCCTCTTTTGGTTGTCGATGCCATAATTTGCTAGGTGGTCTTCTATCGAATTCGCCTTGCGTCTCACCGCCTGGAAGACCAACCTTCTCATACCGCTGATTAGCTCGGCTATGTTTTACGTCACCTTTGCTAATCTCCAATGTTTCGCTGCTTTACTCACTTTGGTTTCGCCATAGATTTTCTTTGCCACAGAAATTACTAGGGCTGAGTCCCCTTCCACCACCACTGTACAATTCTGCATGTCTTTTAGAATCCGTAGCCCCTGTTGTAAGGCTGCAAACTCCATTTCATTGTTCATCCCTTCTCCCAGAGCTTCGCAGTAAATATGAAGAATGTCTCCTTCATGGTTTCTTATGATGCCTCCTATACCCGCCATCCCAGGGTTACCTCTGGACGCGCCATCAAAATTCAACTTCAGCCAACCAACCGGCGTATATTTCCAACTGTTGGACTCAGAATTTGGGTTCTGCTAGCATCTCGATGTTGGCATGCTCTGGTTGATGTCTAGCTAGAAGAGTTTTAAAATGCGTAAGTCGCCATACGAAGGCTTCTCATTAGTTTCTACTTTTCATTTCACTTGAATTAACTGTCTGATATTTATCATAATATTATCTATGGAATGCTCTGTGTTTCTGTATTCATCTTGGAAAATTCTCCTGTTACACTCCTTCCATATGGTCCATGATAAGAAACCTGGCATAACTTTTCAAATGTTGTTGACTCTGGGATTCTTTGAGTAATTGCCTTGCCAATTTTGTATGGTATCTTGGATGGACTCCCTATTTCTATTAGAATTTAGCAAAATACCCTCCACCCAATTGCATAAATGATAGGCCCAGTCACAGGAATTAAATAAATGGTTTATTGTTTCTTCCTCTACCAAGCACATTGGGCATTTGGAAGGCCCATGAAAACCTTTATTGCGTATATTTTCCCACGTCAAGGTTTTTTTCCTCATTAAAATCCAGAGGAACGTTTTGATTTTTGGCCAAAACAGGCTGTCCCACACTTTATGACTCCAAGGAGTTACCTCCCTCTGCTCTGCATTTTCTATCAGTTCCCTGGCTTCCTTGAGTGAGAAGTTACCGCTGCCTTTCATTCCCCATCTAAGCTGGTCCTTTTCTTCTGTATTCCTTATCTTCCTTTTGAGTAGTTGATCAATTAGATGCTTTGTGCTGTCGTTTTCCCCATTGCTATTGTCAAAGTTGAAGTTTATCCATTCTCTCCAGTTAGGATCCCTACTGTTCTGGTTCCAGTAATGTTGGACTCTGTATCGGCCTTCATTTTGGCATTTCTGCTTGAGAAGAGCGAGCTCTGGATTTTCCAGTTTTGGGAATTTCTGCCAAGCATCTTCCCAAGAAAGAGCTGAATTCCCATTTCAGATTTCCCAAAAACTGTTTTCCTACACCAAGTTGCTATTTTTCCTAGCAAGATTCCATATGGGGGAACCCTCAGGAACCTCCTGAAGTCTTATAAGATCCTGATTGTTGCACTCTGGGGTATATTTCTCTTTCCCATGTCTTGCCCAGGGAATATGGGGCTCTTTTATCCATCTCCACCAGAGTTTTGCTCCACAAGTCATGTTGATGATTGAAGGATCCACCAGATTTAGGCCTCCCAAAATTTTCGGTTTGCAGAGTTTGTGCCATGCCACAAGCGCCAATTTTTTCTTTTCCACATTTCCATTCCATAAAAAGAATCTTTGGATTGTTCTAATTTGTTGACGGATGCCCTTGGTGGACGACAACATGGAGAGTAAGTACTGTGGGATAGCCTGCAGAACTGCCTTGGTGAGGACTAATCTCCCAGCAAAATTAAGAGCCCTGTGCGTCCAGTGCTTACACCTTTTCTCCAGGTTAGCCAAGATTTTCTCCCAGTGCACTTTTTGCCAGGGTTTGAGTGTAAGAGGTGCTCCTAAATATCTTGATGGTAGACATCCTTTTCTGAAACCAAGTAAATTAGAGAGATGCTTCTGAATAGCTGGATGGGTGTGAAAGAAAAAAATCGTGGACTTGGAAAAATTAATTTCCATTCCCGACGCCTTGCTAAATAGATCAAGGATTTTCTTAAACGCCAGAGCCTCTTTCACCATAGGGGTTCCATGTAACATAGTATCATCCACAAATTGTTGGTGTGTGGTAGCTGGAATGGATTGGAGAGGCTGAAGTCCCTTGATCTTCCCTTCTCTTTTCGCTTTGGCTATGAGTCTGCTGAGTCCTTCCATGAGGATTACGAACAGGAAGGGGGAGAGAGGGTCTCCTTGTCTGATTCCACGAGTGGGTGAAAAGGGTGCAGAGGGGGATCCATTGACAAGGATCGAGAACCTGGAGGATTTAATAAGGGCTAGAATCTAATTGATCCATTTCTTGCAAAAAATGAAGGCTTTTAGAATGGCTTCTAGATATTGCCAGCTGACTTTATCATACGCTTTCGATAGATCAAGCTGCATTAACATCCCTCCTAATTTTCTAGTTTGAAGAGTGTGAACCATTTGTTGAGCTAGTAGAATATTATCTAAGATCTGTCTCCCTTCGACATACCCTGATTGCTCTTCTGATATGAGCCTAGGAAGAATTGGTTTCGGTCTCTTAGCTATAAGATATGATTTTATAAATGACATTACACAGAGCAATTGGTCTAAACTTCTCAAGAGTGTTTGCTTCTTCCATCTTTGGGATAAGCGCTATAAAGGTGGAGTTAAGAGATTTGAGGATGGATCGAGATCGCCTAGAGTCCTCTACAACTTCCCAAACTTCATGTTTCACTAGGTTCCAACAAGCTTTGTAAAAATTAATGGTGAAACCATCCGGTCCAGGGGCCTTATCACTTGGCATGCTTCTGACTGCGTCTTCCACTTCCTCTAGGGAAATTTCTCTGCTGAGGGCTGAGTTCTGATCGTTGGTGATAGTTTTGGGAATGGCCGTAATGATCTCCTTTATAGCATCCTCTTTGTTTGCTTGCGGTTCCTGGGCGATATTGCTGAAATGCCTAGTGAGTAAAGCCGCTATGTCTTGGTGATTTTTAAAGTTTCCCCATTCTCATCCTTGAGTTCTAGTATTTTATTCGCACTCTTGTAATCTAGAGCAGATATGTGAAAAAATTTGGTGTTTTGCTCACCCTCTTTTAGCCACCATATTCTAGATTTATGCTTCCAAAGAATTTCTTCCTGCTGACAACGTGTATGCCATTGATGAGTTAAAGATTTTTCCTGCTCTATAGACTCGTCACTGTTGTGCCCTGAAACCCAAGCTTTGTGTATATGTTCTAGTTTATCTTCTATTAAGGTTTTCTCCTTAAAAATATCTCCAAACTCCATAATATTCCATTCTTTTATTTTTGCTTTAGTATACTTTAATTTCTTCTGAAGATTAAACATTTTGGATCTCCTTCCAATCATAGGTTCAGACCAACATTTCTCCCCTAGATTGAGGAAGTTGGGGTGTTCTAACAAAAAATTTTCAAATCTGAAAGGTTTATTCCTTGGACTGCCATGGATAGCTTCTATTAAAGATATTGGCCAGTGGTCAGATCCTCCACTTGGAAGGATGTCTAAATCAACTAGAATACCATCCATAATGATGCTCTCAGAGATGAGGAATCTATCCAAACGAGAGGCAATCAGCCTATCGCCACCTCGTCTGTTATTCAATGTGTAAGTGCCACCCTTTGGTGGGATATCCACCAATTTAGCATTGTCAATGAAATTTGTAAATAATTATGCATCCTTACTGAGTTTTCCTATTCCCCCTTTCTTCTCAAGAAGGGTAGTTATCATGTTAAAGTCACCCCCCATAATGCATTTGGATTATGGATGCCTAGAAATCAAACTTAATAGAGAACTCAAAAAGGTCATTTTACATTCTGTCTTCTGCGGTCCATAAAAATTTGTGCATAAGAAGGATTCAGATTTACCTGTGGGTTGGGCTTCCACGGCTATGAATGTTCTGGTTGCTTCTGTTGAGAGGACTTGAATCATCCTCGAGTCCCACATAGTGACTAAACCTCCTTCTCGACCCTGACTCTCTACTTCCATATAATCTATGTGATTGCCAAGCTTCTTACTGATGTTAGCCATGCTGGTATTGCCGCATTTAGTTTCCTAAATGAATATGATATCTGGTTTTTCTTTCTGAAGTTTTCTTTTTAGAATTCTATGCTTTGCTTGGCTGTTTAACCCTCTTGCATTCCATGAAATGATTTTCATGATTAACTAGAAGAATTATTGGTAAGATGGGAAGGCATTTAGAGCCTTCATCTTCCCTGAGTTTATCATTATTATCCCTAGCTCTTGCAGAACTTCACCACTTGTTCTTCGACCTCTCTTCTTCCTTTGTTTTGAGCTTGTTGAGTTGCAGAGAAGACTCTTTGGGTGGTTCCCAGCTCCTTTTTCTATACCTAACTTTCTACTTTGCCTTTCTAACTCTGCTTTCTCCCTTGCTATAAATAGATCATTGACCTTCTTGATCTCTTCTTCCGGTACATTTTCTATGCCTCGAGCTTTCCAGTTCTCGGCCATGACTGGTAGGTTCATCCCTTCCTGTGCAAGAACCTCCTCCAACTCTAAGTCATCACTTCCTCCATCGCTGGTTAGCATGTCTGCATCCTCCTCTGGCTCTTCTATTTGTTCCTTCGTTTAGACTTCTTTGCTAATAATGGCTTCCTCTGCTTCTTTTATAGTTTGCTCAGCTTTTTCTGTTAGCCCTTCATTTAAAGTTAGAAATTTATTCAAATCCTTTGAGTCTGTATCTAACTCTAAGATTTCAAAAGTGTTGCTGTGATGACCTCGTTATGTTTCTATTATGTTTTTTCTTCTTTGGTTGGCTCTTTGTCTTATCTTTGGTTTTACAAAGTTATCTTTGCCTCTGTTTGCTTGCTTTGTTTTAGTAACTTCTTCTTGTTTATTCAAAGGCCATTCCCTCATAAGATGTCCATGCTCATGACATCTTCGACAGCGAAAAGGAATCTGTTCATAGTCTATTGCTTGGAAGTAATCCTCATCCCTGTACTCTAGCCATAAACCCTCATGTAGAGCACCTGATACATCCATTTCCACGCAGATTCTTGCACACGAGGTGTATTTTCTTTGCATGGTTGCTTCTGAGGCTTTGATAAAAGTGCCTAGCTGATCCCCAATTTGTTTAAGAGTTGATAAACCCCAATAGTCTATGGGAAGAGAAAACAGGCGGATCCACACTGGTACCTGAGTGAAGGTTTCTTTTTCTGGAACAAAATTTGGTTTCCATGGTCGCATGTAGAGACCGGCTGAAGCTAAGAAATACGGGCCTCCATAAAAAATTTTGTCCTTGTCTTCTAGGTTGGTGAAAACTACAGTGAAGAAACCTTTTGCTCCCAAGTGTAGTTTCATATCGCCTTTGGGTTTCCATTGTTGTTGAATGCATTGACATAATGCTCTTTCAGTTGGCCACAAGCCCATAAACTTTCATATGACTACATGCTCTGCCATGTGCTCTCGATATGCTTGAATCTTCGGATCTATTATGACAACTCTAAGGGTATCTGCTTTTTTAGGTTTGCAGGTTCCGCTTACTGTTTGGTTGCTGCTGGGGTTCGAGTTGGTTTCACATTCCATTTCTTCTTTCCCCTGGGAGCCTTCCTTATGTTCCCCTTTTCCTTTGATTGTTTTTCATTATTAAATATAATTTTTTGTCCTATAGTGTCATTTTTTCCATTGTTCTCCAAACCCTCATTTCCTTTTTTGATTTGTGGGTTGCTGCTGGGCTCTCTGACTTCTACTTGTTTTTTCTCCTTATTTTTCCCGTTGTTCTGCTTGAGCCTGTGATATCCTGAAATTCTGACTCCTTCCTGCGTTGTCTGCTTCTGCTTCTGCATGACTATTTGTTTAAAGGTAGGGGTCCCAATGGACCCCTCGTTGATCATCTGGAGGGTCAGTTCTTGTCCCCTTCTGAGTAAAACCACTAGCCCCGATCTATTCGCTTCCAGCTCTGGGTCTGTAACAGTTACTCAGAAACCCTGACCTAGAAACACTGCCATCGTCGAAACCTCCGTGATCTGTCACCTCTTTTCTTGCCTTCACACTAAGTCTCAGAAGGAATTTGATTTGCAAATTCAATATTGTATATCAATATAATTTTTGAAATTTATTTATAATAATAAAAGTTATATTTAAATAATAATTACTCATAATTATAATTATTATATTTTAATTAGTAAATATTTGTGTTTTTTCTAATTGGTTAGATGAAGGTTTACTATTTCAATTTAAAACCAAATTTAAATATAAATATAAAATTATATAAACTAAATTTTCCATCTAAATTGTACAATATCTTTATCACAAATTTATACTTAAAAACTTAAAAACAAGTTATATTTGATTTTATTTGAAATATATTATTTATTTTTATTTATAATAATAAAAGTTATATTTAAATAATAATTACTCATAATTATAATTATATATTTTAATTAGTAAATATTTGTGTTTTTTCTAATTTGTTAGCTGAAGGCTTACTAATTTAATTTAAGGTGGATGAGGATTTGTTGACATTTTTATTTTTATTTTTTTAATTGAATACCTAGATTGTTTCTCTAGGTAATATGCTTAGCATATATTTGATATGAATGATTGTCTTAGCGAGTTTGTTAGGTTGGATTGACTTTCCATAAATTTTAAAATTTTGATGGCCAAACTTCCACCAATTTCTTAGAAATTTTCAAAACATACCTAATTAAAAAAAAAAATTCCTTATCTATTGATTGTAAAGGATAGAAACTCTTCAATGCCTACATTGTTTATCAAGACCTATGATTCTTAAGTGTTAAGAGAGTAGGTTAGAGAGCGGGAACGGAGTTAGGGTTTACAGATCTCGAAATTTGCAGGTCTTGGGTTTGATCTGGAGAGGAACAAGATCAGAGTAGCAGAAATTCTCAGGAGGGGTCAGAGTCTGACCCGACAGATGGTCAACGAGGGGTCCATAAGGACCCCTAACTTCAGACAAATAATCATGCAAAAACAAATAGCACAGAAAGGTGTGCGGATCATAGGGTATGAAAGGTCACAAAAAGAGGAGGGAACCAGCAAGGGAAGGAGACAAGATGTGAACAAGACAGAAGACAACACTTAGAAACTTAAAGGAAAGGAGAGAGAAGGTATAGAAAACAGCAGGAGCAGAGAGAAAACAGCATAGGCACATACTACTCAGGAGAACAAACAAGAAGAGGAGCAAAAATATGGAGATGAAGAAGCCCTGGAAAGAGAGAAAGAGGATAAATGGGAGAAACCAAACAATCTCAATGACAAAAAAAGCTAGGGACCATGCAAGCCTAAAATAGCAGAAGCCCGAAGGGTGGTGATCACAGACCCGGAAATTCAAGCCTACAGAGAACACATGACTGAACATGCAGTGATCTGCAAGTTCATGGGACTCTGGCCAATGGAGAGAGCACTGTGTCAATGGATCAAGCAACAATGGAAACCCAAAGGTGATGTTAGAATGCACTTAGGGGCCAAAGGTTTTTTCACTGTTGTTTTTTCAAATCTAGAGGGTAAGGATAGAATATTTGATGGGTGACCTTACTTCTTTGCTTCAACATGTCTCTATATGAGACCTTGGAAGCCTAACTTTGTGCCAGAGAAAGAAACCTTTAAGCAGGTGCCAGTCTCGATTCACCTATTCTCCCTTCCAATAGACTATTGGGGCTCCTCAGCTCTAAAACAAATAGGTGACAAGCTAGGAACTTTCATCAAAGCCTCAGAAGCCACTCTGCAAAGAAGATATACGTCCTGCGCACGAATCTATGTGGAGTTGGATGTGTCAGGGGCTTTGCATGAAGGACTGTGGTTGGAATACAGGGATGAGGACTATTTGCAAGCTATTGACTATGAGCAAATTCCATTTCGCTGCAGGAAGTGTCATGAGCATGGACATTTAATAAGAGAATGTCCATTAAACAGATCAGTGGAAGAACTTAAGGGAGAGCAGGCAGAAAAGAACAGGGATACCTTCATAAGACCAAGAGCAAGAAAGAGAGAAAACAAGAAATGACCAATCAAAACAGGCGCAACACAAGGTAATACCAGTAACGGTTTTGAGGTTTTGGAAATTGAAACTGAGTCAGGGGACCAGAATAAGGAACAAAATACCTATGGAGCAAACATAAATACAACAGAGTATGCAACCAAAGCAGTGGAGGAAAAAATTCAAAACATCACAGAATAGACTTAGGAAGTAACAGAAGGAATAGATGAATATTCGGAAATGTTGATATGTGACATAGGAAGTGAGGATATGGATCTCAATGAGGTTTTAGAGCAGGAAGGATTTGACCTAAAAACATGGTGGAAAACTGGAACAAGCAAGGGATGGAAAACATTCTGGAAGAGGAGGTGAGAAGAATTAATGATCTACTAGTTGCAAGATAGAAAGCAGAGTTGGACAGGAATAACAAGAATCTGGGCATAGCAAAAGGAATGGGACTACATACAAAAAGCCTACTTCACACTTCAACCAGCTTTAAACAAAGGAAGAAGAGAGGGCACAAGTCCAACAATGAGACTCTACAGGAGCTGGGACTACTGCTTCTAAACTTGGGTAAGATAAAAGCTCTAGAAGCTTTTTCTCTTATTCACTAATTTTCTCTTTAGTTTTAAATGAAAGTCATCTCTTGGAATGCCAGAGGGCTCAATAGCCAAACTAAACAAAGGCTCTTAAAGAGGAAGGTCCAAAAGGAAAAACCTGATATTGTATTTGTGGAAGAAACCATATGCGCAAGTCACATTATTGATAATGTAAGCAAAAAGCTAGGTAGACAAATGAAATACATGGAGATTACTAGTCATGGATGGGAAGGAGGTTTAGTCACTCTGTGGGATCCGCATATAATCAGTATCCTCTCAGATGAAGCTAACAGATCCTTTATAGCTCTAGAAGTTTAAGTGATAGGAAACTCAGAGACTTTTTTGTGCACCAACATTTATGGACCTCAGAAATTAGAAGAGAAATACATTTTTCTTAGAACTCTTTTGAATCTGAAGCTTAGATATCCCAGCACGAAGGAAATCATAGGAGGAGATTTCAATATGATCAATTCACTTTTAGAGAAGAAAGGAGGGATCAGGAGACTCAACAAAGATACTGAAGCTTTCTTAGATTTCATCATTTTAGCTAAATTAGTGGATATTCAACCCAAGAGTGGGGCCTTCACTTGGAATAACAAAAGGAGAGGTGAAACACAAATCGCCTCTCGTCTTGATAGATTTCTTATATCTGAAAGCATTTTGTTGGAGGGTGTTATAGTAGAATCAAACATTCTGCCTAGTGAAGGGTCATACCATTGGCCCATTTCTCTAATTGCTGCGATCCAGGGCACTCCTAGAAACAAGCCATTTCAATTTCAGAAGTTTTGGATTAATCACCCATAATTTATTCAACTTGTTGAGAAGTGGTGGCATGAATCGATGGACATAAGAGGCACCAAAATGTACAAATTACAAGGTAAATTGAGATACATTAGAAATAAAATCAAAGCATGGAATGTAAATTTTTTTGGGAATATATTTAAAGAGAAAGCCAAAATAGAGGAGCAGCTAGAGCATATTCACAAATGTTGGATAACTGGAGATAGCAACTTAGACTCTGCAGACCAAGAAAAAATTTTGATGCAAAAATGAAAACCCGATGGAAGAAAAAGTCCCGTATTCAGTGGCTAAAGGAAGGGGAACATAACACCAAATTCTTTCCTAGATCAGCTCTAGACTACAGAGGCGCCAATAAAATCCTCAGTCTTAGAGACAATCAAGGAGACATTCTTCAGAATCTTCAAGCAATCTCATCCCTACTCACTTCACATTTTAACAACATAGCTCAGGAGCTTGAGGTGGACAGAATAGACGCAATCACTGAACTCACTAAATCCATTCCCAAAACAATCACCAATGAGCTAAATCTTGCATTAACTAGGGAAATCTCTCTAGAAGAGTTGGAAGAAGCTGTGAAGAGTATGTCGAATGACAAAGCGCATGGACCTGAAGGCTTTACCATCAACTTTTATAAAGCCTGTTGGGAAATTTTAAAATTTGAGGTCTGGGAAGTGGTGGAGGACTCTCGGCGCTCGACTTTAATTCTCAAATCTCTAAATTCAACTTTCCTAGCACTGATTCCCAAAGAAGAAGAAGCCAAGACCCCAGCTAAGTTTAGGCCCATTACTCTATGCAATGTCATTTATAAGATTATCTCTAAAGTTATTGCCAGTGGATTGAAAGCTATTCTTTCGAGCCTCATCTCAGAAGAACAATCAGGGTATGTTGAAGGAAGACAAATTCTGGACAATATTTTACTAGCTCAGGAAATGATTCATACTCTTCAATCCAGGAAAATCGCATGCATGATGATGCAACTGGACTTATCTAAGGCTTATGATAAGGTCAGCTAGAACTACCTTGAAGCAATCTTAGAAGCATTTGGGTTTGCCAATCAATGGGTTAAATGGATTTTAGCTTTGATTAAATCTACCAAATTTTCTATTTTGGTTAATGGCTCCCCTACCAACAAATTTTCTTCCTCACGAGGAATCAGACAAGGAGACCCTCTATCTCTGTTCCTTTTTTTTATCCTGATGGAAGGTTTGAGCAGACTCATTCGGAGCGCTAAAAAGGATGGAAAGATCAGAGGGTTACAGCCCCTACCCCATATTCCAGTGACCACTCACCAACAATGTTTTGATGATACAATGCTGCATGGTTCTCCTACAGTCAAAGAAGCCCTGGGCTACAAAAGGATCCTCAATATTTTCAGTGAAGCCTCAGGTATGGAAATTAATCTATCTAAATCTACCATCTTTTTCTTCAATATGCATTTAGCAGTGCAAAGAAATCTGTCTAGCATTCTAGGCTTTTGCAGAGGAAGTCTGCCCTCGAGGTACCTAGGCGCTCCCCTAACAGACAAACCTTGGAAAAAAGTGCATTGGGAGAAGATCCTAGCCAATTTGGAGAAGAGATGTCATCACTGGACCCATAGAGCTCTCAATTTTGCAGGGCGGCTAGTGTTAACTAAAGAAGTTCTGCAAGCTATTCCTCAATACTTGCTCTCCATAATATCTGCTCCTAAGGGAGTCTTGCAAAAGATGAGGGTGATTCAAAGATCCTTTTTATGGACAGGAAATGCAGAGAAGAAAAAGTGGGCACTAGTGGCATGGAATAAACTGTGTAAACCCAAAAAATTAGGAGGGTTAAACCTGCTAGATCCCTGTACCATCAATAGATCTTGTGGGGCTAAGATCTGGTGGAAATGGGTGAAGGAGCCCAATCTTCCTTGCGCTATACATTGGAAGGAAAAATACGCTCCATTGCATAGCACTCAGAACTTAATCAAAATGCAAGAGAATCTAGAAGGATCTCCGATCTGGAACCTTGCAAGGAATAATCGAGGTATTATACAGGAGAATAGCTTTTGGGAAATTTGTAATGGGGAAACAACCTTGTTTTGGGAGGATGCCTGGCAACAACTCCCAAAATTAGAGAGGCCAGAGTTTGCAGACCTACAGAGTAATTATCAAGGACTGGGGAGATACATGGTGAATCACTATTGGAATCCTAATAGCAAGGACCTGGAATGGAGAGAATGGGACGATCAATGACACAAAAAACTCAACTGAGGCTAACATCAATGTCTGGAACCTGCAGAATCTATTAAACAAAAGAAGAATAAGGAAGGCTGATGACAGAGATCAACTAAGATGGGGAAGCAAGGAGGGGGCTACTTCACGCTCAAAGAAGCCAGGGAGTGTATCGAAAACCCACATCCAGTCAAAGAGGTTCAATGGAGAAACCAGGTCTGGGATTCTCTATTCTGGTCGAAAATTAAAATCTTCCTCTGGCTCCTAATGCACAGGAAAACTCTCACATGGGAGAATCTCTGCAAGAAATGGTTTTGGCGGCCCTTCTAGGTGCCCCATGTGCAATAAAGAGGAAGAAACTGTGAATCATCTCTTCAACACTTGCGAGTGGGCTAACCACCTGTGGAATTGGGTGGAAAACACTTTGCAAGAAACGGACAGATCCAAAAGTTCCATCCAAGAAACCATTGAGAAGTGGCGGGGCAACTTTTCTAGTAATTAGAGGATCAATACCATTTGGAAAATAATGTCGGGGTTCATCACATGGACGATTTGGAAAGAATAGAACATGAGAGTATTCTTAAATGGAACGAGAGATATATTTCACGCTCTATAAATTATTACCCAAAATGTAAGACAATTGGTTCTTATCAAAAGAAAAGTAGACCAAGATAACAAAGTATCAAATCGGGACTTACAAATTTTAAAAGCCTTTAACCTCGATAATGGAATGAATGTGGTTACATCGAATCGCCAATAGGAGATGAGCACCACATTGAGTATCTGGAATTGACCACCTGCAGGCTTCCTCAAGCTAAATTTCGATGGAGCCTCGAGAGGTAATCCAGGAATGGCTGACATCGGGGGCATTATAAGGAATAGTGCAGGAGAAATTCAACATATCTACAGTAGAGCCTTGGGAGAAGGAATGAACAATGAAATGGAGTTCGCAGCTATGGAACAGGGTCTCAGAATTCTCAGAAACTTACAGGCAGGTGAAGCAGTGGTTGAGGGGGACTCTTAGCTCACAATAACAATAGCCAAAAAGATGTATGTAGGAGCCAAAGCTAGTAAGGTCACTCAGCACTGGCGACTGGCTAAAGTTATAGAAAACATAGCTGAAAATTTGGGGTGGACGAAAGGTTTGATCTTTCAGGCTGTTAGACGTAAAGCCAACATAGTCGCGGACCATCTGGCAAGTTATGGTATAGAGAACCCCACTAGCATATTGGATAGTTGTTGGCAGGATGTCATATGCCTAGAATTAAGAGATAGGTGTACCCTACTCTCGAGGCAAGATTTGATGAATGAAAAGTAAGGCCGAAGGTTGGCGCTTTAGGCAAGGTTTACGACATGAGCAGGATCATGTGTACAACAAGAATAATTAAAGGTTGGCAGAGGAGCGAAAGACAGGTAGTTGAGGAGCATTCATTGCTCGAGCAGGAGGATAGCATTCACATTCGATACATGATAAAAAAGAATGTGCACCACCAACGCCCTTATAGTAGACGGTACACTTGGCATGCTTTGGAGGATGGCAAGGAAGGTGACCGTAAGGAAAAGAATGTGAGCCATAACTGAAATAATACACCACCTCGCAGGAATAATGACGACAAGACCTGCATGCAACAGGGGCTGTATCGGTACACGGCCAGTAAATCCCCCAATCGTATCTATTTATTAGTAGCTCAACGCAGAGGCAGAGGCACTGTTTCTTCGATTTGGAGGCTGAAACTCTCTTCCTTCGGCCGTAGAACGTTGTGCTGCCTGGCGAGTGTGGTTGAAATCATGGCGGGAGAGGGAAGTCGTAACGCTTCGGCCAACAGAGATTTAAAAAGAGCTCGCGAAGCATATGAGACCCGCATCTCGCAGAAAGAAAAACGGAAAATCGAGGAGTTGGAGGCCATTGCCACAGAGGAGGAGGAAAATTTGAAGGCTCAAGAGCTGGAGAAGGAGATTGACTGGATTCAGGACCCTGGTTCGATTACAACGCGTGCAACTCAGTTTGTGAGAACGCAAGCAGAGGTGTGGAGAATGAAGATAATGTTGGCCAAAGCTTTGAGTATGCAAGGGAACTATTCTAATCAAGTGTGTCAAGCCCAAAAATCGACTGTAGCTGCGTCATAGGAGCACATTGCAATTCTAGAAAGCTTGGAGTTCAAGATAAGCGCACTGGAACAATAGTTTGACAACATGTCAAAGAAACTCTCGGTTCTAATTAGTCTCTTAAGGCACACTATAGGTCATGATGCCAGGTATGCTGAGGATAGGATGGAGGAGCGCATTGGCGATACTCAGAACACTCATCCAACACCTGCTCAGGCAGGCAAAGCTAAGACAGCGTCTGTGCCGGATACCTCCAAAGATTATATTGTTCTTGAAATGTAACGAGTCTTCGCTTTCATTCTTGCTGAATTCATGAGGTTGGGTCAGTTGTTGTATCTACCTACCCTAGTGGGCTTTCTTGGTTTTTTTTATAATTTTGTTCAGGAACTAACCGCTCATGGTCTGCAGCTCTAGTTGTTTAGAGGTCTGGTCTCTACTGCTTTTGTCAACCCCCTTTTTCTCTTATGCCCTGCATGCTGAGCCCAGGGTCATTTGGCTGGTCTTTTTGGTCATTTCTTGGTGAATGCTATGTAAAATGGCAGTCTTATGTCTGCTCGTGTAGACCTTTTGTAAAATATGTATTCTTACGCTAATATAATACGCTGATTTACACAAAAAAAAAAAGTGTTAAGTAAAATCAAAGTCAATAATAATATTTTTATTGCAATAGTTCTTTTGTTATAAATATATCAATGGTAGATACAAATAAAGTGTTTCGCTATATTGACCACATTTATATTTTTAATGTGGTTGTATTAATTTCTTTATTTATGTTTAAATATAGTGCAAATTACTACATAAAAATATCTTATAATGTATTATTTAAATCTATTAGAAATAATATATGCATATTACAAAACGTTATATACCAATTTCCATACTATGTGGTATGATAAAACTTGTGAAAGAGTGATATTAAACTTTTAACAACCTAATACCAAAATTATGGATTCTTTAAATATCTTTCTAATTTATAGCATAGAAATTAAATAGTTTGTTTATTGATTTTTTAAGTTAACCTTTTGAATTAGTTGGAAGTTATTATCCAATTTATATGCAAGCTACTCTCCCTATAGCGTTTACAAGAGCGTTGACTTTCTATTAACTGAGTTGACCACTGAAAATACTTCTTATTTCGTGGAGTTAACCAAAGTTTTTGTTAAAAAAACATATTTAAAATTATTTAATTTTAATTTGATTGGATAACTGATTAGAAGCCTTATTGTTTGTTTTCATTTTTCAATGTATTCAAAGTAAGATAACCAAAATTAGTTTTTTTGTGATACATATGAAGTTTGGTGAAAATTATGCGGGGTTAACTTTTTATAGATACATGAAACTAATGCTAAGTTTTAAGTTAGCATTAACCCAGAGCATTAAATGTTATGTTTTAATGAGTGAATTGTTATGTTTTAATGAGTTACTTTTGCACCGATAATTATTTACCTATCTGCTATGAAATTTAACCCGTTTAACCTGTTGGAGGGGCCGTGGAACAGAGGAGGATCCATTCGACATCATCATCAAGGTCTCTCTTTCTTGGCGAATGCCTTGTTAGGCAAGTATGCATCTCCACTCCCACTCTGGATGGCATCTCATGTGCCCAAGCAAAGGCTTCCGGGTTGAGAACTCCTTCCCACATTCACTGTACCTATATGATAGCCTAGGGTATCATGAGCATCAACTAATAACTGCTAGTTTTGGACATTTCATTGCAGTTAGTGCTTTGGATGTACACTACAGATTCCATATATTTTTCAACAACAACAATTATTACACACTTGCAACAACTATGATACAGTTGCCAACATACACTTGCCAGCATTGTCATTGCTGTCGACCAGCATCGAATGATGCTGTCAACCACCATTGTTTCGAGTAATGTCCTTGAGACATGTATCCCCACGCCAAAATAAAGCCAGGAGAAATTATTTTTAGATAGCTAGAGTAGCAACTATAAGTTGGAGTAGCCAAAAAACTTACATAGTCATGCCTGGTGATTTAGATTAGAGTTTGGCTGGCTCAACTCGATGTCTTGTCATTTCTAAGTAGATCTACTTGGCCTTAGTGAAATAACTTTATAGGTTAGGTAAATTTGGGGAAATTTACAAGACTTGAGGTTCAGACTCCGTGAAGGGTTTAGCTTAGTATTTTTGAAGAGAAAGAAGAATGGATTTTGACTACCGATTTAATTGGGAAGGTTGGAGATCATGCTAGGACACAAAAGAACATGGTAAAAGAGATAGTGCTAGTAGATTGTACCATAGTGGAAGAATCTACAACAATAAAGACAACAAACTACAGGCATTTTGAGGAGTTATACAAAAAAGGAGATGAGGTTGATCACAATGATGTCTAAGATATGCTATTCAAAATCACTACACTCATACCAAATGAGGAAAACAAGAAAAGGAGTTTTGCAAACGAATAGAGGAAGAGGAAGTGATCAATGTAATTTGGAGTTTCTTTCTAGACCAAGAATCGGGTCTTGATGGATTTACAATCCACTTTTACAGGGCATGTTGGCATATAATGGAAAAGGATATACTTCGTATTTGACACTAAAAAAAGGTGTCAAATAGGATGTTGTACCAACTCATCCTTTTTGGTCCTCATCCCAAAGGAAGTTCATCGCCACAAAACTTGAGCAATTTTTAGCTCCCTTACAAATTTGACTACAGGGACACCATCGGTCGTTTCTGATACCGGTTGTATGAACATGGTTCATACTAATGCTCACTGGTGTAGAATTTATACGTTGTCCTGATGATAGCTTCTAAAAATTGCCTTCAAAATTTTCTTTGGTTGCAAATCACACTAAAAATCACACCACTGGTATTTGGAGGTCATTTTCCTATTCTTAACCACATGAGAAAGTATAAATAATTATGGTCCTAATAGTGCTACCACATCTCTTTTCATCGATTCCAAAGTTGTAATTAGTTTATTATTTCTTTTCAAGCCAGGCAGGGACTACTGCTACATGTGGATCTTGTTTCAATCCTTTGTGGAAGATGAGGTTTTATTATATGACTATTAAAATTGGAAATCATTCACCACACCACTTTAGGATAGAAACTAAGCTTCACATCATACATTGGTAGGAAAGTAAAGTGGTAGAGAACATCGTGAATGAATTAACCATAAACATTCAATAACCAAATAAATCATTTTTCAAAAATTTAGAAATAGAAAAAAATAATTACAAACACAAATAAAATCACATAATAATTAATGAAAATATATCTAACCTAAATAATTAATGAAAATGTACCTAAATTACACAATACGATGTTCTATTGGAGTGGGTTCTACCTTAGTAGAATAATGTGTTGATAATAACCTACATCGCTATTAGATTTAAGACTCATTACTTCACAACATAAACAAAAAAAATGAGAATGAGACTTAGGATTGAACATGAGTGTATTTCTATTTTCCTAAGAATATCCATTTCTAAATATCAATACGCTTGAGAATTAATGAATCTCCAACTATTACAACTAATTTATAACTTCATAAAATATAGAAAATAATTTACAATATTGCTACGCATTTCCACAAATTTTGGAATGCAATTGATTGTCAAATTCATAATAAGCCACATGGATTATAAAGATTTGTAAAATATATGTTCAAAATATTTATTAATAGTGTTGGGATCCCTATATCCATGGCATGTACAAGTGATATTTTTATATATAAAATAAAAAGAGGTTCATGTACGGGGACATATAAATATTATCCAAAATAATTAGGAAACCTAACATATATTTTATTATATTTTCTAAATTTATTTATGAATGGTGATGTTAAATTCCTTAATCCATTAAATCTAAAAAAAAGGAAATTCTATCCACTATTAACTAGAATTTCCTATTAACTCGAATTCCTTTCCACTTGTGGCTTGTGGATTCATAGCATAAAAACCTAAAGTAATGTCTTGAGTAACTTGTTCATAAATAATCCTTCACTCATAAGTAAATAGAACATATGCATGTCTCCTAATCCTATTCATATTTTTAAATGAAATATTGAAGAAATGCAATGAAAAACACTTTAATCATAAATTATAGTTTCAAGCGTTGAAATGATAATATAATATTATGGGTAGGCATGAAGATACGAAAAACATGAAAACATATGATCAAAACACAAAAATTATGAGGCTCATCATGGATGAAACATAATGTGTTGAAGTTAACAGATAATGCATGCCCACAATATGATAATCAAAAGATGAAATTCCATCATGTAAAACCTAGATGGAGGGTTAACAATATGAGAGCTTGCTACACATCCTTTGGAATGGAATTTCAAAACTAAAAGGAATAGATATACAAAATTATTCAGGGAATAGATGTAATCATAAGTGTAGGATATTATAGTGTATTGATTGACAATGAAAAAAAACATTAGTTAAATAATTTTAGTACCTAATTCAATACAAATATTATATAAGATCCCTCAATTGGAAAAGTTACTACCACCAAAGGCATGTAACTTAGTGGTTGATGGAACAAGATTGTAAGAATATATATGTTTTGAAGCCAAATAGGTCACAATACATGAATATTCTCTCTTGTAAACTACTCATAGATGAAGCAATAATTTCTTAATGATGACCCATGTTTGAAACAAAGTGGAATATGGGAAATACTCTTTGAAATTTGATATCAATAAAATTTTGGGATATTCTATACATGGGGGCAATCTCTTCCATTTTTCGTATTGGGACAATTTCTTGTGAACATGAATTTACTAGAGGTGGTAGGCTTTCCCCTATACCTAAATTAATATGTTTTGGTAATGAAGTAAATCCAATTGGATGGTGGATTACCCAATTAAAGGGTATGATGAAGCTTGATATAACCATTATCTGTTATCCCTTTAAAATGGAAAGGGTTTCACAACATCACCAACTATGAAATGGGAGGGGGTGTTTGTTATCACAAAATCATGTTCTGATGGCTGCTAATCAGTTAGACTTTATGTAACTATTCCAGACCAGACTCTTGGCTAAGGATTAGCCTCCCTAACCTGAGAGGGCTCTCTCAAAACAAACTACTGATTGTGATTAACACTAAGAGGGCTAACTCTTGAAATGAAAACTTAATAAACATGCTGGTTGGACAGGCAACATAAGATTTCTTCCATTGGGCTCATGGAGTCAAACACCATTACAGTAAACTATCAACTACTCATTCATGGAAGTCAAGGCATATAATGTCTAAACACTCAAAACATTTCTCAAAGGAACCTCAACTCATATATATGCACAGGAAATCTGAGCAACTAGGTGAATTCAGAGTGATTGCACATCTATGGAGCTGTAAAATATGAAAGATAAGACAAAACCACATACATCTTGATCATTTGAACACAATATGAATCTTGAGAACAAAAAGTAATCCATTATATTACTGCAACAAGTATTTTTCATAAGCAAATATGAAAACTCTGTTTTCAATAACATCCAACCCCCATTACATCAGAGTTTTCACTATATATAAGAAAACGAACTTAACTACTTTGAGTCTCCTCCTCCAGCATGAGGGGAGCTCGATGATTTATCATTAACTATCCTTATCTACTTTAAACAGACTCATTAAATACACAAAGTGTTGAGCTGTAATTACAAAGAGTCTTTGACAGCTGTCTTCTGTTGGTTAGGCTGAGATGACTGAGCTACAGGTGCAAGGAACGCTGACTTTGGATACTTGAAGGCACTGATGGATCATTTATCATTAGGATCAAAACCCCTATTTTTATGGTCCCTGTCTCCTACCATCCTCCGAAAATCAAGCAACATGTCCCAGCTCCTTTAATATCCCAAAACTTACGAGCCTCACCATACTTCAAATGCATTGGAAGCTTCATGGATAGCCAGGTGTATGAACCAAAAAGATACTCCTCGTATGCCATTCTGCTAAACCCTAACTTGTCATAAAGTAGCTTTACAAAAGTTTAACTTGAGACAAGAATTTTACCTTTACCAAAAGGTCCACCTGTCATTCTCTGAATAGCTAGGATAGCCTTTAGTGATATCTCTTATGTTCTTGAGGCATTTCATTCAAAAATTCACTGACCCCATCATTAAACTCTTTGTTTTTCTTATAAAACAGCACCTACAGCAGTTTCGTAGCGCGCTACGAAACTGCTGTTTTTGCTAAAACAGAGTGCATTTGTCTTAAGGCATTCTTTGCTTGAATTTCTGACTCTTTAGACTTCTTCCATAGGTATCAAAGACTTATATGACTTCAAAATAATGGAGCTTAAACAAAATTGACCCAAAACTAAGAATGGCACCTTTTTCTTCAAGTCAGTGAGCTAGTTGACCTAGCTGTATCTTCAAATTTACAACCTCCTTCTTCAAGGCTTTGTTTTCAACTCTCAGGCTCACATTCATTGTCATCAAGGGTATCTTCAACAACAACTTTAGTAGCACTATCATTTGAGAAAACTTCCTTCGGTTCAGCTTCATATTTAACCCATAAATCTGCAATCGAACCAACTACTCCCATATGTTCTGGCTGAAAAATATTTCTTGAGACAGAGCTCGTAATTTCTTACAAAAGATGTATTTGGAAACACTGAAGGAGGTTTTTGTGAAACAATCCGTACTTAACAAAAACCTCTTTTGGTTTTTTAAAACACTACTCCAGCTGCCCAGAATCTGTCTTTGAAGAAGATATGTAAAACAGGAAATTAAAAATTGCACCTACAACAGTTTCGTAGAGCAAATTTAGTCACTCGTTTCTCCCAGTTCATAATCAATTTGAAGAAACTGAAAGAGGTTTTTCTAGTTCAGTCCGTTAGGAATAAAAACATCTTTCCATTTCGGAAAATGGGTTTTCATTTGCTTTAGAGACCTCCTGGAAGTTGACTAGTAAACAAAGAAAGCAGAGTTTTTTATGCTGAAACAGGCTGCTACAGGGGTTTCGCAGCGCGCTGCGAAACTGTTCTATCATCTTTATGCAACTGTGATGATGTTTCCTTCCGTAGTGAACCGAGAAATTTCGTTCCTCCATTGAAAAACAGTTACCATGGGACAAACAACAGTGGTGCCTTTAACCTGATGTAGTACCAAACTTTGAAGCATATCCTGGAACTGCCATATCACCGACATAGAAGCATCCAGGTGGAAGAATAGGACGCCAAATAGAGACTTTTCTCTTTGCACTATTTACTCTGTTCCACCACACTAACTCAAAATCTGCTACATTTTGATATCTCTGACTAAATAATATGGGTTCCGGACTTTCCAACTTCATAACCTCTTCTATGCCATTGCTACCATGTGCGGGTTTCTGCATGGATGGATTGGCACATTCTTGATTGTAACCAAACACAACATAATGAAAATCATAGGTTCTCCTCTTTATATGACCAGTTGTCATCTGTAAGGGGTGTCATTTGGCCCAGTAATTCTGAATCCCTTATTCACAGCTGGGTGTGTTGCGATATCAACGTTTAATAGACAACCTTTAGGAAATAGATCTTTTTCAGTATCTTGTATTGCAGCATATATTAAAGGCAGATAGATTTCCACTGCTTCCTTGAAATCACTGTCGTTGCTCTCATCTTATTCCCAATTCAAAGATATTGCAATAGAAGGAACCCCTGACATGAGAGTTTCCCTTGCACTTGCAAAAGTGTCAAAATAAATGATGTGATATCCACAGTCTGATCCCTTGTTTATTCCAATGATTACCACAGAAGGCTTCTTCCACGGAAAGAGTGCTCCAGATAAACCCAATGAAACACCATCTGCTGGGGTACTAAAAAACCTTATAAACTGACAACTGTTGATGCAAACCCAATGGATTTTGATAAACATGACAGCTGGGAAGAATGACTATGGATTCGAACAAATCCCCAATTTCGTAGCACAACCAGTGCAAAATATGAATTATGCGCTACGAAATCACCTAAAACATGCTGCGTTGCAAAACTGCCAAAAGGATCTATGTGCTTTGTCCTCAAGATAGTCTGAGAAATTTTGGCATTAGAATTTTCAGTGATAACAGTGGCTCCACTTGGGATAGTGTGCCCTTGTGGTACACTAAGAACTCGTAGTTCCAGTGCCTTATAAAATTTATTCATTTATGACAAACTAAAACTTGCTCGACAATCATCCCCTTCAAGCTTCTGGGGCCTTCACCTCGGGCTTAAGCTTGATGATCACTGTAGGAGAAAGAAATCTACATCTACTAAAGAAAATGCTCAGTCAACCTTGAGCTTATTTGCCTTTTCCTACCTACCTACCCTAACAATTTCAACTTCTTTCTGCTCAATCAATATGGAATTTCCAATGTAGCCAATCATTTATCTTATCTGACATTTGAGTTCTTTGGTTGTGCTTAAAACAAAAATAAATCAGATACTGAAGTAACCAAGGCAGCATGAGGTGTAACTGTTCTTCAACATTAAAATATAACTGGAATCCTGAACAGTAAATCTTTTCCATGTATTCAGCTATAGGGTCAAAAAACACATGGTTAGTTTGCTGATTCTTGTAACTTTCAGGCCACTGATTCTCAACCATTCAAGACCCCTTTGATGTGCTATCCAATCTGCTATTTGACAAGCTATCCAACTGCTTTTCTGAATCATTCCAACAAACAATGGAATTTTCCTCATTATTATCCTCATTCTTT
Source organism: Pinus tabuliformis (assembly GCA_031772625.1). NCBI lineage: Eukaryota > Viridiplantae > Streptophyta > Pinopsida > Pinales > Pinaceae > Pinus > Pinus tabuliformis. The sequence goes on from CM062815.1 coordinate 521,713,705, forward strand.
GGTGTAAGCTACTGCAAGAAATTACAAAAAGGAACAATCTTTTCCTCTGCCTGAGGGTCGTAGAAGCTGTCTTCCAGCACTTCTTCTTGTTGTGTGCAATCGATTTCATACTCATGATGATCTGAAGCCTAACAAATCTGTTGCATCTCTACATCAATATCAAGGGATGAAACATGGTTTTCACAAATAAACCCCTGTTGATCTTCATGCTGTGTTTCATGGGATGTTATATCTCCTCCTTGGTGCTGGAATGCATTGTTATGAAGAGCCTCTAAAATTTCTTCATCCGTGAATTCATCATCATCATAACCATCCTCTAACTACTTAATAAGACTTAAAGAATGTCTACAGCAGTCTTTGAGCAGCAATAAGGAAGGATAACATTCTTTATACATTTCACAGAATTCATCATGAAAACTAGCAAGTGAATATATTGAACCATTTTCCAGACTTTTATACCAAGATCATGCTTTTCCTTCTAAAGTGGTCATGAACATTTTCATGAGACAATCTTCAGGGAAATGAACCTTAATACTGCGTACATGCATATGGAATTTAACCAAATGGAGAGCAGCATCATCCTTCTTTTCATCTTTGAATATTGGAAGATCCTCTAACCAATCAACCTTTGGCATAGGATTTGGAAAACCAGGGATATGAGACTGATCCATAGGAGCATACCTGGAATTCATTCTTGCAGTAGAATCCATCTTGAAACTTCATCAAGCTACTGATCTTCTAGCAGTGGAGTCACCTTCCAATTTCTAATTCGATGTGTGGAGTCGCCAAGGTAGTTTTGCTGCCTCAAAAAGATGTTTGAGCTCCTGCTACCTTCAGAAGTTCAACCTCTTAATTTCGGGAATGAATAGACTTCAGGCTCCCGGCAGACGCACCAAAATGTTATCACAAAATCATGTTCTGATGGGTGCTAATCAGTTAGACTTTATGTAACTATTCCAGACCAGACTCTTGGCTAAGGATTAGCCTCCCTAACCTGATAGGGCTCTCTCAAAACAAACTACTGATTGTGATTAACACTATGAGGGCTAACTCTTGAAATGAAAACTTAATAAACATGCTGGTTGGACAGGCAACATAAGATTTCTTCCATTGGGCTCATGGAGTCAAACACCATTACAGTAAACTATCAACTACTCATTCATGGAAGTCAAGGCATATAATGTCTAAACACTCAAAACATTTCTCAAAGGAACCTCGACTCATAAATATGCACAGGAAATCTGAGCAACTAGGTGAATTCAGAGTGATTTCACATCTATGGAGCTATAAAATATGAAAGATAAGACAAAACCACATACATCTTGAGCATTTGAACACAATATGAATCTTGAGAAGAAAAAGTAATCCATTATATTACTGCAACAAGTCTTTTTCATAAGCAAATATGAAAACTCTGTTTTCAATAACATCCAACCCCCATTACATCAGAGTTTTCACTATATATAGGAAAACGAACTTAACTACTTTGAGTCTCCTCCTCCAGCATGAGGGGAGCTCGATGATTTATCATTAACTATCCTTATCTACTTTAAACAGACTCATTAAATACACAAAGTGTTGAGCTGTAATTACAAAGAGTCCTAATCAAACTAAAACTCTAATTTCATCTCCTCGTAGCATGATTCTTTTCTTGATCTTTGATAGCTGTCTTCTGTTGGTTAGGCTGAGATGAATGAGCTACAGGTGCAAGGAACGCTGACTTTGGATACCTGAAGGCGCTGATGGATCATTTATCATTAGGATCAAAACCCCTATTTTTATGGTCCCTGTCTCCTACCATCCTCCGAAAATCAAGCAACATGTCCCAGCTCCTTTAATATCCCAAAAATTACGAGCCTCACCATACTTCAAATGCATTGGAAGCTTCATGGATAGCCAGGTGTATGAACCAAAAAGATACTCCTCGTATGCCATTCTGCTAAACCCTAACTTGTCATAAAGTAGCTTTACAAAAGTTTAACTTGAGACAAAAATTTTACCTTTACCAAAAGGTCCACCTGTCATTCTATGAATAGCTAGGATAGCCTTGAGTGATATCTGTTACGTTCTTGAGGCATTTCATTCAAAACTTCACTGACCCCATCATTAAACTCTTTGTTTTTCTTATAAAACAACACCTACAGCAGTTTCGTAGCGCGCTACGAAACTGCTGTTTTTGCTAAAACAGAGTGCATTTGTCTTAAGGCATTCTTTGCTTGAATTTCTGACTCTTTAGACTTGTTCCATAGGTATCAAAGACTTATATGACTTCAAAATAATGGAGCTTAAACAAAATTGACCCAAAACTAAGAATGGCACCTTTTTCTTCAAGTCAGTGAGCTAGTTGACCTAGCTGTATCTTCAAATTTACAACCTCCTTCTTCAAGGCTTTGTTTTCAACTCTCAGGCTCACGTTCATTGTCATCAAGGGTATCTTCAACAACAACTTTAGTAGCACTATCATTTGAGAAAACTTCCTTCAGTTCAGCTTCATATTTAACCCATAAATCTGCAATCGAGCCAACTACTCCCATATGTTCTGGCTGAAAAATATGTCTTGAGACAGAGCTCGTAATTTCTCACAGAAGACGTATTTGGAAAAACGGAAGGAGGTTTTTGTGAAACAATCCGTACTTAACAAAAACATCTTTTTTTTTTTTAAAACACTACTCCAGCTGCCCAGAATCTGTCTTTGAAGAAGATGTGTAAAACAGGAAATTAAAAACTGCACCTACAGCAGTTTCGTAGCGCAACTTTAGTCACTCGTTTCTCCCAGTTCATAATCAATTTGAAGAAACTGAAAGAGGTTTTTCTAGTTCAGTCTGTTAGGAATAAAAAAATCTTTCCATTTCCCAAAACAGGTTTTCATTTGCTTTAGAGACCTCCTGGAAGTTGACTAGTAAACGCCGAAAGCAGAGTTTTTTATGCTGAAACAGGCTGCTACAGGGGTTTCGCAGCGCGCTACGAAACTGTTCTATCATCTTTATGCAGTTGTGATGATGTTTCCTTCAGTAGTGAACCGAGCAATTTCGTTCCTCCATTGAAAAACAGTTACCATGGGACAAACAACAGGGGTGCCTTTAACCTGATGTAGTACCAAACTTTGAAGCATATCCTGGAACTGCCATATCACCGACATAAAAGCATCCAGGTGGAAGAAGAGGACGCCAAATAGAGACTTTTCTCTTTGCACTATTTCCTCTGTTCCACCACACTAACTCAAACTCTGCTACATTTTGATATCTCTGACTAAATAATATGGGTTCCGGACTTTCGAACTTCATAACCTCTTCTATGCCATCGCTACCTTCTGCGGGTTTTCGCATGGATGGATTGGCACATTCTTGATTGTAATCAAACACAACATAACGAAAATCATAGGTTCTCCTCTTTATATGACCAGTTGTCATCTGTAAGGGGTGTCATTTGGCCCAGTAATTCTGAATCCCTTATTCACAGCTGGGTGTGTTGAGATATCAACCTTTAATAGACAACCTTTAGGAAATAGATCTCTTTCAGTATCTTGTATTGCAGCATATATTAAAGGCAGACAGATTTCCACTGCTTCCTTGAAATCACTGTCGCTGCTCTCATCTTATTCCCAATTCAAAGATATTGCAATAGAAGGAACCCCTTACATGAGAGTTTCCCTTGCACTTGCAAAAGTGTCAAAATAAATGATGTGATATCCACAGTCTGATCCCTTGTTTATTCCACTGATTACCACAGAAGGATTCTTCCAAGGAAAGAGTGCTCCAGATAAACCTAATGAAACACCATCTGCTGGGGTACTAAAAAACCTTATAAACTGACAACTGTTGATGCAAACCCAATGGATTTTGATAAACATGACAGCTGGGAAAGAATGACTATGGATTCGAACAAATCCCCAATTTCGTAGCGCAGCCAGTGAAAAATATGAATTATGTGCTACGAAATCACCTAAAACATGCTGCGCTGCGAAACTGCCAAAAGGATCTATGTGCTTTGTCCTCAAGCTAGTTTGAGAAATTTTGGCATTAGAATTTTCAGTGATAACGGTGTTTATGAAGCGTCCCTCATCTCAAGGAGGGGTTATTACTAGATTTATAACCTATTATTATCAAATGACACACTCAAAGTAAGTGAGGTTAGTAATTAATAGGATTACCATGTATGCCATAAATCACACAAGGAAAATTTGTGTGAAGATAGTTGATCTATCTTTAATTGGATGTATCACTGGGATCCTAGTTTAGATTTACGTAATTCGTGTTTCACTAGAAGTTAGTAGGTGAATTAGAGGATTACCTGTAACCCCCCAATTCTAGCTAGGCATATTATTGTTCATGTTATTGTTTTTATTTTTTGTGCATTAAGAGAGTTGGGGGAAATCTATTTGGCATAAAATTAACCATATTCAAGAAAAAATGGTATTAATTTGGTTAAGGTTAGACTATTTAAATATATGATGGTGATGGACCTAGAGAAGGATAGGGAATGGATATTATAGGTTATGGTCTAAAGGAAATGCATATGATATACATAGAGTACTACATGTAGTGTCACTACAAGAACTACCATGAACATGATATTACGTATGGAGAACATAATAGGATATATTAGCTCCATCATGAGACACCAAATAGAAATTACCATAATGGTTATGTCATATGTGGTTTCCCATCAAAAGGAGGACCAAACATGGGATGTTATCCACCATAATGGTCGCCATAGATAATATTATTACTAATTAAATTCATGAGGCCATAAGTGTTGAAAAGTAATGAATGGAACCTCTAATGTGATTACAATATGTGATGTCCTTATTTTATCCCAATTGGAGGAACCAAAGAAGTAATTAGAGAAATTTTAAAGCCTAAAATTGACCTCCCAATGAAAATGATAAAATAATATTTAAAATAATAAAATAACAGTTACAAAATTGTGAAGGGAAAGAAAAAAAGTACTTTTTTTATCGTGCTCAAATATATTGATTTTTACAGCTTAGGTAGGTGCTACTACATACCCCTAAGCATCTATACATGTGTAAGTCAATTAATAGACCCTTAAACTTAGAAATTGATTTAATTATTAAAGTAATTGACACTTATAAGGTAAAGTAAGTTAATCTAATGAAATGAAAAATTTATTGGTATTAGTGAATTAGATGAATCTCAACCATTGATTACAATTAATGTTGAGATTAAATCTCAAACATTAATCACTTTGGATATTAGGGTTGTGGATTTCGTCAATAAATTAAACTTAAGAAAGCAATTCTACGATTAGGTAGATGACACACAATAGACATCTAGTATGCATAAGACATTTGGAGAAGGAGATCTTAGTGATAGAGTGGATAAGGAGTTCATTTCAAGTGTGTTGGCTTTAAGGAAGGTGAAAGGGGAATTAAGGGAGATCCAAGTCAACCAAGAATATATATAGAGGGTTTAATTAGCTAGATAAATTCTAGGTTCTTGTTGTATATATTTTTCTTAGTGGGTCATTTTTTGAGCAAGGGATGTTGAAATATGGGATTGCTGAGACGGGGTGTGAATCAATAATTAAGAAACTCTTTTCTTTCTATTATTATGATTTTAGTCCCTTCTTATATTATTTATCTTGTGAGAAAATTCATTCAAAAAAACAATGAGCCAACAATATTTTAGACACATATGTTCAAACAACAATCCCATGAGCAACAGACATTTGACACAGTGTTTTTCACATGGAAACTCAGAGGGAAAAAACCACCAATTTTATTTTCTGTTTATGATATAAATTAAGAACCCACTTAATTACATTTGTTTATTTGTGAGAATCCCACTCACAAAAGGCATCAACCCCCTTTGGTTAGCAAGCACCAACTTGCCAAGAGGCACTAACCTCTTTAGCATGTAGGCACCAACCTGCTCTTGCCACAACTCTAAATTTTAAGCTGAATGCTTCCAATTCCCACAATGTTACATGTGACATCATTTCCCATGTAAACTACTCCATCATTGATTGGTTTATAAGTTTTAAACCATTCCCTATGAATACACATGTGATTTGATGCACCAGAATCTAACAGCCAATTTTGATCATGACTAGAGAAATCAACTGATAACACTTCATCACTCATACCTGTCTTGGATGTCGAACCTGTATTTGTCATGTTTGCTTCTTGCTTCAATGTTGAAGAGTCTTCCTTGGATGCTTGTTATCTCTTCCAACATTCCTTCTTCAAATGTCCCGATTTACCACAAAACTAGAACTTTACCTTACTCTTCTTCCCTTTCGATTTTGAACACGAGTCGCTGTGCTTACCGGAGCGTCTTTCTATAGAAAAACCTCTAGCCATCATTTCTTCTGATGTAGAGTTTTTCGAATTTTACCTATTCCTTGTCTCTTCGGACAAAAAATCTCCAACAACATCATCAAATTCAAGGGTTTCTGATGTACTAAGACTTATAGAAGTAACAAAATGATCCCATGACTCAGGCAACGAGCACAATAAAGTTATAGCTTTATCTTCTGATTCAAATTATACTTCTATACTTTCTAATTGCACCAAAAGAGTATTAAAAACATTCAAATGATCAGTAATAGTTGTACCTTCCTTCATGCGCAGACTCTACAAATTTCGCTTAAGAAGAATCCTATTGGTTAAGAATTTTTTCATGTACAGCTTCTCAAGCTTTGTCCACAAACCAGCAACAGTTTTCTCTTACACAATGTTAAACAAAACATCATCCACCAAACACAATCGAATACCGCTCAGAGCTCTTCCATCCAATTCATTCCATTCATCATTTGTCATGGTGTAAGGTTGTTTGGTTTTTCCCAACAGCACCTTCGCCATGCCTTGTCGCACAAGCAGATCATGCATCTTCACTTTCCAGATTTCGAAATTATTTTTTCCATTGAACTTCTCGATCTCAAAACGAGCACTTTGAGTTTTGGCCATGTTGTAACAAACAGAATCTCCAATTCCAACTTAATAAATAAAGTTAAAATCTAACAAAAAATTCCTTTTCCTTCCACTATGCTGCCTTTACCTTATCATACAATCCCTATGCTGTACAAACTGCATATTACAAATAAAAAACAAATAACAAAATTGTAGTTTTACCAAAGTGATCCTCACTTGGTGCGTTGGCGCTCCTTTGACAACAGACGATCCGTGGTGGACCCATCGATTCCACGCCAATCATGATACTGGCGCTCTGGCACAAGTATTAAACTCGGATCCGTGCCATTGGCACGCCTGTTCCAAAATAAAATGCGCCAACCTGATCATTATCTGAAATTGGTGCGACTGTCTCTGTTGAAACCACGCCAATCGCCAAAACTCCAACTTCAGCAACTCTGTCACACGCACAAGCTCCACAACCAGAGACCTATAGGTTATTGGCCCTCCACGCTTCTATTGTGCCGCTCTGATACCACTTGTTAGACTAAACAATGCGCAGTGGAAATAAAATAAACAAACATACACAACACATTAAAAAACACAAAACCATAAGTCACAGATTTAACGTGGTTCACCCAACCAATCTGGGCTACGTCCACCAGAATAGAGGCATCGACAATCTTATTATTCAAAGGAGATTACAACAATTTCTAATTTTCAAACATACTCTCAACTCACCCTATTTTCTCTACACTCTACCACAATCCTCTATTGGATTACATTTCTTATAGCTGGAGTATAAAACTGAATCATAAATTCCCTCAAAACAAATATAGGATGCATTAACTCCTCCTCAAAAAATATTGGAGCTAATATAGAAACTAATCCTATTATTGTCACATACATGAGATTTTTTCCAACTTTAATTAAAATAGAAAATCTCAACATGTCTCGTGATGATGTGTCTAAGAAAAACCTCTCCTTTGCTAAATATGACATGTAGCCGTGATCTTATAATAATTCTATGGAAACAATCTCCTTCTTTTGTCCCAAAACAAATATGACATCCTTGAGTCTGAGAGGGGATCCAGAGTCACTCTGAAAAGAAACTGTACCAATATCGGTCATGCTATACCTTCTGTCATCTCGAAAATCAATGTTCTTCTTGAGGTCTTTCTCCTCCAAGTCACTGAATAGATCTCTATTTCCCATCATGTGGAATGAGGAGCCACTATCTAGATATCACATTCTTCCCATTACTATGCTTTCCATGCATGCAATGAGAGTAAAATCAAGCTTTAATTTTGAAGCTAGAGTTTCACTTGTTGTTGCTACTGTTGGCTCCTTCTTGCTTGCCTTCCTCTATGGACATTTTGTGGCATAGTGCCTAAATTAATGACATTGAAACCACTTGATATGTGACAAGTCTTACTTCTTTCCCTTGTCACCTTGGGACTTATTTCCCTTGTTTTTCTTTCCTCTACTGATTAATGCAAGCTAATCTTCCTCTTCTTTGGATGAGGTCCCATCTCAGTTGTCCCGCCTTATTTCCTCCTGTACTAGGTCAGACTATAACCTCTCCAAAATCGGTAGTTTAACTCTACCATTAACGAAATCTTAATAACTGTGAAAGATCTTGTGAAGACCCAACAGAGCTATAGGTACAAAATATTCTTCGGGGATAGTCACACCAACCCCGCCAAGTTCATCATGATACTATGTAAACTTGCTCCGGTATTGCGCAATTTTTTTATTCTTTTTCATCTTGATGCTCTAAATATTTTCCTTTAGTGCCAACTTCCTGTGGTGATTGTTATTCTCAGACAATTCAGTAAGTCTTTTCCACATTGTGAATGGAGTTTCTTTCCCTTGGAGATTCGAGAAAATATGATCTCGAGCTCCCTCTAATATAATTCTCCTCACTTTAGCTACATCCTTCTTCCATTGAGCGAGATCCTGGGCACCAACTGCTAGGGGTTTAACCACATTTGTCTTGATGTAATATATAAGACCATTATCATCTAATACTGCCTCCATATGGCTCTTCCATGCAAAAAACATTATGGTTCCTTCCAGAGCATACTTGGGCTTGTGTCTAATGGAAGTCATATTCCTAGTCTTGGAGAAAACCTGCAACACTAATCTTGTAATTGGAACTTCTTGCACAAAGTTCTCTTATCTTCTCTTCTATTATGATTCTTGCTCCGATACCATGTAGAAATTCCTTATATATTCCAACTACTTATGTAATTTTCTAAACCTAAATACTTGAATCTACTCTACTCATTAGTGGAAACAATTAATATATCGAGAAATGAAAGCATAAACATGAGAAAAGATTCAATAACATATTATTAGAGGTTTATATAAGGGGAAAGAAGTCATAAAAACCCCTTCCATTATGTATTTCATTAGTCAAAAAATAAAGAAGAAATACAATGTGTGTTCAAGGTTGAACAATCTTTGCACAAGTATAATCTATCTCACTACCTTAGAAGATAACTCTAGCCAATACTTAGCCAATTATGCTGCCTGCCAAACTCTTATTTCCTTTGGAATTGGCCACCTATTAATTAGAGAAATTCCCAACTAGAATTGCACAATTCCTACAGGCCCTCTTATGACTGCATGCACCGCCTATACAACTCAGAAAATTATACAACTCATAGTACACTACCCTGGAACTCCAATCTCAAATAGGTTACTCCAATTTCATGCATGCATGAGTTGATTAAGTCTGATTTAAATTAACTAGCTGAGCACTGAAGTTTCACCCTAATACTTGACCTCCTAACAATTCCTCCAACAGTTGGAACTAGTTTAACTGACTTTAACTCAATTTAATTGAATTAATTTGTTACAACTGAAATTAACTCAACCTAGGCTCCTAAAATTTAAGAATCACCATACACAACTCAATTCAGGTCCAAAACGCGAATTAACTAAGAAAAATAAGTGAAACTAACTTAGTTAACTCATTCTTGTTGTCGTGTGATGTGGAATTACAATTTTCTCCTAATTTAATCTAAGGGAAAATTAAATCAAAATTTTCTTGTTTCCATTTTCAACACTCACTCTCAACAAGAAAGGGATTCACATCTACCCTGATCCAACACCGTTTTAATGTACTGCATGCAACACTTCTCGTTGTTACTCTTCCTACTACCACTGAAAATAATCCAAAAATAAATAAATAAAAAATAATAATTGAACGAATATACAACTGTCTACTGGGAAAACTATGTTGCTGCTAACTCTGCTACTAAACCTCTTGCTCTATTGTTAACACCGCTTTGCACTTCCCAGTATGTGAGTGACATTTATCTTCTTTCTATTGAATACTATGGTCCCCCATAACAAGGTAATGATCCACGAGCCAAAAACACCTCAATGAAATTCCCAAATTTATGCACTCCTTGCAATATTGCTTCACATCGCCCCAACTCACACCTAGAGGTATGGATGAATGTTCTCCCTCTTCCCACATAGCTTGAAATCTCCCCCTACTTGAGATCTCTGCTTGAGTTGATGTTTCAATTTTGTCTCCCTTTTTCTTCTCCATTTGTGGCTACTCCACAACTTGTTGAGGCTGATTTTGAGGCTCCACTTTGAGAGGTAAATTATGCTCCCTCTCAACCATCAAGTCTGTAACCTTTGCCTTACTACTCAAGGATTTACATGTATATTTGACCTCAAGTGCATATAGGTTCTTGAATTTCACACCGATCTGCTTCACTTGTCCTCTAGAAATATGTCTAAGGAAAACCTTCCCTTTGTTAAATATGACATCGTAGCCACATATTTCCAATACCACTATGAAAAGAATATTCTTCCTTAGTCCTAGAACAAACATTACATCCTTGATACGAGAGGTGAGCGAGAGTCCCTATAAAAAGTAAATGTATTGATATCAGTCATGTTATACCTTTTGTCATCTCCAAACTCAATGTTTTGCTTGAAGTATTTCTCCTCCAAGTCACTGAAGAGATCTCTATTCCCCGTAATTTGGAACAAGGAACCACTATCTGTATAACACATTCTTCCAATTATTGTTCTCTCCATGCATGTAATCAGAGTAAAATCAAGCTTGAATTATAAAGCTAGAACTTCACTTGTTGCTACTACATGCTCCTTCATCCATACCTTCTTCTATGGACATTTCGTGGAATAATGCCCTAATTCATGACATTGAAAGAACTTGATATGAGAAAAGTATTTATTCTTACCCTCCTCCCATTGAGATTTATTTCTTTTTCCTTTCTTTCATTTCTTGACAAATTCAAGGTCCTCATCCTCTTCTTCGGATGAGGTTCCATCTCGGTTGTCTCACCTTATTTCCTCCTGTACTAGATCAGACCATAACCACTCCAAACTTGATACTTTAACTCTACCATTAAAGTAATCTTGATAACTATGCAAGTGCTTGGGAAGACCCAACAGTGCTAGAGCTATGAAATATTCTTAAGGGATAGTTACACCAACACTGCCAATTTTACACAACACTATGTAAACTTGGTTAGGTACTACGAAATTGTGTCATTGTTTTGCATCTTTATGTTCAGAACCTTTTTCTTCGGTGACAAATTCATATGGTTACTATTTTTCTCAAACAATCCGGTGAGTTTTTTCCACACTGCAAATGGATTTTCTTTCCTATGGAGATTCGAGATAATATCATTTTGAACACCCTTTAATATGATCCTCCTCACTTTAGGTACATCCTTCTTCCACTGAGTGAGATCCTAGGAATCAACTACTAGGGGTTTAAATACATCTGTCTTGATGTAATCTAGTATCCCGTTATCATCTTATACCACCTCCAGATGGACCTTTCATGCCAAGAAATTGTGGTTCCTTCTAGAGAATACTTGAGCCTAAGTCTGGTGAAGTCATCTTCCTAGTCCTAGAGAAAACCTACAACATTGACCTTGTAATTTGAACATCCTGCACAAACTTCAAATTATATTCTCTTCTATTATGATTCATATGCTTGTACTGTGTACCAATTCCTTGTACATTCAGATCTCTTATGTAATTTCCTGAAACAAAAGACATGAATATACTCGACTCATCATAGGAAACAATTAATCAATTAAGAAATCACAACATAAACATGAGACAAGATTCATTCACATATGCTTAGAGATTTATCTAAGGGGAAAGTAACTACTCAAAACCCCTTCCTATATTTATTGCATTAGTTAGAAAATAGAGAAGAAATATAATTCTTGTTGAATCCTAAACAATTTTTGCACAAGTAAAATCTATCTCACTACCTCACAAGATGACTATGACCAATACTTTGTCGATTTTGTGGCCCACCAACCTCTTATTTCCTTGCGATTTTTCCTTGGAAATCAACCCGGTATTAATTATGAAAATTCCCAATTAGAATTTCGCAATCCTTGTAGGCCCTTTAATTCCAATCTCAACTAGGTAACTCAAATTTAATGCATGCATGAGTTAATTAAGGTTGATTTATGAGTTAACTGGTTGAACACTAAAGTTTCACCCCACTACTATATCTCCTACTAGTTCCTCCAACAACTGGAACTAGTTTAACTGACTTTAACTCAATTTAACTGAATTAAATTGTTACAATTAAAATTAAAGCAACCTAGGCTCTGAAAATTTAGGAATCATTATACAAAAATGAAGTTAGTCTCACAACTTAAATTAACTAATCCAACTAAGTGAAACTAACTTAACTAACTTATTCTTGTTTCCTTGTGATGTGGAATTACAACTTTCTCCTAATTTAATTCAAGGGAAAATTAAATCATTATTTTCTTGTTGCCATTTTCAACAATCTCAGGAGGGTTGAGATCGTTTGGTTTGGGCCCAACCCATCAGCTTTGGTCCCTCTCATCTATTTTATTTTTGTTCCCGCTTAAGTTGTTATATTTCTTTCCTTGTTTATGAAGAAATTAGATTAGGAAAATTATGGTTGCAGGCTTGCTGACCACCTCTCTTGTCGGATGTGTGCTTGAAGAGTTTACAACAAGTAAAAAATATGAGTTTGTCTTTCTATGGAATTTTCTAGCCTTTGGATTGTAATTCTCTTACATGCTCTGTTTCTTCATATTAGAAGTTAACATCATGTCTTGGCAAATGAATTAGATGCATGTTGTAGGATATAATAGTTCTTGATGAAATAAAATTCAACTCATCCTTTCCACTTTGATTTATTTTACTACAATTTGATCATTAGATGTATGTTCTTCCCAAGAGGAAAAGAGGTTGATTGATTAGTTTGTAGGGACTTCCATTTACTTGTAGGGGTTGGCACATTCATCCTACATCCAATTTTTCATTACCATCCTCCTCTTAGACATCTCATACTTGTTGGACACGGATAGTCACTGATGTCAATATGGAAATATTCAAAGAGTAGACAGAGACACCAGAGGACCAGATGGAGACGAGAGGAGCAGACAGAGCCAAAGAAGACGAGCACACAGAGCCATCAGAGCCATAGAGGAAGCAGACATAGTTATCAGGAGCTATCAGAGGAGCAGTGGATGCGTCTAGCAGCAAACAAACATGAGCCGTCAGATTTCCAACGAAAATATCCGACGGCTACCGAGTGATGAAGATGCATGGGAGATAGTGAGCGGGGACAACGGTAAGCGGTATTCCCCACACCGCTTTCGGAGGTGGGTGGTAAACATACCATGGTGTGCGATACCATTCATTGCACAACACGTGGATGACGGGACATGATGGAAAACTGCTTTATCGCGCATTAACATGCAGTTAAGTTATGACATTGGGAGGAGCGAACATCGTTAGATTGTGGTGAACGCGTTCGATGGTGGGGGGAAATAAACTGGGTTTAACAAGCGAGGAAATCAGTGGAGACTGTCGGATTGTGATGCGATGATCAAATGGTGCAGGTTCAATCGCATGGGTTTCTGATTGATGTGACAGGAGAACGGTCGAGTAGTTTAATGTCGTCAAATCGCTTGATGAATGATCGGATGGCAGGTTTAACTTCACGTGTTTTTTTGACTGATATGATGTGGCATGTGGGACCTCTATATGGATATAGCCTCGTTTATATGGTTTCCATGAAGTAATAAGTCTGTGAATAAAAGATTCTCTGACATATATATTTTTCATGCCTTCGTGATAGGAATAAGTCATATATATATATATATATATATATATATATATATATATATATATATATATGTTGAAACACCTCATTTTTGGAATTGATCTTGAGCATCTATATTACAAACAAATAACAGTTCGCGACTCATGAACTAAGGACCTCTCTGATATTTTTTTCAATAAGCATCATTTCTATTGTAATTCGACATCTCTTCCGCATTAACGTGACCTATAAGAATTTGATGAATCTGAATAGATAGAGGAAGCCATGGATTAGGAAGCTAAAAGATCAAGTGAGTCAGAGGAAATGACAGAGATCGAGGAGGAAGCCAAAGAGGAGGTGGAAAGCGGAAAGGAAGAGTCAGAGACATCTGAAATACATAAAAACATAAAAACAAAGTGAGATGGCAATTGATGAATAGATAATTAGTGAGAGAGGAAACCGAAGAACAGGCAAGATGAAGGAAATGCTAAAGAAGCAAGAGAATAGGAGAATAGCAGAAGCTCAGCAAGCTTGTGAGTAGAGAACAACAACAGAACAATTTATATCAATGTTGGGTTGGAGCCCAAGAGGTTGGAGCCTTAGAACTGAAGAGGACTAAAGTCATTAGGGGTAGGCTCTCCTAAGTGCAGAACCACTGCTAAACAGAGTTGGTGCTCTAGAGGTTGGAGCCTCACTGAAGACCATGTTGGAGCTTGGCAACTATTCACAGTGAGATATATACTTATACTGTATTTATTTCATTGTACTGTCTTGAGTTGTAATAAAAGCATTTATTCGAGCTGCTGGTTTCTATGTTCTGTGTATACATATACATATCTATATATGCTTTTGGCAATCACTAGAATAAACTTATTGTAAGAAATACTGATTCATCCCCCCTCTCAGTATTCCCAACAATTGGTATCAGAGTAGGCTTCTTCATACTAGCCTAACAGCTTGAATAAGGATCCACAACCATGACGAGAAATAACGAAGCATCAAGAAGACCTCCTTTGTTCGATGGCACTAACTTTGGTTTCTGGCAGAAAAGAGTGACCTACTACTTAATGTCCCTTGGACCTGAAGTCTGGCATTTTGTTCAAAATGAATACAAAACTACTTCCACTCTTCCAGCAGACCAAAATGAGAGGAAATCCTACATCAAAAATGCAAAGGCCATGAACTCCATCACTAGTTGAATCACTTATTCCTAGTTTACAAAAATCATGCACTGTACATATGCCAAAGAAATGTGGGAGAAGCTAGTTCGATTGTATGATGGAGACTCAAAAGTAGAAAAGGAAAAGCTTCAAAATCACAGAAGACAATTTGAAAGTTTGAGGATGGACGATGAAGAAGACATTGCAGCATATCTCCTCTGAGTAGCTGAAGTGGTAAATTCCCTGAAGGGATTGGATGAAAAAATTGGAGAAAGTACCATTGTTCAAAAGGTGTTAAGGTCTCTTCCAGACAGATTTGACTCGAAAATAAGCACTATAGAAGAAGCAAAGGATATAGATACCCTCAAAATGGATGAGCTCCATGGAATTATCACTGCCTATGAAATGAGGAAAGGTGGCCCAATCTCCAAAGATGCAGCATTCAAGGCCTCAAAGTCAAAGAAGGGGGAAGAAAGGAATCACTATAGTGATGAGTCAAAAGTGGAATCTGAATTGGCTCAATTTGTACGAAAGCTAAAGAGAGGATATAAGCTTAAAGAGAAGTATCCTCTTATCTGTTTTAAATGTGGTAAAATAGGTCATTATGCAACAAAATGTCCTCATAAACATGACAGTGATGATGAAGGAAATTATAAAAGAATGGCACATTAAAAGAAAGGTTTCAATAAGAAAAACTTATTCTCCAAGCAAGATGAGTCTGATGAGGATGATTTTATGGTCATCAAAAAGAAATTAGATGAGGAAAGTGATCATGATGAAAGCCAAGAAGCATTATTCATGGCACTCGCAGATGATGATGACTCAGAGCTGGAAGGAAATGTAGATGAACTGTTAATAAGTGCCATTGAAGAAAATGAAAAACTATGGAACATAATCATTCCTCTCAAAGTGGAAAATGACGAAATAAGAAGGAGAGAAGATCTCTTGGAAGCAAAGATTAAAGAAAAGGAAGAGACTTGTGAAGAACGCAACGCCGGAATAGTGTCTTTGAGAAAGCAGTTGGAGCAAATTAAAAAGGGCTTTAAAAGATCTCAAATACTTGAGACTATTATGAAAAATCAAAAACCTTAACATGACAAGTCTGGAATAGGTTTCAATGGATAATCCTCAAGCACTAAGAATAATGCAAAAAGCTATGCCGATGCACTTTCTTGCAATCCAAAAGAGAGAAACTATGTTATCAAAAGTGCATCCCAGATCCCAAGAATGAAGAGAGAATTACTCCAAAGAAGAACGTGGAGTCAAATCCTCGACACTATAGTAAATACAAACCTGTACTCCACCAAGGGCCCATCGCAAATCCAAAGAATGAGGGAGGAGTAATTCCCAGGAAGGAAATCGACTCAAACCATGATTGCTTCAACAAGTACAAAACCATCTTTCTTGGACACTGCTTTTACTGTAAAAACTTCGGTCATCAAGCCAGGAATTGTATGGCTTGCAGAAGTGAAAAGAAAAAGCTAAAGGACTGAATAATCAACTCATACGCCCCCAAAAGGCAGGGACAAATCAAAACGTTCAATTCATTTGATCCCTTGACCAAATTTGATCCGATTTGCTCTTTCTGCTACAATAATGGACACTATGAACAAGAATGCCCACTCAAAGGAAGAAAGACGAGTAGCAAGAACTCCAGCATGGACAAATGTGGCCTGGCTCTATATGCTCAAAATAAAGAATCCAGTGGTTTGTAGATAGTGGGTGCTCCAGACACATGACAGGAGATAGAAGTAAGTTTGTCACACTGAGTAAAAAGGAAGGGAATGTGTCCTTTGGAAGCGAATCAACAAAAAATGTAGGAAAAGGAACAATTACTCTAATAAATGGAAAAGGAAAATCTCAAGATGCTCTGCTAGTTGACGGGCTCAAACACAACCTCCTGAGTGTCAGCCAAAATTGTGATCAAGGACATAAGGTCGTTTTCAGCACCAAAGACTGTGAAATAAGGAACTCTGCCTCAGGGAAACTTGTGGAAAAGGGGGTGAGAACATCAGACAAAATTTACATTCTGAACAAGATTCAAGAAAATAAATGCTACTTAAGTCAGAAAGATGAGAGTTGGCTATGGCACAAGCGGCTGGGACATACAAGCTTCAAAAATCTGATCAATATCAGCAAGGTCAAAGCTGTACAAGACATCCCAAGGCTGTCCAAGCCAAATCAAGCAGTGTGTGGTCCATGTCAACATGGAAAGCAGACCCGAACTAGCCATAAGACAAAAGAGCTCTATATATTGAAGCCCTTCGAGATCATCCATGCTCATGTGTGTGGGTCAACTAGAAATGAAGCGCTCCAAGGAGAAAGGTATTTTGTGTAATTTGTTGATGATTATACTAGAATGATGTGGATATATTTCATAAAGTATAAATCTAAAACCTTTGAGTGTTTTAAGAATATAAAAGCCCTTGTAGAAAATGAAAAAGATTCAAAAATTAAGTGCCTCGGAACAGACAGAGGAGGAGAATTCACATCAAACGAGTTTAGTGAGTTCTGTAATATTCATGGAATTAAAAGGGAATTCTTGGCTGCCAGAACACCTCAACAAAATGGGGTAGTTGAAAGAAGAAATCGAACAGTCCAAGAAATGGAAAGAACTATGCTATTAGCAGTAGACCTACAACCTAAATTCTGGAGAGAAGCAGTAGGAACAACTGTCTATACACTGAATCAAAATTAATTAAGACCAAATTGTGAAAAATATCCTTATGAGCTATGGAAAGGAAGAGCTACTTTGGTGAAGTACTTCATGATCTTTGGAAGCAAGTGCTTCATAAAAATAAATGATAGCTCACCCGGAAAGTTTGATTCTTGGGTTGATGAAGGGATATTTCTTGGATACTCTACATGGAGCAAGGCTTACAAGTGCTACACTTATCGACTAAAGAAAATAGTGGAAAGAATTGATCTAAAGGTTGACGAAGATCTTCGAGAAAAGGAAATTGAAGAACATGAAGATGACTCTCTCATTGAAGAAGAAGAACCTAAAGAAGAAGAAATAGAAGAGGAAGAAGAAGAAGAAGAAGAAGAAGAAGAAGAAGAAGAAGAAGAAGAAGAAGAGGAAAGAGAATGACCTAATACCCCTTCAAATATGAAGTATGCCCAAAGACATCATCGAGAAGAGTAGATCATTGGCGATAGAGATGAAGGTGTGCTGACCCGAATAAGGATAACAATCACACCCAAGAGAAAAGTCATTGCCCTCCTATCTATGATAGAACCAGAAACATTTGCAGAAGCAAGTAAGGATCCCGATTGGGTAAAAGCCATGGAAGAAGAAATGTCCCAAATTGAGAAGGACAAGACATGGGAGCTGGTACCTCGTCCAAAGGAAAAAAACATAATAGGAACCAAATGGGTTTTCAAAAAGAAAATGAATGAGGAAGGACAGGTTATCAGAAACAAGGCAAGACTTGTCTGCAAAGGCAATTCACAAATTGAAGGAGTTGACTTTGAAAAGACATTTGCACCAGTGGCCCGTATGGAAGCTATTAGGATGTTCTTGGAATTTTCTTGCTCAAGAGGATTCAAGATCTATCAAATGGACATGAAATCAGAATTTCTAAATGGGGAACTCAAGGAGGAAGTGTACATGGAGCAGCCAGAAGGTTTTGATCTAACAGCAGGAAAGGACTTAGTTTGTAAGTTGAAAAAGGTTTTATATGGGTTGAAACAAGCTCCTAGAGCTTGGTATGCAAGAATTGATCACTATCTACAACAACAAGGCTTCAAAAAGGGAGTGGCAGGAAGTAATCTATACATAAAGACAGATGAAGGTAAGTTAGTTGTTGCTCTTGTTTATGCCAATGATTTGATTTTTGCTAGTAATAATGATGAAATGAGCCATGAATTTTCTCAAGGCATGTCAAAAGAGTTTCATATGTTAATGATAGGAGAGCTATCATACTTCCTTGGACTTCAAATATCTCAAACCAGAGCAGGATGTCTATATCTCAAACCAAATATCTAAAAGACATGCTCAAAAAATATGGAATGGAGGACTGTGCACCCATGAGCACAGCTATGAACACAAATTGAAAATTGAGCAAAGATGATCACTCCCCTCTAGTAGATGAAACTCATTATAGGTCAATGATTGCATCCCTTCTATACTTAACAACTACACGACTAGACATAATGCAAGTAGTAGGAATGGTGGGAAGATTTCAATCTGCTCTAAAACAATCCCATTTATTAGATATAAAAAGAATTATCAAACATCTGAAGGGAACTTCTGATTTCGGTCTTTGGTACCCAAAGAACTCAACACTGACTGTAACTGCATACATCGACACTGATTGGGATGGAAGTATAGATGATCAGAAAAGTACTAGTGGAAATGCATTCTTCCTAGGAGACTGTTTGGTATCCTAGCTCAGCAAAAAAAAGTCATCCATATCATCATCCACAGCTGAAGCCAAGTATATTGTTGCAGCAGACTATTGTACTCAGATATTATGGATGAAGGAAGCTCTAAAAGATCTCGACATATGTACAGATCAACCAATTACCGTTTATTGTGACAACACAAGTGCTATCAGTCTCAGCAAAAATCCAGTGACGCACTCAAGAACTAAAGAAATACCAATCAATTATCATTTCCTTTGTGAAAAAGTAGTTCGAAAAACATTCTCCTGGAATATATCAGTATAAAGCAGCAGATAGCTGATATTTTCACAAAACCTCTTCCTCGAGAAGCATTCTAACATCTGTGTCGAAAGATGCGGGTTATTTCTTTATCATCACTCAAGTTCATTCATAAAGATGCAACAAGACAAGGGGAGTAGTTTGATAGGGGGAGTCCATATGCATTCCTTTGCCATTGATTTCAAACAGGGAGAGAGCAGAAGAATATTTCCATCAATAACAAAGGGGGAGATTGTTGGATACGAATTGTCATTGATGTCAATATGGCAATATTCAAGGAGTAGACAGAGCCACTAGAGGAGTAGATGGAGACGAGAGGAGCAGACATAACCAAAGAGGAGGAGCACAAAGAGCCATCAGAGCCATAGAGGAAGCAGACAGAGTTATCAGGAGCTATCGGAGGATTAGTGCATGCGTTTAACAACAAACAAACATGAGCCGTCAAATTTCCAGTGAAAAGATCCGACAGTTACCGGGTGATGAAGATGCACTCGAGATAGCGAGCTGGAATGGCGGTAAGCGGTATTCCCCGCACTGATTTTGGAGGTGGGTGGTAAACATACCATGGTGTGAGATACCATTCATTGCACGACATGTGGATGACGGGATGTAGCGAAAAGCTATTTTATCGCGCGCTAACATGAGGTTAAGTTTTGGCATCAGGAGGAGAAAATGTCGTTAGATTGTGGTGAATACGATCGACGGTGGGGGGATATAAACTGGGTTTAACAAGAAGGGAAAGCAGCGGAGACCATCGGATTGTGATGCGATGATTGAATGGTGCAGGTTCAATCGCACGGGTTTCCGATTAATGTGACGGGAAAATTGCAGAGTAGTTTAACGTCGTCGGATTGCCTGATGAATGATCAGATGGCAAGTTTAACTTCACGTGTTTTTTTGACTGATATGATGTGGCATGTGGGACCTCTATATGGTTGTAGCCTTGTTTATATGGTTTTTGTGAAGTAATAAGTCTGTGAATAAAAGATTCTCCGACATATATATTTTTCATTCCTTGGTGATAGGAAGAATTCATATATATATATATATATATATATATATATATATATATATATATATGTTGAAATGCATCATTTCTGGAATTGATCTCGGTCATCTATATTACAAACAAATAATAGTTCACGACTCGTGAACTAAGGACCTCTCTAATATTTTTTTCAATAAGCTTCATTTCTATTGTAATTCGGCCTCTCTTCCGCATTAACATGACCTATAAGAATTTGATGAATCTGAATAGATAGAGGAAGCCATGGATCAGGAAGCTGAAAGATCAAGCAAGTTAGAGGAAATGACAGTGACCAAGGAGGAAGCCAAAGAGGCGGTGGAAAGCGGAAACGAAGAGTCAGAGACATATGAAATACATAAAAACAAAGTTATATGGTGATTGATGAATAGTTAATCAGTGAGAGAGGAAGCCGAAGAATAGGCAAGATGAAGGAAAGGCCAAAGAAGCAAGAGAACAATAGAATAGCAGAAGCTCAGCAAGCTTGTGAGTAGAGAACAGTAGCAAAACAGTTTATATGAAGGTTGGGTTGAAGCCTCAAAACTGAACAGGAGTAAAGTCGTTAGGGGTAGGTTCTCCTAAGTGAAGAACCACTACTAAACAGACTTGGTGCTCTGGAGGTTGGAGCCTCACTGAAGTCCAAGTTGGAGCTTGGCAACTATTCCTAGTCAGATATATACTTATATTGTATTTATTTCATTGTACTGTCTTGAGTTTTAATAAAAGCATTTATTCTAGCTGCTGGTTTCTATGTTCTGTGTATACATATAGATATCTATATATGATTTTGGCAATCACTAGAATAAAAAAACTGTAAGAAACACTGATTCACCCCCCCCTCAGTATTTCCAACAATACTGCTCCCAATTTCTGCCATAGAGATCATCTTTCCAGGGTCAATAAAGGACATCATGGGCATGTATTTTTGTGCAAGTTTGGTCCCTGACGAGTGATAATCTTCGAAATAAGGTCTGAAACATCATTCATAACCATAATGTTCCTTCCTCCACCTTCAAAACACCTTTCTTACGCTAAGAAAGCGCTTGGACCCAATCTTGTAGCAAAACAGGGCAATCCTGTAGAAAAATTTTGTAGACAAACAGGGTATCCTATAACAACTTGTAGCAGTCGTGTAACACTACCTAAAATTGTCCATATTTTCTCTAAGATATTTATTTTTGCATTTTGGGATTGAAAAATTACCTCCAAGCTTTGAATCCATGATTGGGGAAACCCAAGGATCACTCTAAACCCATCCATCCTTCATTGCAAGTAGAAGACATCAATTAGAATTAGGTGGAAAATTTGCACATATGAAACAAAATGATTATTCCCTCAAGCAATGAGTAAGGATCCTATTTTTAAACCTAAAAAAATCTTACATTCAGTGATCCAGGGGGATCTTTAGACAGCAATGGCATGAAAAAGGCTCAAAATTTAAAGTGGCAGAAAGCTGATTAACTTGACATTAGATCAAAGTGCTCATTTCTCTGATTCCAATGGTGTGAATGACACTCCAATCCAAGTCCGTATCAAGAATATAGAAGAAGTCAAAGTTTTGGGTTGACTTACCCATGTGGCAGGCTTAAGGAAGGCACAATTTGGCAAGAATCTGGCATCGGAATCCGGCCAATTTTGTCGAGTGAAATTGTTGGTCCCTTAATTTTTCTAATATCTCCTAAGGTTCTTGAAAATTACTAATCGGCGGTGGAACCGTTATTTTTTACTTTTTATTTTTTTTAAATGCATTAAATATGGGGCGTGCGGCCATGACCCCACTGCGCCCGAAACCGCCATAAACTAAAACTTAAATTTGAGTTGGGGTGGGCGGCCATGACCTTGCGACCCTCAGAGTGCCCAATGGACATATTACATATATGGTGGGGGCGCAGGCTATCAACCCCGTCACCCCTCCACATCACCATTATAACATAACCATACACAGAGGATGGGAGAGAAGGACACTAGAATGGCGAACGCACAACCAAAGTTACAACAACCAAATGCATTATGCGTTAAAAATGGGAGGGGTGGGTTTTGATCCCATAACTCTTCGTCAACCATTTTTATCTTTAACCAATGCACCCAAAAACCTCATTGGGTAATCTGCCCACCAAAATATATATCAACCTTTTTGCACAATGTGCATGGGTGAGAAGCACACACAAATTTTGAGACAAATGAATTTCAGGTGGCGAAACCGTGAGAAGGCCTGTGACAGGGGGTGGAACCTTGCCTAACCTCATTTTCCATGGGGTCAGTATTGGTCCAATGTCATAATTGGGCAAGTTTTACATTAATTTTTCACCTCTCATTGAAAGGAAATAAATGGTGATGCCAATTTCTGCAACATAGCCCTCCATTTTTCGGCCATTTTCTAGATTGGAGGTATAAGAATTTTTTTGTAAATGATGATTGTACTCTTCTTTCTCATGCCACTTAATGAATGAACGCCTCTCGCTTGATTGAGCAAGGCCCAGAGACGTAGTCCAAATTGAAAAAACTTTGTTATCAAGTCTCTTTTCTTCTTTCATTCCTTTATGTGTTTCTCCTCTTCTCTCATGTGCACATTAAATTTCTATTTCTAAGATGCAATTTATCCACGTAATTCCTTAATACATCTAAAAGAAAAATATCTTGGATCAAGTCCTATGAGAGCATGTCTTTGTAGATGTGAATTGAATGTTTGTATGCTAAGGAGAAACAGGCTCCGAAAAGGCAAAGGGAAGCTAAAGTATTTTGATCCAGAAGCGGGGCGTGCACATCGAAGGAGAAAAATGGAAAATGAAGAGGTTTGTTATGAAGAGGAGCTCAACTACCACAAAACCTTCTATACAATGGAAAAAAAGTTTGATCAATTGCTTTCAAGGCTGGAGAAAACAGAAGACAAAAATCGAGAAGAACAATGTTCAGTGCATGGAAATGGTGGAGAACAACCCCCTCCTTCTCCTTCCACAAGTGAAATTTCTTCTTCCTCTCATCACCATCATCATAGAAATTCAAGGAATGCATCTAAGAAACATTTCTTTAAATTAGATGTAAAATTTGATCTTCCCATGTATAACGGTGAAAGTAATGCAGAAAATCTTAATAACTAGATTAGGAAGATTGAAATCTATTGTGGGATTCAACAAATTGAAGAGGACGAGGCAAAGATTCACTTGGCCTCTCTTCGGCTGAGTGGGACCACTCTCGTCTTGGTGGGAGAGAAAATTGCGAAGCAGTAAGAGTGTGGGTAATATTCTTTCCTCATGGCCTAGTTTCATTTCTACATTAAAGGAACAATTTTATCCCTTGGGTTATAAGAAAAAACCGTTAATGGATTGGCAATACTTAAGGCAAGGCAGAGGTCAAGATGTTCAAAGCTTTACTGAGTTGTTTAGAAAACAAACACTTAACTTTGGCATTACACTTGACTCACCTAAAGTAGTAACTAAGTATATTGCATCACCACATAGTTACATTAGGCATTCATTATTATTGTTTGAACCAACTACTATTGACTCGGCCAGTGTAAAGGCCATTCATCTTGAGAACAAGGGAAAAAATGAAAGATATGATCATTCCAAGAAACCACCTTTCAAACCTCCAAATGGCAAACCAAAAGTGAAATGAAAGCAAAAGGAGAAGAGGACAACATCAACCAAGAAAGATGAACTTGGAGAGAGGCCTTATTGCACTCACTGTAAAAAGGAAGGTCATGACGATGATAATTTATGGAAATTGTATCCGGAAAAGAGACCAAAAAAGTATGGAGGAAAAGGCAAGCAAAAGACAGTGGCAACTGTGTAGCAAGACCTTGGATCTGATTCCGGAGATGAAGCATTCATCACGACAGTAGGAACGAAAGGTACTCTTACACCTCATGTTAATTATGAATCACATGAAGGTGCTAGTTCAATAGACGAGTCTCTTCCTAATGAACAAAAGAGAATTAAGCTATTTCATATTAGAGCTGTCATAAATCATACAAAAGTGGAAACTCTATTTGATATTTGATCCCAAGAAAATTTAATTTCAGAGTCCGTGGTAAAGAAGCTAGGATTAGAAACCAAACCACTTCCAAAACCTTACCCACTTCAATGGATACATGATAAAGCAAGATTGAATGTAACTAAGAAGTGCAAGGTTTAATTTGTGATCTCTTATAAGTTAGTGGATGAGGTAGAACTTTATGTGATACCATTGGATATCTGAGGCATGGTGATAGGGAGTCCATATCTATATGATAGAAAAGAAATCTTCTTCCCTCATGAAAAAAAATAGCAAATCACAAAAGATGGGGTAGAATATATTGTAAGGGTTCATCAAACTAAAATCAATGCCAACCTTGTAAGTGTAGGACAAATGAAGAGATTGGTGAATTCCAGTAAGGGTTGCACGCTTATGGTTGTAAGGGGGAAAGATGCACAATTATTCGATGATTTTCATGGCTATGATCATGTGCATAAAAAGGAATCATGTGAATTAATTTCTAACTATAATGAGATGTTTCAGGAACCAAGGGAATTACCTTCGAAGAGGGAAATCCAACATGAGATCCATTTGTAGCATGACACTCCTATACCAAATATTGGCATGTACAGGATGTCGAATATTGAGACAAAGGAGATAAAAAACCAAGTGCAAGAACTATTGAACCAAGGGGTCATGAGACTCAGCACTTCTTCATGTAGCTCACTGATTGTAATAGTGCCAAAGAATGATGGCACATGGAGGATGTGCATGGATTACCGAGCACTAAACAAAATCATAGTGAAAAATCATTACCCTCTCCTACACATTGATGATTTAATAGTTAAATTAAAGAATTCTATCTATTTCACCAAATTGGATTTACGTAGTGGTTATCACCAGGTCTGAATTGTAGAGAAGGATGTGTGGAAAACTGCCTTCAAGACCAAACAAGGGGTTTTTCGAATGGATGGTGATGCCATTCGGACTTTACAATGCTGAAGCCACTTTCATGTGGGTCATGAATGATATATTTAGGCCTTTCATTGATGAATTTTTTCTTGCATATCTAGATGATATTCTTGTCTTTAGTAAAAATTGGAATGAAGATGTATGCCATGTAGAGAAAGTGCTTGACATATTGAAAAAAGAAAATCTCTATGTAAAATTGTCAAAGTGTGAGTTTGGGAAAACCTATTTGGTTTACCTAGGTCATATTGTTGGTCATGGTCAGTTAAAAATTTATTGTTCTAAAGTTGAAGTAGTTGTAAATTTTCCTAAGCCTACTAGTATAACCAAGGTTCATAAATTTTTGGGTGTAGTACAGTATTGGAGGAGATTTATTGCCAGTTTCTCTATTATTGCAACACCTCTACATGCACTGACAAGTGCAAAGAAAGCATTTCGAAGGGGAGGAAAGCAGAAAATTCCTTCGAAACATTGAAAGAAAATATCATCACCACACTTGTCTTAGCCTTACCAGATCTCCATTCGATATCGAGGCAGATTCCAGCGGATATGCCATGGGAGTTGTAATAATGCAACAAAAGAAGCCGATATGTTACCATTCATAGAAATTCTCTCATAATGTGATAAAATATCCCACTTATGACAAAGAGTTATATGACTTGGTCTAGAGTGTGAAAAAGTGGAAACACTACCTAATCGGCAAGGAGATCATCATCCATATGGATCATTAGCCCTTGTAGTATCTTCAGTCACAAACCAAGTTGCAACAGGCCTCTCATTTCAGGTGGATGGGTTTTCTTTAGCAGTTTCATCTGGTAATAAAGTATAAGAAGGGAGCTAGCAACAAAGTGGCCGATATGCTATCTCACCCTCCTATTTCTGCTTCTATTATTTTACATAATGCTTCGTTATCTTTTGAAAGTTATGATGATAAATATGCTAACGATGATGACTTTAAGGAGATTTATGCAAAACTAACCCATGGATCAGAGGGGGAAAACTATCATGTGTAGGGGAAACTGTTGTATCACCTTGGAAAATTGTGCATACCCAGAGGGGAAAGGGTACATGTATTTCAGGAGGCCCACAGCACCCTTGTGTCTGGTCATTTTGGTGTTGAAAAAAACTTTGTGTCATGTACCAAGATTTTTCTTTTCGCCTCATATGAAGAACATTGTGACTCGCTATGTAAAGGGATGTGTAATATGTTCTGTTTCAAAGCCCTCTAATAGAAAACTCAGGCTCTACACACCACTCCCTACTCTGAGTCGTCCATGGGAAAGTGTGTCGATGGGTTTTGTAGGAGGTTTTCCTAAAGGTCATGACTATTTGTATGTCGCCGTTGACCGTTTTAGTAAGATGTGTATTTTAATGCCTTTTAAATAGTAGATCACTGCAGAGCAGACTGCTTAACTTTTATTTCACCATGTTTGCGTCCATTTTGGGTCACCCACATTAATTGTATCATATCGGGACTCTCGCTTTCTCGGAGAGTTTTGGACCAGCTTGTGGAAGATGATGGACACCAAGTTGAGAAGAAGCACAGAATTTCATCCACAGACTGATGGACCGACAGAGTTTGTCAACCACACAGTGGTACACTTGTTGCGAGGCTATTGTGGAAAACATCCTAAGTTGTGGGATGAAGATCTTCCATATGTGCAACATTTCTACAATCAAATAGTGCAATCATCTATGCATTGTTCACCATATGAGACATGTTTTTGCTACTTACCCAAATATCCTTTTGATATGGTCTTTGGAAGGGAAAATGACACCAATGGATGTGATGATAAGGACAAAGCGTAGCAGTTCATTCAGCGGATCCAATTGTTCACCAAGTAGTAGAGGAGCAATTGGAGAAAAGTCAAGCCTGATACAAGACTCGACACGACAAACACTGAGTCAACCATAAATTTCAAGTGGGCGATAAAGTGTGGTTCCATATCGGCAAGGATAGAATGAAGGGAGAAGGGAAGAAGTTGCAACCAATTCGGTAAGGTCCATTCACCATCTTGGAGAATATCTGAGACAATGCCTTTCATCTCAATTTGCCGACATATATGCAAATGTATTCCATAGTGAATGTGGAAAACTTAAAGCTTTATGACCCACCATTGATTATGGACACCGAGGAAGGGGGGTGAGTTCCTAAAGTTGATGATTTTGCACAAGAATATCTCAATGAGTTGCCTGAAGATATCATCCTTGAGAGAAGAACCAAGACTTCACGATGGGGAGATGTGGAATACCTTCGACTTGGTTTCAAAGGCTTTTACCCTAGCAAGGAAAAATGGTTGGAAAAAGAAAGAGTGAGGGAAAAATTCCCTCACTTCCCAATTGAGTGATAAAGCTTTTGGCAGTCCAAAAGCTCCTCAATGGGGAGGATTGTTCCAGGGGGATCTTCACACACTAGTGGTAGGAAAAGGGTTCAAAATTCAAAGTGGCAGAAAGTCCATTAACTTGATATTAGATCGAAGTTGTCGTCGCCCTAATTCCAACAGTGAAAATGCCACTCCAATCCAACTTCATACGAAGAGTATAGAAGCAGTCAAATTTGTGGGTTGACTTACCCATGTGGCAGGCCTAAGGAAGGCACAATTGGGTAAGAATCTGTCACCAGAATCCGGCCAATTTTCTAGGTGAAATTTTTGGTCCGCTAATTTTTTTAATATGGCCTAAGGTTTTAGAAAATTCCTAATGGGTGGTGGAACCACTAATTTTTTTTTTCTAAATGTATTAAATATGGGGCGCGTGGCCATGACTCTACTGCCCCCAGAACCACCATAAACTAAAACTTAACTTTGAGTTGGGGTGGTCAACCATGACCCTCCCACCCTCAGAGTCGACAATGAACATATTACATATATGGTTAGGGCATGAGTTGTCAACCCTATCGCCCCTCCACCTCACCATTATAACATAACCATATGCAGAGGATGGGGAGCGGGCCACCAGAATGGCGGACTCACCGCCCAAGTTACAACAATCAAATGTGTTATGGGTTAAAAATGGGAGGGGCAGGTTTTGATCCCTTGACTGCTCCTCAACCATTTTTATCTTTAGCCAATGCACCCAAAAACCTCATTGGGTAATCCACCCACCAAAATGTATATCAAACTTTTTGCACAATGCGCTGGGGGGAGAGATCATGCACACATTTCGAGATAGATGAATTGCAAGTGGCAGAACCATGATCAGGCCTGCGACAGGGGGCGGAACCTGGCCTGAGCACATTTTCCAAGGGGTCAATGTTGGTCCACTGTCAGAATTGGGAAAATTTTATATCGATTTTGCACCTCTCGATAACAAGAACTCAACGGGGATGCCAGTTTCTATAATAGGTCTCTACATTTTTCGGTCAGTTTCTAGATTGAAGGTATAAGAATCTTTTTTGTAAATGACGATTGTACTCTTCTTTCTCATGCCACTCAATGAATGAAGGCCTCCCCATTGATTGAGTAGGGCCCGAAGATGTAGTCCAAATTGGATGAACTCCGTTATCAAGTCTCTTGACTTCTTTCATGCTTTTATGTGTTTCTCCTATTCTCTCATGTGCACATTAAATTTATATGGTTAAGCTACAATTTATCAATTAATAGATCTATAAGAAAAAGATCTTGGATCATCCAGTAATATGAAGGGAAGCTCTTCAATGCAAATATAATAGACCTAGATTTTTAAAAGTTACACTCTTGGATTTCCTAGTTATGTTTTGTAGATTAAATTTCCTCTTTCAAAACAATTTTCAAATATATTACTTATTTACATCTACTAGTAGAGTATTGAATTAATTGTTTTGCAAGTATAGTATCATGGTTCATTTCTATAACTAGAGTAGTTTTTTTCCTTCTCACAGTTAGAGTTAGTATTTCCATTTAATGAATCACAATTTCATCTCTGCAATTAAGATAAAGTTCACTTCCTTGCAATTAGAGTAGGCTTTTGTCTTTCCAAATAAATTATCTTTGTAGTTAGCTGAAGGAGTGGTATTCACATACCTTGATTGGATTCAATGAATTAGGGTGAGATGAGTAGAGCTTGGCCTATTGTGCATATAGCACTTTCACCTCTATGTTTGTACTAACCCTGGGTTGATAATTGAAGTTGAGGGTCTTGGGAGTTGCAACATCCTTTTTGTGATATGAGGCTCATCACAACCCATCATTATCATTGTGAAGTAACTCCTGTATCCAAGATGTTAGCATAATACCATGCATTTCATGCATTCTTGTTTTCACATCCTCATGTAGCTTGACATTTACATAGTAAACATGCATAGTCTTGTAATTTAATCAAAATCATATTACTACAATAAGGAACATTGCATGCTAGTTATTGAAAAGAATATATCGTTAAACATCATGTTCAAACCAACAACAAAAACACACACACACATATTGTATATATGACTCTTTGAGAACATAAGAGATAATTATCTCAAAACTAATGGACAACCGAGTTTGGGACTATGACTCTCCATTCAACCATATAGACAACTACCACCAAGTCTTAGCTCTCACCCCAAAGCCATACTATAGAGGTTGAAGGATCTATTCTTCAGGGATTAAACACATTCATCACCTAAAATAGGCACTCCAAAGATTCACTGGTCTCCACCCACCGACTTAATTTAAAATGAACAAATACACAAGGATTCTAAAAACCAACTATCTCCATGCTTCAAAACTCAAAACTATGGTTCCACCCAATATAGGGATTTGAGAAGCCATAGTAAAATTATCATACAACAAATAAGCATTTAAAAATCCTCTAGGAATTTTCTAGTATCAATTCCTCCACCCAAGCTCTTAGGGATCTCCTAAGAAAAACCATCTTCACCCTCGAAGACAACGAAGACTCAAGAGACAATCTCCACTTGGTTATTTCTTCTTGATCTTTTTCCAACCAAAAACGTTATTCCTTTATGTTGTTAAACCTCCCTTGGTAACTCAAATTTCTCCTTTTTATGTCTTGATGCTTCTTACACTCTTCTTTTTCCAGCTATCTTTTCTTTTCTCCTTCCCTTCTCCTTATTAAAATCCGCTTGACCTTTCAGATTCCGTCGTTTGAAATTTTGTACATTAATTGCATCTATAACCTAGTATGATGTTTAAGCATGTTTTTCCAACATCAAAGTTGAAATTTTGCTCATGTCTACCACAATTAAAAAAAAAATTCTAAAAATCTAAAAAAAAAATTAATTAATTTAAATGTTTTATATAGTTATTCAAATTCATCTCATACGTTAAAATAACTATTAATATAATTAGCTTATGGGCTTAATAGTTATTTGATAATATACATTGAATTTGAATGGATCATAGATTTACCTTTAACAAAATATTTTACCACATTAAAATTCCAAATCAATTAAAATTTTAAACATTTTTACTCTTTACTAAATTCAATACCATTTTGTAAAATAAAGTAAAAAAGTTATTTCAACACAAAGAGTAAAAAATCTTGCTTCAAAATATTTTAATATTTCTTTCAATTAAATATTTGTAAAATGAACCTTTAAAAGTAAAATCATTTCCTATGGGTATATTAAAATCTCTTAAGACATATTTCCACGTCAAAGTTGTAATATTTGAAAATTTTGTTGTCATGTCATATAAAAGATATCATTAAATCTAATATAAATATTATAAATTTAATAACTAAGGATTAATACAATATTAAATTTAATATAATATTAAATTTGTTATATTATAATATATATTAATGTATCATAATATATATTAACTCTAGATATATATGGGAGGGAAGAACAATGACTCAGTGATAGAGGTGGAGAAATAGAGGGAGTGAGAGGAAGGGAGAGAAAGGGAGAGAGAGTAAGGATAAGAGAAGTCTTCAGAGACATGAGGAGAGAGGGAGGGATATAGAAATAGAGTTGGAAGGAAAGAGAGGGAGGGAAGAATAATCACATAGAGAGTTAAAAATGGAGAGAGAGAGATGAGTGACAAGAGAGATGGAGAGAGAGTGTGTATATGTTTGGGATTGAGATAGAGAGATAAAGGAGAGGTAGAGAGAAGAGGGGAGAGAAGGAGAAATTGTGACAAAGTTGGAGGGGGGAGACAGAGAGAGAGATAAGGGGGGGATACAAAGGGAGGTAGGAGAGAAATGGAGAGTGAGAAAGAAAGAGAGCTTGGATGTGAGAGAGAGAAGGAGAGAGGAAGGGAGAGAAAGAGGGAGGTAAGAAAAAAGGCGCAAAGAGAGAAAGGTGGAGAGAGAGAGAGACAAAGTGATAAGGGAGATGGAGAGAGAGGGAGAGGGGAGAGTAAGAGGGAAGAGAGATAGAAGGGGGGCAGAGAGTGAGATAAGGGGACGAAAGAGAGAGAGGAAGAGGAAGAGTGGGGGAGAGATAGATAAATATGGAGAAAGAGTGTGTATATTTTGGGAGTGATATAGAGAGACAAAAGAGGGATAGATAGAGATAGATATGTAGATGGAAGGTGAAGAGAGGGAGAAAGAGAGAGATAGAGAGACAACGAAGGAGAGATGGAGGGAGATATAGATATATATGGAGGGGGGAGAGGGGGAAGAAGAATTGTTGGACTAGATGCATTGATTTCAATGTAGATGGTGTTTTCTAATACTATTTGATTGCTTGTATTGAAGGATATAAACTAAATGACATCGTAGAGGAGGAATGAAGAGAGAGAGAGAAGGAGAGGAGTAAGATAGTGAGAGAAGTGTAAGAGAGAGAGAGGGAGAAAGAAAGATGAAGGGGGGAGAGAGAGAAGGAGAGAGGAAGGGAGATAGTGACAACATTGGAGGGAAAAGAGAGAGAGAGAGAGAGAAACAAAGAGAGAGACAACTTGAGAGATAGGATCGATAAACTCCGGATCTATTATGCCTCGAGAGGGATCAAATCCATAGAGGTGCAAAACTTCTTTTTGGAGAGTGGAATTTGAGGAAAAGTTTGTACATCGAGAGATTTGATCCCTCTCGGTGCATGATAGATCCAGAATTAGATGAATCTAAGCTGGTATACAAGTAATCACCCATGCCTTTGGTACCTTGTCCCATTACTCAGAGTATTTTTCTTTTTTTAAATGTTTACATTGAATTTATAAATATAAATAATTAAGGCGGTCAGAATATTTTTTAGTTTATTGAAATCCATAGAATTCGAAATATACTCCTTACAAATCCCCCATCAGTGGCTACAAATAACAAAATTCATCTGATCTTGATGATGAACCAAATTCATTTGGTCCTGATGATGAACGTTGGTTCAAAAGGCGTAGGCCAAAAAATTCTCAAATGGGATTTCTACCTAAAGGCTTTGTTTAATTCAATATCGATCACAGAAGCTTGAATACAAAAACAACAGAGAGAATTGAACCCAGTTTCTTTGAATTTATTACGATCGATAAAAACAGTTGTAGATAAAATCTATGACAGACATTCAAAATCTTTAAAACTATTTAATCTATGACACTCATCCAGAAGTTTTAACACTATCTACCTAAAGATAGTGCCTTTCCAAAAGTTTTGTTTCTAGGAAAAATAATTCCTTTAAAACCTTACGTACCATATTCTTCTCGCAACGGCGATATCCTAGTTGAACTAGGCTCTATCTTTCAACAAGTTTGGGGAACATGACCACTCTCCGTTCACATCCTGCCGGACACAGGATCTTCATAAACTGCTGCCACTGGTACTTTTCTCCATCAATCGAAGAACATGTTGGTGGAAGTCAGGAAAGAAATTACAGGCGACTTATAGGTCTGAGGTCGTCAACATTGGCTACAAATTTTTGTGAACATTCGCATGATCACCGGTGAAGAATATGTCCAACTGCAAAACCTACCCTGAAGGAGCTCCTCTGACGAGAAGGCTTCAGATGTTATTGTTGTAGGGGTATCATTATCGATACAAGTTCTGGACTGGCCAAGCTTGTTGGAACTACTACACACCTACATGCGAACTCTTAGTTAGAGCATGGGACTACATGCAAGATTCCTTCTGCATGATTTACTCCTTTATTTTATCCTTCTTTAACTCCGCAAGTGGTTAGTTCTTCTGCATGATTTACTCCCTGATTTCCTCCTTCTTTAACTCCACAACTTGCTAGTTCTCTTCAGAACTTGTTGTAGGTGTTGCGTCTTCTCATTGATCACCACTATGGTACATTACCTTGGGATTACAATATCATGAGCATTGTAACCTATGTTCTATGAATCATTCTTTTGTTCTTTCAATTTTTTTTTTGTGTTTTTTCTCTACAAAGCTGTGTGTTCAACCTTTACTAGCTAGATTCATCTGTGCAGGTTTTCTAACACATCTACATGGTACCAGAGCCCACATGTTCCTAGATAAAATGTGCACCAGTACTTTATTTTGCGGGTATTACAGCTTGGAGATCGAAGATCGATAGAAAAATGGAGTTTCCCAAAGCATCGATCCTAACACCATACAACTATCATGAATGGAAGGACCAAATGGCTCGATACCTTCATCATAAAGGGTTGTACATGATTACCATGGATACAGAAGTGGAACCCACTTCAGCCATAGAGAAATCCAAGTACCTCAACTATATGGATGAGGCCCACAGATCCATATGCATGTGCATCTCTCCAGAGTTGCAGTTTCATCTATTTGCCTACAATACTCCCAATGAGATTTGGGAAAAGGTTAAAGAACTCTACGGGAAATAGGGTGAGATGAAAGGACATTTGCTTGAAGTGGAGCTGCTGCCATTGGATCCACAGAACTATGACTGAATTCAAGACTTCTTCACCAAATATAATGATCTGTTGCTGCAACTCAAGCGTTGTGGAATTGACAAATCCAAGGAGGAGAGTCGCCAAGTTCTCTCTATTGTGTGAAATCTCGGACCAAAATACTCTGTCTTTGTGTCTACGTTTCATTTAGTAAGGCTCGCAACAGGTAAATCCTACACTATGCCTTCTTTTAAATAATTTATGGAGTCCCTTATTTTTTAGCAAGAGAAACTCATTGACATGGGGAAAATCAAACCTCCAAAAGCGCATAAACTTTTTGTGCATGATGACAGCCACAATAAAAATCACAGATCTGATTCTCAGAAAAATCAGCGACAAAAAGACAGGGGAAAAGTGTGCTCCCATCCAAACAAGGAAGGGTACACCAAGCCCTTCAATGACTCCTCCGGCTCGAGAAATGAGAAAGGGAAGAAAGGAAACAAATGCACCTACTTTCAAAGAGGATTCCATCCATAATCCTCTTGCATGAAGAAAAAAATTGACCAAATGGCAGGAATCCTTCAGAAGCACAACCTTAGGGACCACATCCCTCAAGGCACCAAAAAGAAAATTCAGGATCTGCCACATAGGAAAGGTAACAATTTTCATGCTTTAGTTGCAATTAATTCTTCTCCTGATGCATGGATTATAGATTCAGGTGCATCACATCATATGGCTACTGCAAAGTAAGTCTATTCCTCTTTGGATGCATGAAAAGGTCCTCGCATCCTCATGCGAGATGACTCACCTATTGAGGTCACCGGAAAAGGTAGAGTGGAACTTTTACACGAAAGCTTTGAAGATGTGCTTCATGTTCCAAAACTTTCAGTAAACCTGCTTCCAGTTTATCAGATCACTCATTCTAGCACCAGAAAGAGAGTGGAATTCACTCCAGATGCAGTGAACATATATGACCTACATAGCAGCTCCAAAATTGCAACCGGTGAGGTAAACAATGGAGCCAGACTGTATACATTTTCTCAATTTATTGAATCTGAATCCTTCTTATTACTTACACATGCTGATGATAGTTAGGCTTTGGCATGAGAGGTTTGGTCACTTAAATTACAGGTATATGCAACAGCTAAGCGAGAATGAGATGGCGGAAGGCTTGCCAAATATCAGTTTCTCCAAAGGAGTTTGTGAAGGGTGTGTCTTTGGCAAACATCCTAGAGAGAACATTAACACCAGCAAGACTCACAAAGCATCCTCTCCTCTAGATCTGATCCATAGTGATCTCATGGGGCCTTTTCCTCATCCTTCCATTGAAAAATCAAGGTATGTGCTTACATTTATTGATGATTTCTCATGGTATACTTGGGTCTATCTTCTTAGGGCCAAATCTGAAGTTTTTGCGCACTTTGAAGATTTCAAAGCACTAATTGAGACACAGCCAGAGAGAAAGATCAAAGCCCTCCATACAGACAATGGGGGGAATATTTTAACACAACACTTCAGAACCTTTGCCTTCAGCCTAGCATACAGTTGCAGTACACAGTTCCATACACTCTACAGTAGAAGGGAGTTACTGAGAGAAAGAACCGATCTCTCAAAGAGATGGCTTCTCGGATGTTGCATGCTAAGTCGCTGCCTCATAAGCTATGGGCTGAATCACTTAATTGTGCTAACTACATCTCGAACAGATCTATTCATAGGTCTATCAAGAATCAGACCCCCTTTGAGGCTTGGAGTGGCACTAAACTAGAGGTCACCCACTTCCATGTTTTCGGCTCCTGAGCATGGGCTAGGATCCCCTCTAAAAAGAGGAAAGCTCTTGATCCACAGAGCATTGAGTGCATCTTTGTTGGATACCCTAATGGTGTGAAGGGATATCGACTCCTGATGCCCTCTATGGATAAGCTCATCATTGAGCGAAGTGTCAAATTTGAGGAAAGTCTCTCGCATTCACCTCAATCATCGTATGCAAACACCTTTTATCTACCTCATGTCTGAGATGATGACTCAGTACACTCAAATGCAGATACAGAGCATGCAGATGCCGAGGTAGAGCATGCAGATGCAGAGATAGAGTCTTCAGATACAAATCTAGTGCATGCAAATGATCATCCACATCCAAGCCCAGATCGGGCTTCCAGCAATGAATCATATTCCCCTGTCATAAATCAAAGAACAAGGAGATTACGTGAGATATATGCACAAGACAACCCAGCTACTAGAAATGGTCTTGTGGGGGATAATTATGATCTACAGTGGACTAGCTCAAAGTTTATTGAGCCTCCTTTTGTCCTCACTGCCACTAAACCATCACCATCCTAGCATTGTCATTTGGTTCAGTGTTCTGATCGACAATCTTATGCTGAGGCTGCTGGGCATCCATCTTGGGAGTGTTGGCATTATGGCTAAAGTGTTGTCCTTGATGGAAACCCATTCAGGTGATAGATCACAGCCGCAGAGATTGATGATCAGCTATCAAATATTGAAGAAAATAAATGGTACGCAGGTACACCTTACAGAAGGTGCATACACGCAGGCCAATGTTACATAAAGTGCATACATACCCACAGTTATCTCGTTCAGGAGGTGCGTACCCCCAGTGCACACATTTCAAGGCAAAGAAATTCACATGTGGGGTTTCTTATGTTTTACCCTTGATATTTAGCCGACGGTATTTGTGTTATTATGGTGTCGGCCCGTGGTATTGATCCATGATTTGAGGAAGAGCTTTCCTATATAAAGCAAAGGAGATCATTTGGCTTGTGTATGTTTTGGGTTGAACATCTTATGAGAGCTAGATCTGAAATATTATGATCTCTTGGGAGTAATGTCTAGATCTAAATAAGGCGAATCTACTAATGGATTGAGATCTCTTCGGCGCATGTTTAGATTTGTAGATCTGACTGTCTGGGTTATTCTTGAAGTCTTGAAATCATCTATGCCCGAGGTACGTAGGTATAGTGAAAGAAAAGTGCGTACATACGCAGGAACGAAGCGTTTCAGGTGCGCCGGTACGCAGGCACAGAAGGGTTGCAGGTGCAGAGGTCTGCAGGCAGTTCAATGGATACAGTGCGTATGTAAGCAGGCGAGCAGTTGAGCAGGGTGCGTACGTAAGCAGGCGAGCAGTTGAGCAGGGTGCGTACGTAAGCAGGCGAGCAGTTGAGCAGGGTGCTTACATAAGCAGGCAGTACATGGGTGAAGCTGCTTACTTCTCTTAAAATCTCTGTTTATCATTTTTATGATCTGGGTTGTTGAAAGTGAGGTTTGGTTCTGATATTATGTTCAAATAACAACAGTGATTAAGTGAATGATTATGATTAACTTCAGTTTTGGATCGGTTTAAAATGACTTATCTTCATATGATCTGATGTACTAGATCTGGTTGATAACTCTCATAATATCCTTGTATTTGTATGGATCTGATGATTGGGTGATTCAGAAGGTTGTTTGATTATGAGCTTCAAAGTTGTTTTTGGGTCCAGTATGAAAATTGGATGAAATGTGGCCTTTCAGATGATGTGTTGTGCTTTAGTGTATCCAGTCTGAAAATTGATGAAACGTGGTACCTGGAGGAGAGAAGATTGTAGGGCAGCGCCTATGTACTAGTATCTAAGCTAGTACAAAAGCTAAGGGAGATCTTTGGAGCATTGTAGCAGGTAGCAGCCTGTGTACTAGTAAATGGGTCGGCTAGTACAAGAGAAAAGGGGGTTGTAGCTCTCGTACTGGTATAAGACTGCACCAGTACAAATATTGTAACAGGATTTTCTTATTAAGAAGAAGATTGAGATGACTTGCAGCAGGTGGTTTTCTCCCGCATTGGGTTTCCACCTTATATCATGGTGTTCATGTGTGTGCCTTATGTGTGATGATCTATTCTATGTTACTGCATTTGTTAACTGATAATATGGTTGATAAAGTTCTAATGCACTCATTGAAGATTAATTAACTTAATCATAAGGAGTTGTGGAAGTAGAATATATGAATCTGATTATGGAAATGAAAAAGTTTTATTAATGTGATAATATTGATTCACCCCCCCCTCTCAGTATTATTTCCAATAGGGAGTCTGCCATGGAGGAAGAGTATAACTCCCTCCGCGAGAACCAGACCTTGGATTTGGTGCCCCTACCTTCAAGAAGGAAACTTGTTCGATGCAAATGGGTCTACAGGACCAAGAGTGATACAAATGGGAAAATTACCAGACAGAAAGCAAGGCTAGTAGCCAAAGGCTTCCAACAAGTGCATGGCATTGAATATGACGAGACCCTTGCTCCAATAGCAAAGATCGATTCCATATGCCTTACACTTGCCATTGTGGCTGCCCAGGGGTGGGAAGTACATCAGATGGATGTGAAGAATGCATTTCTTCACGGAGACCTATCTGAGGATATCTACATGGAGCAGCCACATGGTTTCATTTAGGATTCATCTTTGGTCTGTAGACTAAAGAAATCTCTCTACAGCCTTAAGCAGGACTCGAGAGCTTGATATGCGAAGATGGATTCTTTTCTCTTATCACAAAACTTTGAAAGATGTAATTCTGATCCGAATGTTTACATGCTCAGGACACATGATTCTCTTCTTATCTTAGTTTTGTATGTGGATGATCTCCTAATCATTGGCAACTTGACTTCAACCATTTCTACAGTCAAGAGGGCCTTGCATGATAGGTTCTTGATGACGAACATGGGTCCATTACATTCTTTTTTGGTCTTCAGATCAACCAGGATGCCACAGACATCAAACTCTCTTAGGTTAAGTATGCACGGGATCTCCTCGAGAGATTTTGCATGACTGACTGCAAGCCAGCACCGACTCCTTTTCTGTCTGGGGTGCACCTTGAGGATGGAGGTGACACTCCATTAGTTGATAGCACTCTCTACCGACAACTAGTGGGGAGCTTATTTTACCTCACCCACTCCAGACCAGATGTCTCATATGTAGTAGGGGTAGTCTCCAGATACATACAAGAGTCGCATGAGCTACACTGGAATGCTACCAAGCCCATCCTCCGATATATGCAAGGCACCATCACCTTCGGGATTCAATATGCAACAGGCACTACATTGAATCTCCTTGGCTTCACAGATTCTGATTGGGTGGGAGATGACATTGATCACAAGTCCACCTCTGGATATTCACTCAGTCTAGGATGTAGCCCTATCTGTTGGTCGAGCAAGAAGCAGGTTGTTATTGCTCTCTCTTCAGCTAAGGCCGAGTACAGAGGAGCAGTCAACATCACCATTTAGGCTCTATGGCTACAACACTTACTCACTGAGTTGGGCATCCGGTTCCACCAGCCCATTGTCATCTGGTGTGACAACCAGAGCACTCTCAAATTTTGCAGGGATCCAGTATAGCGGCAGTGGATGAAGCACATAGAGATCCATATGCACTACATCAGAGACTTAGTACATGATCAGGTCATTGGTTTGCATTTCTATCATTCAACAAAACAGATTGCAGACATCTTCACCAAGACATTCACTGAGCAGAAGTTTTGATCTTTGCGCGATCATCTTGGAGTGAAGGACACAATTTCTTAGCAATTGTCTTTTCTTCCTCTTTTCTTTTGATTACCTTGTATTTTGAGGGGGGGTTTTCCCACGATGTTTTCCCTCTTTCCTCAATTTTAGTACAAGTTGCACTGTATTTTGGGTGACCTTTGGCCTTAGTTTCCAGGGCCCATTTTTCTATTTTTCCCCATAGTGGTGTTTAGGGGATTGTTGGAACTACTACACACCTACATGCAGACTCTTAGTTAGAGCATGGGACTACATGCAAGATTCCTTCTGCATGATTTAGTCCTTGATTTGCTCCTTCTTTAACTCCACAACTGGTTCATTATTTTGCATGATTTACTCCCTGATTTGCTCCTTCTTTAACTCCTCAACTGGCTAGTTCTCTCTGGAACTTGTTGTAGGTGTCGAGTCTTCTCATTGATCACCACTATAGTGCATTTCCTTGGGATCTTCACCCAGTAATTCTATATCATGAGCATTGTAACCTATTTTCTATGAATCATTCTTTAGTCCTTTCGATTTTCTTTTAGTGTTTTTGCTCTGCAAAGCAGTGTGTTCAACCTTTACTAGCTAGATTCATAGGTGCAGGTTTTTTAACACATTTATAAATATTCATCGACTTGGCGGGTGTTCAAATCAGAGTACACTAATAATTCAGAAGATGGGTTGTTACCCAGATCGACGATGACAAGGACAGACCATGGAAGTTTACTTTTTATTTATTAATTATTTAACTTTTTTAAATTTAAAATAATTATTACTGTCAGAAGAAAATTTGTGTTTTAAATAATGAAATTATTTATATCTCAATCATCTTTTTATTGTTTTATTTATATATGGAGAACTTAGGAAGTTTTTTAGAAGAAACTAGTTGTGTTAGCTGAATTTTGTTGAGTGTAGTTATCATCCTCTTTTAGGAATTTTAGATAATATTATATATGATTGTTAAAGTAACTTTACAATATTTAAATTTGAATTTGATAGGGAAGTGAATATTAATTGTATGTACTATAATAATATTTTGGAGGAATTTAATTTACAAACATATTTAAGAGATAATTTTTATCATAAATTTAATTGCAAAAATAAATAGTAAATGAAAAAGTATTATAATTTTGAAAACGATTCTAAATAGGCACATTAATTATTATAAATTTTGAAAACAATTGTAAATCATAATATTTAGTTATGAGATAAGGAAAAATTCTTTTTTTAATATGTGTACCTATTTTGTTTGAGGATCATGATGTTAGGTGTTGCAACTTCTTTAAATAACTATGTAGAAAAGCAAAATAATGGAAAGTGTTTTATAATTTAGCTATTTGAATTGATAGTATCAAATATATTTTTATCTTTAAATTCAAAGAGATATTGTAATATACTGGAGTTGTAGAGTATTAAAGAAAATTAAGATGATACTATGGTTGAGTAAGCTTACAAGGAAGATGGAAAGATGAATTTGGTGATAAAAATCTATATTTTGGATTATTTTGAATTTTTGTTCAATAATACTAGAAATGCCAATTTTTGTTTGACAGTGGAACTATATTATTACACCAACATTGTTATGCAAGTCGTGCTCAACATTTACATTGATTATTAAGAAATTTTCCAAACATCAAATATCTTTGAAAGATGAATTAGTCTTATGGTCGCCTTTCCATTTTAACTAGTTCACAAGCATGGAGGATGCGTTTAGCCAAGACGAGGAAGAGTTTGTTAGGAAACCACTCTCATAGTTTATTTGACAAAAGATATTACTCATGGATATGTTCCACATTCTTCGAGCCATGGTTTTTAATTTCTTTTTTGTTTTCTACCATATTGCTTATATTTTATACTATTCTTTATTTGTATATTGTCTTGGTTTTGATTAACTTATGAATATGCCAATCATGTTTATAAGTTATGATGAAATTTTGCTATGTGGATATTTCGTATGACGGGCCCCCCTTATAGAAATGTTTAGTCCATCTCTTAACTTTTGTGTGGACCCTGTGGATAAAAAAAATTCTAAGCTCATCTCACAATCATGTTAATTAGTCCAATTCCTTCTGGATAGACTAACTCTAAAGTTATTTTGTTTGTATTATATTTATATAAAATTGTGTTTTGTAATCTAATAAAATAGAAACATATACTTAAACAATATCTTTGAGTAAACTAGCTCTAAAGCTATTCTATTTAAATTTTATTTCTACCGTTTTTTTTATAATTTAATAGAATAAAAATACATGCTTATTAAAAAAAAATAATTCAAAGAAGTGATCAACAATAAGTTAAATGATGAAATTTTTTTACTCAAAGTACAAGACTAGATAGTATATTATCCAAATATGCAATTCCGGATTCCTCATTCCAAAAAAACCAATAATAAATTATTTATTATAATATTAAATGAACTTTATATTATAACTATATAATCTGTTAATTTCGCATGGATATTACATTTTATTTTAATAAAAAAAAAATTATAAAATAAAAATGTATTTTAAAAAGTTAAATTTATTTTTAATATTTTTAAACATTCTATTTAATATGGGAAATATTATAAAATAGGTAAAATAATCTAAGTTATTAAAAATAAACACATATTGAAAAAGTGCAGGAAGAACAATACACAAGAATTCCATTTTAAATGTAGATTTTAATAGTAAAATTAATATTTTTTTTTGTTAGACTTTATTTTATTAAATGTAGATGTTAATGATACAAATATTTTTGTTGAGCTCAGAGGTTTATTCTACAACTCAGTATGGGGGATGTGTAAGCTTGCTTGTCTTGGTAAAGTTGACACATGTCCCTTTAAAATATAAATAAATTATCTAGAAAAATAATGTAGGATATAATTAAAAAAATTGAATATGTTGTAAAGTAATTAAAAGAAAAAAAAATGGATAGTAAAATCTTTAAACTTTTTACTTTTCAAAATATTTAAAAATCTATGTTAACAAATTTATGTTGATATCAACTTCATATATATCTATACCTAGAAAATAGTTTGGTAAAATAAAATATTTTAATGTTGTATATAAAAAATATTTAATATTGGTTATTAATAAAATATTTTGATAGTAATTAATATTGATATATACTTAAAAATGTATTAATAATAAGCGAATCATTTTAATTTGTGCTATTAAATGTATCATTGTACATATTATGTAAAATATTTTAATGTCAATTATTTATATATTATATATTATTTTAAAACATTTATGTATACATCATGAAAATAATAAGTTTTAATGGTTAAAAAATATAGTTGGTCTTATATATATTCTATATAGCAGAATGAAATGTAAATGTATTGGAGATGATATTTGAAAAGTGAGGGGAGCATGGCGATGAAGGGAAGAATGAGATCTACAGATCTCGCAGCGGATGAGGCCAAGCACCAGGGCGTTGTTGCCTACCATGAAAATGCATCGTCGTCGCCGTCTATGGCTCTCCGCAAGTTTTTATCTGTCATACCGGCCCCCGGGACTACGATGAGGAGGACGTGGACCGCAGACCTTTTGGCCAGCACAGGAGTCAAGACCTGTGCTTACGCTCCAACCACACACGCCGGTTCTCTCTGTGGCTGTCTCCATCGCCAGTCTATTGTTCACCAGGCATCCGCTCACACCAATACTGCCCGTCTACCCCCGCCTCCTGCATTCAAAGATGGGGGACTGCATGTTGCAGATCTGCTCCATCACACAATAGATTGGTCCAAACTCTGCAGGTCCGGGCCGGATCTATCCGATCTGTTCAAGATTCAAGAATACCCAGAACCCAGGTAGCACATCGGTGGAAATATGCATCGATTGAGCAGACGGTACACATACCCTGACACGCAAATGGAAGAACGACCCATTAAGAAGTCAGATCTGGAAGATTGCTTACAGCCAGAACACATGGCAGTCAATAGTGACACTGGTTCAGGCAGATCAGGAACTCAGCCAAAATGCAGACATCAGGTAACAACAACTCGGTTTCAGATTTTTATTAAAACCCTTGAGGGGAAATCCTGTTTAGTATGGGTACATGCAGAAAGCACTATTTTGTAGCTAAAACATCAAATTTGGGCATTGACCGCATATCCTGGTCACATCCAACATCTAGTCATCAACAGGTGGTCTTTCTAGGACAACAGAACCTTGGAAAGCTATGAGATTAGTCCAGGAAAAACCATTGTTTTAAACCTCAGGCTGAGAGGAGGGGCCCTACCTCAGGGACAACCAAGCATCTCAGGAGGAGACAAGGGGAAAAAGATAGCACCTCAGCATCAACCCAAGGGAGGTTCCTCCTACATAAACATTCTTCAAGGTAACAGAGATTGAGGGCCCTCTCTAGATCAAGGTGGATATACACCTAGGCCATACATAGTAGATCAGTTAGGGCAAACTCCAGCCCTTAATTTTGATTCTACAAGGCTTAATGATTTTGTTAAGTCATATGAAACGCAGGCCCTAATATGTCATTTCAAAAGTTTTTGGCCAAAACCAATGGATCTATTTCATTGGATTTTCACCACTTGGACCATGGAATGTGATACACATTTATGCTCCAAAGGGTTTTTCATAGTTAGATTTGCATCCAGGGAAGTCAGAGATACAATCATCAGTGCTGGGGCTTGGTTCTGGGGAACGTCGGGGCTGTTCATGACTCCATGGTTTCCAGATTTCGATCCAAACAAAATGACTGTATCCAAAGTGTCGGTCTGGGTTCGTCTATATAACCTTCCCCTTCACCTTTGGAGTGAACGAGTCTTGGAAGGAATTGGGAACAACATAGGGAAATACATTAAAACAGATCTGGAAAGGATTGATGAAAGGGTCTACACTTTTGCATGCATTTGTGTGGAAGTAGATCTAAGTAAAGGGCTACCAGACAACATAAGGCTGATCTACAAACAACAAAATTGGTTGCAAGCACTAGACTATGAAAATAATGCTTTCAGATGTAGGCTCTGCAGACAAACAGGACACTTGCAAAGCACATGTCCAGAAGCCAAGAAAGC
This sequence comes from Pinus tabuliformis, assembly GCA_031772625.1. Taxonomy (NCBI): domain Eukaryota; kingdom Viridiplantae; phylum Streptophyta; class Pinopsida; order Pinales; family Pinaceae; genus Pinus; species Pinus tabuliformis. Next base: position 521,758,676 of record CM062815.1, read on the forward strand.
AAACAGTAAAAGAAGGCAGAAAGGGAAGTAGAGGAAAGGATGGAAATTCCCCCATCCTAACTCAGAGGACGAAGAATCAGAAGCAGAAGAAGAAGATACCCCCGCAGAGAATGCTGAGGTATCCCAAGAAATGGGGACCCAGAAGGAAACCACTTCAGACAACAAGGCTTCACAGCTTCACCCAAATCAGGCAGAGAAGAAAAACGAGGATCAGAGCATGGGAGGGATGAAACGGCTTCACCACTCAGATACTTCAGATTCAGACAAGGAAATAGGCTCGCAGAAAGCAGAAACACAGTTAGTCATAGGTTCGATCGAGCCCACCCAAGGAGAGTGGCGTAAGGTCAAAAAGAAAAAAAGGAAGAAAAACTTGAAGTGTGAGTTTTTACTCACTACTGAACTTAGTATTTCTTGCCTCCTCCTTTCTTCTCTCTTTCCTATTCTTTTTCTTCAATTTGCACATTAGTTTTGTAACGTTGCGTAGGGTGCAAAAGCACTTGAGCCCAATGGGCATCTTATGGTAATGCTTCAATGCATCTCCAAGTGTAACTTTTCATTTTCTAAATAAAAGGTTACCGATTTTTCCACTGGAAAAAAAATATATTCTATATAGCATTTAAAATACAATTTAAGTAATGAAAATTTATACATTGTATTTTGCATTGTAAAAAAATTTGTACTTGAAGAAATTTGATCTCTCTTAGCTCATATTAATTCTCTAGTTAAAATAGATCTAGATATTAATATTTAGATAATTTACACTATTAAACATAAATAAATAAATAAAATATGAGAATCTAGATAATTTACACTATTAAACATAAATAAAAAAATATGAGAATCATTATGGCTGATACAAATTTACAATATCAAAAATAGAAACTAATGGTAAAGGGATCTTTACTGCTTAGATGTCGACGGTGAAAAGAACATTGTTTCGTTTTAATAATGAAAACTAAATTTGAAGTAATGAGAGATGTTTAGCCAAGGTAACATATTGTGTCAATCTAAATGTAGTTGCTAATGTTTGTATTAGCGAGAGGAATATTGTTCTCTTTACGCGAAGAATATTTATAGTGGGAAAAATTAAAGGTTTTAGAAAACTAATAATGTTATACTTTCATCCATTTAAAACCTTTTATTAACATTTCAGCATATATTATAATAATGTTTATATAATTATATTATATTCTTTTCATATTTATTTCACTATAGGAAATTAAAATATCAAAAGAGAAATCTTAAAGAATAAAATATAATTGAGATAATACCACACAATATGATTTAAGTATGGTTTAACATAATAAAAATTATATATATAATTGGTTCATATTTGTGTTGTTTGACATTTAGTTACTTTTTCCATTGTTATTTTCCAATCTTATTGAGTATTAGGTTAATTTGCTTTTAAAATACCATAAGTTGGATCTAATAACCTAGGTCAATGATTCTATTAGAGCCGCCGACTTCCAATACAACAATATATTTTGAGTTTCTTACACAAGTATTTTTTGGAAAGAATATTATTAACTAATGAAGAAAGATTAATTTATTTTAGAATTAGTCATAATCATTGTTGATGAGAAACTTAAATTCATATATATATTCAAAGCGAAAGGGGTTAACGATTAAATGAATTTGTTATATTAAAGTATAATTAATTATGTAACCAATAAAAATAAACGACGATTGATACTTTTCCTAACCAATTTGGATTTATCAAAAATTTCAGAAAAAGAATTAATTCATTTATTTTGATATTTAGTTTATATGATATAAGAGATTGAAGCGAATATTTCTTAAATATTTATAGTTTTAGTGAATAAATAATGTATAAATGTAATGTTGAAAATATTTGAAAATGAATATCAATGTGGGTATATGGATATTTATAATGTATAAAGGTAGTGTTGAAAATATTTGAAAATGAATATCAATGTGGGTATATAGATACTTTAGTATTATAAAGATGATAAATTATTTCATCTTATTAGATTTTAGGATTTTTATATCTTACGGCATTTATGTGAGTTCGATCTTATTTTAGAAATGATGAGCTTCTGTTTTAACCTAGCTATGGCATTGTCATCTATTCTCCATTGGTTCAGCCTGAAATTAACATTTTTATTGTTCTTAGGTATGAAAATGACACAAAAAAATGATTTAAACAATAACAAGAAAATAACGAAGTGAATGAGTTGCAATTCATGTCAACTTAATTTTCATGTTGAGGTAACTTAAAATAGATTCCACAAGCCTTTTTATAGGCTTCATTACAACACGTATCAATTGAAAATACCAAGGGCTACTGAAATTGGCGGGAGTATTTAAAACATTCTATTAATCTCCCTTGATTATTACTGTTAAGAATTTACAATACTCCACCTTATTGCTTACCCTTTTGTCCAATCCTTTACTAGTTGATTTCTTGTCTTCATTTTCATTTAGTCATGTACTCATTTTTATCTCTCACATCCTCATGCATTCTTGTTCCTTCCTCTTTTACATGAAAAGTATGATAATTTATGTCCATATGAAAATAAGTCTATTTGGAAAAATACAAGGGTGCCAATAATTGTATTTCACAATTCTCTTGGAAATATTTTCACCTAGATGGTTCACCAACATTTTAGATTCGTCCTTAATCATAACTTTGTCACTACTATTTCACATTATGATGTTACTTCACACGTTACCCACCCCTTAATTAAATATTCAATAACTTTTAAGACATGAAGCTAACACACAATTACCTTACCACACTTATACCTATACAAGTGATTCATTCCATAACTTGATCCTACATCCTCTCTATGCATGAGAAAGATGACACTATGCACTATCCATTGAAGGGGAAAGTCCCCAAATAATGTAGGGATGAAATTTTACATAGAAAAGTTAAATATAACACACTCTTTTAGTAGATAATATGTTGTATTTAGTTTCATAAATAACTAAGGTGGTCATAAGACAAGAACCGAGAAACTAAAGGTTAGAGTAGATTTCAATTGAATATATTTGTACCTAATATTTTTTCTAGATATTCAATGGTTATCCTACAACATAAATGATAAATCTACAAGAAATAGAGATCGAAGCATAATACCCTATCTATCTCTATTAATCAAGAGTGAAATTAATTCTTCTAGAAATTGCAACTAAAGCCATATGTTAAAATATCATATTAGAGAATGATATATAGATATATCATATTAAAAGTACCATGTACTAAAAGGAAGTTACCCACTATTATTATCAACATCAACCAAAACCATTTTCAAGTTAACTCCTCCAAAGCCACTAAACGAATATTTTTAATAAATCTCCCCCAAAACTTGAATTATAGTGATAAAATGCATATCTTTCCTAAAAGTCAAATGGGATAGGATGATGAGTGAGGAAGGAAAGGTTTTACAATAAAAAATTATAGTTAAAGTCTCATAATTCAAATCTCATTTGCGAACTTTAGTATTAAAATTTCAATATAAGGTGGACTCCCATAAATTTTCTCCATATTCTTGGTTAAATACACATAGAAGTTGGTTTGGGTAGTTTTCAACTAGCTATAGGAGGTAAATAACCAAGACAACCTAGGAAGTCCAACAAAAAATGTTGAATTTTTTGTGCATTTAAGTTTTATTGCACATTTTGAAGGAATACACGTTTCGATAAAGAAGGGAGCATCTATGTACCCACCATTTCAAGGTGAAACAAGAACATATATGCAAGGTACTAAAACAATAAATGCATATACAAGCCAAAAATGTATTTTGAAAGATCCATGGCGTACTATGAAGTCTGCAAATGCCATGGAATTACATATTAAAGACAAAATATGTAGATTTAATGAAAATGGTATTAGAATATTCCATAATACTACCAAACTACAATGTGAATGCTTGAATAATAGAGCTTGCAACAAACCTGAGGAGTTGAACCTTCCTAACGTTCGGATTTACAGGTTGGAGAAAAAAATGTGTGATGTTAGGTACAACTGATCATGGAGTTGTTGTAAAAGTACATCATTTCAAAACTATTTGGATGCTTCAAAACAACATCAAGAATATCATTATCATGTAGCAAAAGCATGATCCATTATAAAAACCAAAATATCCTATCAAGGTTATTAGCTGTTACCAATTTGTCAACTAGAGCACATTCCATTTATGTTCAATACTAAATCTATATAATAATACATATTTAGAATAATTCTATAGTCTATATCTCTCTCAAGGCACTTCTAATCAAATCATATATATATAATTCCAAAATAGAACAATATATATCTTCAAAACCTTGTAGACGTTGTTTAGTGGCCCCCTTTCAAAAAAGGAACTTCCTTATATATAGAACTCAAAACCTTTGATATTTGGATTTGCTTACCACAAAATGAATATTAGTGAACCTAGAAACGATCACTCTACATCCTTTGTGAGCTTCTCTCCTCCTCTAATTGTAGAATCACTTACTATGTTTGAAGAATCAATTTCTTATGCTCTATGGATCTAAAGTCACACACTCGCAAGAGATCTATCTCTTCTAAGCTATATTTTAAAGAACTAATAAGGAAAGGTCAAAATGATAACTTCTAGAAACATAACTTCTCTAATGATAATGACACAACTTCTAGTTTTAATCTAAGAGTTGACCCTCCAATCTCTTCTAACTTTTAAATATCACAAATCATGATTTCAAAAATTTGTTTCAAGTTGATATTTCTCTAGTATATTTGTAAACATATCTGAATAATTGTTCTTCCAATATATATACTATATTTTAGTCAAATGGGAAACTTCAATGATCAAACAAATAACTAGATTTTAACTTGTATAATAGAAGTGACTCCATACTCACTTCTCACAATAATAGATTTGGTCTTTACTGAAGTAGATCTAAACATAAGCTTCCGTAGCACCTTCACGATCTCATAAACATCGAAAAATAATAAAAATATGTATATATCATATAATATTTTCTAAATGGAACTAAAAATAATATATTCATGAAGAAAGTTCACAGAGAATTTATCCATCTCATAAATCTCACAATCTCTCTCTCAAAGCATCCCACACTATGATACTAGTTGTTCGAAATAAAAGTGATACGAGATAGAAATAATTAATAGGTAAAAAGTAAATAACCATATAAATGGCGTATGACTCATCTTGACTTCATCGTTGTATCCTTGGACACTTTAGCTTACTCTGTCACTTCACATAGCTTACAAAAGTGTTTAAAACCCTTCATATATTCCTCATTACAACAAATACCATGATTTACAAAATATATGGGCTCGTAAGGAAACTAGATCTAGGTCTTTCTATAGTCATAGTAATTATAATATTATGAAATTTCATTTCATATTAAGGATTGAATTCCTTTTGTATTTCATATTATATCTATGTAGTCATAACCATACTCTAAATTATAAAACTACCGTCATTAAAGACAAGGATTAGAAAATAAAAAGGAATGCAATATTACATACTAGACACTAATTGAATGGTCAAATTAACTTAAAATTATCTTTTTGTAACCTATTTGCATATTTATTCAATTCAGTATAGTATTAAAATGCTTTAAACCATATCTATATCTATGATATTAAATCTTACATGATGCAAGAGAATGAAGGTTAGTTTAAAGATTTCACTTGAAGACACTAGTAATGGTTTGTAGGAGCGTGATGGAGATGAATCATGTATGAAACAACATATGTTGCAAAATGTGACAATACAATAGGGCATGATAATAGTTGATGGGCCTCCCAAATAGGTAAAACATAGGAGCCATCTAACATTTCCTAGGCACATAAAGGCTACATTAAACCTCCCATTTAGAAATTAATAACACATTGCTATATTAATGTGTTCTTAGGAAGGTCAAGGAGACTTTTCATGCTTTATGTGCCTAACATGACTATTGTGTATGGTATTAATGGGATTTTACACAAATTTCGAGGACATCCAACCAAATATATTCATGGAGTCTTCTCCATGCTAACGAAGACTTCCAACTTAGTTTTATAAGGATAATAAATACTCCTTCTTTCTCTTTTGTGGTGACCGAGGAAACACGATTGATCTTTTTAGGGATTTTGGAGGGAAAGTAGTCCTCTTATCAAGATTTCTGGCCCCTACCCATTTTGTACAACAAGAGGGCTCAAGTAGCCTAGTAAAAGTAGTAGAAGCAAGGGAATAAAAACTTAAATCATTAGGAAGTTTAGACTTCAAATCCTGCAACCTTTTTCCATCTAAAAAAAATTCTTTAGTTTCAATTCTTAGTCTACTTCCCCTTAAGCATTATTATTTTTCTTTCATTACGGTCCACCCCATGTTCTCAAGACACCTCTTATACCATTACTATTTACACTATTACTATTTATTCATTAACATTACTAAATTAAGGTCCTTATAGATGTTCATCAACCTCATCCAGCAGAGAATATCAAGTGAGGAAAGGAGGGACCTAGACCTTAGGTCACCCAACCAAAGTCTCCCTATGATAAAAGGCTTAAAACCAACAGGAACACACCCTTAAATAACTTAAAATTCTAGGAAAAATAAAATATATGTCTGTTAAGATCCGTCTCCTTCAAGCCATCAAACGTGTTCTTATCTAAAACAATCTGATTAACGAATAATTTCTTAAAAGGCATGGGATAAATAAAAAGTATGCCCTTACTATTAATTCCATAGGGAATCTAGTTGAAATTATGCTTAGGAGAGTAATTATCCTGAACTACTTAGATCCTATGAGTCCAATAGTAGATGTGAAAATAAATGAAATTGCAGTTCTAAATACTCTCATCAATCTAGGAGCTACAATCAATGTCATGAACAAAGAAACCTTGCTCAAAATAAACCTCCAAGGATATCTAAGAAATACCTCTATTGTTTTACAAATTTTTGATAAATCCACAATAACAACTGAAGATATCACAGATCATGTAATGGTCTCCACTAATTCTTGGGAGTATCCCACCGATTTTCTTTTCCTTCATGCCAATTCTAATTTTAATGGCTAGCAAATTATCCTGGGAAGACCTTGTTTAACCTCTATATTGAAATTACTCGATACTTCCAATATATAACGAAGCTTCCCGATATAAGATCCCAATACGATCCCTATCCAGAATACAGTTTGACCTCCATTTACTTAAAGATATTCATAGGCTTAAGAAATTAGCATGATAGAGAAGCGCGTATGTTATTTTTAATGAGAAAGAGAGTGTGCCTTATGAAATGTCCAATTGTCAATGTATCATGGTTATTTCACTACAAGTAGAGAAAGTGAGTCTGTAAAAGATAAGTAATAGTACTAATATAATTAAGACACATGCACATCTGAGAAACAATTATTGAAAATCAAATGAAATAGTTCACATAGATGCTATTCTAGTTAAATAATTATAATGAATTTCCAATATTTTAAGCACCAAAATTACCGAAATAGTACAATTACTCCAATACATGTGAAATCCAACATAAACCACAAATATTAGAAGAATAGTCCCTAAACATCTACGATACATGTCTGAAAATGTGTTGGCTGAAAGGCTTCAAGTATTAACCAAAAGTTCCAAGATGCATAAGTACAATGAACACCACTAGCTCTAATAGTGGAGAATTTCAATGACTACTTTCTCCCTAAAAGTATTGTCTCTATCTCTCTAACGCATATGGGAGAAGCCAAGGTTAAAACTCCTTTGCACAGGTAATGAGGATCCTTTTATAACTTTAGGCATGACCTTTCATATCCTCATAACTCTTGACTTTCCAAATTCTAATGACCTTTGGACTTCTACGACCTTTGGACTTCCAAATTAATTTTGGAATTACATATGAATTTCGATATTACATGTCGTTTAGACTTCTATACATGGCTCTTTTGTCCACACATGACTCTTGGAATTCCACTTCTTTGTCTTTACAATAAATACATGATTACATCATTACTTCCACATCATCATGTGAGGAGGGCATGAAAATTCACTATCATTGATGACTAGGGATCATAGTGATTGATAACATGGAATTTATTCAATAGGTGACATGGTTGCCACTCATGTCTTTTCTCTTTCATGTAACTTCCAGTTTTTTATGTCTTCACCCTCCAAAGGGTATTTTATATTATGGTGTCTTCAGGGTGTTTCGATTTGTCAGGCCAGGTTAGCTCAGAAATTAATGAGCGCAAGAAACAACTGGATAATTTTATTCATTAGACTATTATTATTTATACATTTACAAAACGGATCAGTTCATCTTCTAGATGATTGTCCAGCTTCACCTCATCCGTTTCGGATTAGGTGTGAACATTCCCCCCCTTAATCTGAAGGGATGTTGGTGAGTCCAAGCATCATTCTGAATCTTTCAAGCTTTTCTCTTCCAAGCTCTTTGGTGAAGATGTCTGCAATTTGCTCGTTTGTGGAACAATGACGGAGATGGATTGTTTTGGCCTCAACATGATGTCGGATCAGATGATATTTAGTATTGATGTGCTTAGTACGATCATGGAACTTTGGGTTCTTGGCCAAATTTATTGCGGAGGTGTTATCAATCATGAGTGGAGTAGATTGTATTTGTTTTACTTGCAAATCTTCAAGAATTTTCCTGAGCCACACAATTTCTTTCGTTGCTTCAGCTGCTGCCACGTATTCTGCTTCTGTTGTGGAATCTGCTGGTACTGATTGTTTGCGTGATCTCCAGGAGGCAGCTCCCGGTCCAAGACTCATAGCATATCCTGAAGTAGATACCCCAGTTTCTTTGTCTCCATCGAAGTCTGAATCAGAGTATCCAATCAAGTTGAAGTCGTCCACCTGTGTATACTTGATTCCAAGGTCTTGAGTTCCCTTCAAGTACCTTAGAACTCTTTTTGCAACAGACCAATGTCCCTCACAAGGCTTTTGCATAAACCTGGAGAGGATTCCAACAGCAAATGAAATGTTTGGTCTGGTAGTTGTGAGGTAGATGAGACTTCCTACAAGATGTCTATACTTTGTTGCATCCTCAAATTCCTTTCCTTCAATAGATGTGAGCTTCAAGTTTTGTTCCATTGGAGTAGAAAGGGGGTTGCACTCTGTCATGCCAAATCTGTTTAACAAATCTCCAATGTATTTCTTTTGAGAAAGAAATATGGACTTTGGATGTTGGGTTACTTCAATGCCAAGATAGTAATGAACATAGCCCAAATCAGTCATTTCAAAAAAATTTCCTAATTCTTTCTTTATGGATGCAATATAGCTTTCATTGTTCCCTGTCATTAAAAGATCATCTACATATACCACAAGATATACAACTGTTTTGCCAACTTTCTTGACAAATAAAGTTGCATCATCAAGATCAAAATGTTTGAAATTGAGTTTCAGAAGATGCTCAATTATTTTTTCATACCAGGCTCGTGGTGCTTGTTTGAGGCCATACAAGGACTTCACAAGTTTGCATACTTTGTGTTCATGTCCTTTCACAGCAAATCCTTCAGGCTGGGACATAAAAACATTCTCTTTTATATCTCCATTCAAGAATGCAGTTTTTACATCCATTTGATGGACTTTCCAACCGTTCTGAGCAGCTAGTGCAAAGAGTGTCCGGATGGTGGCCCATTTTGCTGTGGGAGCAAAAGTTTCCTCATAATCGACCCCTTCCTTCTGTGCAAAACCTTTTGCCACAAGCCTGGCTTTGTGCTTGTCAAGTGAGCCATCAGCTTTGTACTTGTTCTTGTAGACCCACTTGCAGCCAATTGGTTTGGTTCCAAATGGAGGATCAACCAGCTTCCAAGTGCCATTCTTTATGAGGGCATCATACTCCTTCTGCATCGATTCTTTCCATTCATCATGAGAAGCAGCTTCTTTGAAGGAAGTTGGTTCAAAATCTGTAGACAAGTTCAATTCACAATCATAAGTAACATCCATATCAACAGGTGAATTAGAGTTATCTACATCACCTCCATCTTGTCGGTTTGAATTTTTGGTTCTTGTTTTTCCAATTTCATCAAGATGAATACTTTCAAGTGTCTTTGTCAGCCACTTTGGGGGACCTTTCTAAGATGATCCAGGCTGTTCTGTTGATTGAGTTGGGTCTGAATCAAGATTGAGTCTCCCAATTCTATCAATTACATCACTTAAAGCATCATCCGTTGTTGGAGTGTTATGCAGGGGAGATTGTTCTTCAGAAGAAGATTCCACATGTTGATCTAGTATAGGAATCCCCCCTTCAAGATGTGGAATCTGATTATCAAACTCTGGAAATGATTTCGGTTTTGTGAATCTATCCAAGCGATCAAGTTGCCGCTCAACAACACTGTCAGATTTGGATGATTCAAGAAAGATGACATCTCTAGATAAAATAAACTTTTTATTTACTTCATCATAAAGGCGGTATGCTTTAGATGTGTTTGAATACCCCAGGAAGATACACTTACGACTTCTAGCACCAAGTTTGTTTCTATTTACCTTTGGTATTAAAGCATAACAGGTGGAACCAAATATCCTGAGATGCTTTACCGAAGGAACATGTCCATACCATAATTCATAAGGAGTCTTGTTTCTTATAGCACTAGATGGACATCTATTCTTTATATATGCAGCACATAGAACAACATCAGCCCAAAACATTGTCTTTACATTTTTGAAGAAAAGCATGGATCGTACCATATTCAAAATTGTTCTGTTCATTCTTTCAGCTACACCATTATGTTGAGGATTATAAGGCACAGTTGTTTGATGTTTAATCCCATGTTGGCGAAGATAGTGTTCAAATTCATTTGATGTATATTCTTTTCCATTATCAGTTCGAATAGACCCAATATGAGATTGTGCATCATTTTCAATCCACTTATGAAAATTCTTGAATGTTTGAAAAGCATCAGATTTGTTCTTCAATAAGTAAACCCAACACATTCTGGTGTAATCATCAATAAATGTCATGATATATTTATTTCCATTTGCAGAAGAAACAGGCATTGGACCACATAAATCTGAATGAATAAGTTCAAGCTTCCTATGTGCTCTTGAATGTGAATCATGAAAATATTGTTTGTTGTGCTTTCCTAGAATGCAAGCATCACATTGTTTATGTTTTGTAGGAATTGTAGGAAAACCAACAACACCATTTTTCTTCAACAAGCAGATACTATCATAGTTTAAATGTCCAAATCTAGCATGCCATAATAAACTTGATGAAAGTGCACCTTCTTCATGATGAGAAATATATGAGAAATGTTGTGCATGAGCAGAGGTTCCTTGCAGTTTAAGGAGTCTTTCTTCTTCTATACCCCTCATGACAAGTGAGTGGTCAGATGCCTTTCTTACCTCAAGCTTGCCATCAAACATGTGAATGGAGTGACCTTGCTGGCGGATGTGGACCAGGGACAACAAGTTTCTCTTCAGCTGTGGGAGATATAGAACATGATCCAGAAGAAAGTCTGGAAGACCAGGCAGTTTAAGCCTGATTGTGCCAAGCCCTGATGGCTTGATTTTTGACTCATCTGCAAAGTATACTGCTCCATCAACATTGTCAGTGAAATCTTCAAAGAAATCTCTCCTATGAGTCATATGATAGGTTGCTCCTGAATCAAGCAACCAGTCATTTTTCGAAGAAGCAAGTGAAGCATTAAACAAATCTTCATTTACTCCAATATTGCATTGTGCCTCAATATAGTGAGCGGATTCAGGTGCTTTACCTTTGTTTGTGTCATCAGTTTTACCTTTCTTCTGATTTCTTCTCTGCTCAACCTTGTCCCATGGTAGCTTGCATGTAGAAGCATCATGTGATCCATTTCGTTTGCAGCGAATGCAATGCAGATCTGCTTTTTCTGCTTGAGGATGTCTGGCCCCCCTGCCTCTGAAGTATCTTCCTCTTCCTCTTCGTCCACCTCTTCCTCTTGTAGAATCTTGAGCAGGATGCTTTTCTTTATGAGCAAGGCAAACAGTCTCTTCAGAAGATTCAGGGACTGTTTTCTTTCCAAAGGCTTTCTCTCTTTCAGCAAACTTTTTCACAAGAGTTTCAAAGGTTATATCTTTAAGATTTCCATTTGCTTGTAAAGACTCAAGATAGTTAGAGTAGGTAGGATAGAGTGCTTTGAGAAAGGCAATAAGAGAGATATCCAGCTCAACTTTAGTGGATTTAATATCATGCACTATAGACTTTATTTCAGATGCAAGAGTAAGAGGATCATTATTTTTCAGTTCAAGAGTGAAGAGTTTAATCATGAGCTGAACAACTTCAAGTGCAGAATGTGTATCATAGAGTTCTTTCAGCTTTTGTAAAGCTTCAAAGGCAGTGGAATAGCATGAAATATGACGACTTACTTCCTCATTTAGAGATGCTGCGATCAATGCAAAGGCTTTGCTGTTCTTGTTTTCCCAAATGGCGAGTTCTTTGTTTGATGTGGGCTGCACAGGGTCTTTGTCTTCTTCTCCGACACACACTCCTTTCCACAGCTCATTGTAGATAAGGGTGTGTTTTACCATCCGAGACCATTCAGAATAGTTCTCCTTGCCAGTGAGAACTATTCCGACCATAGAAATGATTGAATGCATTCTGTAAAAAAAATATCTCTGCCAAAAAAGAACTTCTGTTGACAAAAGACTTATGTTAAAAATCCTCACTTACAGGCTTTAAATCCCTCTAATATGTGGCAGAAGGCATCAGAATTTCATTTACTTTGTGCTTCAATACAGCATAAAAAACAAACTGTGCAATTGATATGACCTTGAATGCTTTTGAAACTGCTTATATGACCCCTTTGAAAACTGCTTACAATACTAAAAAATGCTATCATAAATACATAGCAACGGCACACATTATACTGCCATTAAAATAATCTCTCTTGTACCTATGTCACTATGAAATATGATCCACATCCGTTCGCTCTGCAAAAAAATAATGTAGCAGGCCAGCGCAGAAACCAATGCATACCAGCATTGACAATAACTAACATGATGTTACATATGCGTTAAAAAAAAACATTCAACGGAACCATGAAAACGCTGTCACCATTCCACTAGCTCGGCACTAGACTTCACAGTGTTTCTCCTTCACATAGATCAACTCACACAGCTTTATCAATGGACAATGTTTCATCCACAAAACTCAAAAATAAATCACCTCACATGCACAGCAGCTCGCACACACTCATGCAGCTCACACGCACGACATCAAGTCCCACACACCATCACTTCTTTCACCAAATCTATGATACCATAACAGAGAACATGTATCGGGAGCCCATTGCTCTCATACAGACTTGAATTCATCACTCGAAAATGATTACATTATATGGGAAAAAGCACTAGGCCAGGGGATCAAATCCCACCCATGCCGAGAGTCTTCAATAAGAAATGCAGTCAATAAAAAACGCAGTCACCATTTCAGTCTTCAAACAGGTTCCGCATGAAGTTTGATTTGAACGGTTATAAACGTCCATCCGTAAAGTATGAATAAAATAAATGAACGCTTCTTATCACAATCAAATCAATGAAAAAGGCAGAGCCCAACCAGTATGCATATTGAAGGAACCGAAATGTTGACATCCAAGAACCTTGTTACTGTTACCGGAAGAGATTCGACAACAGTTGTAGCCATTGATATTATTGCAACATTTCGAGCTGTAGTCTCCCAATCTCAGTTTTCAATGAATCCAAATGAAGAGAAATAGTACAAAATCCCCAGGGAAATCAAGAAGCCAAATAGAAACATAGCTACTAATAAAAAACGCAGTCCACAGCGCAGGCTTACTTCTATACGCAGCGTTTCTTCAATATAACGCAGACTTCACAGTTCAAAAAAACGCAGTCTATGCCACAAAAAAATGATACCTCAGTTTTCAAAATGATACCTCAGTATTCAACGCAGTATTCAACAGCGCATTCCACGCATCAACGCATAGAGCTGGACAGTCATGTCAGGCCAGAGGCCAGAGGCGCTTAGATCACCGCTAGAAGCACGCAGTCTGAGGACAGAGGTAGGTTTCATGAGGCAGTAGAAACCTGGCAGAGGCAGGAGCTATTTCTGAGACCTGTGCTCTGATGCCATGTGAGGCCAGGTTAGCTCAGAAATTAATGAGCGCAAGAAACAACTGGATGATTTTATTCATTAGACTATTATTATTTATACAATTACAAAACGGATCAGTTCATCTTCTAGATGACTGTCCGGCTTCACCTCATCCGTTTCGGATTAGGTGTCAACACGATTATAAATACTTTGATGTGTTTTTTTTCATTTAATGCTTCCTTTGTCTTCCTTATTTATCTAATCTTATTCATGCACACTTTCAATGTTGTTCCTCAAATACCTATAACTATAATCACTCATGGTAAGCAAACATCGACCTAGAAAATATTCTATTCTAACATGGTTCATGCAGATTTTTTGTTCATGTCTTAATAATGTGCTTGGAAGGAGTAAGGAAATATTTTTGATGTAAGGAAAAACTTTGAAATGATGAAGAGCTGAAGAGAGGAGGCCTCGTGGTTTTGGGATGTGCTCAAGAGGAGGGAGGGAAACTCAAGGAACGGAAAAAAGTGCTTATCCAAGGGATGAAGGATGAGGCTTTGAGCTTCCTAAGTGCATTGTTCCATCAAGGGAGAGAAGTAGGGTGCATGGTATAGAGATGAAGGATAAAGGGGAAGGCTTCATAGCGTTAGGGTGCACTCATGTGCTTAAGAAGGAAAAGGATGGTGAAGGGCATAAGGTTGAATGACGAAGGATAAGGCTTTAGGGATTGACGGTTCACTCATGCACTCAAAAGGGAAAAGGAGGGTGCACAACACATTACTGAAGGTTGAAGGTTTTAACTTTGGGTCTTCAGGGTGTGCTCATGAACTCAAGGAGGGTGCAACCCTTCGAGTTGAAGAAGTGTGCTTAAAGGAAGGCTTATTTCTTTAGGTCACAATTTATAACAAAGAAATGGAAAGATGCTTTAGGGGTGCACAATGCACTCTTCGAGGGAATAGGGTACACTTCTGAACAATGAAGGGTTCTCACTCAAGGCTTAAGAGTGCAATTTTGTGCTCTTCTCTATAATGAGTTCACTTGAAAAACCAAAATTTGTTTAAATCTTGAGGATAGAGCATGGGGAAAACTCAATGAGTTTAGACATAAAATCATGTGTGACACATACCAAATCATTGAGAAAAAATATACAAGCTTGAATGATGATAAATAGCATCAAAACACCACTTTACATACATTCCCCACGTAAAACAAACAAACTGTGTGCGACTATGACCAAAAAGTGTTGTTTTACAACAACAAAGGTGTTACGACCATGAAATGCACTACAAATGTTATAATGAATGCGATGACACATAAGGATGATCGAGAAATCTTGAAAAATATTGCATGACTTAAAATGACACTTGTTGAGCAAGGTGACACTTGATATGATAGTGAGTTAGGATCCAAAATTTGAATATATTGAAACATTTGGAGGTTGTTGTAGTAGTGATAACACAATATTAATGCATACTTAAATTGTAGGGTTGGGAAAATGACAATCACCAATGGGAAATTAAGAAAATAGCTTGTATTATACCCACCAACTTAGCCTCTTATTGATGATTAATTTCTGACATGTGTGGGGGAATAAGAATGAGATAAGGGATGATGCCTCTCATCATCCTATCCCTTTATGCACATTAGAAACCACCATTAGTAACAAAAACATTGATGAAGATTATCTAATGATAAATTTCTACAAAATTGATACCCCATTGCCATAGATATTGAAGGCTTAAAATAATATCCATCCATAGTGAAAGCTAGCTATTCTCAAGACAATTCATTGGAATATATCATAATTTTTTGTTGTAACCAAGAAAATATGAAAACCATAAGAGTTAGCCACTCCAAACCTTGAAAATAAACAATTGTTTACTGTCTTCAAACATAATTTTGATGCATTAGCATGGGGCTACAAAGAAATGAAGGGAGTTCATCATTAAGTATGGACTCACCATATATATCTATATCTATATCTATATCTATCTCTCTCTCTCTCTCTCTCTCTGTCTATATATATATATATATATATATATATATATATATATATAAAGGAGAATCATAAACCTATTTGATAGCCACAAAGTCTAATGAACCTTATACAATAAAAGACATTTTGAAAGATGAATTGAAAAAATTGTTGAATGTAGGATTCATCTATCCAATCTCGAATAGTGAATTAGTGTATCCTTTAGTAATCATACCTAATAAAAATGGAAAATATAGGATCTTTGTTGACTACAGAGAACTTAGCAAGCCACTAGGAAATATTATTTTACCTTACTTTTCATTGACAATGTTATCAATTTCCTAGTTGGCAAAAAAATCCCTTTTTGGATGGATTTATTGGGTACAAAAAATTCCAAATTAGTCCTTAGGATAAGTAAATGACTACTTTCACATTTCCATGGGGGACTTTTTGTTATAAAGTTCTTCCATTTGGCCTATGTAATTCCTATACCACCTAGGAAAGGGTTGTCGTGAGTGTGTTATCTAATATTGTGCATGACTCGGTGGAAATCTACATGAATGATTTTAAAACCTATGGGGATGATTTGCAAGAGGGTCTCTCAAATATAAAAGTTTTAAAAATGTATAAAGAGATGAACCTCTCTATGATCCATGGGGAATTCTTATTTCTAATGAATGAGAGGATTTTCTCTCTTCATAAGGAATCCAAGTGGACCCTAACGAAATAGTCATTATTAAAACAATTCCTGCTCCTCAAAGGTAGAAATATGTTAGACGATTTCTAAGCCTTGCTAGATATTATCAAAGATTCATCAAATATTTAACAGAATTTCCTCTCCTTTATTTTCAATACTAACATAATATACTTAGTTTTATTTATAGATTTAGTAAAAAATAATTTGAGTAAATTAAGGAAAAACTAATGAAGAACCTCACCTTATAGGTCCAAATTGGACATTTCCTTTCTGTATCCAAACATATGCATCAAATACGGTGATTGGGGCAGCTCTCGGATAACTTGAAGGTAAAATCCCCTATGCAATCTATTTTATTCACAAAAAAATATCCATAGTTGAGTTAAATTGTAGAGTAACTAAAAAGGAATTTTTTGACGTTAAACATTCCTTTAACAAATTAATATGTTACGTCATTGGTTATCAAGTCTTTGTGCACACTAACCATTTAGCAATCAAATAGCTAATTAATAAACCAATTTTAATTTCCTACATATTTAGGTGCTTATTATTATCACAACTATTTCATTTAACTATTATTGAAAAACCAGGGAAAGAGAATGTTGTTGCAAATTTTCTATCAGAATTAACCCTTTTTGTGGATGAGGAAGTGGTATATAACCATCTCCTTGACAAACATATCTTTTCCATACGAGTCTTGTATCCATGGTTCACTAGAATGGCCAACTTCCTAGCTACTAGCCGATTCCCTCCTTGTTAAAATGCAGCTAACCCTAAACCCTATTTCAGCAACTAATATTATTTCTTCTATTTTTAAATTTAATTAAAAAAAGTATTTGTTGTGTGCTATGACAAATATCGAAACAAATACACTACAAAATTCACAAATAAATGTCTGGAAGAAATAAAAATGCTGGAAGAATAAATGCACATGCAGACAAATACACGATTATTTTTGGACTAAGTCTCTGAAAAAGGTTTTAATATTACACAGTGGTAAATTTGAGTACAACAATATGGATGCTCAAATCTAACAATCCATATAGAGAAATGACTGAGAATAAATCTAGTGAGAAAAATATCGCTCTCGTAGGTGTTCCAACACTGACCTTGGCTATAGTTAAGCTACTCTTTGTTGCCTCTACACAGTCACTGCGTCAACCTATATAACACTGTGTCCTCACAACTCAAAACTTCTTTCCTTCTCACTATCTAATTAAATGATGTCTCAAAGATGGATCCTCCTAACCTCCAGGCTCTCTCTCTAGCTTCCGTCACTAAATCAATGCTTCTCCCCAGCAGAACACATAATCCCCTCTGAAGCACAACGCTTCCTCTACGTGGCTCTGTGCTACCTATTTGTGGCACTCACTGCCTCTTTGTAGTGCACTCACCGGAACTGGAAAAAAATCCTTCGACCTTAATATCCCTAACCCTCTCTAACTATTTGAGCTCACTAGCTCTCTCTCCGGCAACTCAACGCTGCTACTCAGGAAATCGATCTACCCATGAAATCGAGCTACTAGTGTGTCTTCCCCAGGCTCCATCAATTTTCTTCTTATAATCTTTCGTTGAGACATCAACAACCAAGATTAAAACATAATCAATCGCTGAGATTAATTAGATTTTGATCCATTTCTTTTTATAGAAGATTATCACCATGAATTAATGAGTACCCTCTAATTAATCATATTCCCTAAGTTTAGGCTTAGGAAACATTAAAAATTGATCACTTATTTTAATTAAGTCATCTCTAGGTGGAATTTCTAGAAACAATTTCTGGGGTTTTGAGAATACATGTATTCTAGCCACTCCACCAAATTTCGTGGCTAAAGAACATTCGATGCTACAGAAACTAACACTCCCTGCCTATCTTTGAAAGAGAAGAAAGATTATAAAAAATATTGCTTCTTACACTTGGATTATGGAAATATCTTCAAGTTAGGGATTAATTAGATTCCAAAAATATGTTTGAGTGAAGATGAAGCTTATGAAATCCTCTTAGCTTGCCATGATGCACCCTGCGAGCACCATTTTTATACAAAAAAGACATGCTACAAAACCTTGCAAGAAGGATTCTTTTGGAAAACTCTTCAAAAGAATGCGAAAAGGTATGTTTCACTATATGACGAATGTGAAAGGATGGGAAAACCTACTCAGAAGGATGATATGCCCTTCCAACCTTTGATGTCTTTTAATCTAGTTTAGAAATTGGGCATGGAATACAATGGTCCCATTAACCTCCCATTTGGACATAAGAAGTACATCATTGTTTGCACAAGCTACCTGACTAAGTGTATTGAAGTGAAGACAGTGAGAGCATGAATAAATTAAAAAGTGTTTGAGTTTCTAAGGGAAAGCATATTCTACATGTTCAGTTTTCTAAGAGAATTGGTAATAGACCAATGATCTAAATTCACCTCTAATTTGATCAAGGAATTAATGAAGTAACACTACATATGACATTGGAGGTATATTCCATATCACTCTCATGAAAATGGAATAGTGGCGGTTACAAATAGGGAATGATAAAACACTCTAACCCATGTGATCAACAATAGAAAAAAGAATTGGGCAGAGAGACTTGTTGAGGTAACCTAGGATTACAACACCACATGGAAGACCACTACTAGTTTTATCATCTATGAGTTAGTATACCCTAAGAAAGCTTTTTTTCCAAGTGAATTTTAATAGAACACCTTAAGGAGGGAACCCCAACTTGGTATTGATCTAACTAAATAAGGGGATGAAATATTGTAGTAATTCAATGAAGTAGATGAATACAAAAGTGTGCCTTATTGCACAACAAAGTAGTCAAACTGTAAATAAAAACCTGGCATGACAAGAACATGTAAACTAGAACTTTCCAAGAGGGTAATTGGGCCCTCTTATATGGTTTTAGGTTTAATTAATTCAATGGTAAGCTCATGAGCATATGGTTGGGACGTTATTTGGTTAAGAAATGCTATGGTAATGGCTTGGTAAAAATCAAGACTATCTATGAGGAACAAGTTCCACTTTTGGTAAATGGATACGAGTTGAAAGTCTACAACAAGCCCCTCTCTAGGGATGAGTTTACTAATTCAGTAGTAAAATAACTAAAACTTATTGAGAGAATTAAGGCTCCCAATCCATTCTTACTTATTCAGAAAAGAAGAAAAAAGGGAGAAAAATAACAACAATCGAAAACCTCCTTTGAGGCACTTGACGCAGACTCATTGGCTAAAAACCTTGATGAGGTAGCATGTAAGTCTTAAAAAAGAATAGTATAAGAGTTAATGAAGCCCAAGTGAAAACATCTTATAAGGCACATATGGTAGATCAGTTGGCTAAAATCCTCCATGTAGAATCCAGTAGGCCTAAAAAAAAATAAGAAAAAATAAGGAAAATGGAAAATGGAAAAAAGAAACAAACAAAAGAAAAATTATTTTTCCTACCTTAACTTGTGTGTAGGTACTATAAGAATGGATAGTAAGAAATTATATCTACAAATTTAGCCTAGGAGATCAACATCGACACTCTAAGTGGGTGCAGATCATACCCCATACATTATTTTTTAACTACTTTCATCATCTACCATACAAAAAATCCATCCTTAGCTCTTTTCCCATATGTTTTTGTCAGTATCCTTGAACTACTAGAATAATGTCCTATAACGCTACAAGATAACCTAAATTAAAGGAAAAGATGCAAGTTGAGGGGTTTCTTTGCATTTTATCTAGAGAGAATCACTAGGGACATCCTAAACTCTATCTTCTCCATTACCATAGATCATAATCTAAATATTGTTCCATTATTTGTCATTTCTAGCCATGCACTAGCTTATTTACTTGTATTTTCCACCATAGCTGCAATAAAAGCCTTCTATATTAGAACCATTAGCTCCCCCATGAATTATCAAGTCCCCATGAAATTTCAACAAGAAATTTTGATGAGCATAAGGGACCTCTATTATTTTTGCATGAAACTACATAGTCCTATAGCAACCAGCAAATATCCTAAAGGTCAAAAAAACACTCCTGAGAAAATTACAACCTATAGAAAAAACATCAATAACTTTAGCAACAATAGTGCAATCAGTCACACTAGTTTTGAAAAATTACCCTGAGTAGCTATATGGTTTCCTATAAGCTACTACAGGACTCTCTAGATGTCAACAACACCCTACAAAGCACCTACAAGTATAAAACAATACCCTCCATCATCATGGAAAGGTAAAACATTAGAATGAAAAGCCTCTCACAAATTTAGTTAGAGCATATGTTATTTGTGAAAAATGGATTGGTGTTATACCTATAGAAGATAGCAAAGGACCTAGACAAATTTGGTAGGAAAAATGCACTTTGTATAAAAGTTATTTCCATGTGTGGGAGGATGAATGAGACAAAATTCATGATTGTTTGAAAGGTTTTCCATTTTTCTATATTGATGGTAGGAAACATTGAGTACAATCGATGAAGGCCTATTGTAGGTGGGGACTATTCAATATGATTTATAGTGAGCTCATTTTCATTTGCCACCTAGAATCATTTCCACATAGCTGACATATCAACTCAAAGTTCACCACCAGTTCCTGCTCAAATTTCCTATATAAATATAAGGGTTAAAAGAACCATGAGGAGTCTTCCTTTGCTATAGGAAAACACGATAGGATATTGAGTCAATAATTTCAATGCTACAGGAGCAGATTGTAAGTATTTATAAGAGGAAGGGTTTTACTATGTGATTACAACACATTGCTAAACATGCTCACAGACACTGAGATAAGGCTAAATAGGCTGATTCCTCAATCCAAAATGCATAATTCTAAGATCTTTCGATCATTTTACTCTCATTTGACATCAGGTCTATTACATAATTGTTTACTAGCCAACAAATTCCCAGTATTGTTGGAGTAAATTAAGAACTATAAGGTCCTTTCCCTCTCAATTGCTTTCCTATGAACATAATAAATAAAATAAACATGGAGAGATAAGTTGTTGATTTCAAGTTTAATTAATAAAATATTCATTTTTCTTTCAAGATAAAATTCCATGCTACAACAATAAACCTTGATGGCTAAGCAAAATATTTTACCCTTCCTAGAAATCTATCCAAACAAATCATAAAACCCTGTAGAAATTTTCATACACCATGGGAGGGGGATTCAACAGAAGAGGACCAACTGATACCACTAGCATTCATCAAAATCCTAAAGGTATTTCCATATTATAAAACTTATAGTGGTTGGACTTCTTTGAAAATATCACAAGATATGATGATGAGGTTTCCTTAAAGTTTTCCTTGAACTTACATGACCCTGATTTCCAAGGAGAAATCATTTCATTCAAAGGGATAGTAATATACTCTGATTAAGACTCAATTATTTGGGCCACTACTCTCCTAAATGGGTTATATTGGAGTAGAGAAGGAATGGATGAAGCTATCATTTACAAGAAAGGATTCTTCCTCCCTAATGAGAAGTCAAATGAGGAAAACAATAGGGTGAAGACGAAATGCCTACCTTACCCTTGGGATGAGATAGCCTCCAATTTTCTTAATTACGATTCTTACGAAGGAAGGTTGAGCACAGTGTATGCTTACTATTTTAGACTCATCTACCATTTGGGATTTCAAGCTGACATACCAACTCATATGATGTTAAGCATCCCATACTTCCTCCTTAAGTCCCTTAAGGAAATGAGAACCAAGGTCATGGAAGGTAAGTAGACTTATTTGGACGACCACAACCTGATTATATTAATATTCATATATGCATTAGAACATTTTCAATGCCCCATTCTCGGGTATACTTTGTGGATATGTTTAGATATGCCTTCTTAGGTGCCCTAGAAGAGTTGGCAGAGCTTGAGGTAGAATTGGTAGAACCTAAAGAAGAATTGGCAGAATCCAAAGTACAAAATGAAAAATACCAAAAGAGGTGAACTAAAAAATGGAAATAAAAGGAAATGGAAATTTTTATAGAAAAAAGAGAAGGAAATCGTTGCTACATTGGAAACATTCAACACTCCTATAAAGCCAAAATAAAAAAGAGTTGGTCAACATTTTGTCTACACAAGGACAAAAATCACTGGGATAAGATATAGTGGCAATCCAAGGCCTACTTCTCCCACTCATATCACTATTGAAGAGATTGCTAGTCTAGAAAAAGAAGAGGTACATGATGTCATGGGGAAAAATGAAATGCACCAAAGGGACAAACAATATAAATTCAAGCACCTTTTGAGTACTTAAGGTATCAAATACAATCACAAGATCAAGATGTGTAACTAAATGAATAAGCTTCCCATTTATAAGAACAAACTACCATGCTACAACCACAACCTACAAAATTGCAAACAGCTAAAAAAATACTGATGAAACTAAGGAATCCACATTGCTATTTTTCTTCGTCACTCATATATGATCCTCCTCCTGGAGGAACATTAGGAAAAATTATTCATGATCACCTAGTCCCCCATCTGGTACTCAAAGTAGATAGAGAAAATTTTGAAACTCACTGATGGAAGAGAAATACTAAATCGAAGGGAGTAGAACATGTTTCGAGAATGGAGGATGTGATGAAGAGAATGAGAGAATAAATGGAACTCCTAATGTTGGATGAAGCAAATAGGAGGGAACAACTTGGAAAAAAAACAAGGAGGTGAAAATACAATTACAACAGACGTAAGGGATTTTACAGGAAAGGGAAACTCATGTTACAAACTTGAAAATAGGTCTAGGAAATATGGCACATCTCTCTATGGAAGTAATCAGCTGGAGGCGGTCTTCAAAGTCTTATTCATTATTCTTAAAATAATATTGGTGTTGATTGTAGATAAAAATAATTACACAAAAGGGAACCATATCTATATGCGAGATCAGTGAGGACTTCATTGACTTCTATCTATAGTGCGACATAGAAGACAAATCCAAGTTGTTTGAATTTTACCTTCACAACCTTGTGCTTCTAGATCTAACCAAATGGCATCCAAAACGATATTTTTGGTATGCATAGTAATTGGCCCTAACATCTTGGCTAGGGAATGAGGATATCAGAGTTGAATAAGTAAAAATAACCATGGATTCAATGATGTAAGGGCCACTATTCATTAGACATAAACATCCAAATCCATCCATCCTCACATCCACTGGTGCAATCCTTGCAAAAGATCCTAAAATACTGGAAATTTACAAATATAGGCAAGTGGAGGCCATCCTCCACATTGAATATACTTTTTGGTTGTTCAGAGAAGAGAGATCATAGTCATTTCAAAGGAGATGGAAATAACTTACTCACAACATGAAAATTAAAGAATACCATTCTCCTAATAGATTATAATTTATACTTGCCAAGTGTGCTTTGTATAAGAGGATCACTCATAGGCCCAGGGACTAATGTATTAGAATTAGATTGAATCCACCCCCTTTTCTAATACTTCAAGAACATCAAATTCGGGAAGGTGAATCCAAGGAGTGGAAGTACATTGAAGAGAATGCAAGTTTCCATCCAGCAGAATCAACCATGCTTAACTCATCATGGAATTTCAAACAGGTTGTGAAAGAAATGAATGATGAAGAATAAAGGAAGGAGGAAGAGTACATTGATGAAAGGGTGAGAAACAATTTAAATAGGGGGTATGATGCAAATACCAAATAGGTAAAACATATTTCCCATTTAACCTTTCCTAGCCACATAAAGGCTATATTAAACCCTGATTTTTGTACTTAATAAAAGTTTCCTAGCTTAATGAATTCTCGAGAGGGTGAAGGAGATTTATCATTCTTTATGTGCCTAACATGACTATTGTGTAGGATATTAAATGGATTTTTCATAGACTTGAGAATATTCAACCAATGATATCAATGGCGCTATGTCCCTACTGTAGAAGAAACATGATCCTTCTTGTTGTGTGGTGACCCAAGAAACATGATCCAACATTTTATGGATTTTGGAGGGAAATAAATCCTCTCCTAAAGAATGTTTCCCCTACCCATTTTTATGAATAGAGGGTTTCAGTAGCCTAGCGAGAGTAGTAGAAGCAAGAGAATTACAAAATAAAGCTTTCAGACATTTAGACTTCGGGCTCTACAACCTTTTGCTATGTACAAGTAATTCTTCAGTTAATGAAAGTAATCTATGATTTCAATTCTTAGTCTACTTCTCCTTAAGCATTCTTAGCCTCCATGGGTTTGGGCCCACCCCAAGTGCTGAATATCCCTCTTTTACCATTACTATTTATGCATTTGTTTATAGTTATAGCTTATTTTATAAATGACTTTTATGCATGTTTACTTAGCTAGTTTCTATAGAACCCTTTCTTGCATAATGTTTCAGAATTAGATGATAAAATTGGTAGCGGTTAATTTAGACTTATTAATGAATTTAAGTTCAATTTTTTTGCTACAATTTATTTGTTGTCCATCATTTCATATTTTACTCCCTACGCAGTCCCCTATTTTATGGCTACAAAAAATGCTACAATTGTGTATATTACTGAATAAACCCTACAACTGATGGGATAATTGTGACATGTGTTACTTATCATATATTAGTCCTTAACTTATTTTTCTTTCTAACATGAATTCAACATATTTTCGTGCTCGCTAGACTATCTCCTATAGAAAAATAAAGACTCTTGTAGCAATACACAACTTGCTTATGAAACTTGCCTAGATTTACATCCATTTCATGGCTCACCTCCTTTGATGTGTTACAATTACCATAGAACCTTGAGAACAGACTTTAGAATTAGTTAGACCAAGTAGATTCCTTGGCATAGTTTGTTATCGAAATTACTTCTTTATTACAAAATTAGGGTTTACTATTTTCAAGAGTTTACTTTAGCAGTGTGTTTAATTTCTTTGCATAGTAGAATAGTTATGATTTCATATCATTATAGTTAATATGGTTTTCCTTCCTTCATTGAAATTAGAATAGTTTTTCTTGATGTCTTCCATTTCTTGCAATTTCAAATTTTTCTTGTAACATAAAAGAGTTAGAATGGTATTTATATAACCCTATTTCATCTCAGTACTTGTACCTATATACTAGTCCAAAAAATAAAGAGAAAGTTCTTGTTTCACATATAGTTCTAACCCCTCTTAGGTTTGTACGAACCTCGGACTGAGAATTAAAGTTGATACCCTCACAAGTTGAAGCATTGTTGTTGCAATATTGAGGGCCTTCAATACTACTACAAAATGTAACAATAAATGTTGAGTGATAGCTACAATAATGGTCAAGATAAAATTAGTTCACATGTGTTGTAGATAGTTCAAGGGATGTATTAAAAAAGGAGTGTGGTACTAAGTGGAGTTTTGAGGGACACAATATAAGAGGTGAATCACCACAAAATAATATGATCTATCTCAATATGGAAATCAAAAGGAGACAATTAGAAATGAAAGGACATGCAAATACCATTTCAATGCTTAAGTTAAATTATTCTTGAAAATAAATAAATGTAGCATGAATTAGGTTAGAAAGTATGTGGAAAAAATGATAGAGTATGGCTTCAAGAGGAAGGAATAAAATATACAATGTAGTGATTGAGGTTAAAATGGTATTTTTCTTGGACAACAAAATTTGTAAGTTGATATGCAGTTGTTGAGTCATTGTAATTATTTTCTATACAAATGAATAAAGGTTTTGGGTTTGCATATTAAATTTATAAGAATATATGTTGATGATTCTATATGATCATAATGTTATTTTGTTTTATCTGTATTTCTATAGATTACATTTCTATTAATTTGATGCTTAATGTTGTATAGATGTTGGGTATAGAAAACGTTTATTATGGTGGAAAATAGTAGTTAGTGATTACCTTTCATTATATGGGTGTGGTAGTGTATATGAGAGAGATATTAACTAATGGTTATATTTTTAATGAATATGAGAGCACTACAAAAAACTATATTAGTATCTTGAATAAGTTCTATTACATATGGTGTTTGTGAGGAGGAGGATTCTTGTTGAATATATGTATGAGTGAAGATATTTTGTAGATAATAAAAGTGTACATTTGTGTAATATAAACATGAAAAGTATTCCTTGAGAGAGGATAATTTCCTTACTTTATAAACTAACCACTGACTATAGGATAGAGTGACATAACTTGCAAGGTGAATCCCTTGTCAAGGCTATATAATGTTGCACATTTTATTTAAATGGTTAGAAAGTATTTTACAAAATTGCAACTCTCTCACTAAAGGCTTAAGGATATTGAGTAGATGGGATAGTGCATATTTGTATTCAACATCATCCAATTTCTTGTGCAACAAAATACAAAGAAGTTAAACATGCACACCTTTAGTGGTTCTCGGTTTGAGGAAGTGAATCACATGTAGTTCTTTTATGTAGTAGAGGCTTCAAAAGTTTGCAATTCTTAGCTTTATGCTAAAAACTTGAATTATATTGTGAATTTACTTTCATAAGTGAGGAGAGATGTGTCATGTTGTATTTGTACATCAAAATTAAAAATAAGGCTGAGAATAACAATGAAATCATTAAGAAGTGAGAACTAAAATAATAAAAATATTTTGGATATTTTAAATTTCTAATTTAACCCATAGAATTATTTTTTGGAAACGTTTTCTTCATAATTAACAAAATAAATACCCCTTTTATTAAATTGGTCAATAAAGTAACCCTAAAACTTATTAATTTGATCATTAAACTAACGAGAAAACTCATTAAAATGGTTAAATTTATAAATCTTATTATACAAATGAATATGAAAATTAATATCAATTTCCTAACATATCTCACCCTTAATAGTATAGCATATAACTTTACTATAGGTTACAAATTAACTATTCTGATTGCTAATATTTTTATTTACATCATAATAAAATATAAGAATAATATTTTAAAAAATATTTAATATTATAACCTTATTACTTTTACATGGATTTTATTATTTTTATTAATAATAATCGTGGTTATCTTAAATAATATAATAGCATAACAAATTTTCAAGAATGAAAAAATAAAATTAGAAGACCAATTTATAAGCGCACCTATTCGCCATAATGTCTTCGTGAGTTTCATAAAAATCCACATGGTTCCAGGTCAATTCCATGCGATGATTGGCTAAGTAGCCTTGTGAAATAACCTGCTGCCTTATACCTTCACATTTCTTTCAATTTGAACTGAATTATTGAAACAATTCAAAACATAGTAGCTTGATGCTTAATGATGTCGGAAATAGTTAGCACACTCTCTATCTGTATGTCCGTGTGTTTTTAATTTAAATTTATTACTTTGTTATTAACGAATTAGTTTTTTTTTATTCACGTTTTTTTTTATCTATAATGAATTAAGTAAAGTTTTTCGGTAGAAATTACATGAGAGAATTTTTTGGCCTATGCGTTTCAAACCAACAAATATGGTTCATCATGAGAACAAGATGAAAAGACAGACCATAGCAAAGACTTAAATAAAGAGCATAATTAACATTCTTTTATAATTACCTTATCTTCATTTAATTATTTATTATTCTATCATTTTCATTATAAACATTTCATTTCGATTGTACCATTCTTATTCTACTTAATAAAAAGAGTATTATTAAGAGTAACTTTAGCTTAATTTTAGCCTAATAACAAAAAGAATATATTTGTTTTCAAATCGACCATTTTCTAAACATTATTTTTTTAAATATTTTAATTAAATTATACTTACTCCTTTTTTTGGGAAATTATTGTAATGATCCAATTTGAACATAGTTTTTTAGGTTAAAAATTATGATGTTTTTACCATTTCAAATGAATTTTTATTAACATAAAAAAAATATTAAAGTAATAAAATAAAAATTATAAATATAAGAATTTTATATATAATAATATTATTATTTTCTTGATTTAAGATTTTATTTCCATAAAATATTGGGTCCTTATAATACTAGTGATTACCCCATTACTATTGTATTTATACCCCTTATTTATATTGTTGTGCCCTTATTACCCCCATGTTGTTATTTTTGTGCCCCATAGAATCCTTCTATTGCTATTTTTGTGGCTTTATATTATTATTTTTAGGTCAGCTGGATTATATTGTGACTCCTTAGACTCTTATAAATAGAAAGGAGGTTTTGTCATTTGTATCATCCAAGAATTGTTTAGTTATGTAATATAAAGGAGGCTGCCCCCTCGAAAAGGCTGAATTCTAAGGCTTTGATCTACCTTTTCTATCTTTTCTTGAGCTGGTTTCATAACGTTTGGTATCAGAGCTTTGGATTTTAGGGTTTCGTTGCTCCAAACAAGTCATCGTGGCATATTAGCTATAACTTTTTTTATGACGTTTCAGAAGTCGCAAAAAAAACCCATTTGAGAAGAAATCGCGTTGAATCTTCGATCTGAATTTCAAAGGTTTTCGCGCGATATTTGCGGAGATATCATCTGAGGAAGTTGGTCTTTTTGCAGACTCCTGAATTACATTCAAAACATGTGACCTGGGGAAAATCATCATAACTTTCTCTCTGGGGATCAGATTAAAATTTTGTAAGAAGGTACAGAAAGAGGACGGACTGTAGTTTCTTGTATGTGTGTTTCAGATTCAAAGGTTGAAACAGTGACTCGTGGCACGTCGTACAAGTTTGCTCTACTGAATTAGTCTAAAAGCAAGTCACTGTGGGAGATTTCACATAACTCTTCCTTGGAGAATCCAATTTGGGTCAGACCTGTGGCATTGGAAAGAGGACACAGAAGGTTACTACAAGTTACAATTTTAGAATTGGATGATCTGAAATTACAGAGATACATCAGATTCAATATCAGGCTTCTATAAAGTGAGAAAAGGTGTGTAGTTTTTTTTAAATTTTTGTGTAAGCTTGGTTTAACGAAATTCAAAGGGCATAGTAAAGCATTATTATCAGTAACTAATGCCCCGAGGAAAGAAAATGCAAACTCCTAGTAAGGAACCTGAAAGCTCTAGCATGACTCATGAAGAAGAGGAATAAATGCTACATGATATATCAAAATTACAAGAACAAGTGCAACAAATGTCACGCTCACAAAAGCTAACAGAAGCTAAGATAAGTGGCGTGGAATCTAAGATAAATGGCGTGGAATCTAAGATAAAGGGCATGGAAGCTAAGATGGATGATTCGAAGACAGATTTGAAGAGAGACATAGCAGATTTGAAGACGGATTTGAAGACAGACATGGTAGATGTGAAGCCAGATTTGACAAATTTCCTACAAGAAATACTTACTAATGGTGAAAAGGTTGTAAAGGAAACTCATGATGTGAACAAAAGTAATGTTAATCATGATTCCGTAGACGCTAATGTTGGATCGAAGACCCACCATATTCCAAAAATCGATATGAGGAAGTTTGATGGCAAGGATCCCGCCACATGGATATTACAGATGGAGCAGTTCTTCGATCTCAATAATGTGCAAAACACACAAAAGGTACGTATGGCAACTATATATTTGGAACCAAATCAGTTTGTATGGTATCAATAGCTTTTCTCTCATAAAAAATTTATCACTTGGGCAATTTTTACAGAAGAATTGATAGCACATTATGAAGATACAAAAAGAAACACTTTTTTTAGCCAATTGATAAGTCTCAAACAAAAGGGTTCAGTAATGGAGCACATTGAGGAGTTCCAAAAATTGAACATAAGGGTAAAAGATATTCCAGAGGAGCATAGGATTGATGTGTTCATAGGGTCTTTAAAGGATAATATCCAACATGATGTTCGCCTTTGGGAACCTGATTCATTAGAGAAGGCATTCAGGTTAGCAAGAAAAATGGAAAGCAAAATTATGGCAACTAGGAAGCATACCACTCACAACTATAAAGATGGAAGTGTTGTTGCCCCTAGTCTTCCACAACCTATAAGGTTGACACCACAACAATTGGAAGAAAAAAGAGCAAAAGGGCTTTGTTACAGTTGTGATAGCAAATACACTAAAGGTCATAAGTGTGCTGAGAAGAAATTATTCTACATAGATTGTGAAGAGGAAGAAGAAAAGGAGCAAGAAAGGTCAAAAGAAGAAGATATACTCCAGGAACAAAGCCTAGATGAAGAAAAAATAAATCCGACCATATCTTGTAATGCATTGGCGGGAATTACCACTCCTCAAACCATCAAGATAGAAGGACAAATCAAGAAGAAAAAGGTAATAGTGTTGATTGATTCAGGAAGCACCCACAATTTTATTCATTGTAGGGTAGCAAAAGAATTGAATTGCTTCCTATATCCAGCACCAGAGTGTCAAGTGATGATTGCAAATGGAGGAACAATAAATTGTGCTGGAAGGTGCCATAATATCAAGCTATCCATGGGAGAATATGTATTGACTAGCCCAATGCTTTCCATTCCAATGGGAGGTGCTGATGTTGTACTAGGAGTCCAATGGCTACAATCCTTGGGTACAATAGCTTTTAATTTTCAAGAACTTTTCATCAAATTTTCTACGGAAGGAAAGGAAGTTGAATTAAGGGGTATTGTAGGGAAACCAGGAAAGATAATCAGCTCTAATGGTATGACAAAGCTTCTAAAAAAGGAGCAAAGAGGTGTAATTGCACAATTATGCTCGCTAGATGTTTCCACATCGGAATCATCTATTTCTCCAGATCTCCAAAAAGTCCTGGACAATCATTCCAAGGTATTTGAGACTCCCAAAGGTCTCCCACCTATGCGTGATCATGATCATGCTATTCATCTGATTCCAGGAAGTGTTCCTCCAAACATCAGGCCGTACAGATATCCCTATGTCCAAAAAAGTGAAATTGAACGTATGGTTGCAGAAATGCTAGAGGCTGGTATAATTCAACCAAGTCAAAGTTCTTTCTCTGCTCCAGTAGTATTGGTGCACAAGAAGGATGGATCATGGCGCATGTGTTCGGATTATAGGGAGCTCAACAAGCTCACTATTAAAGATAAGTTCCCCATTCCTGTCATTGATGAATTACTGGATGAATTGCATGGATCAATTTACTTCACCAAGTTGGATCTTCGTTCGGGATATCATCAAATCAGAATGAAGATTGAAGACATTCCGAAAACGGCATTTAGAACTCATGAGGGTCATTATGAATTTTTGGTCATGCCTTTTGGCCTTACCAATGCACCTTCAACATTTCAAGGTTTGATGAATTCAATTTTCAAACCATTCCTTAGAAAATTTGTGTTAGTATTTTTTGATGATATACTAATCTACAGCAAGTCTTGGAAGGATCATGTTGAACATGTTGACAGGGTGCTACAACTATTGGAGGAGAAACAATTATATGCAAAAAGATCCAAATGTTTCTTTGGAGTCCAGGAGGTGGAATATTTGGGTCATATTGTATCTCATGAAGGAGTTAAGGTAGACCCTAGCAAAATTAAAGCCATTAAGGAATGGAAAATCCCCACATCCATAAAGCATCTGCGAGGATTTCTTGGGTTGACAGGGTATTATCGCAAGTTTGTTAAGAATTATGGGAGAATAGCAGCACCTCTAACAACATTATTGAAGAAAGATGCATTTTCATGGACTCCGGAAGCAACAAAGGCCTTTGAACATCTTAAAGAGGCAATGTGCCAAGCACCGGTCTTAGCTACACCAGACTTCACAAAAACCTTTATTGTGGAATGTGATGCTTCAGGAAATGGAATTGGTGTTGTTCTAATGCAAGATGAAAGACCCATTGCTTTTGAAAGTCGTCCAATCAAGGGAAAGTTTTTAAGCAAAGCTATTTATGAGAAGGAAATGTTGGCAATACTCCATGCACTTAAGAAATGGCGACCCTACCTAATGGGAAGACACTTCAAGGTAAAAACGGATCATGATAGCCTTAAATACTTTTTAGAACAAAGATTATCCTCTGAAGAGCAACAAAAGTGGGTCACAAAGATGTTGGGTTATGACTTTGAAATCATCTACAAAAAAGGGAAGCAAAATGTGGTGGCAGATGCACTCTCAAGAAAGGATGAGGATGTGGAAGCATTGTTGTGCGCCATTTCTATTATCCAACCAGATTGGATAAAAGAAGCAAGGGAGGAATGGAAGAATGATGAAGAAGTGTGGGCACTTATTCGAAAGCTACAACAAGATTCCAGTACGTCTGATACATTTAGCTGGAAAAATGATTCATTATGGTACAAAGATCGCTTATACCTCTGTAAGAATTCCCAACTAAAACAAAAGATTCTTATGGAATTGCACACTTCTCCCTTAGGAGGGCACTCAGGATTTTTAAAAACTTACCACAGGGTTAAGAAGGAATTTTTTTGGGATGGCCTTAAATCAGATATTCAAAAGTTTGTGGCGGAATGTTTGGTTTGCCAACAAAATAAAGTTGAAACAATTAAGACACGGGTCTATTACAACCTTTATCCATTCCAAGCCAACGTTGGGAGGAGGTTTCAATGGATTTTATCACAGGTTTACCCAAGTCTGAGGGAAAGAGTGTCATCATGGTGGTAGTTGACAGACTTACCAAGTATGCACACTTTTGTGCATTATCACATCCATTTAAAGCCAGTACAGTTTCTACTGCATTTATGGAAACAATTCAAAAGCTACATGGAAACCCAAAGATTATTGTAAGTGACAGAGATCCCATTTTCACTGGAAATTTTTGGACAGAATTATTTTCTTGTCTTGGTACTCAGTTAGCTCATAGCTCATCTTATCATCCTCAATCTGATGGGCAAACTGAGATAGTAAACAAATGTTTGGAAGGATATCTTCGTTGCTTTGTATCTGATAAACAGACACAATGGGTCAAATGGTTGCCTCTGGCTGAATGGTGGTATAACACTTCCTTCCATACAGCAAAAAAAATGACCCCATTTATGGCACTTTATGGGTATCAACCACCATCCATCACATCATATTTAAGAGAAAATTCTAAGGTTCAGGCAGTGGAACATCACATCGAACATCAACAACAAGTCCTCCAACTCTTAAAGGATAACCTCGTGTTGGCACAAAATAGAATGAAACAACAGGCAGATCAACATCGCAGTGAAAGAAGTTTTGATGTAGGTGATTGGGTATTCCTACGGCTACAACCATATAAGCAAATGTCCCTAAAGCAAGCTAAGAAGGATAATAAATTATCACCAAAGTATTATGGTCCGTACAAGGTGTTGCAAAAGATTGGTACTATGGCATACAAATTGGAGCTTCCTGCAGCTTCTCGATTGCACCCAGTTTTCCATGTTTCATGTTTAAAGAAGGTTATAGGCGACAAGCTCCCAGTTCAAACAATATTGCCAGAACTTGACGAGGAAGGAAAAATTATATTGGAACAGGAAGCAGTCACAGAAACAAGAACTCGACAGCTATGAAATCGATCAATTTCAGAGTATCTTATCAAGTGGAAGAACTTATCCGCTGAAGATTCCACATGGGAGGATGAGAATTTTATGCAGAAGTATCCAGAACTACTCAAGCGTTGAGGACAACACTTTTTTGAAGGAGAGGGGCATGTTGGGTCCCTATAATACTAGTGATTACCCCATTACTATTGTAGTTATACCCCTTATTTATATTGTTGTGCCCCTATTACCCCCATATTGTTATTTTTGTGCCCCATAGAATCCCTCTATTGTTATTTTTGTGGCTTTATATTATTATTGTTAGGTCGGCTGGATTATATTGTGACTCCTTAGACTCCTATATATAGAAAGGAGGTTTTTTCATTTGTATCATCCAAGAATTGTTCATTTATGTAATGTAAAGGAGGTTGCCCCCTCGAAGAGGCTGAATTCTAAGGCGTTGATCTATCTTTTCTATCTTTTCTTGAGCTGGTTTCATAACATAAAATGTCATTATATTATTATTTTCTTAAATTCAGATTTGTCACAGTCTCTTACAATGGAATTTATAATATTGGAAATTGATAAAAGTCTAGGTCTTAAAAATGTAAAAAATTATTTTTGCTA
The DNA here is from genome assembly GCA_031772625.1 of Pinus tabuliformis. Taxonomy (NCBI): domain Eukaryota; kingdom Viridiplantae; phylum Streptophyta; class Pinopsida; order Pinales; family Pinaceae; genus Pinus; species Pinus tabuliformis. The sequence goes on from CM062815.1 coordinate 521,793,223, forward strand.
AATACCTAACTATTTTTTTCGTAAGCTTGGTAGGGCTACATCTTAACCATGTCTAACTTCTCATCTCGATCTGGGGGATAGCACAAGATTTATGCTCAAAACTTCCAATTCAAGGAGACTTTATTTTCACGGTCACTGCCAATTGAGGTACGCCAAGTGGACGTTAAATGCATAAATATTGAAATAACCTATATTACTAAAAGTAAAAGATATGATCCAAGAGGTTGAATGAGACATCAAGTATTCGATGAAGTGACTACAGTCATATCTTGGGTGCTATACATATTGGGGTTGGAGGCATTAGGCCACATTGAAGATGGGCCTTCATGTTCAATATCTGAGAATCTAGACTGAGAAAAAAGAATGTTGATGGCAATGGAATCACTAAATATCACTCATAAATGAGATGGCGTTGTTGTGGTCCTCACTCTTTCCTCTAAGACACTACCCAGTTTTGTCTTGATTTACTGGTAGAGGGTAATAGAAATAAGATATTGACTCCATCCTCCCCTTCTACTCCTAGGGTTTGCAATCCAATTGACTACCTCAGCTTGGATTTTAGAATCAAAATAAGCATAGTGATTAGTGGTCAAGGTCTCTAATTTGAAAAATTCCTCTATGATTTTTAGAGGGGTCAAAGAGTGGAAAATTACGTACCATTCTGAGCCTAGGATTGAGTTCACACCTAGCTTTGGTGGCCTCTGCCACGAAACCTCCAAGAACAACACATCCTATGGAAGGGAATGGCATGGTAGGGAACAAAAAGATAGAGTGTGAATCACCCCCAAAAGACAATGAAGTTGAGAAGATATTAAGATATGATACATAGTAATATGTACAAAATTAAAACTTAGTTTTAAACGAAGTTACGAGAAAACTCTAGAAAATTGAAACATATGATCAATGGATAGGGAAAGACTCCAGGTACAGAATTCCACATAATGCCCTTAAGTTGACTACATATTGGAAAATAACTCTAAAAATCACATTATTTAACCCCATACCAATATGAACCGAATATACCTTCCTAATATGAAAAATTGCTACTTTAACTAGATATTGTACATATCCTTTTTTCATTAACATTATTTATACCCCTCTATATTTTTTCATTAACTTTGAACTCCATTTTTTATACCTTCCAATATAAAAAGCATTTACCCTGTATTATATGATCAATATATTATGTCATTTGTTCCTCAATATATCCTTGAATATGAATGCACATGGTATGGTATTTGTCCAGCAACGATGCACCTACGGGGACTACTAGAAAAAAAATTAATAACACCAATATTAGTGCACACAACCAAGACTTTGTATAAAGTATAGACCAGAATCCACCATACAAAAGCTAAAATATAGAAAGAGTTGAAAGAGATGTAGAAGTTACGAGGAAATGGCTAGCCCATTGGGCTTGGAAAAGTTTCAAGATAAGGACAAGGCTTCGCCACTCACCTTTCACCCCTATTTGTGCCTCGTTCATCATTTCTTCCAATATCCAAGGGGTTACCTCCTCATTTGTAGCCATGCTACTCTTTATGGAGATGTTCAATAATAAGTACATGGATTGAAGGCCAACATCCTAGGAGTTAGTACCAACATGTAATATATCTCTCAAAAAGTAATTTCCATAGCAGTAGGATTTACCCTCTACCAAATATGAGTTACAAGAATTTCCATAGGACACAGGGCCAAGAGATGTGAATTTAAACTCAGCAAAGCATGCATCATGGTGGAAAACCCACCTACGATTGGGAGATATCATAGGAACTACATAAGAGAATAGAGTTAAGGTTACGCAACCAAGAACATGCAAACAGAGAATAGGCTACCATATTGATGTGAAGGGAATGAATACTATTTAACATGTATAATTGGTGGGATAGCCATGAAATTTCCCCCTCTTAAATGCAATAAGAGGTCATGAGGTGGAGGGCTCCACCCACTATTCCATTGACGTGAATTCTGACTCACCGATCGATTAGAATTATTATTATTATTATTATTATTATTATTATTATTATTATCATATTTTTGTCAGAAGTTATTTTCTTTTTGATGAGAGTAAAACAAATCTCTTCTTAAAGGACTTAAATAAGTATTTACACGTATTAATGAAAACCTTTATCACAATTTTACTACTACTCTCTCCATTACCATTAGCAAGTTCTCTACCAAGGTGTCATATAAAAGGAATAATTGTACTACCATCCCCTGCTATGATAATTATTATAAAAACATTAGAAAGTTGTCTCGAGAAGCTCTTACGAAAATGTTAAAACTTGATAAGATAGACATATACATTTTTTTTATTACATTTTTTTTATTAAATATATATATATATATATATATATATATATATATATATATATATATATATATATATATATATATATATTAAGTAGAAATAGAGAGTAGAAATTGCACATGGCTATGCCCAATCCTAGAATGTTTTGGAGCAAAATTTTAATTTGTAAGAGAAGGGAAAATGATTTGATTCCCTTGAACAACGATAATATCTACCTTAAAAACTTTTATGAACTCCTAACACCATGGACACCATTTTGAATTCCCTTATAGAGGGAGGTATCTTTCCTTTGGAAGACAATTATTGTTTGGTTAAGTGATTAGCTAATGGGAAATCTTAAGCCACTAAAGGCCACCAAGTTGAAATTTATAAAATTGAAGAATTTATGAGTAGGAAAGTAGGGTGGTTATTGTATCTCCTCTTTTACCTATAGTAGCCAACCTCTCCATGGATAATTTTGAAAATAGAACTCTTAACACTTATTATCTCAAACCAAAAATATGGAAGAGATTTGTGGATGACATGAATGCTATTTGGCCCCATGGTAGGAATTAACTCCCTAAATTTATTAAGCACTTAAATAGTCTCTCTAATGACATCCAATTCACCATGGAAACTAAAGAAAATGGTTTCATCCCATTCTTTGATGTCCATATTAACCCTATGGTTTATCGTAAGGAAAATCATACTGAAAACTACTTACATGCTAACTCTCACTCTCATTCCTCTAAAAACGATAGGTGTCATTAGAACCTTAGCTTCTAGAGACTTCAAAATATTAGGTATTGAGCATGAAGAAAAATAAAAAGAGCAATTCATTAAGGTATTCAGTGATTCTGGTTATAATAGGAAGAACATTAATGAGGCCCTTCAAAAGGGCCTTATAAATCATGACAATTATCATCATAATTCCAACAACTAATCCCCAAGAAAGACTGCTTATCCTCCTTAACTTTAAGGTACTAATGATAAAAATGCCAAATTTATGAAGAAAATATATATGAACACTTGTTTTAGACCTCACACTACCATTAGACAATTGATGAAATCAGTAAAATATGATATTGACCACTTCCAACAAAATGGTTTTTACAAGATATAATGCTCTTGTGGAAAATTCTATATTGGTGAGATCAGGTGTTCCCTTAAAGAAAGAATCAAAGAGCATGGTTTTGACATCAAACATGAAAGGATCAAGAACTCGACTATACCTGAGTATGGAATGAGAACAAACCATCATGTGAAATTGGAAGATACCAAAATCCTTGCTAAGGAAGACCTATATTACAGATGCAAGTTAAGAGAATCCCTAGATATTAAAAAGCACCTAATGAATGTCAATAGGGATAATAGCATTGAGATCAATAAAAATTGGTGGCCTCTACTAACCCAAAAAGAATTTAAAATGTAATACTTCCTTTTTCACATATGTCTCTCTATTATCCTATTTGGTTCCTCTCATCTTTCTTTAGTATTTTCTGGTTTCCCCCTTCCCCTTTACTTTTCTTCTCTTCCTTTCATTTATAATCCTTCTCAAACAAATGATTATATTATATTATATGTAATAATACTATATATTAATATTTATACTACATTAGTATTTATATTAATGTACTAGTAATATTCATATATATGATACATATTTTACAATTAAGTTATATATTTACACCGAAGGTGTTTCCCTTTTGAAAATGGTTAGGTAGGCATTGTTTACCTTTTTCATCTACATTTGACATATGTCTGTACATTGTTTTGCACATTAAGTGAAATATTATTTCTAAGGATAACCTCTATTACTTAAATATTGTTTCCATTTTCTTGGACTTTGATCCTCCAAATCTTACATGGTTTATTGAAAGCTTACTTCTTTGTTGCATTGTTGCAAGGTTACTTCTTCTAGACATATTATTCCTTTGTGGTCACTCTGAGTTTATAGAGAACCTTTTCTTAGACCTTGACAGGTAAAGGGTTTACCTCCCTATATTGTTTCGCTCATATATTTGTCCTTTTTTTCTTCTGAATATTACCTTCTCTTTTCTTACCACCCAGATCTAGCGTTGAGAGAGAAGTTCTCTTCAAGGTTTTAGGTAAGATTTTATGCTGTCTAATACGTAGTGTTTTAATGTTTGATCTTGAGATCCTTTTAATTTATTTCTTATTATTTTATTATGGTGGTTTGCAGGTATAGGTTCATGTTCGACTTCTTCTGATATGGTTTCTGTTGTTCGGTTTACCAGTTTTTTGTATGTTAACTCGAAACAATTGTGCTTTATCTCTAGTTTCCAGAATTATTTTCCGAGGTTTCTGATGTCAACAGGAATGATGGATTTTGTTTCAAATATGTTAGGTTATTTATTAATTATGGGTCAGGGTTAAGGCCAACTTTGAATGGCATGGGTCATATATGGGTTACTAGCCCAGCCTATGTAATCTGTTCCCATTTCCTTCGACTTTGATCCTCCAAATCTTACATGGTTTATTTGAAGCTTACTTATTTTCTTCATTGTTGCAAGGTTACTTCTTCGAAACATGTTATTCCCTCATCGATGCTCAGCATTTAAAGAGAATCTTTGCTTGGACCCCAAAAGGTAAAGGGTTTACCTATCAATGTTGTTTCATTCATATATATATATATATATATATATATATATATATATATATATATATATATATATATATATATATATATATATATATATATATATATATATATATATATATATATATATATATATATATTTCTTTCTTTCTTTCTTTCTGAGTATTACCTTCTCTTCTCTTACCACCTAGCTCTGGTGCTGAGAGAGAAGCTCTCTTCAGGGTTTTAAGTAATATTTTATGTTATATGGTACGTGGTGTTTTAATGTTTGATCTTGATACCCTTTTAATTTATTTCTTCGTATCTTCTTATGGTGGTTTTTAGGTATAGATTTGTGTCCCACTTCTTCCTATATGGCTTTCGTTGCTCAGTTTACCAAGTTTTTGTTTGTTAACTTGAACACATTGTGCTTTCTCCCAGGTTTCCAGAATTGTTTTCCTAGGTTTCTCATGCCAACAAGAATGAGGGTTTTTGTTCGAACTATGTTAGGTTATTTATTTATTACGGGCTAGGGTTAAGGTAGAATTTGAATGACATGGGTCACACATGGGTTACTCACCCGACTTATGTAATTTTTTAAGAGGGTTTCATTTTAAACACTCTATGAGGCATTGCACTGTACGCTATTTTTGTCTTTGTGAACATTATTGGAAATTAATATTGTTTGAACCTAAAGTTAACAGTTTTACTATTCAGTAACTCTCTTGTTTCTTTGATAGTGTGATTTGATGTGAACTATATGTAAACATTCTTGAATGCAATTGTTGAAGATAATGGAGAATCCTATAATAGTGTGAGTTGGTTCACGAGACCTTAGGATATGAATTAGTTTCTATTTCTTAGGGTATGGTTCTAACAACCCTAAAACCATGTAGGCTATATAATGTTTGATGTATATTGAGAATGTAGAGCATTTTGGAGTGCCAGAATCTCCTGGTTCAGACTCTCCTTCTTAGAGCTAACTAGTGGGTTTTTTATTCATTAATTCAAGAATCTCACTTTAACATGGTATTGGAGCTATAGGGTTGGGAGACACTTGTACCTAAGGAGAGAGAGACCAACATGACTGAGACGAGATCAGCGGAGTCATTGGTTAGAAAAGTGTGTCGATACCACTTCTAGCCTTACGCCTTTCTTCTTGGAAATAATGGCTCGCCTGATTGGTCAAACGACATTCATGTTCAACAGAAAATCGCGACAACCTTGGTGAGGTGAAAAAAAACTACAATTTTTTTCTTGCTGTGTGTTTTTCTTGGAACTTATCACCTGAACCACCGAGGAGGAATCATGCCAACCGTGGAAATCTGTTGCTCAACATGGTGGGGTGAGACCGGCATTGTGCTTTTCCTATATGTTGCTCAACGTGGTCATGGAGGAGGCCACTGTAAAGCCACTACATCATTTTTTCAATTGAGTTTTTAATGTGCAGGAGGCCAAGGTCACTACGGTCTAGTGAGGAGGACTGTTGGTGTAGGCTACAAGAGCAGTGGCATGGAGGAGGACGTGCAGAATCATGAGGAGGATTGTCGTCGAGGCTGCAAGAGACAGTTGCACAAAGCATGCACAGAGAAATATTTGATCTGCAGAACATTGGTGTGGATCGAAGGTCATGGTGGGTGTGAGAACTATGTGGTTGAACCCGTGGAAAGTACCTACACAACGGAAGCGTGGAAGAGAAAAATTTGATAAAGATATGGGGTAGATATATCATTTTTTCTTTCCTATCAATTATTTATTATTTTGAATCGTCAAGATGAATAATAAAATAATCGAAGCATACTTGAATGAGCATAAAAAACTTGATGGCTCTGACTATGTGAATTGGAAATACAAGATGAAAAATGTGCGGGAAGCATAGAGTGCTTGGACAATTGCAATTGGGGATGAGCCAAAGCCAATAGCTCAAGCAACATCAGTCTAAGATTTGGAAAAGAGAGAAGTTAAAGCAAGGATGTTACTGAAGATGTCAGTGAAAGACTGCATCATACCACATTATAGAGAATGTAAATCAGTAAGCGAAATCTGGGGAGTATTAAAGGATTTGTATGAGATCATGAATACAAATCATCTTTTGTTCTTGAAGAGAAAAATTCTATCCATGAATATGGAGGAGAATGACACAGTTGCTTCCTTCATAGCGAGGATCAAAGATCTGAAGAAAAAATTGGTAGACATTGGTGAAGTAGTTGCAGATATAGATTTAGTAACAATTACCATGAATGGTGTGGCCGATGATTACCAAATGTTTATCACTGGGATAAATGCAAGAGATAAAATCCCAAAGTTTGAAGAACTAACAGGAATATTGATGCAAGAAGAAGAAATAAGATTGAATCTAAAGCCCCAAAGTGTACATCTAGCATTAATGGCAAAGAAGAACTTCTTCAAAGGACTATGAAATCCATAATAGAAAAACATAGGAAACCCACAGAAAAGACCAAATCAAACTCAAGGTATGCATCGGAATAGAAACAAATCTGAAATTAAATGTTTTTATTGCAGAAAAATTGTTCATATGACTAAGGAGTGAAGCAAGAACAAATATCATGAAGAGCAGTAGAGGAATAAAAGACATGTAGGTCATCTCCCAAATGATAATCATGTGTAGAACTTCAGATTGTTCATGGTAGACTTTGATGAGAATGTTGACACAAACATCTGGTATGTAGATTTGGGAGCATCCACACATATGACAACAAACAAAAAATGGTTCGAAGATTTTAAAGAAATTAATGATGGAGCACAAATATACCTTGGTGATGATAGAAGTCATCAAATCAAAGGGTGTGGGAAAATTTATATTATTTTACCTGATGGTACTATAACACATGCATAATGTCATGTATGTGCCCGGTGTGACAAAGAATTTTACTTTTGTATCCATGATTATAGATCAAGATCTCAAAGTTCAATTTTTTAAATCTAACTATTATATTAAATAAATGTTGGATGTCATGAAGACTATTGCTTCAGAAATTCGAACAGGAGGTGTGGACAAATTAGACGTGAGACCACCACCAATTCGAGCTTTGACAGCAACGATTTGGACTACAGAAGAGTTGTGGAATCAGATATTTGGTCATATCAACTACAATGATTTGTTGTTACTTCAGGAAAAAGAAATGGTAAGAGATATTCCTATATTAAAACAAGTGCATAATGATTGTGATGCATGTACATTAGGAAATATGCATAGAGAAGAATTCCATGTTCGAGTAGAAAGGAAACAGAGAGACATACTTGAATTAGTGCACACAGACCTTTGTGGACCCATGCAAACAAAGTCATTAAGAGGTGCACTATACTTTTTACTATTTGTTGATGACTGCAAAAAGTCTTCCTGGGTAAATTTCATGAGTAAGAAAAGTCACATATTTGAATACTCTAAGTAGTTCAGATATATGATTGAAAAGCAAACATGGAAGCACATAAAGATTCTCTGCTTCGATCAAGGGGGAGAATATAGGAAGGAGAAACTTATCAAATATTGTAAAGACCATGGGATATTATAGCAATTCACAGTACCCCATACTCCTCAGTAGAACGGAGTAGTGGAAAGAAAGAATAGAACATTGGTGGAATGCGCTAGGAGCATGTTGAAAGGTAAGGATCTTTCGAATGGTTTTTGGGATGAAGCATTGAATATTGTAGTTTATTTGAAAAATAGGAATCCTGCAAACAGTCTCAACTTTAAAACTCATTATGAAGCATTATATGGGTTTAAGCCTGTAGTAAAACATTTAAGAGTATTTTGGTCTAAAGTATTTTCCCACATTCCAAAGGAAGATAGAAGAAAACTAGATTCAAAAGCCACCAGGTGTACCTTTGTAGGGTATTGTTCACAATTTAAAGCTTTTAAATTATTCAATCCCTCTACTCACAAGATTTTTGTTTGTAGAGATGCCATATTAGTAGGTTCATGATGAATCTGATAAGCGCAATGAGGAATTGGATATTATGTTCTTGGTGGAAGGAAGTGAAGAAATAGGAAACAATCATGATCAATAGACAAAGGCAGAAGAAGAGAATTCGGATGCAGAAATCAAGCTGAGTCCATCAAAGGAAACTAAGAATGGGCTAGAAGCTACACCAATTCTCAGAAGATTAGGTAGGCAGACTCAATTACCTACTAGATACAAGGAAAAAGCTTTTATAACTAGTATGATGAATGTTGTTGAACATTCTAGTTATAAGGAAGAAAATGAGTGTAGTGAATGGAAAGCAACTATGGAATAGGAATACGAATCTATAATTAGAATCAACACCTGGGGGATGGTTGAACTTCCTAAAGGTAAAGAAACCATAGGTTGTAAATGGTTGTATAAACCTAATATTAATGTAGATGGAACCATAGATAAATTAAAAGCTAGATTGGTAGAAAAGGGGTATTCACAAAAAGAAGGCATATACTATGAAGAAACCTTTGCCCCAGTAGCTAAATTAAATACTATCAAAATGTTGATTGCTTCAGCTACTAAGAAACATTGGATGATTCACCAGCTAGATGTAAAATCTACATTTTTAACTAGGGAATTGAAAGAGGAGGTTTATTTAAAACAACATGAGGGGTTTATCCAGAAATGGAAAGAACATTTAGCCTATAGATTAAAGAAATTTGATATGGACTAAAACAAGCACCCAGGTCCTGGTATGAAAGGGTTGATTCATTTTTTCTCCAACTTGGTTACAACAGAAGTAAAAAAGACCCTAATATGTATACCATGAAATATGAAAAGGGGTGCATAGTGTTGATTTATTTGTATGTAGATGATTTAATTATTACATGTGATGATATTGATCTAATAAAAGAAATCAAGCAAAAAATGTCACAAGAGATCGAAATGAAAGACCTTGGTGAATTAAGATACTATTTGGGTCTTGAGATTTGGAGAGATTCAGTACAAACTTTTCTATCCTAAGGTCACTATGTCAAAGGTCTATTGGAAATATTATGGATGGATCAGTGTAAGGCTGCAGCAGTACCACTACAACAGAATAGTAAACTTCAAAGTGAAGATGGCTCTAAAGAGGCAGATGTGACACTTTATAGACAGCTAGTTGGGAGCTTAATCTACCTGACCACTACTAGACCGAATTTGGCTTATGCAATGAGTGTGATAAGTCAATACGGTTCCAAACCACTTGAGAGTCATTGGAATGCAACAAAATGTGTTTTAAGGTATCTACAAGGAACTATAGACTATGGTATTATTGATACTGATTCCTCTGATGTTAGATTGACAGGATTTACAGATTCTAACTGGGTTGGAAATGTAGACAACTGCAGATCCATAATAGTCTACACTTTCAGCATTAGATCCGGGGTGATTACATAGAGCAGTAAGAAACAAAACACAAATCCCTTATCTTCAGCGGAAGAAGAGTATCAAGTTATGTGTGCAGCAACATGTAAGGCAATTTGGTTGCAGAGACTTCTCCAGGATGTTGAGGAAGAACAGAAAGATGCAACAAAAATCAGATGCAACAACCAGAGTTCAATCAAACTTCCTAATAATCCAGTGTTTGAAAAGAACACTAAACACATTGATACACAATTCCACTTTTTCAGGGAGAAAGTTCAATCAACAGAAATCCATCTTGTATATTATAATGCATGTGATAATGTTGCAGACATGTTCATTGAGCCTCTTGGAAAAATTAAGTTTGAAATGTTTAGGGAGATGTTAGGCATACTTTTGAACCCCTTCTCCATTAAGGGGGAGTGTTGAAGATAATGGAGAATCCTATAATAGTGTGAGTTGGTTCACGAGACCTTAGGATAGGAATTAGTTTAGATTTCTTAGGCTATGGTTCTAACAACCCTAAAACCATGTATAATATATAATTTTTTATGTATATTGAGAATGTAAAGTGTTTTGCAGTGCCAGACTCTCCTAGTTTAGACTCTCCTTCGTAGAGATGACAAGTGGGTTTTTAATTCATTAATTCAAGCATCTCATTTTAACAACAATTAATCCTAATACTCTTGAATATTAGTTTAATTTCTTATGTTAATTCTTGCATTTATCAGTTATTTTCATTCTTTCTCACATGTTTTTTTCTTTAAAGGAAATTGTGTTAACTTGTTTATAAATTATTGTCTTTAAGCTGACTAGTCAAACAACCATGGACTATTTTCTTGGCCTCTATTAATTTTTTCGAGCCCAGAAACTAACCCCAAATTCCATAGTCACTAGCAGGTTCCTCCTGACTTGTTTACTTCATATATTAAATTACCTTCCAGTAGAGGGTTTATTTTCCCTATCCATCACCTAGATCATGATATAATTCGGAACAATGTTCTTGATCTATTAATCCTCTCGTGCAGTTGCATGTATATTTTTAAATTATGTTCTTAACACAGGTTTTAAATTACTGCTAAACCCCACCCCGTCAAATTAAAAGTGTGTTTCTTTATTGGCCAGCCCTGAGGGTTATCTAGAATTAGTTTTGTTTACAACTTTAAGGGAGATTCATCTGAGTCATTTCTTTCCAAGCTAATGCTTGTTCTATCACAACACCGCATAATTTCCTTCTAGTGTATCATACCTTCAAGAATTTTACATGGATAGTTAGTTTATTTTTGTAGCAAGGCTCTACTCTCTATTTCCTTGTTACGACAAGCATACCCACTTTTATAGATCCTCAATCGAATAGACCCTAAGTTAAAATAGTTGCCTTCTCTTTGAAACAAAATCTCAGGTCACCGACTCTAATTACTAAATATTAACATATTCAACAATCAATAACAGAAACAATCACTAAGCCAAAAATCATTAATAAAAATAGTCTCTAAGTCTTTCATTATTACTTGTCTGAATTCTCTATAAATGTTTCTTGCTCATGAACCAATGGGAAAATTAACACTCCACCCAACCATGAGATCATTCCTCAGCACTGTATCTCACCCCCGAGCTTTGATACACACCTTAATGAATAGTACCAGAATGGTTTTTATGAAATATATCTAGTCATAACCAGAGTTAGGTTTATATAAAAATATGATCTCTCAAGTTATAAACAGGCTCCACTAGCCAAACAACTCTAGACTTGTACTTGGTACTCTTGGTTTTCAAGTGTTCATTATGTTTTATAGGGCTCCTGTTGGAATCCTTTTTCTCTTTGTCCCTAGGCTTTCTTTCAAGCTTATGATAACTCTTGGTTGGCAGGATTAAATTTATTGGGGCATACTCTAGTAGAATGTGGTTTAGATTTTTTGTGTGCTCAGTCTTACTTACACTTATCCTTTGTTTGTGTTCCCTTCTTGAATCTATTATGGATCATTAAGAAGTAATGCAAGTTATTCAAGTGCACGAGGATTAATCAAGGATAAAAGGGATGCCCTTGGTACAATTAAAATGAAAATCTAAGATCACGATGACCAAATCATTTCACAAACTGAAACTATTATGGGGATCTTAGCCTATTTGAATATGCAAGTTTCACAATTGGAAACTAAAAATGACTTTCTAAGAAACACGCAACAAAGTTAGAATACAATTTCAACTACTTCTAACCTCATGAATTCATACTCAAAATAACATGGTTTGATCAAGGAAGAAGGCATTACTAAACCACTCTTTAAAGCCATGGAAATAAGATATTTGGGAATAGTGCACTCTGCACAAGGAATGAAATGACATGGAAGTTGAACATCTTTTAGCATTTTATTTCAAGGTTTTACTAATACTAGGAAGTTCTTATAAAATGTTGGAAATATTTTTTAGTCGTCTTTTATAAAATGCGACTTTTGGACAAGGAGTATGATGTTGTCTATCTGAAAATTTCAAGAACAATGTACTCATGCTATTCGACTCTATTACAACATCGTTTTTAATTAACATAAGAAATTTCTCCATTTCAATCTCGATGAAAAATAAACCAAAAATAAAACGTAATTGCTTGAGTGAAAATGAACATGGTTTGAAAGGAATCATTTTTATAAACATAAAGGAAAGAGTTAATTATTTTTATAAATGTAAATGTAAGAATTAGTAGGCACACTTTATAGATTATTAAGGAACATTGGCTTTTGTGGGGAACTTTTTATTAGTACAATGATTGAGCCTATTTATATAAGAAAAACAATTCCAAATATAAAAGTGGACAATGAATTCCTCTACATATTAGTAGCACAATGAATTCCACTACTAACCAAATCAATAATTCCTCTACACTATAATGTATTTACTCTTGGACAAGAAATTTAGTTTTACCTTTACTGCAACAATCTCTTTCAAACTCTAGATAATAATTTATCTCGGTAAGAAAACTCTGTACTTATAATCAGAAGGGTAGGAATATAGAATTTATTCACCAATGATGTTTCAATAAAGTTTGATGAGCAACTAGAAAGAAGTTTGAGAATTGTGAACAAAATAGGAACATAGTGGAAGGTTAAAGCAATATAATGGCACTTTGGAAATGGCAAGGTGCTAAAATTTATGTGGCATAGGATGCATAAATGCCAAGTAAGAAGTATATCTTGTTTATATCAAGCACCATCTATTTGTATGCTTTTGGATGAAAGGATTCCACCACTGAATATTAATTGGTAAACTCTTTCTTTTAAATCAATAGTTTTTGTGTGTTTTATAGAGTCTAGATAAGATCTCGATCCATAATATTGACATGTGAACCCCTTTTAGAGTGTTGAACTTGAAAAAAAGTATGCACATGAAGGGATTTAATTCTCTTCAAAATGGATCTATATTGGTTCTATATATGCATATAGAATGTGTAACTGCTCATTTTTAAAACTGTATTTTTGAATGCAGAAATGGATACAATGTCTTGAAATTTTACTTGGACACTTGGATTGTGTAAACTACACCACATAAATTTTCAATTTCAACAAATATTTACTAGACAAAATTTAAATTTAAATTTAAAACACAAATTAATGGCTCCAAGAAAATGGCTCTAAATTAATTATTTTTTTTTGAAATCTAAACAAACCACCTTCTTTATGTTGATTGAAAAATATCCTGGAATTTGAAGACACCTGAGTGAAATATGATCTTTATTTAATCGCATTATCAACACACACTGACTTTAGTCATTTTCTTTGTGTAATTAATGTTTCTCCTAATTACCTTGCATGTTATAGCTTGGACATAAATATGTATATAAGATTTTGACATAGTGGTATGATTGGAAAAAAATATTTAGCCAGGAATGGTGGTTGAGTAACATCTGTTAGACATGCATAGATACAAGTGTGACACTATTGCAAACATGAACACATTTCCTCCCCTCCATCCTCCACCCTCGGGGTTGCTATCTTTCCTTTGCTACAACATTTTTGCAGTAACATCATAGGCGTGTTCTATTACTTCGGTGTATCTTTGCACCTTCAGGGACAATTGCTAGTATATATACATTAATACTTATATATATTAATTATAATATATTAATATTTATCTATTTCTAACTACATATTATTACAAAATTACATTTATTATTTATCACATTATTCTAGTTTTTGGGTCAGACTTTTAGGTTTATAATTAGCACTATAATCATTTATTTATTCCTTCTTAATCTCTTCATATATTCTTAAGTCATGAAGATGGACCCAATTTGTGGATCCTCCTCCTATAAGTGAAAATCTATCCTCATCCTGCACATACACATGCTCTTTAATTTAGTGATGAAGCAAGGCTTCTGTATGCCTTGGATGCAAAGTATTATTGTGTCCATCTTTGAGAGTGGGGATATTTAAATCATTTCTTTTATTTAGAGGACCTTTATAATTAACCATATTTAGGCCAAGTTTTATAGGCTTGTTTTGCAAAAAAACATTAGCCTTTGGCTTGAAAATGGTGGTAAAAGAGTCAAAGGAAAGCTAATATTAGGCAGTACCATTCAATCGTGAAACATACTGTTACTCTTAGGATAATTGCAAAGAAATACCATAATAATGAAGCTTATTGAACTTTGTTTTGTTGAATTTAGAAAAAAAATTAACACTATTCATAGAACAAAGCTATGGAAGAGGCCAAAATACATATTGTTTCCTCTCAAGTTAGGGGTTTATAAGGCTATACAAGAGTATTATTACCAAGATTGGGACCTTCAAGGGTTGGTTAGAAGAAATTGAATGAAATATTGGATTCAAACAATAATGTCACTTATCACCTAACATATTTGGCATATACCTTTATAATATAGAGGATTGTTTGGCAGATGCAAGTTGTGTTGGCCCGACACTCATTAGTATGGTCATAGTTATAATAATTTTTTCCAATCACATTGTTCTTTTGGAAAGGAACTATTATAATCTTAGAAAGAACTTGAGAATCCTCTAATATTTCTTCTCCAATATGGATATGAATGTAAATTTCGAGAAAATGAAAGTTGTGATAATTAAATCCAAAAATATCAACTAAAATACTTTCATTTATGTCAATATCTCCTTCACAGAATCTCCTTGATGCAACTAATTTGTAATTGACATCCATCATATTCTTAATTGGAAATGTAGCATTGAGAAAAGAATAAATGAAGATTGAAAATGTTAAGAGGGGCTTTCAAAACAATTGTAAGATAGGAGATCATTGGATTTGGGATTAAAAAATTCATCCTTCAAACTCTTGTCAATATTATTGTTTTATATGGATGTGAGGTTTGGGGTTGTAATCTATGGAAAGTCAATGAGAAAAAATGAATATATTTAAAAGATCGTTCGTAATCTACAACATTAAAGATTAAAGGAAATACCCCTAAAATATCCTCCTTATTGAAGCAAAACTTTTCACCATTGAAACAACGTCTATGATGGTGAATGCATGGACATGGGTTACACTTTTGGGCTAAATGTGCCAATGAAATTTTAAGTTTTTCCTCTTCTATTGAATGGAAGCCCTCAAAATTCATATAAGCGTTGTGAATTTTAATTTTGAACTAAAAGGAAAATATGTGGAGAATTATGTTGTTGTCCTAATGGTATTTTTTGTAAAAAAAAAGTAGGGTTATATAATATCTCTATTATCTATTCAATACAATACTCTTCCTTGAAAATTTCTGCATATCTTAAGTGGTATGCACGTGTTCACATAGCATAACGTAGTATAAAATGTGTAATATATATACACAAGCATGATTTACATGGATAAAACTAAGTTTTTTATATTAAGAAATTATTTTTTATGAAAAAATATATTTTCTATTATTTTAAGAAGTTGGCGAAGTAATATTTAAATTCCATTTTGGAGACACATGTGTTCATGTTTCAACTCTTTAAATAAGTTGAAAAATCAAGAGGACCCTTTCGAAGAGGACTCGCAAACAAAGATAGTGGTATTTTTTAAAATTTGTTCATTGTGTATACTTTATGTTATTGAATTTGTATTCATTCTCTTTGAAACTATCCAAAACAATTTCAAGCATTATGTTTAAAAGTAATTAGATGAAAATTATCATATGAATTTGAAAGTGTCAAACTCATGTGCCTTTAGATACATGATTCTTTCATGAATCCATCATGATCAACTCTACCACTTAAGGACAAATTCTGCCCTAAATCTACTAGCATACAAAATGGGGTTGCAGAGAAATTTGCAGAAGGGGTTCTAAAGCAGTGATTTTTAGGAATTCAGGAGCTCGATCAAGCACTTAAAACACTCGATCGAGCACTTGATTCTGAAATTCAAAGAGCTCAATTGAGAGTTTAAGAAACCCCCGATCGATCCTTTAACGTAGTTAAGTAAAGGCTCCATTTAGATTTAAATCTTGGTATAACTTTAAGGGTTGATATAGATTTAAGA
This sequence comes from Pinus tabuliformis, assembly GCA_031772625.1. NCBI lineage: Eukaryota > Viridiplantae > Streptophyta > Pinopsida > Pinales > Pinaceae > Pinus > Pinus tabuliformis. The sequence goes on from CM062815.1 coordinate 521,809,901, forward strand.
GTAAATCTAACCTATATCTAGATCTAGATTTAAGGCTAGATCTAGCTTTAAGGCTCAATGAAGCCATTTTTTTTAATTCCATTCCTAGATTGTATTGGTGGGAAATTCTAAAAACATGGCTCGATCAAGGTCTCAAATATTTCTAGATCAAGCACTTAAAATGGCTCGATCGAGTTGTTGTTTTTTAACCCAAAATGCACCTTCTCTTGCCAAAAAGTGTAACCCAACTCCATGCGCTCAGCCATGACTAGGAAACTTATGTATATGATGAAATTAGACAACATGGATATGAATATTCGTAAAATTTCCTCTAACTCTAGCCAAAACACCCATCTTCAGCTCAAGCGAGGGTCGGACAAGGATGTCCAGTCTAGGCTTGTCTATTGGGGAAAAAAGGAGGAGATCATCTTCTAGAATTCTCATAATATTAAAAATATTATTAGTCTCAAATTTATGCATAAATTGTGGGAAAATAAAGAGCTCAAGGACAAAAGGAAACTATGATATTAGAAGGAGGTTATCAACCCCAATCTAGAAATTCAAAAGTATTTCTACGTCCTCACTAGCGTTAATAAGAAAATTAATAGTGTCAATATTAGAACCAATTCTCATGAGTTTTATGGTGAAATTGGACATTGGTCAATTCTGAAAATGTCATGGGATGAAAGAGTTTGTCACATCTGTAATATTGTCCATCCTATACTTAGATTTGAACTCATTTTAGAAATATTTCTCACACTATAATATTTTTGACTTTTTGAATAAATAAAAAAGAGATATTTTCTTCTCTCGTTTATTTTTTTGTCACATAAAAAAATGTTAAAGAATTAATGCCTTACTTTCTTAACTTCCAATAAACAATATATATCTTAATAAAGATTCATTATTATTTAATTTCAAATAAAATTAATATTATTATCAAATATATTTTTCCATCCAATGTAATTCTCGGTTATAAATTTAAATCTTAAATTACACATTTATAGAATTTAGCGAGTAAGTTCGCACTATAAATATAAATTTGAAACAAATCAAAATATTGTTTACATTTTGTCTTAAATTGTGTTAATGTAATAAGGTATTAGTAAATATATATGGAGAAAATTTAAATGTAAGTTTGAAGCCTATGTATTTTAATTTAAATAAAAATAATGTTTTATATAGTTATTTAAACTAATTTTTTTTATTTTTAAAAGAATATATATATATATATATATATATTATTAATTTTAAGAATATATATATATATATATATATAATAATTTTTTTTTGGTTTTGTGTTGGGTTTATATTTACAAATTTGTTTATTATTTTGTTTATGTATTTAATATTAATTATATATTTTTAATTAAAATAAAAAATTATAATGAATTTATTTTTTTTCATCCATTCATATATCACGATGACGATGGTTAACATCTGTAAAGACCAATTAGGTCTATTGTTCCTTAAGAAGAATAAGTGATTTCCTGAAACTCTTTAATATTGTACTTCTATTCTAGAAAAGAAGTGAGATATATGTTCCAATATCATTGTAGTTTGGCTAACTTAACAAGTCATGTAGATTCGTAATGCGATACATGTTTTGGAAAGGAGAAAAGATGTTAGTAAGGGCCGACCATTCAAGGAGAAAGTGCTTCTCTTAGTATCGCAAAGGGGGGATATTCTTTCGTCCTAGGCTGTTTTGGGAATAGTCCAATGCCTGATTTCACTATGAAGGTCATGAGAATTAGTTCTTATCATAGAAATGTTCATCATCTTCTTAGCACTGGTGAATATGATTCTGGTTAGTAAGTGTGGGGTTTATCTCCTCCTGATAATATCTTAGCTTTCTTTTCCCCGCCATCTCTTTATCCTCCCACAAATTATCCTAAAATTTGTAAGTAACAGTGATTTTAATATATTTCTCATTCTACAAAATAATATCCTCCCTTATTCGCAAATGGTCGATCTAGGACTATGCATCCTTATACCAACCTCGCTTCAGGCAGAGGTGGGGATTTTGACTAGAGTTAGCATAAATATTTGGGAACCTCGTGGCTTCCATGTTGGATAACTTCTTTTTGTCGATAAGCTATCTAAATGTAGCCATGATTTAAATGCGGGAGATTCTATTTTCAATCAACAGAATAGGGTAGGGACTATTTCCTTCAATTTTGAGATTGTAGGTTATAAATTGCTTTTGGATCATCTCAATCTTTTTCCATGATTCTCTAAATATCTTGTAGCGCTAAACATCATAACCATATAAAATAAGAGGGGTTATGTGTCTTGGTGAAAATTTTCATTGATGTCAATATGAGCATTGATGAAGATAATGATGCATGATTGAATTCTTGTTGGAAAATAAGATGAATCCATAGCCTTATTGAAGATTCCCTAATCCTAATAAATTAAGAACACATTTCGAGCCCCAAGTTTATGAAGAAGAATCCCTAGCAATTCTCATATATCATTTTTATTGATGGAAAAATTACCTTATTTAAGGATGGAATTTGCATAGGCTTGTAGAAGACATTCAACTCTATTGAAAAACAACTTACACACCCTATAGCTCCTCATAAGCTAGGGGAAAATGATTTTTCAAGTTGGAACATAATATTTTTTTATGCTAGCCAACATGAGCCTACATGTGCAAGTCGAATCCTCCTCAAAAGGACATGTCATTTATATAAAGGTCAAAACATTTATAAATATAAGTTTTAACTCATCATTCTATGCATGAACTCAGTGAAGAAAAACCACACGAGCAGAAAATAAGACTAGTTCAGAACTCATGAACTAGAAAGACCAGTAGAACAAAAATTGGAGGAGCCTTCTAACTGTGATTGGGTTTATGTTTGATTGGTGAGAGGATCAGATTATTTATTTTTGATGGCTCGAATTTATAGTCCCATGGAGCTCATACTATTGATTTTTGAAGGCACCGATCTATAGCCCTATGGATCTTAGATTATTGATTTTTGAAGGCACCGAATTATAGTCCCGTGGAGCTCGGATTTGCAATATTGTAAGGCATCAGACCTGTGATAGCTAATCTATGGAGGATAAGAAACTTGTGGTGGATCGGACTTGCAAACCTATGGAGCTCAGACTATATCACAAACCTGTGGAAAATCACTCATGGAAGTTTGGATTATTAACCTGCAGAGGCTAAGGCCTGTGGTAACTCAACCTGTGGAGTTTCAGACCTATGGTGACTCGACTAGTGGAGGCTTAGACCTATTGTAGCTTGAACCTATAGAAAAATTTTGGAGCTCATATGTGTGACACTTCAGACTTGGGGCTTGTAAACCCTGTACACTCTTGAAAAATGAAGAACTTGTGGCCTTAACCAATGAAGAATTTGAAGGCTTGAACAATGAATAAATTGGAGGATTGAATAGTAGAGAACTTGGAGCCAAGAAAAATGATGAAATTGGAGGTTTGAATAGTGAAGAACTTGATGCTTTGGATAGTGAGGAACACTCCTATTTGGATCTTTGACAATGGACAAAATTAGGAGTCTATGTTAATCTTATGGACTGATTATTTAACTATTTGAGGAAGTCATGAAGCTTTTGAAAGTAAGTCATTTATACATTCTGTTTTTTAACCAAGTTGCAAGCTGGAGGGTTGGAGCCTCAAGAAAACAAGGTTTTTGCCTTTCTAAGAATAAGGTTGGAGCCCTATAGGTTTGAGCCTCGTGGAGTCCAAGTTGGAGCTTGGCAAAGTATATGTAGCAACCTTGTGGATTGGATATTGGTGTCTTGATCTAGGGTTGGATCCCTCAACATTTTTGTACTCAATTTATGTAAAAATAGGATTGGTGTCCTCATATGTTCTTAATAAAATTCCTATTATTTACTATTTTAATGTAATTTTGAAGAATATTATGTGGCATTAATTATAAAAATTGAATGAAATAATGATTCAACCCCCCTCTTAGTATTTCAAAAATTGGAATCAGATCGAACTTCTTCATAATCAACCTAACAATGGGAAAAAGGATTCTTAGTCACAATGACTAGTAAGGATTCAAGAAAAATCCTTCAATTTGATGGAACAAATTTTTCCTTTTGGAAATGTAGGATGAAATTTTATTTAATGCCACTTGCACCAGAAGTATGGAAATTAGTTCTATATCGGTATAAATTTCTACCTTCTCCACCAGAAAATCAAGGCGAAATAAAAAATTATATAGAAATGACAATGTACTAAATTCCATAGAAAGTGGAATTTCTGATTTAGAATTTACAAAAATTATGAACTGTGAATATTCCAAGGAAATGTGGGACAAGCTTATTTCTATCTATGATGGAGACTCCAAGGTCAAGAAGGTAAGAATCCAAACTCATAGAAGACAATTTGAGAGCCTTAAAATGGATGACGAAGAAGACATTGCAACATTTTTCCTTTGAGTGGATGAAGTTGTTAACTCACTCAAGTGTCTAGGTGAAAACATTGAAGAAAGTACATTTGTCCAAAAAGTTTTGAGACCACTTCAAAAACATTTTGATTCCAAAGTTAGTGCCGTAGAAGAAATAAATGACATGAATACACTAAAAATGGATGAATTTCATGGGATTCTCATTGCATATGAAATGAGAAAAGGAGTATCAAACCCGTAGGAAGTTGCATTCAAATCTTAAAAAACATCGAAAAATAGGGAAAAATTGGAATTATATCATTGATGATTCTAATACTGAAATAGAGCTAGCACAACTCATGAAGAAACTAAGGAAATGGTCCAAACTCAAAGACGAGTATCCTCTTATTTTTTACAGGTGTGGTAGAATAGGAAATTATGCTGCAAATTGTCCTCATAAGCATGATAGAAATGATGAAGAAGAATACAAAAAGAGGATGTTCAAGAAGAAAGGATCAAATAAGAACAATTTCTTCTCGTAAAAAGATGACTCCAATGAATCAGAAGTCATGATTACAAAGAAAAAATCAACTAAAAATTCTTTTCTACTCAAAAAGGATAATGATGAGTATGACAAAGAAGATGACTATGTTGGAAGTAGTGAAGTATTATTCATGGAATTTAGAAATGATGATGAATCTGGAAGAGAAGATGAAGGAAATGTGGATGAATTACTAATTAGTGCTATTGAAGAAAATGAGAAATTAAGGAATAAAGTCATTTCTCTCAAAACAAAATAGGAAGAAGCAAAAAGGAAGGCAAATTTGTTGAACAAAAAACTAAATGAAAGAGAAGAAATATGCAAAAGACTTGAAGTTGAAATTGTCCCTCTAAAGAAAGAGTTTAATCAGGGTAATAAGAGCTTACGAATTTATCAAACTCTTCATACCATACTATTGTGGCCACAACCACCGCCTTCTTCAAATTTTCCTTGATAGAAATTTTGAATGGGCCCCATTTTAAGTTGATCTTGCACTCCTCCGAATGATCTATCCTATCCCAAGGATTTTAGCTCTTTGCCAAGCTGAATCTCTAATTTCTAAATGGTAAAGGCCCCCTTTGATAAATGTCTGTTGCATAGTTCATTCTTGACCCAGGTTAGCCCTTCATTCATTCCCTTCAGCAGAATTTTCAACGTTCACATGCATTCGTGGTATTTCTATGCCCATACGCATAATCACCCCCACCCTCACTACAATCATTTGTGCACTTAATACAAAAAACCTTCTATCCCCCTTTTTTTTTCATTATAACCCTTTATAATGAAAATCCTTCACAAAGCATGCATAAATCAATTTTTGGAGCCTATCGCAACTAACATAATGCATTCATGGTTGCCAGACCTGACGACGTTGTTAACAACATTTTATACATCATTAGTTCCGAAAGCCCGTCACATACCACAATTGGCCTAGGTATGAGGCCTTTACATAAAGCACTCTATTGTCTTTCAGACCCAATGGAGTTATTAATCGAAATATATGCACTATTGGGTCCGGTTCCCAATCGCTCATCGCATATTGACGGAGCACAGGGGTATACAGTTAGTAGGCAGGCAGAAGCTGGACCCGCCGATGATTATAAAACCAGGCGTATTTATTTTCAAGTCCACCCCAATAGATATACGTGGATTTTTCCCATTATCCATGTGTTGTGCGATAAAGCATTAACGTCGAGGTTTTCCAAAGGGAAGGGTAACATTTCAGATCCGAAGGGATTTATGAACCTTAACACATATGTGTTTTGAGTCTGGGATCCATTTCGCATATAGCAATCGGCGGGGTCCCAAGGCTTGAACATAAGGTGCGCAGCGATGTGGCAGACCCTCGGATCCTATTAAGTATACCATATAAAAAATTAGGTCCAGAATTAATCGCTTATCGCTATCGGGAGGCACACGGCTTATATATATGGCGCACTACCATCTACCGGACTCGATGGTTTTATCAACCAAGATATCTATATATATATATATATATATATATATATATATATATATATATATATATATATATATTGGGTCCAGAGCATTTCAGATATTGCTATCGGCCCGGTTCAAAGTTTCATATATAGCACACCATAACCTCTTGGACCCGCTGATGATTACAAAGCCTTGCATATAAATTTTGGAGTCTGCAATTTGGATTCGGCTGTGTGTTTTGCGATAGTTTTTAGTGTAAACAGAGTTCTAACTTGCAGGACTGAATCAATGTATGTATTAAAGACCAGGGGCCCGAGTCTTTCACGACTGCTCATTGGATGTTATAAATGCTTCATGAAGGAAAATATTTGTTGTTTTAGGCATTTTATCATTTGTTCGTAATCATAAGGCTAATATGAATTATCTATACACGTGAGCTCGAGCAGATCCGATAGGAGATAGAGGCACTATATGTCTAGATGGAACCTCTGTAACCCTGATTGGGTACTACAAAGGAAAATCATGGATAAAGGGAGATGGACTATCATTATGCATGATGAAAGCTTGCTCTGTGGCAAGGAAAGCATAGTGCCGATCCCTCAAGATGTCACACCTTCTAGAAATTCCTCGAAGTGTGCTGGGGGTGAGATGGCGGACACAGCGTTTCAAGTTTCCCTCAAGAAGCGGGTGGAAAGAATAAATATTCCACACAGGTGCAGTGAAGGGATACACAGCCATGCTCAGTTCCTTAGACACCTACCCATTTCCTGAGAAGCAAAACACTCCAGCAAAGTGACTTCGATGTGGCAAGAGAGTAACCAATCCTATCCCTGTGTACTCGATTTGCATTCAGAAAAACATTGGGGGAGATGAAGAGGCAGGGAAGACTGAAAGTGAGAGTTTTAGCATAAATAGTACCCACGGAGAGGGGGGCTTTTAATTTTCAAGAAGAACAATTTTTTTTTTAATTGTGAATGAGGAGGATTGTTTTTGAAGGAAGAGGAAGCCATTAGTTTCCAACTCTTTGTATTGTTTTGGATCGGAGAGTTGTTAGTGGCATGAATGTAAATGTGATTTATATTTATGCATATTGATGACTTATAGTTCAATATTGGTCTTGTTAAATTGAATGTGATGCAGCTTCATGGTTAACTTATGAATGGTCTATGATTTGAAACAAAATTAAACATTAGTTGCAGTTTTAATTCCATAGAAGAATGTGGATTCCTATATGAGTGATTGGATTGAAATTTAGCTTTAATACAATCTTGTCCAGCTGCGAATTCAGTCATTGATTCATTTGGACTTGAATCTATGCATGATATTTAACCTTCTTTATCATGATCCTGCTGAACATATATATAATGTTTAAACCTATGTATCATGCTCTCGTAGGATAGATTAGATTAGTTAGAAGTAGTATAGATAGGATTTAGTACATAGACGTTAGCTGTTTGATTTTGTTGATTTAATTGAAGTCTTCCTCCCAGAAGCAACCTTTCAACATGTTCAAGTAGTTTACGGGGCCCCTTAAAGCCCGTCGGAGCTAGCTAATCCAAATAAAAGTAGGTATAATTGGGGCTTGTGATCGGGTTAGTTCCCATTGTTGGCATAATGCATATTAGCCATGTCAACACATACTTAATACCCAAATACCTCAACATGATAAGAGTGGAATTGGTTTCAAAGATGAATCATCAAGTTCAAAGAAGAACGCCAATGAATAAATTCAAAGAAGTTATGTTGACATCCTTTGCAAAGAAGAGAAGTCATTCCACCTAGAACAAATATCCACCTACAACAATCCAAGGAATAAAAACAAAATATCTCCAGGAAAAAATATTACATCAAGTCAATGTTATCCAAACATGTCTCGAAGTATCTTTTTTTTTATTCTTTCTACTGTAAAAAAATTGGTCATCAAGCTAAGCATTGCAAGGCTTAAAAGGATAATAACTCAAGGATATATAAGACCAATTATCAAAATAGGCCGCTTGAACAAGGTGAAATCAAGACCTATAATTCATTTGATCCTTTGCCTAAATATGTTCTAGTATGTTCAAAATGAAATTATTTAGGTCATGATGCACAAAACTGTCCACTTATGTCAAAAAGAGAAGAATTGAAAAAGGGGGAACCCAGTACAGATAAATGTGGTGTAACTTTATGTGCACAAAGTAATGAAAATCAATGGTTTGTGGATGTTCAAGACACATGATAACTGACAAAAAGATGTTTATCTCATTAAATAAAAAGGATGGAAATGTATGTTTTGGAAGTGGATCTACTAAAATTTATGGAAAATGAATAGTTTCTCTTGTTAATGGAAAGGGAAAAGCACAAAATGCAATGCTAGTAGAAGGGCTCAAACACAATCTCCTAATCCTTAGCTAAATTTCTAACCAAGGACATAATGTTATTTTCAGTGATAAAGATTATGAGATAATAAAATCCTATTGAGGAGAACTTGTGGTAAAATAAGTAATAATTCTAGATAACATATACATTCTGAGTAAAAGTTAAGAAGAAAAATTCTACATGAGTCAAATAGATGAAGGCTAGTCATGGCACAAGCGATTGGGACATATAAATTATGACAACTTGGTTAAAACCAGCAAAACAAGTTAAAAAGGAGACATTCTAAAAATTCTAAAACTAGAACAAATTGTGTGTGGCCCATGTCAACATGGAAAGAAAACTAGAACTTGCTTCAAGGCTAAGGAATACTAAACATAAAAACATTTAGGGATCATACATGCACATTTATGTGGACCAACTAGAAATCCAACTCTACAAGGTGAAAGGTACCTTTCTATATTTGTAGATTACTATACTATAATGATGTGGGTATTATTTATAAAATTTAAATCTAAAGCTCTTGAATGTTTTAAGAATTTCAAAGATCTTGTGGAAAATAAAAAAGAATAAAAAATCAAGGGTCTTAGAATAGATAGAGGAGGAGAATTTACTTCAAAGTAATTCAATGATTTATGTAAAATACATTGAATCAAAATAGAAATTTCTTTACCTACAACTCATAAACGAAATGGAGTAGTGGAAAGAGGAAATGAAAATGTCCAAGAAATGGCGAGAACAATTCTACTAGCAATGGATTTGCAGGCCAATTTTTGGAAAGAAGCAGTTGTTTCAACAATGTATACCTTGAATAGAGCCCATAGGACTTTGTATGAATTATGTAAAGGAAGACCTGCTTCAGTAAAATATTTTAGAATTTTCAGAAGTAAATGCTTTATTAAGATTAACGATGACTCACTAGGAAAGTTTGATTCTCATGTTGATGAAGGAATATTTCTTGGATATTCTACAAGGAGAAAAGCATACAAATACTACAATAATCCACTACGAAGGATAGTATAAAGAATTGATATGAATATTGACGAGGTGCTTCTAGAAAAGGAAATTTAAGTCTATGAAGAAGATTCTATTATTGAAGAATATGAATAAGATACGAGAAAGGAATAAAAGGATCAAGAAGTCAAAAGCAACCATCTCAAACTCCATCAAAAGTAAAATTTGTTCAAAAAAACCATCTAGAAGAACATATTATTGGTAATGTAGATGATGGAATACAAATTGGAAGAATGATGACAAATACACCAAGAAAGGATGATGTTTCCTTACTATCCATGGTAGAACTAGAAAACATTTCGCAAGCTAGTAAGGATCCTCATTGGGTAAAAGCTACGGAAGAATAATTATTTCAAATTGAAAAGAATGGAACATGGGAACTCGTACCTCATCCAAAAGAAAAAGAAAAAATATTGGAACCAAGTAGGTATTCAAAAACAAAATGAATGAAGATGGAAAGATCATTAGAAATAAGTCAAGGCTTGTTTCAAAATGATACTCGCAAATTGTATGAATTTACTTTAAAGAAAATCTTTCACCGGTAGTTTGATTGGAAGCTATAAGAATGTTCTTGGAATTTTCTTATTCAAAGTTTTCAAAGCCTATCAAATGGATGTGAAATCAACATTTCTTAATGGTGAGCTAATGGAAGAAGTTTAGATGGAGTAACCAGGAGGGTTTGATCTCCCAGAAGGAAAATATTTCGTTTATAAATTAAAAAAGGAATTATATGGATTAAAACAAGATCCTAGAGCTTCATATGCATGATTGCATCCTTATATACAACAACAAGGGTTCAAAAAGGGGGTGGTTGGAAGTAACCTCTACAAGAAGATAGAGAAGGATAAATTAATAATCACTCTTGTATATGTTAATGATCTAATTTTTGCAGTAACAATGATGAGATGAGTCTTGAATTTGCTCATAACATGTCTAAGAAATTTGAAATTTCTATGATTGGTGAATTATCTTACCTCCTTGGAATATAAGTAATTCAAACTAAAGTAGGTATGTTCATATCCAAAATAGAATATGTTAAAGATATGGGATGAGATAATGTGTTGTTACGACCAAACTGATGACTACAGATTGAAAATTAAGAAAAGATGATGAATCCCCTTCGGTAGATGCAACTCTTTATAGATCAATAATTCGAGCTCTTTTATACTTCACTGCTACATGACTCGTTATTATGCAAGCAGTAGGAATGGTTGAAATATTTCAATCATCTCCTAAGGAATCCCATTTGATGGTTGTTAAATAATTCTCAGATATTTCAAAGGTACTCATAATTTTGGCCTATGGTATCCTGAAAGCACAACTCTTACTTTGACAGCTTCCACCGATATTGATTGTGCTCGAGGCATAAATGATCATTAAAGTACTAGAGAAAATGAATTCTTCATTGGAGACTGTCATGTATCTTGGCTCAGCAAAAAAAAATCATACATATCTGTTATCAGGAAATCTAGCGTCTATTCAGAGCTGCTAGTCCCACTAAGACGGGTAGTTATCTTAGAAACAAACAGATTAAAGTCACTTGTTTTTTCTTTACGAGAGAGAGATCAGAAAGAAGCAGAGAGTACCAACCTCAGTCTTCCGCTTGGCTCCTTACTTGTTTCCTTTCCCCTTTGATAGAATCTCGCCACTGCCTCCTTACTTGTCAAGCTTCAAAGAGCACCTGTAGATTCACAACAGCATAATACCATCAAAGCATAGAGATCTTTCACTGTAGAAAATATAGGATAAGATATATATTGACCATACAAATGCATATAACAACACAATATTCAGAGATACACAAGAATATGGAGGAAAAATCAAATAGCTTTATTAGTAAAAGTCATAGAAGAGAGGATTACAACCACTTGGTCTAACCCAATGCCATCCTCCTAGCTTGAAAGCCCTCTTCACCTCACACAAACCAATATCACCCAATAATGTCTTCGAACAGAAACCAGCAACACCTCTTTGCAAATTATCAAATTCCAACCTTTGGATCTCTTGGATGAGGGATCCATTTATAGATATTCGCAGGGGGGTCAGTCAGCCTCTGGGATTTTGATTACTGTCATCTCTCTGATAGTTCTTAGTTCCACATGGATATTTTAGATCTCTTACTCATCCCTGGGCGAACTCATAGAGGCAAGTGTCAAATGAGCAGTTTCTAGAAGATTCTTTGGGTTTCCACCTAGCAAACTATTTGTGCCATTTATCTGCTCTCGATCATCGCACCCTATAGAAGGAATTTTCAGTATCCATCGCACCTCCCGTGTGTAGTAGGTGAGATGCATCGCGCCCTAACCATGGAGCAAATGAGATGATCTAGTTTTAACCAGTTCTTAGCAGTTTTTCATGGAAAACTTCTGGGAGATGATGTAATCAGCTAACCTTGTCCTTTTAAGGTATGAAACAATAGTTTTAGGGACTTAGAAGTCCTTGGTTTATGGAGCAAGGAAAATTTTAAGGATGGAAAATTTTCTTGAAGTTTAAAACATTGGTGAATCTCACTAATCCCTAATATGCAAATTATAAATGTTTATTGATACATTTGTAAAATAATTCAAATTTATAATTATTTTATATATAGTCTCTATATAATGTTGGCGATTTTTAAGGTTAAATAATTTTATATTCTAAAATTTGGACGAATCGTCTTTTATAAAATTGGAAATTGGCGAATCTTTTTTGTGGAAAAATCATGGAAAATTAGCCCACTGGGCGAACATTAGCCCCTAAAATTTTCCATGTTATGGAGATATGTGATTGGGGTTGCAGTGCCCAAATATGTCTATAACAGTTGCCCCCTAAAGCATGAGGTCGTAAATATTTTGATGTCGGGTGAAGTGCTTTATAATGAGGATCCAAGGTTTTTTGAACTGGAAGGTGACCTGTAATAAGATACAATACAATACATTATCTTCATAATATTTTCATGATCTAAATGAGGCAGGCATTCCCATGCTCAGCTTGATAAATTCATTTTCATGTACATACAACAAAAAACCGTCTATATGCAGACTGATGATTCTCGTAGAGCCATTATCCCTTAGTTTAGATGATTATTTGTGCAGCAATGATGTACATTTGATGTCTTTATTTTCCTGAATATATCGCAACCCAGATGGATGAAACTAGATCCGGGGTCTTCAAAACTCGTTCAATCTTCGCCCGAAAGTACAAGTCGATCCATGTGAAAAGATGTTCTGGAGTCGAACATGGAAAGACATCACCTGATTACCAGCTAATGATGTAAGCTCTTAACAGGTGAGAGAGGAATCACTGATGATGATGATGAACCTCAAGGTACTACAGTATAGTTCACGTGGTGTGAATACATTGTTGGAAATAATACTGAGAGGGGGGGGTGAATATTGCATGCTAGAGATCCCCTAAGCGCATGCTCCCCCTGAATATGAACCGTATCTGTAGCAATGCACCACCATGAAAGAGATAGAGACATATTGCAGCTATTTCCAATATCTCCTTCTCCATAATGCCAACAATGCATTATGTGCTCCCCCTGAGCCTATACCACCAATAAGAAGATGTTCAACAAGATGATGCATCAACAACCCCCAGCTTTTTCCTGAGGTATTCAAACGTGTCCCTGGGAAATGGTTTGGTAAGAATATCAGCAACTTGTTCCTTGGAAGGAACATACTCCAACTTGACTTTCTGTTCAAGCACTTGTTCCTGGAGAAAATGGTGCTTGATTAGTATGTGCTTGGTTTTTGAATGCATGACCGGATTCTTTGAGATGCTGATTGCACTTGTGTTATCACATAAGATGGGGATAGGTGGTGTACAAGTGATTTGAAAATCCTGCAAAGTCTGCATCATCCAAAGGAGTTGAGTGCAACAAGATGCAGCAGCAACATATTCCGCTTCAGCTGTAGACAAGGCAATCGAACTCTGTTTCTTGCTGAACCAAGATACCAGTCTGGAACCCATAAAGAACGCACCACCACTTGTGCTTTTCCTGTCATCCACGCTTCCGGCCCAATCTGCATCTGTATAAGTATGAAGAGTAAGATCTGTATCTCTAGGATACCATAAGCCATAATTTTGAGTCCCTTGAAGATATTTGAAAATTCTCTTTACTGCCTGAAGATGAGTCTCCTTCGGATTTGCCTGAAATCTTCAAACTATTCCAACTGCATGCATGATGTCTGGTCGGGTACCTGTCAAATATAGTAAACTTCCAATCATAGATCTATAGGTTGGTTGATGTACTGCTGCAGATTCATCATTTGCACTGAGACTACATCCTGTGACCATGGGTGTACATACAGGTTTTGCATCTTCCATGCCATATTTCTTCAAAATCTGCTTGAGATACTTGGTTTGAGATAAAAAGATTCCTCCTTCCTTTTGTTGGATTTGCAAACCAAGGAAATATGTCAGTTCTCCTAGCAAAGACATTTCAAATTCTTTCTGCATGACCAAGGCAAAGCTTTGACTCATAGCTTCTTCATTGCTTCCAAAAATAATGTCATCTACATACACAACAAGTATTAGCAATTTGTCATTTTCAACTTTTATATACAGATTGCTATCTGCTGAACCTTTTGAGAAACCTTGTTGATGAAGGTATTTTTCCAACCAGTAGTACCAAGCCCTTGGAGCTTGTTTGAGACCATAGAGAGCCTTTTTCAATCGGCATACAAGATTTGGATCATTTCCAAGAATGAACCCATCTGGCTGTTCAATGTACACTTCTTCTTCCAAGTCTCCATTCAGAAAGGCTGATTTCACGTCCATTTGAAATACTTTGAAGTTTTGAAAACTTGAGAGAGCAAGGAAAATTCGGATGGCCTCAAGTCTTGCAACAGGAGCAAAAGTTTCTTCAAAGTCTATTCCTTCTTGCTGCGCATACCCTTTACAAACAAGCCTGGCTTTGTTTCTAATTACTTCTCCATTTTCATTCAATTTATTTTTGAAGACCCATTTTTTTCTGATAACATTCTTATCCTTTGGTCTAGGAACCAGCTCCCAAGTGTTGTTCTTTTCGATTTGCTCAAGTTCTTCATCCATTGCTTTCACCCAACATTCATCTTTGCATGCTTCTTTCACATTTTGTGGTTCAGTAGAGGAGAGTAATGCCAAATAGCTTGAGGCTTCTGCAGCTGTTCTTCTTGTTTGTACACCTGCTTCTTTCTGCCCCACAATCTGAGATTCTGGATGATTCTTCTGAACATATCTGGATGGAGTTTTCTCTTCTATTCTTGTCTGCTCCTCTGGTTCTTCTTGAAGTTCTCCTTGGGGTTCTTCTTCTTCATTATTCTGTCTTTGAGGGTAGTCTTCATCTTCTTCTATATCTTCATGATGTACTTGCCTAGGAATATATCCCTTCTCATCAACCACTACATCAATGCTGTAAACAATTCTGCCAAGTCTTTTATTGTAGCATTTGTATGCTTTGCTGTGTGGAGAATAGCCAAGAAGAATGCCTTCATCTGCTCTAGGTTCAAGTTTGCCAAGCTGCTCATCAGTATTCTTGATATAGCATTTGCTCCCAGAGATTTTGAAGTGCTTTACCGAAGGAGTTTTACCACTCCAGAGCTCATGAGGAGTTTGAGTGCTGTTCACCCGGACATTTTTCTTGTTGAGAATAATAACCGCAGCATGTGCAGCTTCACCCCAGAAAGTTGCGGTAGTTCCTGATTCATCAAGCATAGCACGAGCCATTTGTTGGATTGTTCTGTTCATTCTTTCAACAACTCCATTTTGCTGAGGAGTTCTAGCTGTAGATAATTCTCTCCTTATCCCATGTTCATCACAGAAATCAAAAAATTCATTTGAAGTAAATTCCCCACCACTGTCGGATCTGAGGCACTTAATTTTGTGACCTGATTCATTTTCAACCAAGGCTTTGAAGGTCTTGAATTTTTCAAATGCTTCATCTTTGTGCTTCATAAGTCCTAACCAGACAAACCTGGAGAAATCATCAATAGATAATATCAAGTATTCCTCTCCTCTAGGTGTTCTTTTCCTGAATGGGCCACATGTATCTGTATGTACTAGCTCAAGAGTCATGCTAGATGATCCCTCTTTCTCTGGAAAGTTAGTCCTGGTTTGTTTTCCAAACTGACATGATCTGCATATGGTGTTGTCAGGAATTTTGATATCTGGAAGATCGCGAACTGCCTGATATTTGCATGCTTTCCTTATTTGTGAGAAGCTTAGATGTCCCAACCTTCGATGCCATAACCAGTGCTCTTCATCCTTGCTAAGATAGCATTGTTGTTGTCCTTCTTCAAATATGTACAGATTATTTGGATTTCTTTTGCCTTTGAGTACTGTTTTACCTGTATCAAGATCACGAACAAGACATCCATTCGATCTGAAAATAACCTCGGTTTTTTGATCACACATCTGGCTGACAGTTAGTAGATTATGCTTCAATCCATCAACATACAGAACATTTCCAGCCTTGACCTTTTCTTTTAAAGGAGAAATACCTTTTCCTTTTATAGTTGCAGGAGTATCATTTCCAAAAGAAACTTTCTTTCCCTTTTCTAAAGTAGAATAAGATTCAAGTTTTTCTTTATCACCTGTCATATGTTTCGAACATCCACTGTCAATGTACCATAGATTTTCCTGTCCTTCTGCATAAAATGCTATCCCACATCTTTCTGTTTGAGGTTCCTTTATTCTCCATGTTTTGGTGCTTGTGGCTTGTTCCTTTTTCTCCTGAAACCTGCTCCTACATTCAGAGTCTTCATGACCAAAATTATTGCAAATAGAACATTCAACTTCATTTTCAAGAACCGAATAGTTGTTATAGGTCCTTTTTGTAATCCCTGTCATACTTCTTTGTTTTTGAGCTTCCCTAGTCATGATTGTTTTATATGCAACAAATTGAGCTGCTTTGTGACCAAAGTTATGGGAAGAAAAGCATTGTCCATTGAAGAAGCTTCTGCGGTTATTGAATCTACCAGCCAACTGATTGTAATTTCTATTTTCATCTATTTTTGAACCAAACTGAGAAGATTTTACCTGTGGCTGGTTGTAGCTTTTGTTCACCCTTAAGATGGATTGTCCCTGATAGTTTCTGTTTGTAATTCGTCCCTGCTTTACCTGATTATCTTCATTGTTCTTCTGCTCATTTCTTCTTGCTGCATCAAGATAACTTTTTGAGGTGGATGCTTGAGAGGTTTCTCCATTATAGCCCAAACCTGTCTTGTTTAGAGGAGACCGCTGCACATTGATAATCTCATCCAAAGTTTCAGATCCTTTGACAAACTTAAGATTAATAGCTTTTGTTTTCTCTATTTCTTTTCTGAGACCAACAATTTCACCTTCTAGTTTTTCAAGATGTTTTTCCTTTTCATCAATTTGAAATTGCAAAGTATCAATAATCACATTCTTTTCTTCTATGCATCTCTTGAGTCTAGTAATTTCATCATAGAGATTATCCACATCTACAGCATCCTCATAATCATCATCTTCAAATGCCATTAACAACTTATATTTATTACCTTGTTCATCTTCATCACTGTTTGATAAGCCATCACTATCTTCATGGGTGTAGTAGCTTTTCTTATTTGCACTTTGTTTCTTGTTCCATCTAGCAGGTTCTTTTCCTTTATCCTTATAAGGACATTTTGCAGCATAATGACCTACTCTTCCACAAGCAAAGAATTTGAAAGGTAGCTTACCTCTGAACCTTCCAGAACCCCTTTGAAGACTTCTGACAAAATTTGATTCTTCTTCCTCTTCTTCTGGAACATGGCTTGCTTTATAGTAATCTTCTTTGCCTGATGCCTTAAAAGCAGCTTCCCTTCTGTCTGATGGACCTCCCTTTCTCATTTCATAAGCAGTTAGAATTCCATGTAGCTGAGACATAGTGAGAACACAGAGATTTTCCTTTTCTTCTATTGCAGATACTTTAGATTCAAACTTGGGGGATAATGATCTTAGAATCTTTTGAACTACTATAGTCTCTTTTATTTCTTCACCCAAATTTTTCATGCAATTAACAATCTCATCTACCCGAAGAAAATAATTAGCCACAGTTTCATCATTATACATCTTGAGAGTCTCATATTGAATCCTGAGAGTTTGAAGTTTAGCTTGTTTTACCTGTTCATCTCCTTAATAGCTAGTGATCATTTTGTCCCATATCTCTTTTGCTGATTTGAAGTGCATGACCTTCATGAATTCTGTTTGGGATATACTTCCTAATAGAGTACTGACTGCTTTTGCATTTGTTTCATACTTATTTTTCTCAGCTGGATCTGTAGGAGTAGCTGAAGGAAAAGCATAGCCTGTTTCTACAATGTCCCAAACTTAGGTACCAAGAGATTGAAGATATGCAGTAACTCTTACCTTCCAATAATTGAAGTTTGTCCCATAAAAAATCGGTGGCCTGATTGATGCTTCTCTCTCGTAGTTGCTCATGATGAACGATCTACCTTCAAGCGATCAAGCTTCTCTGAAGGACCTGCTCTGATACCAATTGTTGGAAATAATACTGAGAGGGGGGGTGAATCAGTATTATCTAGCAATTTAATAAATCTTCCTTATTTGATCTTTGAATTATTTTAGCATGTCAGTACCATAAAATAATGAGCATGAAAAACAGATAGTCACACCAAAGAACACAAGATGTAAGGTGGAAACCTAATGTGGGTGAAAACCACCTGCTGCAATATGTCTCTATCTTCTTTCAATTTAGAAACTTCTTTTACAATGATTTTGTACTGGTGCAGTCCTTTACCAGTACGCAGGCTGCAACCTGCAGAGAGCTGCAACTCTCTCTCTCTCTTGTTTTCCAGTCTACTCCTGGAAGGGAGCTACAACCCTCTACTTCTTTTCATGAAGCATCAGATGATCAACAAGTACATAACAGATATAGATCACTACAGATATCAGATCAGCAACAACAGAACTAACCCAGAACACCTTATCAATAGAGAAATTCAATCAACAGAACATCTTAAAACATAGACGCAGTTTTCTTTTCTGTGGCCTGCGACCAGACGCTGTTAGCCTTCTGCTACTCTGCGTCCACCCGCAGATATCCTTCTGCTTCGCTGCGTGCCCACGTACTGTTCCTTTGACTGCTCTGCGTTCTGTTGCTTCAGGGAGGCACCCAAGGATACTATCGCGCCACGTCTTTCGCTACAGAGACGCACCTGAAAACACTATCGCGTCGCGTCCTTCTGCTTCAGAGACGCACCTGAACCTTGATCGCCCTGCGTCCCCACGCAGGTCTCTCTCTACTGTACTGCGTCTCGGCGCACTTGCCCTTTACAGTACCTACGTCCCAGCGCACTTTCCCTTCACTGAACCTGCAACCCTTCAGATATAAATGATATGAAGACTTCAGAACAAACCCAAACAGTCAGATCTATCGATCTGTTCATGCGCCATAGAGATCACAGTCCATTAGAAGATTCGCCTTTTAGATCTGGACTAGATCTCACCAAATAAGATATTCAACCCAAGACAATTGCACAATCCAAATGAACTCCTTTGCTTTATATAGGCAAGCTTCTCCCCAAAACATGGAACAATACCACGAGCCGACACCATAGAAACACAAAACCGTCAGCTAGATACCACACAAGAAACCCCCACGTGCTTTTCTCTGCCTTGAAATGTGTGCACTGGGTGGACGCACCCCCTGAACGGCCGGCCGGCGTCCTTGGACGCGGTTTCTGCATGGTATACCTGCGGGGGCGCACTTTCTGAACCGATTGCCTGCGTCCTTCTTAATTTTCATCAAACTGAGAGCCTTACCACTGGAGTTGCCATCAAGTACAACATCTGTAACATACAGTCATACCAGAAAACATAATGCCAACATACATGAGTCGATGTTGAACACCACGCAAAATCTTTCGGTTGAATGCCATTAATGTAAACCTATTGCTGGAAGTGAGAAACTTGCCTTTGAGGCATGCAAGCTTCAAAGGACTGAAAGGGTTGTTCCTAGGTCGGCTTCTTGGATAATGAGTTGATGTCTACAAGAAGTGACCCATCATAGGAGGGCATTAATGAATCCCACATCTATGAGATGGAACAGAGAAAATGATTTTGTGGAGGTGAAAATTATCTGATGATACAAGGTTCAGGGTGGCGTTCATGAAAGAATGAAGCATGAAGGTATTGCAGCAGATGAGACACAAGATGGGTTGGTGAATTCTTTGAGTGACTTCTCTTGAACATATCGGCAACACTGAAATGGATTGGTAACGTTAACCCCAAAAGTGGATGGTACGGTGGACCAATGGTGATACGACCGGTGAACGGAATAACCCAACCTGACTCAATCACAGTGATGGAGTGAAAGTGTCATGTTCAAGAGCAACCTACTGCCAAAAAAGTTTCTTCAAGTTTTCTTCCCAATTTTCCCCAGTCATTTCTGACCAGTACCTCTCTATTTTTGTCAAGCTTGAGGAGGATAACATATGCTTGCTCTATAATTTTCCCTTCGGGCAAACCCATCGCTATGTTTTAACGAGCTTAGCGACAGTGAAACTCACGCTTTTCTGAATGGATAAGTTTGTCACTATTTTTTTAACGAGTTTAATGACAAGGATAACTCAGTCCTTTTCACTTTTAGAGAGATTTAAAAGAGATGGAAATAAGACTCCAATATTCTTTTTTTGTAACATAATCCCTTAAGTCCGAAAAAGTATAAAACAATGTGAAATGGATGACTTTTCAATAGTTTTAACGAGCCAAACAAGACAAACGCTTGATCATTTTGTGTAATAATCCCTCAAGTCCAAAAAGATTAAAATCTAGAGGAGGGATAACACTTCCAGTCACTTTAACGAGCTAGAGAGGCCAATCGCTCGACAATATTTTCATATTTTATGAGTCAGATGAAAAGAGCTGAAAGGAGACTCGTTTTTTTGAGGAACGAGTGATGTTTTCTGATAGCAGCTGGTTCCAGGTAAGATTTGGAACTTTCCAATCACGACAGTGTAAAAAGGTGCCTAATAGGATCACTTGTAGTAGCTATTCCTCAAAAGGGGTAAACAATCAAATGGAGGTGAATGATCGGCAACAACAAAGTGGAGGTTATGGTAAGAACATGAGCAAGGCTCAAAAGTTGATGATAATGCATTCACAATGGTTATTTACTAGAGGTGGGTTCATTTTTTAATGAGCTTAAACTCTGGTGGAACATATGCTCATTGCTAGGTTTAATTTTTAACGAGCTTGAACTTCGTGTAAAACTGCTCGTGCTAGTTGTATAATAAGGATGTCTCATCGATAGATTAATTTTTTAGGGAGCTTGCACCATTCGAAATTATGCTTCGAATCCTTTCATTATGTAAGCTAGGAACAACCAATCCTACGAGTTTAAAGGGTTAAGAACCTACAAACTAAGAAAATAAATGGTCGCTTTTCACTTTCACGCAAAAATTTGGCATGCTCCCAGGTATAGCGCAGTAGAGTTTCCCATGTTACCCCTCAATTTGCAGACAAAACACTTGTTCTATCAGGAAAGGCCTACCTTTCCAGGTTACCCTTCAATTTGTAGACAAAATATTTGTTCTATCAGGAAAGGCCTACCTTCTAACAGAGGTATCTTATTCCTGTCTAATCCCATTTTCCTAAATGGAAGGGTGTGTCAGATCAGTCATATATCCTCTGCGGAAACCTACCCTATACATGAAGTTTCTCTGTCGAAGCAGACCAGGGTGCATGCACCCTGGGTTTCAATCACAACCACTGAATCACTTGCATTTCTCAGGTGGACAAACTGGAGATTGATGAGACGTTCCTTGTGTAAAAAGCCTTGTTAGGGATGGCATTTGATTACTAGCTATGTGTGAACCAGGGAATGAAAGCTGGTATACAAGCTGGACCACTCTACCTTCATGCGGAAAACACATTACTCGAAACAGTGAGGAGATGATGGCTCCCATGATATAAATGTAGTCGCGCCCAAGCAGTAGATTGTAATCTAAAGGTCCTTGGACTACCATTATGTTCAGATAAACGGTTTTCCTTCTCAAAGTTATAGGCAAACTCGAAAGGATCCGTAACGGCCGACTAGTTCCTTTATCGAAGCTTGTGAGATTTCACATCTCAGGAAAAAGTGATGGCAAACCAAGCACTTTCCAAATAGTTGAGGAAAGGATACTCATAGAAGCCGCTTCATCTATGATGGTACCAACCATGACCATTTTGTAAGTTTGCACTATAATCTGAATTGGTACATTAGATGGTAAACAAGGTCTGCCTAGTAGATTCCAATCGAAGGAAACAGCTAGGTTGCTTGGAGGTGCGACCAAATAAATGGCCGGATACAACTCTAACAAATTTCCTTCATGCGATAAAGGAATGGGAAGATTTCCCCCATGTTCATCGGAGTCTGTGTTTACGAAAAGAATTTGAATGGTGTCATCCTAATTCCCTTTGGTGACTATATCATCTGAAGGTAAATACTTTGAAGTTAAGATGGGGTTGACTGCCTTGTCAACTTGTTGAATTTGGTCTATGTGGACTCAGAGGGTCTATCTTCAATGATAGGTGCTTCGACCGACTCCAAAGATGGGTCAGTCAAATTTTCAACTAGAAATGGATTCGGTAAGAGTTTCTTGTACCTAGGAGGGAGTCGTTGCAGTGATACAAGACGATTATCCAAGGCTCTTTTAGCTTCATCCAGGAAGGGACAATGGTGGAGGGCATGGTTGTCTTCACACAATCTATAGGGAAATTTAGATTTTCCTTTTTTTCTAGTGACTTTGCTTTCACTAGTTGACAATGTACTTTCAACATGATCATCAGAGGTTGACAACACCGAATTGTGCAAGCAGGGAGACCAGTCCCTTAGGATCTGTGGGATGTAAGGACAATCTCAGTGATAGTGGTCTCCTTTGTAGATGACACATGGAGATTTAGGTTTGGATGGTGCAATGTGTGGATTTGCGCTAGACGATGCACGGTTTCCCCTTTTGCCATTGGCTCCTTCTTCTTCTCCTCCTTCCCCTTCTTCTTCTTCTCAATTACTTGGTTTTCAGTTTTACTATCTTTACCAAGCGAAGAGGAAGAAGGAGAGGGAGAGACCAACGAAGTAGAAGGTTGGGGGGAGACTCTAGTATCATCTAGTTGCTTATTCGATTTTTTAGGAATTACGGTTCTTTGAATGAAAGAGGTCGATAAAAGCCATACCGACAGGCCAATTCTCAGTCCTATAAGGGAGAATGTGGCCATATGAGGTGCACCGACATCTCCCCAAGAGGAGAAAGGACTAGGAATTCCCCCAAGGGGAAATCATTGGTTGGTGCACTCCATTTTCTCAACCTAAGACCAACGAGGGAACAGTGACGTTATTCTGATTAAAATAAATTTTAGACGCTTTGACACAACTTGCTTTTTCAATTTTTAAGATTCAAGAAAAATTTAAAGATGACTCTAGTCGCCTTCGATTTTTAATGAGCCTCAAGTGACAAGTGCTTAGATGGACCTTTTCCTTTAAGGAGTTTGAAAAGGAACGAAAGAGACTGCTATGAAAATCTAGACAGAGGGATTACCAGACCAATCACAAAACTGCAAAATACTTTTTATGGTACGACAGTCAATCTTCCCGAATGTTGTGTTCAATACATTGTGATCGATAGGGTGGTAGACACGGCTTCCTAAGGATAAAGGATATAGCCTATTGTGTTCTCCCAATATACACTTGACGATACATGGGAGCACAAGTCTGTATTGGCACTTATCGTCTCAAAGAGGAGGAATCACCCAACCTACGATGAAAGCGATAGTTAGCAGGCTTTACGACGCCAGAATACGTCTCTAGCCTAGATTTCTAGATGTTGTGCGTTAGGTTCCAAAGCAATTTTATGTTCATTAAATTAATTTTATAGTTGATCTTTCCTAAAAGTTTTACTTTAAAGTTCACTGCGTGATGTAGATATACAATTCCTAAAACGCAATCTAAGATGATAAACAGTCTTTTAATCTTCTTTTTGCAATGAAAATCCTAGCTACTAAGGAAAGAGAAATGAAATCCTTTCAACATGGGGCAGATAGCACACACTAGATGCACTATCCTAAATCAAAATCAACAAGCAGTCTAAATGTAAATGCACATGCATGTATTTGTTTTCCACTTTCTTAATGTGTGAGTGACAAAAAGAATACAAAATATAAATCTAAATTATTTCTTCTTTCAAAGCGATAGTACTAACGATTTTCTTTTCAAAAACGATAGGAAGGCAAGACTACACTTTGCAATTTTGAATTGAAAACTAATTTCGACACTTGAAATACTACTAATTTAGATCAAATACAAGAGTAACATTACAATCGACTATCAAGAATAGCAGGATTCTTTTCTTTGACTAAAAACGACACTTGCGACACTTCATAATTCTTTGTACAATAGAGGTTGGATGATGCAAAGAAGGGGGTTTCAATAGTGGTCTACTGATCACAGAAAACAAAACTCCTGAATAAAATTAAAGAGAGTGAAGAAAAAACCAAAATCTAGAGGGAGATCTAGCCTTGTCTAATCATCACACCTGTAATAGAGGTAAATAGGGATGCATCCCACCTACTACACATAGGAGGTGCGATTCATCCAGATTTCCTAAAGGAGAGGGTGCGACGGTCAAGGAATGAGACTTTAACTTGGTTTTTGGTCACATTTCGCAGTTTATTTTAGGGATTTAGGCCGAGAAAATGATATTCAGTAACTACAAAGTCTAGGGGCTGATCTAATGAGGTTACTCAAGCTACCTCTAGGGCACTTAGGATGTTTTCAAGTCAATTGTTTAGCTCATAAACAAACCTAGAGTTTGACTGAAGCAGCGTTGATCTACTTTTCATTTGCATAGCAAATGCAGTTCGAAGGCTATCTGGCTTAACTTTAGGCTCCGTCTGTGGTTTATGAGCCAAACAAATAGAGACAAGCAATCAAACTAATCGATCCCCAGTGGAGTCACCATTTTTTTATCGGGAAATCTAGTGTCTATTCAGAGCTACTAGTCCCACTGAGATGGGTAGCTATCTTAGAAACAAATAGATTAAAGTCACTTATTTTTCGTTTATGAGAGAGAGATGAGAAAGAAGCAGAGAGTACCAACCTCAATCTTCCACTTGGCTCTTTCCTTGTTTCCTTTCCCCTTTGACAGAATCTCACCACTGCTTCCTTACTTGTCCGGCTTCAAAGAGCACTTGTAGATTCACAGCGGCATAATACCTTCAAAGAATAGATATCTTTCACTGTAAACAATATAGGATCATATATATATTGACCATACAGATGCATTTAACAACACAATATTCAGAGATACACAGGAATATGGAGGATAACTCAAACATCTTTATTAGTAAACGTTGTAGAAGAGAGGATTGCAGCCACTTGGTATGACCCAGTGCCATCCTCCCAGCTTGAAAGCCCTCTTCGCCTCACACAAAGCAATATCACCCAACAATGTCTTCAAAGAGAAAGTAGCAAGACCTCTTTGCAAATTATCAAATTCCAACCTTTGGATCTCTTGGATGAGGGATCCATTTATAGATATTTGCAAGGGGGTCAGTTAGCTTCTGGGATTTTCATTAGTGTCATCTCTCTGATAGTTCTTAGTTCCAGAAGGAGATTTCAGATCCCTTACTCATCCCTGGGCAAACTGAGAGAGGCAAGTGCCAAATGAGCAGTTTCTAGAAGATTCTCTGGGTTTCCACCTAGCAAACTGTTTGTGCCATTTGTTTGCTCTCACTCATCACACCCTATAGAAGGAATTTTTAGTATGCATCACACCTCCCATGTGTAGTAGGTGAGATAAATTGCACCCTAACCATGGAGCAAGTGAGATGATCCAGTTTTGACCAGTTTTGAGCAATTTTTCATGGAAAACTTGTGGGATATGATGTAATCAGCTGACCTTGTTCTTTTAGGGTATGAAACAACACTTTTGGGGACTTAGAAGCCCTTGGTTTATGGACATATGTGATTGGGGTTGCAGTGCCCAAATATGTCTATAAAAATATCTCTCTCCACAATTGGAGCCAAATACATAGTTGTTGCATATTATTGTACAAATATATTGTGGATGAATGGAGTTATTAAACATGTCAACATAGAAACTAATAAACCAATCATTATCTATTATGATAATACAGAACCATCAATATTTCAAAGAATCTATTAATGCACTCAAAGACAAAACATATTCCAATCAAATACCATTCGCTCCAAGAACAAGTTACAGAGAAATATATCATATTGGAATATATCAATACAAAGGAAAAAATTGAAAATATTTTCACGGAACCCCTACCATGAGAGGAATTTGAGTATCTCTGCCAAAATATGGGGGTCATCTTTCTTGCATCAGATTAAGGCAACACATTGATAGGGGAAGGAGCACCATGACAGGGGGAGCAACATTACAAGAAGCAACTTGATAAGGGGAGTAGTTGGACACCCCATTTTCCATTGATGTCAAATGGGGAGAAAACGTTGGAAGATGAGAGAATATTTCCATCAATGACAAAGGGGGAGATTGCTAGTCAAAATTTTCATTGATGTCAATATGAGATTGATGAAGATAATGATGCATGGATGAATGTTGGTTGGAAAATAAGATGGAGACCTAGTGTTTTTGAATATGCCCTAATCCTAATAAAGGAAGAACATAGTTGGAGTCCTAAGTCTATGAAGTATAGGCCATATAAGTTCGCATACATTATTTTTTATTAATTGTAAAATGACCTTATTTAAGGATGGAATTAGAATAGGATCATAAAATACAATTTTATCTTTCCAGCGAGAACTTACACACCTTATAACTCCTCATAAGCTGAGAAAAAATGATTTGTCAAGTTGGAAGATAATAATTTATGCTAGCTAACATGATCCTACATGTGCAAGTCAACTCCTCCTCAAAGGGACTTGTCATTTAATTAAAGGTAAAAACATGTATAAATATATGTTTGAACTCATCATTCTAAGCATCAAATAGGTGAAGAAAAACCACAGGAGCAGAAAAGAAGACTAGTTCGCAACTCGTGAACTAGAAAGTCTAATAGAAAAAAATGGAGGAGACTTCTAATCATGATTAGATTAATATTTGATTAGTGAGAGGCTCGGATTATTGATTTGTGAAGGCTTAGAGTTACATTCCTGTGGAGCTAATATTATTGATTTGTGAAGGCACCGAGTTACAATCCTGTGGAGGGCAGATTATTGATTTGTGAAGGAACCAAGTTATAGTCCTGTGATGCTCAAATTTGCAAGACTGTAAGGGATGAGAACTGTGATAACTAATCTGTGAAGGATCAGAAACCTATGGTTTCTCGAACTTCTAAGCTTGTGGAGCTCAAACTATATCACAAACCTGTGGATAGTCATGTGTGGAGGCTCGAATTATTAATCTGTAGCGACTCAAACCTATGGTAACTTAGTCTGTGGAGTCTCAGACCTATTGTGACTCAACCAGTGTAGACTCAGACATATTGTAGCTCGGACCTATAGCAGAATTATGGAGCTTGTATGTGTGACAATTCAGACTCGGGGCATGTAAACCTTGCACACTCTTGAACTGTGAAGAACTTATGGCCTTAACCAATGAATAATTTGAAGGCTTGAGAACTGAAGAACTTGGAGGCTTGAAAAGTGAAGAAATTGGAGCCCAAAAATGATGAACTTGGAGGCTTAAATAGTGAAGAACTTGAATCTTTGGACAATGAAGAAGACTCCTATTCAGATCTTAGACAATGGAAAAAATTAGGAGTCTGTGGCAGTCTTGTGGAGTGATTTTTTAACTATTAAAGGAAGTCCTGAAGCTTTTGAAAGTAATTCATTTATACATTTTGTTTATTTACCAAGTTGGAAGTTGGAGGGTTGGAGCCCTAGAGGTCGGAACTTCATAAAACGAAGGTTCAATCCTTCTTAAAAATAGGGTTGGAGCCCAGGAGGTTGGAGCCTCGTGAAGTCAAAGTTGGAGCTTGGAAAAGTACATGTAGGAGCCCAGTGGATTGGAGATTGGTGTCTTCATCTAGGGTTGGAGCCCTCAACATTTTTGTACTCAATTTATTGTAAAAAGAGGATTGGTGTCCTCATCTCTTCTTAATAAAATTCCTATTATTTACTTTTTGGTTGTTCTTGTGAAGAACCTTACGTGGCATTAATTATAACAATTGAATGGAATATTTATTTACTCCCCTCTCAATATTTCAACAACAAGAGTATGGAAGAGGAAATTTTACTCCATAACTAGAGATCAGTCAACTTCCATTTGTTTTCAAGCTCATAGTATACTTTCTAGCACCCTATAATCATTTTCTCGATGCTATAGCTCCAATCGAACTGATGGTGAATCTAAATACCTAAATATTTATATGAGGAAACCTTATCCAAATACTTGTTATCATATAAAAATTATCATATAATATTTTAAATTAAAGGTGTCTTAATTCTTAAAATAAAATATTTATATAATTTTTCTTATTTCAAAGTACTATGAATAACATTTCTTTCAAATAATTGTTAATATCTATTTATTGTGCTGAGAGGCAAGGCGCATTCTCAAGCCCATTATGACCCAGATGTGTAAGTATGCTACTTTGTCAAAAAATAATAAAAATATTTTTTACTAATGTCTGCCAAAACATTACTGTACTCGGAGGTGCATTTTACGACGTAGTTTGATCTTAATGTGTAAGTATGTCATGCCCTCAAAAAGTAGTAAAGATATCTTTTTACTAATGTCCACCACAACATTAGCTTGAATCTTAAATTATATATAAGTTTTTAATCTTATTAATGGACAAAGATTAATTATTAAAATATAACTATGTATTATTATATAATTTGAATAGATAATAAATTATATCATGCATTTAGTAGTTCCTTTATGATATATGTGAATTTTAATGGATCATAAATTTACCTTTAACAAAAAAATGTACCACATTAAAATTCCAAATTAAGTAAAATATTAAACATCTCTACTCAGATTTACCAAAGCTAATAGCATCTCTTAAAACAAAGGAAAAAGGTTAATTGAACACAAATAATCAAAAATCCTGCTCCAAAACATTTTAATATTTGTTTTGATTAAATATTTGTAAAATGAATCTTTAAAGGGAAAACCATATCTTATGGATATATTAGAGTCTTTGAAGACATAAATATTTCCACAACAAAGTTCTAATATTTTAAAATATTAATTTGACATAGTTTTATTATAATATTTGTTATGATGCTATAATTTGTTTTATTAAATCTAACATTAATATTATTAAATTTAACAACTTTAGATTAATACAATATTAAATTTAATTTGATATTCGATATTTTATAGCATAATATATATTAATATATCATGATACATATATGTGTCTATGTGTGTGAAGGGAAGAGCAGAGACATAAAGTGATATAGGAGGAGATATAGAGGGAGTGACAAGTGAGATATGGAGATAGAATGAAAAAGAAAGACACAAAGAGAGAAGTGGAGAGAGAAAGAGAGGGAGTGACAAGGGAGAGATGGTGAGAGTCTATGTATGCTTTATGGTGAGATAAAGAGATAAAGAAGGAGATATGGAAGGAAGGGGGAAGATAAGGAGAGAGGGAGGGAGATACTTACAGAGTTGGAGGGTGAAGAGAGAGAGAGGGTGGAGAGAGACAGAAGGAGGTGAGAGAGACAGGGAGAGAGAATGTGAGAGAGAGAAGGATTGAGGGAGAGAGAGATATGGAGTTGGATGGAAAGAGAGAGGGAGGTAAGAATAAATACATAGAGAGAGAAAGGTGGAGAGAGAGAGGGAGTGATAAGGGAGATAGAGAGAGGGAGAGAGGAGACCAAGAGGGAAGAGAGATAGATGGGGGCAAGAGAGAGTGAAGCGGAAGAGAGAGGGAGAGGGAGTGGGAGGGAGAGATATATAGATATAGAGAAAGAGTGTGTGTGTTTTGGGGGTGATATAGATATACAAAAGAGAGGAAGAGGGAGATAGAAATATAGATGGAAGATGAAGAGAGGGAAGAAGATATATATATATATATATATATATATATATATATATATATATATATATATATATATATATATGGAGAGAGAGAGTGTGTGTGTTTGAGGGGTGAGATAGAGAGACAAAGAAGGAGACATGGAGGGAGATATAGATATAGATGGAGAGGGGAGAGAGGGAAGAATATTTCTTGTACTATAAGCATTGATTTTAGTGTATATGATGATTTATAATCATATTTGATTGCTTGCAATAGATGCATTTATTTCAATGTAGATGTTGATTTCTAGTTATTTTATTGGTTGCACTAGATGCATTGGTTTTAGTTTAGATGTTGATTTCTTATCCTATTTGATTACTTTGTCTAGATTCATTGATTTCAGTGTAGATGGTGATTTCTAATATTGTTTGATTGCTTGTAGTAGATGAATTGATTTTAGTGTAGATGTTTATTTCTAAATATATTTGATTTTTTGCACTAGATGTATTGATTTCAGTGTAGGTGTTGGTTTCTAATCTTATTTGATTTATTGCATTATATGCATTGATTTCAATATAGATGTTATTTTCTAATCCTATTTAATTGTTTGCATTAGATGGATTAGATCTTATTAATCTTGACACTGTAAATTATTAAAATTATTTTTCAAGAGTAGATGGATGACGGAGAGGGGGAAGAAGATTTCTTTTACTAGATGCATTGATTTCAGTGTAGATGATGATTTCTAATACTATCTCATTTCTTGCATTAGATGCATTGATTTCAGTGTAGGTGTTGGATTCAAATTATATTTGATTTCTTGCACTAGATGCATTGCTTTCGTTTAGATGTAGATTTCTAATCCTATTTCATTGCTTGCACTAGATGCATGGATTCAAGTGCAGATGTAGATTTATAATCCTATTTGATTACTTTCACTAGATGCATGGATTTTAGTGTAGATGTGGATTTATAATCCTATCTGGTTTCTTGCACTAGATGCATTGGTTTCAGTTTAGATGTTGATTTCTAATCTCATTTGATTGATTGCATTGGATGCATTGATCTCAGTGTAGATTTGTTTTCTAATCCTATTTTATTGTTTGCAATAGATGCATTAGATTTGGTTAATCTTGAGGTTGTAGATTATTAAAAACAATGTTTTTCAAGATATATTTAGTAATACGTAGAGGGAGACTATTAAGAAATAATTAGCTGTCAAAATTTGCAATACCTAGAATTAAAATGAAAAGTATGTGCAGAATCAACGCTCCTGCAAAGTGCAACTTAATCCTTGACAGGATCGCCTCCCTTCTTCATCACCAACTATTTACTAATAGACAATTACATATATTCAAAGTATATTCAAAATTAATAATAGAGTAATTGCATACAAAAATGTATTCAAAATATTTATAAGAGGAAAATGTATTTTATAAACATAAAAACAAATCAAAATATTTGTCTAGTAGAAAAAATAATCAAAATATTCTTGAAGGAAATAAATAATTTCAATCATAAACAAAGAAACAAATTATAAAATCAAAAA
The DNA here is from genome assembly GCA_031772625.1 of Pinus tabuliformis. NCBI lineage: Eukaryota > Viridiplantae > Streptophyta > Pinopsida > Pinales > Pinaceae > Pinus > Pinus tabuliformis. The sequence continues at coordinate 521,841,074 of CM062815.1, forward strand.
TACATTATTTCTTGACTTTGCAAAATAGACTATAGAAAAAAAAACCCATCAAAATGTACTTGAAGGAAATAAAGTATTTAAAAAATAAATAAAGAAAAAAATTATTTCAAGAGTAATCTTGATGCAGTAAATTATTAAAACTAATCTTTAAGATAGAGCATTATTTAGAATTAATTAGTTTTCAAAAGTTGTGATACCTAAAATTAAATGAAATAGATGTGCAATATCAATCCTCATGCAAACTATGGACATGATTGTCTCCCTTCTTCATCACCAAATAATTACTAATAAAAAATTACATACACCTATAAAAGTATAACACAACGAAACATTCACAAACATTATTATGTAGCTCCAAACACATAAACACACAAACCACTCAATGTATCTAAGAACAAACGTAAAAACCATTCAAGGAAAGAAAAGTAGACCAGAATAAAGAAGAGAATGATATGATCGTGCCAAGAAAGAAAACATAATGTGAATTGTGAATTTTATTTCAAACATATACATAATAATGATAATATACAAACATGACATTGTTTCCCTCAACTGGAATCATCTTAGATCGATCTAACACCCGAATGATCCATCTAATGTCAAATCTATCATGCACATATTTACGGGATTTGATCCCTCTCGGCAAATGATAGATCGAGTGTTAGATGGATCTAAGTTGGTTATAAGTTAAACATATTACGTAGCAAAATTAAATTTGGGTAGACGTATAATTTTCTTTCTCTTGACTACCTAAATATCAACTAATTGAAAAATAAGTACAGCCGTAATTTAATTATAAAGTTACCTTTTATCATTTTATATAATTAATTTAAAAATGTATTTCATAAATAATCAATCAACATCATTTTTATAAATTTTTATATAATTATTATAAATCATTATTATATTTTCAATTTTTTAAAATAATTTTATTTTTTTAATGTTGTTTTTAAATTTTATATATATATATATATATATATCATCTAATTTTAAGGCCACTGTCAAGCCAGACACTACATTGGTATATGAGAACCCCTTGTCCACAGTCATTTGACTACTACGTCTAGGAAGGCATACGTACTATACCCTGGTTTTGAAGAACTTGTGACCTCCTAAAAGGAAACACATGCTCTTAACCATTAGATCCACTCATAGTCTATATAAGTGTCTAATTATATATTTACTCAAAAAAATATACCAAATATATTTAAAATATTCATATTTAGTGTAGAAACTATTTATTTTTACAAATTAGAAATAAAATATCAAACAACGGTGATATATCATTTACTCCAAACATCACATTCAATTCAATAATATATTATTTGTGTGATAAAAGTATTAACCAGAAGTAAAAAAGCAAACTAACGCATTACAATTAATTTTATAAAATAGATCATTAAGATCAAATAAGTCAATATTATTTCTTATATTTCTTTACTATTATATCCCTTATAATTCGCCGATTAAGGTGCACTACAAAATCATTCACGACACTTTATCTATCTTAACTTGTCATAAAATTTATAAAATGTAGTCTTTTATCAAGTTTTGAGTGATGATATCCCTCTAGAATTGGCAGATTAAGGTGCACTGCAAAATCATTAAGGACACTTTTATCACCTTAACTTGTCACAAAATTTATAAAAATTTATAAAATGTAGTATTTTATCAAGTTTTGAGTGATCTAATATGTAACATGTAATGCTGCAATTCTATGTTATAGATTATAAAAAGTACACAGTACCCCTACTTTATTGTTAAATGAAGAAAATCTCTAAACAAATATTCCAATCACTATAAAAGCAAAGTACTAAGTTATACTAAAAAAAATTGTCAAATAAATCCATAATCCACAAAGAGGGTGTCCAAATTTGAGATCTATACCATTTCCTGTATATAGTAGAAAGTATTAGTAGGGTGAGATAGTACACCCTCTACATGGCATTCTACATGAAATGAAGGGAGCCATTTCAATGGCTATGCATGACGTGAGTTCGTGGGAGGCATAATCCATCATGAAAGCTGGACGTTAACGTTTTAAAGGATATAGAAGGAGATTTAGACTAAAATTTACCTTCAAGCTTACATCACACATAATTATGGTGAAATTTCTCGAGATTAAGGACAACCATGATTGAAGGTTGTCGGGAACCACAAATCTAGGACCGATGTATAGATTAGTCTATTGCTCACCTGAAGTTTTGGTATGATGGGTTGTTTGTGATCCTTGCATCGATTTGTTGTCTTTTGAGTTTATCCTCTTTGAATTTTTTGGTGGTGTTTTTTTGGTTTTAAGCATAGTTATCAAGTTCGGCCGTACCACAGAAAAAAAATTCGAAAATTCGCCCGTTCGATTCGATTTGCGAATTAATAAGTCAATTCTAGTTCGGTACGGTGTATTAGATATTAGGTTCACAATTATATTAGGTTCACAATTATAGGTTCACGGATTAACGGATTAAGTCCAGTGCAGATTTTTAATCGTAATGAGATTTTTAGCTTTCTATTTACGGTTCAAAAAGTTTTCGGATCTTTAAAATGGCAAAGATTATGGTTAAGGTTAAGATCTCATTTTATGCAATAAGAATTTTACAGGGAATTTCTCAACAACTTAGTAATTAGAGATTTAGATTTCCATAGACGGTTAGAAATTTGATTATTTTAATTCTAGTTTGATTTTGATATTTTATTATACATTATTTACAAATTATTCTACTACACAATATGGTATAATGGAAAATAAATTGCTAATACAAAAAATCTAATTTTTTTTATTAAATAATTAATTTAATTAAAAATAAATCAATATTATCATTGACATTAAATAATATAAATAGCTCTTATACATATTGAGAGATGAGTTAGTAATTTCTATATAATTGCAACTAAAAGAAATATAACTTCTATTTTAACAAGAATTATGAAATAATGAGTTGGTTGCAAATTGGTACCTCTTTTATAAAAGGAAAAAATCTAATTTCTATATCGTGTTAAATGAATAACTCTTATAAAAAAAAAAGAAGATAAGTCAATATTATAAAAAATCATAAAACATATAAAATGGTAAGCTTCCAAATCCACAATTTTTATAAAAAAAAAAATAGAAAAACAGTAACTTCTATATTACAAAAAATTATAAAATGGAAAAATTCATTATTATAAAAGATATAAAATGGTAAGCTTCCAAATTGACAACTTTTATTAAAAAAAATTAAAAAAACAGTAACTTCTATATTATAAAAAATTATAAAATAGCAAAATTTAGTTTACAATGGATAAGACTTATAAAAAAATAGAAAAAAAAAGATAAATCCAATATTAAAAAAAAGAATATTAAGTATTTGTAAAAGGTATAATGTCGAATTTTCTCCATATTGAATTTTATAGAGTCGAATTTTTTCCATATCGAATCGAATTCGAATTTGAATTCGAATTCGGTAACTATGGTTTTAACCATCATAGAGAGTGTTGGGTCACCAATTTAATATGAAGTTTACATAAACATCTCCCTAATCTTAGTTTAATTTTGGTTCTTTCATTAAAAGTGGTGATTCATATATTCACATTCATTAGAATGAGGTTTGAGCTCCCGTTGAATCTTGTGTAAGTTTTTCATTGTTAAGATTATAGCTCTATTTTATTGGTTTTTGTTTTTCTTCCCATCACTTCACATCCTTCTGGTTTTTTTTGACTAGTTTTCATTATTTCTACTTAATCCCTCTCATTCAAAAGGATGGTATTGTACGTCCTTGAATTTCTTTCCTTTATAGTGAAGGTTTATCAAGAAGCTTGCGAGACTAGAGAAGCTAGAGTTGATTCCTTAGTTTAAGTTTGCTTTCCGCCTATTGTACGTTTCACTCTCCCTACTTAGTCCCCTTTCCTAGTTATAGTTTGTGTTTCATCTACTCTTTTTCCCATTCAAGAATGGTGCATCATAGAGTCTCTTTTGGTTGACGAAGAGAAAGAAGGGAAAAATCCACGCTCGTGGTCCATTTTAAGGAACGTCATCCTTTGTCCCTTTATCCTCAAGTTCATGTTTATGCTCATTGCTTCATGACTCATTTCACGGAGAAAATTCTAAAAGAAGTTTGTAGAATTATTTTAGTGGTTGAGTTGGACATCCCCTATCAAGATGATAGGGGCATAAGGAATTATATCATAAAGAGTAGCATTTCAACGTGGTCTCTAAATACATGCAAACTTTTCATTTTTATTATCTTATAAAAACTTTCATGGGAAAAATCCACGCTTGTGGTCCATTTTAAGGAACGTCATCCTTTGCCCCTTAGCCTCAAGTTCATGTTTATGCTCATTGCTTCATGGCTCATTTCACGGAGGAAATTCTAAAACAAGTTTGCAGAATTATTTTAGTGGTTTAGTTGGACATTCGTCCATAAATTCACTCCAAATTATCAAGATGATAGGGGCATAAGGAATTATATCATAGAGAGTGGCACTTCAACATGGTCTCTAAATACATGCAAACTTTTCATTTTTATTAGCTTATAAAAACTTTCATGGTCATTTTTATTAGCTTATAAAAACTTTCATGGGAAGGGTTCTTATAGATTGATCGAAAAGTTTGAAAAGTTAGACAACAAGCTTTTTTTGTTTTCCAAGATGATGGAAGGTGTTACTCTCACCCCATCTAAAAACGACAATGATGATCCTCCACCAATCTATGTGGACTCTTCCTGAGGAAGATGTGATCAAGTGAACTAAGTTTTATGTGGTTTCATGTTGCCGCACTGTTCTTGTTATGACTGTAAATTTTATTATTTTTCATTCTGTTTATCTGAAACAAAAAAAAATTGTTTTAAACAAATGCGCTATAAAAATAGCTATATACTTATTTTTAAAATAAATATAAAATTATTAATCTTAACACTAAGAAAAAAACAAAAAAACAAAAAAATAAAAATAAAATTCTCACATATTATATATAAATAAAAATATAAAAGTCAAGTACAATTAAAAGAAATTGAAAATGGTACGATGAATAACTAGAGCAACACTCCAATAAATATAATATTGGTAAATAATACATAAAAATTAATATGATATATAACTTTGAGCTTTTATCAATATATAATACAAAAGAAATTGGGTGAGAGTAATACTTTCTTACTATGAATAACTAGAGCAACACGCCAATAAATATAATATTGGTAAATAATACATAAAAATTAATATGATATATAACTTTGAGCTTTTATCAATATATAATACCAAAGAAATTGGGTGAGAGTAATACTTTCTTATGATAAACTTTTATAGAAATAATAATTAAATAGAAATAATAATATTTTTTAATAAACATATTTTCTATTTTATTGTATTTAGAGGTGTTCTCCATTTTAGTTAAGAGGGTGATGTAGTGATGTAAATGTTTGTAAACATTTACATGTCAAGTCAATTAAAAAATAATAAAAAGTTAAAAGTAATAAAAATAATAAAAATCTAATTTATTATATTGTATATATTTCATTAAAATGTATAATATATAAATAATATGTCACATACTTACCACTTCACGCATATTTTAACCAAGCATAAATTTATTTTTATATTATTGTGAATAAGATCAACCTCATATATTTAAAAAGAAAATGTGTTAACCTAAATAACACACCGGTAATACTTGTTCAGATATTACAAAGGTGTAATTCATGTTTTAATTAATTATACATTTGATATTTACAAATATTATTAATTTTATTGCTGACCTTGTTTTTCTGGTACTCCAACCTTAACTAGTCATTATATATATAGACCATTACACAATGGAAAATTCTATAAGGGCTTCCAACTAGAAACTGTGAGTGCATAACGATACACATGGGTTAGTCATAGTCCTTGATTGATTTCTCCTTGATATGACGGCTGAGGTTTTCGTGGGAAGGGTTTGGGTAGCTAACCCCTACCCTGAATGCCTCCTCTCTTGAATGCCTCCTCTCTCCACCATTATGCACCTGCAAGTGAGGCAGAGCAACTCAGCGATTTCGGACGGTTCCAACTAGATGCTCACTAAATTTAGCCAACCTACACATAGGTAACCACTTAGCATAGTCTTCACGTATTTACATTCCTTTCCCAGAAGGAGTTTACATAAGTCCCTTTAAATATTAGCTAAAATCTGCAACTCTTTTACCTTGCAGGTTTACACCAACATGGCTTCAACCAGATTGCAACCCTTTGGCGTTCCAGTAGTGTTCAATGAAGGGTTTCTCTTAACATGATAATGAATTTAATCATCGAACGTCACTTCCCAAGGTAACACTCCCATTACAAGGAAAACCCATAATTGTTTGTTTACCCTAAATGTTTTTCATGGTTTCTTCAAATTTTATTGAATGAAATTGGCAGGTTGAACTCTGTCCCCCACCAAGTCCTTTGTCTTCACGAATTAATTTTTCCAATTGACACATGAACCCATCATAATTTTCTAGGTATATCTCCAAATAATGTAATGGTTTATGTTGCGGTACATTCCCTTTAGCCTCCGAGACTAAGCCCCAATTGTTTTCTCTTTGTAGGTACCCATGATAGATTCCTCGCAATGACTCTTTCCCAGTGGACTCTAACAGACCAGACCCTATAGATTTTCTATTAGGGTTTCTCTTGTTTGTGTGTTTTAGGGTCAGTTCTGAAATATTAATGAATTAATCAAACCCGTGTGAGGGTTCCAGTTTTGTTTTCAAGTTATATAGTCCTTAAACTGTTATTGTAATGGAATTAATTTTGTTATATGTATATAACATCATGTTTCTTGTTATAAATTAAACCTTGTGGCCCAACCTATGGACGAGGGTCTTAGCTAGAGACACTAGTGCTCGAGGATGATGTAGTTTGTCCTTTCGCTATGAAATTTCTTAAACAATGAACTTCAGTTATTAGGAAATTGTAAATATTATTTCCAAGCAGATTTAGGTTAATTCCATGTTTAATTTTTTATTTTTGTATTTCATTTCCAACTTAAATACCTGTCTTTTTAAATGTTTTGTACTGGGTTTATTTTTCTTCATTACATACATAGGGTTACAATTATTTTTCCACCTGATTTTATTGTCAAGTCTGGTTAATAGTTACACTCACTGGTTCCATAGGGGGACTAGACTTGATTTTTGGTTCCTCTACAATGGTTGGGTCTCAACCCTCTCTAGGACCACCGCAAACCCTTAATAAATATTCCTTATAACCAAAATATTATAAGAAATATAACACAGAGATCATATAAGTGGTTATTCCTTCGGAAAATTAGTAATAGTGGTTTCTTTTTCTTTATTTTCCTGTGGCTTGGTCATTTCCTATTAAATTTCTAGCCTTCTTTCAGGTTAGTCGTAAAAAGAGGGCTAATGTTGTATACCTCTCAGGTCCCCACTCCCGTTGTCCGGTATGGCTTACTCTCAAGGATAACATCCAGTCGCATATATTACTCAATTAGTTCATTAAATATAAACAAAATACCATTGTGTACACATGAAATAATCTCTATAACATTCCAATAAATCCTTCACGTAGTTTTCTTATAGTTTGAAAACCTGCCATATAAACATAAATGGGTAAAGTTTACGTAAATCCACTATTGTGCAATTATAGGGTTTGTTTTCTTTTCACATATTCATTTATGAAAATATCAGAGAATGAATAAGATTAATTAAACCAACTAATTTTATTGACATAATATAGACAAGTATAAAAATTTACTAGTAATCACATATCTTATTCACATTATTACAATAATTCAATAGGGTTGAGTTGATCCTCCTCACCATGGGAACGAGAATTATGTCCACTTCTATCCCCCGAGCTTCAACTTTAGAGAAGTATGCACAGTCTCATTAAAATCTAGCAATAGACATTAGGACCACCGTCCAGTCTAATAACATCTCATTTTATGTATGTTCAAGGTTTTCCACTGGCCCAGGTCTAGCTCAAGATTACCTTTAGGAAACATCTTTCCATCTTCACGGACCAATTCTTTCTTTTATGTGCCCTATGATTCCATGAAAGTAGAACCCCTCTCCCCTCAGAGATTTCCCTTTTGTTCCAGGGAGAGAGTGGCAACTATCATAATTTTCTAACAGTTGGAATTTGTTATAGGTCATCCCTCTTGAACTCCAACATAATATTGTTCACATAAAATTTATGTAAAATTAAATAATTCACAAAGTCCACTAGGATTCCTAAGCCAACTTACTCATTGTCTCATGTAATTAATAAAAAATAAAAAATAACTAACAATAATTTATGTTACCAGAGGGTGTTACATCTTCCCCCCTTGGTGTAACACCATCCTCAATGTTTTCTATCCTATAGAATAAATCAGGATAGGCTTGTCGAATAAGATTTTCATCTTCTGAGGTGGCCTCCTCTAGGATAAAGTGCATCCATTGCACCTTAACTTGGGTGACAGCTCACTTCTGCAACGTTTCTTCTTTATGGTTGAGGATACACAGTGGTTCTACCAAGAGCTCTCCATCTGATTCAACCTTTCAAACCACCATTAACTGTGATTAGTTCATATATCCTCAATTCATTGGGTACATATTTTTTTTAAATTTAATTCATCACTTACCTATATGTCTTGTCAGTTAACAATGTGTCTAGAGTCATACACATATTTTTTAATAGGGAAACATGGAAGACATTATGAACCTTTACATATCTTGGGAGACCAAGCTACTAGGCTACCAACCCTATTCTTTCCAAAATCTTTAAAGGTCCACAGTAGCGCGGTGCCAATTTAGCACAACCACCCCACTGTAAGGTACTTTTCCTGGGTTTAATTCGTACATAAACATGGTCCCCCACCAACACTTTAAGAGTCATTTTCCTATTCTCATACATTGTTTTCCTATCTTGGGCAACTTTTAAATTCTTCTGAACTCTTTTAACATCTTTCTCCATTTCCTTGAGTATGTGAGGTCCTAACATCATCTTGTCTTCTAGACTACTCTAGTTAGCAGGTGTTTTACATTTTCTTCCATATAGTACCTCATAGGGACTCATTTTTAATGATTCATGGTAACTATTATTATAGGAAAATTCGACCAAGTGGAGGTATTCTTCCCACTTGGTTGGTTGTTGCATTACATACATCTGTAACATGTCTTCCAACACTTGATTCACTCATTTGGTTTGACCATCCATCTAAGGATGGTATGGTGTGCTAAACTGGATTTGTGTACCTATCCCTATAAAAATATCCTTCCAAAATGTGGACGTGAACTTCACTTCCTCGTTCGAAATCACCACATTCAACATGCCATGTAGTCACAACATTTCTCTCATAAATATGTCTACAATTTCCACCGTCTTATGGGAAGATTAACATGAATAAAGTGGGCTCTTTTACTTAATTTTTCTACCACCACCATTATAGAGTCATGTTTTTCTTTGCTTTTGAGTAGCCCAGTTATAGAATCTAGCGTAATCATCTCTCATTTCCATTCAAGAATAGGGAGAGGATTATGCAAGCCTCCAGGTTGATGATGCTTAGCTTTTACTCGATGGCATTCCAAACATTTATTTAGATACTTAGTGATGTATTTCCTCATACCAGGCCAAAAATACTCCCTCTTGATGGCAGAGAATAATACTTTGTACCCTGGATGAGCAACATAGGGACTACGGTGATATTCATCCAACAACATCTCCTTAATAACCATTTGATTAGGAACATATATCCTTCCTTTGTAAGTCAATTGATTTTTACCATTTATACTATATTCAGATTTCTTACGAGAGTTCTACATTTGCTTGGTTTTCTTCCATAAAAATTCATACTCTAGGTCCTTAAGAGAAACTTCTTTAAGTATTTCAGTTGCATCAAATTTAATGCGGTGATACCAAATTTCATAAGCACACTGCAAATTCCTACTTAAGGCATCTGCTACTCGGTTCTCCTTTCCTTTATGGTGTCTTGTATTGAAATTGAACTCACTCAAAAATGTAATCCACCTAGCTTGTTGTGCACTCAAATTAATCTGTTTGAAGAAACTAGTTAAACTAATATGATCTATCATTAATAGAAATTCCTTCCCTAGTAAATAATGGCGACACACTCTTAAAGAATGTACTAATGTAGTAAGCTCTAAATCATAATATGAATACCACTGCTCACGATCCTTCAATTTTAGTGACTCATAAGCTATTACCTTTCCCTCTTATATTAAGAATCCTCCCACTCCTTCTTGACCTAGATCTATGCATACTACAAACTCCTTCTCTAGATCAATAACTTTTAACATCGACATTGATGTCAATAAGTGTTTCAATTGTTTGAAACTGCATTTGCATTCAACTATCCACTTAAAAATTATCCCTTTTTTGGTAGTGATGTTATGGGGTAAGAAATTTTGGAAAACCCCTCAATGAAACGATGATAATACCTAGCTAATCCCATGAAATACCGAATGTCCACAACATTTCTAATTTTTTCTCGATCAACAATAATACCTTCGAAAGATATTACATGTGCCAAATATTGTATGTGCTCCTAGAAAAAGTCACATTTACTAAATTTAACATAGAGTTGGTTTTCTCTTAAAGTTTGTAGAACTATTTACAAATGTTCCTTATGCTCCTCTACGTTCTTCGAATATATCATAATATCATGGATAAAATCAGAACAAACTTGTCTAAATAGGGGTGAAATTTTCCATTCATCAAACTCATGAAGGTTGCAGGAGTGTTTGTAAGCCTAAAGGGAAACACAATAAACTCATAGTAACTGTAACGTGTTCTAAATGTTGTTTTACAAATGTCCTCATCCTTAATTTTTATTTGGTGATACCCAGATTGCAGGTCAATCGTAGAGAAGACTAAGGCACCCTTAACTTGGTCAAACAAATCGTCTATTCTTGGCAAAGGCTACTTATTTTTCACATTTAATTTATTCAACTATCTAGAATCAATACATAATCACTAGTTGCAATATGTTTTCTTCACGAACAACGGTGGTCCTCCCTAGGGTGACACACTCAGGCGAATGTATCCCTTATCGATAAGATCTTGTAATTACATATTAAGTTTGGTTAACTTAGGGATTCTCATACGATACGAGACTTTTGACATTGCGGTTGTTGTAGGAATTATTTCTTTGGTAAGGTCAATCCTCCTTCTTGGTTGTAACCCCATAATCTCTTCGGGGAATACATCTACAAATTTTTGAAGTATAGGTATGCTTTCCATAAATGTGATTTTGTCCTTATGGTTGGTATAACCCACTTGTACTACAAAAATTTGACAACCTTCTCAGGCACATTTCTTCAATTGATTTGCAGTAATAGATCGCAAGTTAATATTCTTTTAATAACCTTAATTTCATGTATATTCCTTCCTTTTGTGAGGAAATTAATTATTTTATCTTTACAATTTATCAATATCCAATGCCCCTACAACCAATCCATCCCAATGAACATGTCATAAGATCCTAAAGGTGACACATTTAAATCTACCTTGATTTTTTGTCCTCCCATTTCTATAGGACAACTTTCCACCTTGGTGGTTACCTTCCATTTGGCCCCAGTGGCTAGTTGTACTAACCAAGAGTTTTTAAACTTAATACTTGGAAATTGACATAACTTAACTATTTTCAGATTGACATAACTAATATTTCCCCTAGGTCAATTAAAATAGAGATAGGATGACTAGATATCTTACCTTCAAATTCTTCCATCGCAAGCTAGTACTCTACTTGATGATATTCTAGAGCTGCATTAATTCTTTCTAAATTTCTAGCTACAACTCCCATAGTAGAGGCTTCTTGAACACTCGCAGTTTGTTCTATCCTAGCCTGGCAGAGATTTTCTTTTTAAATAGTGTGGTTCCCCACAACCCCAACACTACATGGGCGGCTTTTGTGACTGTCCTGATTCTAATTTATTTGGTACTTATGTCTATTTGAATTCACAATTCAATCTAGTTTTATGCTCGCTTTTTCCTGAGCATCCTCCCAATTGCTTCCTAGGTACATATTTATTACCAAGAAACTTGGCAGTCTTATTATGATTAAGAAAGCTTTTCTCTCCCTTTTTTCCATCCAGCCTTTCTTGTTTTCTCCTTTTTACCCTTCTTCTAAAAGAAAATAAGAGCTTTCCTAATGGTTTGATCCCTTGTCTTCGGATTATCAAACTCCAACCTCTCCTTCCTGTATGACAACAGGTTTCTTATAAAATGTGCACCTTCACTTTCTCTTCTCGTATATAAGGGAAATAACATAACAGAGAGGTAAACCTGGTTTCAAACTCATTCATGGACTGCTGCCCCAATTTTAGATCGTGAAGCTCTTTCACCTTCTCATCATAAAATCTTTCTATTAGATTTTTATCCTTAAAATATTTCTGGAAGATGTCCCAAGTCACTTCTTGTTCATAAATGCTACACATTGTTTTTATTTCCTCCCACCATAAGGTGGCTTTACCTTGCAACTGATAAATCACTAGCCCAACTTTTAAGTTATCATTATACTTGTAAATCTGAAAATACTTTTTCATATTAACCAGCCAAGCGTCTGCAACCTCTTTTGCCTCTCCATCAAACTATGGGGGCTTTATTTTTTAAAATTCCTTCTACAATTCTATCGTGAACGTCTTAGCCCTCCTGTCATCGGAGGTGTTACCAAACCCTTGCTCATTATCTATTGGATCTCCTTCACTTTCTACATGTTCTCTCTGTTGTCATTGTGTCTCTTCCCCATTTCCTTATCTATACTAGGATCTGGATTCCTCTAATTTTTTCTATATGAGATACTTTTCAAGATCCTTTCTTGTTCCAACCTTAATCTCTTATTATTGTCCCTTAAATTCGTCATCTCATCTCGCAATTGTTGGATGGTCTCTAACAACATAGCATTCAAATCCGTATTTCCTTCCCCTAATTGGACCCACATCTCTAGATTGGTCCGATGTCCCACTGTAGGTCCCGTAGGTGGGGTAGCTCAAACTCCCCTCCTCATTCTTCTTCAAATACTCCTCACTTTCTCTCTATGCATTATGAACACTTTGGTTATTTTCAATTTCCCACAAGGTCGAAGTGTTGTAACATATGGCTTTGATACCACTTGTCACATACTTACCACTTAACACATAATTTAACCAAGCATAAAAAAAATCTATTATCGTGAATAAGATCAACCACATATATTTAAAAAAAAAAAATGTTAATATAAGCCACACATCGGTATACCTGTTCAGATATTTCAAAGGTGTAATCCATGTTTTAATTAATTACACAGTTGATATTTACAAAGATTATAATGTTCATCATTGACCCCTTTTTTCTAGTAGTTCGACCTTAAACCATCATTATGTATATAGACCATTACATAGTGGAACATTCTTGAAGGGCTTCCAACTGCCAACTGCCAGTCCATAATGGCATGGGTGGATTAGTCATAGTTGTTGATGGATTACTCCTTGATCTAACAACTAAGGTTTTCCTAGGAAGGGTTATGGTAACTAACCCCTACCATGACATCCTCCTCTCTCCATCATTTTGTACCTGCAAGTTGGGCAGAGTGACTCAGTGATTCCACGTGGATCCAATTAGAGCTTCACTAAATTTACCTAGACTACACAATGGTAATAACTTAACACAATCTTTAGGTATTTACATTCTTTTCTAAGAAGGAGTTTACTTAAGTCCATTTAAATCTTGGCTAAACTTTGCAACTCTTTTACCTTCCATGGTTACACCATCATGACTTCAACTAGATTGCAACCCTTTGGCGTTATGGCATGTTTCAATGAATGGTTTCTCTTGACATGAGAATGACTTTAATTGTTGAACATTGATTCCCAAGGTAACATTCTCATTGCAAGGAAGACCAATGATTGTTTGTTTACCCTAAATGTTTTTCAAGGCTTCTTATAATGTTATCAAATGAACTTGGCAGGTTGACTTTCGTCGCCCAGCAAGTCCTCTTGCTTCACAAATTATGTTTTCAGGATCATCCATGAACCTAGTACAATTTTCCAAGTGTGTCTCCAAATAACGTAATGCTTTATGTTCTGGTACCTTCCCTTCGGCCACCGAGACCAAGCCCCAAATTTTGTCTCTTTGTAGGTACCCACAATATATTCCTCGCAATCTTTTTCCTAGGAGAGTCTCAAAGACCATATCGTGCAGATTTTCTATTGGGTGTTTTAGTGTTTCTCTATTTTAGGTTCGATTATGAAATATTAATGAGTTAAGCGGGCCCATGTGAGGGTTCTATTTTACTTTTCAAGTTATGAAATCCTTAAAATGTTACTGAAATGGACTTAATTTTGTTATATGTATATAACGTCATGTTTCTAGTTATAAATTAAACTTTGCAGGCCAACCTCTGGATGATGGTCTCAGATAGTGAGACTTGTGCTCGAGCATGATGTAGTTTTTTTTTTTTTTTTCGCTATGAAATTTCTGAAAGAATGAACTTCACTTCTTAGGAAATTGTAAATATTATTGCCAAGCAGATTTTGGTTAATTCCATGTTTAATTATGGATTTTTTTATTTCATTTCCAACTTTAATACCTATCTTTTTAAATCTTCTCTATTGGGTTTCTATTTGTTGGTTACATACATAGGGTTACAGGTATTTTTCCACCTAATTTTATTGTCAAGTTTGGTTAATAGTTTCACTCCCTAGTTGCAGAGGGGGACTGAACTTGGCTTTTGGTTCCTCTACCGTGGCCAGGTCTCAACCCTCTCCAGGACCACCAGCAACCCTTAATAAATATTCCTTATAAGAAAAATATTAAAAGAAATCTAACACAGAGATTATGTAAATGGTTATTCCTTAGGAAAAATCGTAATAATGGTTCGTTTGTCTTTGTTTCCCCCTGGCCTAGTTGCTTCCTTATAAATTTCCAGCCTTCTCTCAGGTCAGTCATAAAAAGGGGGCTAATCTCGATTACCTATGAGGTCCCCACTCCTATTGTTTGGTTATGGATTAGTCTCAGGGATAACATACAATCACAAATATACTCATTATGTTCATTAAATATAAACAAAGAACACTATGTACACATGAAATAATTTATGTAACTTTCCTTCTGTTCACTAAATATAAACAAAGGAGCAATGTATATGCATACAATAATTTTTGTAACTTGCCAATGACTCCTAAACTATTGTTTTTACAGTTTGCAAATCTGTCATATTAACATAAAGGGGTAAAATTTACATAAATCTACCACTGCGCAATTACATTGTTTCTTTTCTTTCCACATACTCATTTCTGACACTATAACAAAATGAATAAGATTAATTAAACCAACTAATTTTAATTAACAAATACATACAAGTATAGAAATTTACTAGTAAACACTTATTTGATTCAGAGTCTTCCAAGAATTCAACAATGCTAAGTTGATCCTCCCGACCATGGGAAGGGTAATTACGTCCACTTGTAGCCCCCGAGCTTCCACTTTAGAGAAATATGCATAGTCTCATCAAAATACAACAATAGACATCAAGTCGACCATCCAGTCTAATACCATCTCGCTCTATGTATGTTCAAGGTTTTCCACTCGCCCAGGTCTAGTTCAAGATTACCTCTAGGTAGCATCTTTCCAACTTCACAGACTACTTCTTTCTTTTATGTCCCCAAAGACTCCAAGAAAGAAGAACCCCTCTCAGATATTTCTCTTTTATTCTGGTAGAGAATGACAACTATCATAATTGTCTAACACTTAGAATTCATTGCACGTCAACCCTCCTGAACTCCAATAAAAAAAATTCACATAACATTTATGTAAAATTAAATAATTCACAAAGTCCACTAGGCTTCCCAAGCCCACTTACTCATGGTCTCATGCAATTTATAAAAACAAAAATAAATAACTAACAATAATTTATGTTACCTAGGGGCGTTACATAATAGCTATAAATTAAGATCTATTTCACAATATAAATTAAAATAATGATTCTATAACCATATTTAAATTTAATTAATAAGAAAATAAAATCTTAACATTAATATATCAAGAATTTTAACCATGCATATTCATGGCAACATTACCACTTTCAATAAACTTACAATATAACAAGATTGTTAATCATGTATATTCAGACTCACTTTACCACCTACAAAAAAGTTACAATATAACATGATTCTTAATCATACATATTCACCACTAGATTCTCATGGATGTTATTAACTTGTAAATATGGTGTTTTATAATAGAGTAGGCTAGTACGATGGATTATCAATACCAAATTCCCAAAAATCATAACTCAATTCAGGATCAAAATATTTTATTTTAATTGAAGTTTATAACATTTTCTTAAATAAATTTGAAAGAAAAAGGTTTATAAATACTTTTGAGATATATATAAACTCTTTATTTTCATTAGTACTAAAAATATTTTGTGGATATTTTATAGAGATTAAATTAATATAATATAAATAATATCGAGATGTAAAATTTATATAATACAAATAATATTCTTAAGAACTAACATAAATTCACGTTTACTAAACTATTTGAGAAATCAAACATCTCGATATACAAATATCCTCTCAAAATTTACACTAATATTTTTTTATATCTCTAAAAATTTAAATTAAAGTAAATGAAAAATAATATAAAAAAGTTAATTATTAATAAATATCTTCAAGCAAAATACTTCCAGGAAGACCTAAATAATATTTAAACTTTACTGCAAAACCTAAAAAAAAAACCAAACTTATGTCCCAAAAAACACACATTTTCTAAATTGCAAAATTGATAAACAAAAATCAATTACAACTTATTTGGCTATTAAAAAGCAGAAACTTTTTCAAGAAAGTCTATCGAATAAACATTTGCATATACAATTGTCTTTCTGGATAAGGAACTTCTATAATACTAAAGTTTCAAGGGTACACGGTTTTCCCGACATGATAAACATTAAACAAAGGATTTGTAAAAATTGCTTTGCTCTCCATGATTTACAATGGGAACAACGCTCTGACATACAATAGTTTTTTGTGAAGTGCAGAAGAGTTATGTGTGCACTTCATTAGGAAGATAAGAGCATTAACACTGAAAAGTGAAAAGAAAATGAAAACCTGAACTCAAGTGACACACATGTTTGTCCTCCCATAGAGAGGAAAAGGTGCTTAAACTTATTTAGACAAATTTGCTTAAGTTTAATAAATTGAACTTAAGTAAAGTCTGTTTTTGAATTTACAGCTAGTAGCAGAGAGCTTTGTTGGCGATGTCAGGAACCATTTTAAAGAAATAGGTAGCCAGAAGAAAGGTGAACCATATATTACTCTGTCATTGAACATTTTGGAAGGTTTCCGTCGATCAGTTGGCCAATTCTCCTGTGAAGGGAAGCGCTATTGAAGTGGCCAAAATCTAAGAGCTGCAGGGTTAAAATAGAAACATTAGAATACTTGAAGAAAAGCATTGCAGCTTGAGGGTTTACACACAATAAAAGATTACCTTCGAATGAATGCTATAAAATACCCTATCATTTATAACAGAAACCGTAGCATTCACAACATCAAGTCCGGCTTCTTCCAACTCCGTTAGAAGACTAGGGAAGTCGATCTGGCTCTCGAAAATATTTACAGTTACTTGAATACCTGTACCAAATTTGCTAACCCTTATAGTCTGAAATTTGTCCCGTACATTGGAGGATCGAAGCTCCGAAGCTTGCAGGGTTTTATAATTACAGAAGCTGTTGGAAAATGGGTTAACAGTAGCCGGATATTTTAGCACATCTCTTTTCTTTTCGAGCTCTATTAACTTGTTTTGCAAATGACGAATGTGTTTAACGGCTTCCAGCAGTTTGTCCGATAATGTGCATTTTGTCTACAGAAATTACAAACAGAAGTAGAAAAATTACCCACTCTTTTCCGTTCTTAATGCTTATATTGATATGTTTTGTCTACAAAAATGGCAAACACAGATATAACTATTGTCCCTTTTCTTTTCTTTTTAATACTTTTATGATATGCATGAGATACAGATAAACCTCACCTTATTATATTCTTGAGGGAGTAGCGATAACAGTGTTGAACAAAGAGCTTTCATCTTGCTCCGCCTCTGCCTCTCCACCAGTTTGTGAAGATGCGCATTCCCAATACTTTCCTTGACGGCCTCGTTATAATGACCTCCTCCTCCCGCGGCCGCTTTCTTCGTTCGACGGCTCCGCGTCGGTGGGAAAATAGGGTTTACAGAACTCACCAATGAAGATACCGGCAAGCTAGAGGTTAGGGTTTCAACCAGATCGTCAATGTTGGCTACGAATTGCTGCGGATATTGCTCGACCGCCGGTGACGAATTGTCCTCAGCAATCTGATGAATCTGCACCGCCGGTCCTATAGAAGCTATTCCGAGCGAGCCGTAATCATGTGGCCTTTTGGTGCAGAGGTCTTCAAATATTAGTGCCACAGCATCGTCATCAATACAAGCTTCGGTTTCAGCAAACTTCACTGGTTTGGTTGGTGTTTGGATCTGAACACCTTCATTAGTATCAATATTACCATAATAATGAGGAAGACACGCTGCTGCCTGAGAATACGAGGACGAACACGGTTGAAATGAATATCTATACGGATAGGTTTTGCTCTGCAAATCTTCCATTTTGAACTCTCCTGCCTGATTAATGAAGATTAGTGAGGACCAATTACCAAATGGAAAATCAGAACCATCAACTCTCTAATCCAACCAGGTGTCTTGCTTGCAAGGCGGAGGGGACTGTTTTTTCCATTCAGATGTTAGGGAAAAGTAAAGTGGAATGATGGTTACTGGGGTGGATATGGTCTAATCGTTAGGTAGAGAGGTTTGATCCGATAAGATTATATATATTTGGAAATAGTTAGATAAGGATGTTTGATCCAATAAAATTATATATATTTGAAAATAGTTAAATGAGAAAGTTTGATAATACAAAATTATACATAATTGAAAACTGTTTTCGATCAGAATTTTCAGTTAAAATATAGAATCAAGGAACCTGAATACAGTTTCTCCTTGACTCTGATAAGCCGCAAAAGGAAACGAGGGAGGAATGTGTTGAGCGCTTAGCCGCAAAAGGAACAGAGGGAGGAAGTGGAATGCACAAAGAAATCACATCCTCGCACTTGGTAACGTAGTTAATGACTGAAGTAAACTTTTATATTTGAAAAATAGATTGCGTTTGACGTATTGGGCGCATATTATTTTCGACGAGTAATATCGTGTGGTCCACTCATAATTGTCATTGTCATTGGTAAAGTAGATTACAGCTCTACGCCAGCTAGAATTTTCAATTTTTGAAATTATAAAACTTAAAATAAGGTGAGGAAAATTTTATAATATATAAATATTTTTAAATATAAGATTCCATTTTAAGTCTTTGAATTTAGAATTGGGCAATCTTAGATTGGAAATATCAACGTCAACATAAAAATCGTCAATGTGTAAAACACTTGAAATGATCCATCATATATGCATTTCTTAACTTTACAGAAAACACATTATATATGCGTTACTTAACTTTACAGCCAAAACATTTTAAAAAAAATACACATGTTTACTGTAAAGTGAAAACATAAGCACAAGTCGTGTATCATATGGAAATAAAAGAACCAGGAACATTATATATGCATTACTTAACTTTACAGCCAAAACACTTTAAAAACCATACACATGTTTACTGTAGGGTGAAAACATAAGCACAAATCGTGTATAATACGGAAATAAAAGAGGCCATCATTATTAGTCCCTGCCCAAAGGGCCGGCAGGGACTATAGTAATCCGTTTTCCGAATATGCATTAGTACGACACTGAAACCAATGACTTTTTTTTCCTTTTTAACTGACGTTTGTTTATATTAATGAAATTCTTTTTTCTTCTTACCAATTACTTTACTTAAATCTTTTATTTTAATCAATCAAAGGAATCATAGTCTTATTTGGCCTCAAATAGAAACATTCTTCATTTTAAAACTTAGAGTAATAAGTAAAAGCCTCATATAAATGTTCATATAAATGAACGTTGGTTTAATGCTAGCATTAATTTATAGACATTAAATGTCTATAGTGATATGTCTGTTACTATATATCATGTATGAGAAACAAGCTAGAATGTTTGACATGTCATTGCAGCTTCCGTGTCAAATTTGCAGCTTGCATGAGAACCCAATGGTGCATGCTTGACAATTGTTGTTCGCTTGAGAATCTGATCTGGCCGTGGTCTTCCTTGTTTTAAACCTGACCTCCCTTTGCTGGCCTCCCTTTGTTTCACCTTCCTCGTCACCTAGTAAATGCTGTTGTTCCGCTGGCTTCATTCGTTGGTTGCTTGTAGGTCACCTGGTAAATGTTGTTGTTCCGCTACATTCGTTGGTTGGTTGCTTGTTACTTACAGATTAATGTAACAGATTAATGTTGTTGTTCGGGCGGCTTCGTGTTCGGCCTGACATCCTCTAGAGATGGAAGAAGCTGCGAGGTTCTTGCAGGTGACTTTGATAGGCATCCAGTTTGGCTTTGCATCGTCTACAAAAAATCGTAAGTAGCACCAACGGAATAGAGAAGAAACTGTTAAAATTCTAGACTATTCAAATGTCTCCTCTCTCATCACCTTCATATAGTTGCTGTCGAAATGCAAATACAATAGATCCTATAAAGCAAGCAATTGGTTATGTGATTAAAACCCGTAACGAAAGCTATCAGACCTAGAAAGCAAGAAATTGTAAAGCACAAGTGATTCTCTCAATAGACATGAAGGCTATATTTATGTCATATATTAAATCTATCTGTGAGCTTGGGATTTTTATATTGTTGCCCACATAACGCCAAACAGATATTGACTTCTAATGACCTATAAACATATGTAATCTAGTGTTAATATGAAACCCCTGCTAGAAATGCCATGACGACTCATTCAATGCGAATTGAACTCATGACCACAGATTGACAGAAATCCCCATCAATCTAATCATATCTTACAGTATGGAAATTCCCTATTTACATGCATATATGAAAATGCCCTCATCAATCAACAAACAAAAAAATTCAAGGCTCACCGCTACATTAATTTGAGTTCGTTAGATCATCCACCTCAAAAATTGCCATTTAAACCCATCTTGAACCTATGCAACCGAAATACAAATGAACCTGTGCAACCAAAATACATGGAATCCACCAAATTCAGTTGTCATTGGCATACGTGGAGTTTGTTAACATAGTTTCTGTAAAGCTCTTCTGTCGGTTGGGGCTGGGGGTGTGTTTTATAAATGTAATAACACACCATCCATTTTTTACGACATGCCCTATGTGTGTAGTGCCTGCATTGAATCCAATGGTACGAAGCAAGCCTCCGCCTACTTGTCTGCATTGTTGCCTTATCACTCTGATAGCATTCTGCCCAGTGTTAGTCGAGTGTAAGGATTCCCTACACTGGGAGGATGGAGTAAATCCAATGGGTATGGGTGGCTTGCTAGTTGGGAGAGGATTCAAGAGCTAGTGAGAGAAAGAAACTGTGGAAGGCTGGGTTGGGAGAATAAACTCAGGCTTCCTTCAGCAAACTTACATCTTCGACTTGACAAACTGCCTGAGAGGAGATATCTTGTTTCCTTCTCTCACCTGCTTGCTTCGACCTAATTGAGTCCCTTTTGCATAGTCCCTCCGCATATTCCCTCCTACAGGAGCCAACATGACCTGAGCTTTTCTTTTGGATCGGTCCAAGCGAGTGACTGTGCAAGACAAACTATCAATGGCAAGGTCTAGGTAGGCTGGAGAAGCATGCATAAGTTCAAAGGCAGGGAGAAAGAAGATGATATCTATCAGGCGGTAAGGTGTAGATAAGGTTACATATTATTCGACCTATCTGTCCACTATACAACTTTCATGTGGCAACGTTTCTTTGTGCATGCAACATTTCGCAGACTGTCATATTCATTTTTCTAACCGCATTTTCACTTTACTAATCATTTTTATGAACTTCAATTTATGTTTAAATATAATAAATTATTTGGTTGAAAAATAACACACTCAATAGACGGTGTTTACCTTTCATTTAGTTTTCTTTGGATAGATTATTATATGATCCAATTGTTTGAAGGCTTTTGCATTGATAGATTATACCCAGCACTATGATAATCGATACTCTTTTATACCAAAGGGCTTATATTAATTAGTGGAGCATGTGTAGGTGATTTTGGCCTTGCCAAATTTCTTCAGGCAGATGATCTCACTTCTTTGGTAAGTCGTGTGATATCTATCTCTTTTTATCTCTTTAACTGAAACGTTTATTAGCATTCATTATTCTAGGCTAGGGCTTCTTGCAGTCTGCAGGAGCAAGTGGGTGTCAAGCTGGGGCTTGTTGCAACTATTTTTGTAAAAACTCATTGCAGCCATTTGATTAGCTATGATGGCCCTCTCCACAGCCTGAATGTTGTTCACATGAAAGTGTGTGTGCTCGGTACGTAGTCATACAAAGGCAGCCTTGGAGGCCAGATGTTGTTCACATCTAAGGGAGTGTGGGTGGTCTGTAGCTGTACATAGGCAGCCTTGAAGACCAAGATATTAGAGAAGAGATTTGGAACCACGGTCTCCATGGTCTCAAAATTTGAATTGGGTCCTTCAAAGATTCCTGTGGTAATGACTTGAGACAATTTTTTTAAGAAGCATTTTCATTTGCGATTTCTGGGAATATTGGGAGAGCTATATTTATTTGAAATTGCTTTAATAGCCGGGTCTGTACTACAATCTTCCATATGATTTTGGGGCGAATCATGAACAGAATGAAACTTTGTGAATGTTGATTGATCAGATTGGAATTGGGGTTGTGGTTTCGACTCATCAGGGAATTTGTGTGCTCATATGAGGGACGAGATTCGATTTATCGGGTCTCTTCGGTCTTGGTTAGTCATTTTGATTAACATCGAGGACAATCTATAAACACAAAATTAGGTGACCCTTCGGTCCAGTTTCTAGGGCATCCACCAGCCATACCAATGCGTTCCTCCAAACCCTAAGATTATCTTATATTGAGGTTTGTTAATGCAAAGAATCTTAATCCATATTTTATCCCTAATTAAAGCCTTCTCAAATTCGCTCTCACCCTTTAAGACATCCATGACTGCGTAGTATACTTTGTTTTCGATGCAGGTCCAGGTTTCGAAGGTCCACCCCAGCATCGATGTATACCACTTTGAGTTCCATCTTAGAAAGGGCTAAGCCGATGTGGATACCACCTAGAATTCAATCCTTGCAAGGGCTAACCCTATGTTTTCCTTTTACTCCTCCGTTTCCGGATGTAATTACCATGATTCTAGGGATTTCACTAGCTAATTGGACTTTTCTATCCCACTGCAAATTGCGCCGAGACACCCACTGTTTCCCTCTAGCTCTTTGGGGGTTACCGCTGGAGTTCACTCTAAATCCACATGAATAATCAAAATGACTCCAATTCCACAGAAATAATCAAAATGAAATAACAAACACAATGCATAATAAATAGTGTCGATTGCTATTTTTTGTGCAATAAAACTTTAATTTCACAATAAATAGTGTCGGTTGCTACCTTTTTGTAGCATAACAAATTTAATTTCACAAAACAAAATGGCTCCAATATCACCTATCTCTGAGAATTCTACGGATAGAGTGCAATCACATACTGATCATAAGTGAGTCCTATCAATGGAGTTTACTCTGTTATTCGTTCTTCAACAGTGCTAGTAAACCCTTCCTCACTCTTAAAACTTTTTTTTTGAATTTTTTGTGCACAAAACAGTGACACAACATATTGATTAACAGGTCGTACCTGATACTGTTAAGAAACTATCTAAAATTTTGACGAGAGAAAGACTCCAAACAAATACTGACTGAGAGGTGGTAACTGGTACTATCAAGACACACATTGTAGCTAATATACAGAGAACAGTTGATGCATGTTTAATATATTTGTTTTAACGAGGAGTTCTATCGCAGAGTATTATATATTTGTTGGAGGTGTATTTCTAGGGCAGAGTATAAAATATTTATCTTAACGAAGTGTTCTAGATGATCTAGGGAAGATTTACAATTGGGGCTTTAATATGGTAGTAGCAGAGTCTTAGCCTAGACACATGTCAGAAGCACTGTTTGTATATTACTATGATTTCGAAAAAATGCAAAGCAGATCAATTTCCATGGCCTTCCAACCCATTGTTACGCAAGGTCATTGAATATTTGACAAATTTAAACAGTTCAATACTATGCATCACAGTATGCGTCAAAATTAATATCATTTAATATGTGAACTGATGTTTTTTTATTCAACCATGCAGGGTGTTGGCACTCCAAACTGCATGTGTCCTAAGCTTCTTGCAGATATCCCCTATGGCTTCAAATCAGATATTTGGTCATTAGGTATGATGTATATTATTTCTATTGTTTGGCTTCCTACAGTGTATATAAACATTGTTACCATTTTTACAAATGTTTGTCAATTCTGATAATGCATTTTACAATTTTCTCTATGCTTTTGCAGGTTGTTGTATGTTTGAGATGACTGCTCACTGACCTGCATCAGAGCATTTGTAAGCTTCTTCCCTCTATATATGGTTTGTGGGTGCTTCAGATTTTCATGATAAAAGGACTGAAATTATAGATGATCATGTGGTGTGGAATGTTTTTCTCTTTTACGAGATGACCTTCCCTGCTGCAAATCCTTCGTTCTTTTAGCATCATTTTCCACATCCCATTAACTGTGTTCTCCACAGTTATTTTAGTATAGTATACATGAATGTTTGCATCTTTCTTAACTGAAATAACGATTAACATGGATGACTGCATTTATCCTGTTCATTATGTTCCCATCATACGGGTGCATGGTTTGTACATTGAGTATAACCTGCAATTTGCTCTATTGCAATGCTTTATTCATAAACATGGGTGCCATCCATTAAGGTTACTGATCCTACCTAGGAGTGTAAAGTTCTGGAATCTGTTTCCATCATATGCGCTTCAAGTTTGATTCCTTTAGCTTTTGCAAACAGAGATGATATTAAATGAAAAATCATTATAATCAAGGACTTTGACATATTCGTAATAACTTGTAACGTCAATGAGGAGTTATAAAAATTGTTCATGCAACTAGGTGCTTGCAAAAATTGACCCGACATTGTGTTTAGGCTTATGTTTCTGAATTTTCTTAGGCATGTTGCATGATAGAGAGGTCAACTGCTCGAACTTGCTTTTGCATTATTATATGGTGTGTATAATAAGTTTCACACTCAACTGCCAAAACTTCACTTGCAATCTAGCACAAGATTTTATTTGAGATTTTCCCCTGCTGTCAGATACAACACTTAATTTCCAATTTACTTTTGTCGTCACATACATCATTTCATATGTCATATGCCTCCGATGTCAGATAAATCACTTAATTGCACCGATTACTCACTTAACTACACCGATTGCATATCAAATTCCACACCCTCCATCTTGCAACATTGAAATGGTAAGTTTTTTGTTTTATGGTGATCATTAAATACTGGTTTGCTCCAATAAATTCTCCTCATATTGGATTATATCCTCTCCAATCTAATCTTCAAGTATTTCAGCTCCATTTCAAATCAATCTGTATATGTGCTTACTTCTGCACGTGTCAGAAATTTATCCCACATTCAAGCCTTGCGATCTTGCACGACTTTCCTTATTTGGTTGTATAGTAAAATATTCTCAAAAACTCAGTTCCATTCACACTTAAAACCGGCTTGCAAACATGTTGAACTCTTTTATAAATTGACACAAG
The DNA here is from genome assembly GCA_031772625.1 of Pinus tabuliformis. Taxonomy (NCBI): domain Eukaryota; kingdom Viridiplantae; phylum Streptophyta; class Pinopsida; order Pinales; family Pinaceae; genus Pinus; species Pinus tabuliformis. Next base: position 521,866,781 of record CM062815.1, read on the forward strand.
CAATTCCTAATTTCTCGCCTACAAAACAAAACCACCTTCTGCACCTACATCTTGACATACATCTCTCTCCTTCACATAACATGGAATCCAGTAGCATAAGCCAACTTACTCAACTGGCAGCATTGTTTCTCTTAGCACGTGTTCTCATGACTCTTCTAATTATGGACATCATAAAAGTCGAAGAACAAAGAAAAAAGAAACCAAGAAAACAATAGCATCTCGAATGAGGAGCATAGGAATCTACAACAAGTACTTGGCTATTAGACTATGCATCTATTGCTTCTGCCTCTACATCATCTTTGCCAGGGAATAGAAATAACTGGCTTTTGGGTTCAATTATTTTCCTTCTTCTGCATATGGTTTTGCACAATGATTATGGAGTATATTTGAGTTACAGCTCACATTTTTGAGGAGAGATTGTCAAAATTCTAAATCTCAAGCATATTTTTGCATTATCTTACGCGTTGTCTTAATTCCCATCTTCCTTCTTTGTTACAGGCCTATACACAAAGTCATGTCCTATATTCTTCTCCGAAGAAACCACCTTGGTTTCAATCCAAATACGCGTCACTGCTTGTATGGATTAGTAAGAGCTCTGATTTCTAAAAAGAATGGCGTTCCGCAAACCTCACATGATTTTCAATTTTAAGAGAGGTTGTTGACTTCTTTGCAACATAAACACTGATATTTTGTTTCCTCATATATCAAAGTTGGTTGATTACTTACTGTCTTCCTGACACTCCCACCAGATCCAATTCAAGTTTCTATTTTTTCTCCTTCACCATCAAGGCAGGTTCCAAACAGCATCCCTCATGTAGTTACAAAAATTCCAAAGAAACAGAAAACAAGTACTTTAAGTACTGCACTTGGGCCTTCTCTTGGAGGGTTTACACTACTAGGAATGGTGGGATTTTTGGGTTACTGGTTAGTCAGGCACAAGGAGATGTCAATGATTACAAAACTAGAATATCAAGCTGACAAAGGAGAGACATTGCACACTACCCTCATTGGAAATATGAAAATTTCCTCCATATTGCATAAGGATAAATCTCATACTTTCCGGTTTTGTTTGGCAGCAGTTGAAGTTTAGTGGTTTGCACCTTTTTTTCTCCATATTGCATAAGGATAAATCTCATACTTGGAGATTCACTATAAGTCATCTAGAGTTGTCAGTGTAAGTCATTTAGAGTTGTCATTGCAAGAAGCTTCGTTGTTATCAATTGTTTGAGACAATTTTCTATATATATGAAAACTTTCTGAAAAGAGTATCAGTCTGCTTGATAGGTCTAATGTCTATAACAATAAGATCCTTTGATTCTTTGACTTATATGCTAGTAGAGTTGGAAATATTTAGCGGGTGTCAAGTTAGCCTTCTCAGTGTTGATATTTCAAAATGGATGGTCAAATATATTTAAATGTAACAACGTAATTTATGGCCACGTAAGTTCTTCTATTATTGATTTCCGAAGTTTAGCTTACGATTGGCTCTGTCTCTGAGCGAAGGGATGCCAGTGGATCAATGGATTGAACTAAGTCAACAGCCTTCGCCTTTCTTACTTCTTATTGTCATGCTTATAGGTTGACCTAATCTATTTATTTCTCTTTACTTTAGAGGATAAGGTCTCTATTTTAGAGCATCCAATCGCTAGCTAGAAGGTAAGGAGAGAAATTTGGCCTTTTTTCTTATTCTACGATCTCTGCTCTGTCACAATAACAATCTGTCTCTCTGTTAGTATCTCTGTCTGTTCATCGACTAATTCCATTGCATGTAAGTAATGCCTTTGGATCACTAATTACATCAATATTGCATCATGTAAGTAAGAAAATTGATTTGGTAAAGCACATGGCTATATCATCTGTATTATGTAGCTTAGTTCATCTGCATTAAGGAAGTAATCGATTGTTTCACTATGGCACGCCCACTACTGCTTCATAGTGTGTATTGTTAATGTCTCCCGCTCATATCCTCTTCCTGCTCATATCATCTCTTGCATTCAATCAATCGATTTCAATCAAGAAATAATGGCATTTTATTGATCAAGTAATCAAAGCTTAAGAGAAGGTAATGCGTTGATTACCTCTTTGGTTCACTAGCACCTTCTATGTTGTTTCACTAGGACCTTCCGTCAAGTAGCAGTATCTCCTTCGGTAAATAGCTATAATGTTGACTAGCTTCTGGGTTCACTAGGCCCTTCTGTGAATAGGTCAGATTGTCAGATCTGTGAATAGCTCCAAATAAAGTGACCTTATGTAAGCCTCCTTATCTAGGGCTTATCTATTCCAAGCTTATCTAGGGTAATACAAGCTTATCTAGGTAGGGCTTATCTTATGCTTTTGTCAAGCTTAGCTAGGCCAGCCTATCCTTGGTTCCTTATGTCAGCATAAGCCAAGCTTATCATAATGTGAGCAAGGAAGGTTATGTAAGGTTGGTTGTTACCTTATAGCTAGGAAAAATACAGTGACCTTCTATCTCTGCTCTGAATGTATCTGTATCTGGTTGGGTGACTAGCTATGGTTGACTAGCTCCTTGTCTCACTAGGCCCTTCCGTGAATAGGTCAGATTGTCAGATCTGTCAATGCATAAGCCAAGCTTATCTGTTGTAATCTTATCAGCTTAGATATTGGAAGCTTATGTTGTCTAAGTAATCCAATCCTTCAATCCTAGACTATTGGTCTTTAAAACATAGCTAGTGAAGAAATGCTAAAAAAGGCATATATATTGACTAAGAATTTCCAGGTTAATAACCCCAATGAGGAATCCATCGTCTGGGTCCCCCATGTTGCTTTATATTGATAAAGAATAGCAAATAACATGGCGTGCATCCCTTGCCTGGTATGCGTCCAATGCCATGAACTTGCGCCACTGCCTAAGGAGATTCCACTTACATAAGGTCACTTTGCTAATCGTAGCTATAAGGGAGAATAACGCCTGGTCCAACCTCATTGCGTCAGGGGCTTGGTGGTGGGCGAAGCAACTGTGAAAGTAGCTATCAAAGTATTTCATAGCTATCATTTCATTTACTACCCTTCTGTATCACTCAAACTCAAAAAGCCTAGATCTGAGCGCAGGGGCTATCGTAAAAGAACTTCAACTGTTATAACTGGAGATATCAGCTCATCCTCCTGATGAACCTCCCTACCTTGTGTGCATACACTGCCTCATGAACCAATGTATGAGTCAAGACATTCCTTCTGCATAAAAAGTGCTTCTCTGTCTCTTATTTAAGGATAATAACGAACTATAGCCTTTGCGGTGGGCTCTATTCCGTCCGTCAGGGGTGGGCTCCAGGGGTCGGCTCTCTACACTAGGAGAGCACAACCAACCTCTATCCATAATAACCACTGCCTAAACCATGAACCCTTATTCCTAGCGTGCCTCATCTACCTTATTTATATGAAATAATGTGGAAAGCCTCCGTTTGAACTAGCTTAGGTAACCTTTATGAATTGTGCTCAACTTGATGCAGGGACTTGCTGCCTCGCAGCTTCGCTTGTTTGAAGTTAAAAAAGTTAGTGAAAGATTGATAAAATGAAAAAGTTATGAAAGATTAAGTTGTCATCATTATTTGAAGTTAAAAAAGTTAGTAAAAGATTGAGAAAATGAAAAAGTTATGAAAGATTGAGTTGTTGTTTGTACTATTGATTATTAGGCGAACCATTGAAATTACTTGAAGTTTAAAAAATTGGTGAAAGACTGAGATAATAAAAAAGTTAGTGAAAGATTGAATTGTTGTTTGTATTATTGATTACTCCTTGGAATACTAAGTACTCGTTAAACCTAAAAAATTAAAAAACTTAGTAACAATTAAATTACTTAAAGTTAAAAAAAGTTGATGAGAAATTGAAATAATAGAAAACTTAGTAAAAGATTGAGTTACTATTTGTACCACTAATTACTAGTTGAAGCACTCATTAAGTTAGTAAAAGTTAAAAAATGTATGACGTACTCATTAAACTTAAAAATGTTAGTAAAAGTTAAAAAATGTATGCTCGTCGCTCATTACTCATTAAACGTTAAAAAAGGGGTACTCTTTTTAGAATGTTAGGTATGGTTAAGTTTTTCTTAGTTGACGATTGAATTTTGTATTTTAAAAAATTAAAAGAAATCTTTATGTTTAATGATTAGTTATGTATTTTTATCATCATTTAAATATGAAATAAAATTATTAATATAGAATTATTAGATGAAAAACATAATGACAAGTGTAATATAGATCAATGCGAGGAATTTCAATAAATTAACTAATTAAAAAAAGTTAGTAGTAGTGGATTCTAAAATGGATGTTATATTAGTGGATTGTAAAACGGGTAGGATGATGTTAGATGCTAAAATTGGTGGGTGCATGGTGGGTTTTAAAATGTATGGGATGGTGTTGCGTGCTATAAGGGGTTAGATGTTGTTGGAATTTTATCTTTGTTTGAGTGTTCTAATGTGGTTCCTAAGGTTGTTCCTAAGGTTGCAGGTGGAGACATTGCATTTTTGCTTCAGAGGTAAGGGGTTAGATGTTGTTGGAATTTTATCTTTGTTCGAGTGTCCTATTGTAGCTCCTAAGGTTGTTCCTAAGGTTACAGGTGGAGACATTTCATTTGTGTTTCCGAGGTTGGTTGCTAATGTTGGCATTGGAGATATTGCTTGGATTTATGTTCGACACGTTCCCTGCTCTTCTGTTGTGAAAAGAGTAAGAGAGCTTACCCATGTTTAGAGGAACATTCACTATAAAGCTAATTTATAGATTTTTATGTTAAGAGAAAATATTATGACTTTTTATTAAATGTTAATTCTTTAGTTATGGCTTTCTATAAAATGAGAATACATTTAAAGGAAAACATTGTAGATGAGTTCATGGAGGAATAAGTAGCATATTAAAAGTATAATGTGTGTAAATATGAATTGTAGTGTGAAAAGTTAAAGGAAGCAACTAGAGGTTAACAGAAGCCTTAGCTGGCTTACGAGAAACTATGGAACAGTTATGGAACTATGGTTTGTGGGGTTACTCTCTTAGGGCTGAGAGGGGAATCCAACATTGTTATTTAGTGGAATTAGTAACTTTAGAAGATGTAGATAATCTGTAACTTTAATCTTAGAAGTCGTAGGATAGGCATGAGACAAAAAATAGAAAGTAGTTGGGGCATACCTGTTGAACGCGGTTGAGTTCAAGAGGAAGCTTAAACTATATATTTATTTTGGTAATGAAACCCAGAAGCTTCAAGTTAAATATGGAACTAGCTAAGAAATTTATGCATATCCCAACTGCTTATTTCCTGGATTCATTACATAAGTATCCATTTACTGGCAATAAGATTTATAAATTCCTAAAAAAAAGAAAATTGCAGTGCATCATTTCAGGCTTTCTTTAGAAAAGAGATAGATTATACTTGTTCAAGCATCAATCTTGTTGAGCGAAACCCTCATCCAGAAGTTGGGTCACAAGGTTCACACACACACACACACATATATAACCAGAAAATAGTGACAGTGTAAGGAAAATAGAATAAATTTAATAAATTTGAATCACCATAGTGACAATCTAAGGAATGTAGAGAGGCCAAAAGAGAAGTTGGAACCCTCACGGGTCTACATAATTCGCTAACACATGTGTGATAACCCTTAAGGAAGAAGAATAAAAAGTCAAGTGAAAAATTTGTTGGCATTATGATACAGGTGTTTTCCTTGATGGCAACTCACTCAGATGAAATATCATAGTACAACAGGTTAACAACAAAGAATTACAGATCAGACTACACAGAATGAAGAAAGAGAGGTATACGTAGGTTTACCTTGACCAAGCTACATATACATGCAAGTTCACTAACCACAAGTAGCGTATACATACACATGCACTTTCACAGAAGGAAAAGCGCGTATACCTTGGAAAAATAAGTTTTTGGTCCGAGGTATTTGGTCCATGGTATTTTGATCCATGGTATTGGTCCAAGGTATCTGGTCCGAGGTATTGACCCTAGTTATTTGGTCCAAGGTATCTCGTATAAGGTATTAACCCTAGTTATTTGGTCCAAGGTATTGATCCTAAGTGGTTTTGGTCCATGATATCTAAAAAGGCCTAAAACTATAAAAGGAGGAGAAGATCATTAGGCCAGGTGTCTAAGTATCAAATATCTGATGAAGTGTGAGATCTAGTATGTAGGTTATTGGCTTATGATGTTGTGCTTGATCTGAACCAAGGATGAACCTTAGCGGTTGATGAAGGATAAGATCTAATGATGGATCAAGATCTTAAGGCTTGAGATGAATTATCATTATGTGGTATCATGTATAGTCTAGACCTGAATACTGACGCATGTGTCATTTTGTAAATATTATGATCTGGGTATAACTGAAGTCTGGAATAGCTGCAGAATTATGAATTAATATCTGCAGACGTATATGTTGGTTGGTCTTGAGAAAAGCATGTATACGCACATGCTCAACACATGGAAGTAGTGTATACCTTATAAGATATGTTTCAGTTATTTTTGTTTGCTGTTGCATAGTTTTGGGTTCTGGTTACTGTATTCTAGTGACAGTATTCTGACTACTCAGATTGACTGTGATTTAACGATGGGTTGTCAGAGTGATTGATTGATTTGGCTATGGTTGATTCATAAAGTGATGATTGAGTCTTAGTGATTGGTTGATACAGATGTATTTGATGATTAAATTGTAGTTATGATGTTGTTCATGGATCCAGTCTGAAAATTTATGAAACGTGGTCCTTGGAGGAAGAAAGAAGGTCATAGCCTTCTATAGGTCGTTGCCTATGTACTAGTAAACATATCGGCTAGTACAAGAGTTAGGGGTTGTAGCTTCCTTCTAGTAGAAGCTATAGAATGAGATAAGGTTGTAACCTTCTGCGGCCAGAAGCCTACATACTGGGATAAGTCTACACCAATACAAGATCTTAAATAGATTTTCTTATTATTAAAAGAAGACACAGACGACAGCAGCAGGTGGTTGTCACCCACATTGGGTTTCCACCTTATATCTTGGTGTTCATGTGTGTTTCCGAGGGAAAATTTTAAGAAGCCCCCCTAGATTTACATGTATAATAAATGGGTGAATCTCCATGGTATATAGGAAAAATGGAAGGTGATTTTATCAATAATATGATATGTATATATAATTTTTTGGCGAATCTCTCACCACGCATGGCGAATATTTTACTCAATTATAAAATCTTGTGTTTATTGAATACACAAATGAAATCATTGGATTTCTTTAAAATATCTTTTGAAATCAAAATTACCAATATTTGATACCTTTCGGGGGTTAGTAGATCCAGAGTAAATATGGATCTATGCTGGTTTAATTCCCCTATTTAAATAGGCTACATTCCAGGTGAATACCATGGGTCAATACCATGTGCCATTTTTATTTTTATTAATACTAATATTAGGGTTAATAATGTTTTTTCATGGTATTAATAACAATCTAGTCCATGGTATTTGTCCCATAGTATTTTGCCCATAGGTTTCACCTAAATATAATGCATTTTTTGAGTGTTCGTAAATATAAGGTGACTTATGGAGTAAATATAAAAAATGTTTTATTTGTTTACCATACCTCTCGTTTATTTATATTTTTATTAATTTACCATACCTCTTTTACAAATATGGTATTTGGCCCATAGGATTCACTTAAATAAAACCTCTTTCTTGAGCCTTCATAAATAGAACGAGGGTTATGGACTAAATATAAAAAGAGGTTTTATTTATTTACCATGCATCTAGTTTATTTATATTTTTATTTATTTACCATACCTTTTGAGTAAGTATAAAAAAACGTTTTATTTATTTACCATACCTCCACTTTACTTATAATTTTATTTGTTTACACCCTTGCATGTATATAAGGTGACTTATGGAGTAAATATAATTTCTTTTTTATTTATTTACCATACTTCTCATTTATTTATATTTTTATTAATTTACCATGTACCTCTTTTATAAATATGGTATTAAAACGTTTTATTTATTTACCATATCTCCACTTTACTTATATTTTTATTTGTTTACAACCTTGCATGTATATAAGGTGACTTATGGAGTAAATATATAAAAAAAAATATTTATTTACCATACTTCTTATTTATTTATATTTTTATTAATTTACCATGTACCTCTTTCATAAATATGGTATTTGAGCCTTTGGCCCATAGGATTCACTTAAATAAAACCTATTCTTGAAAATGGATGAATGGATTCACTTAAATAATACCTATTCTTGAAAATGGGTGAATGGAAGGTTGTAACTCCTAATTTCAAGGGCTAAATTTACCTTTTTTACACTCTCCCTTAAAAGAAGGTGGGCTATTTGAGGTGATTTGTAAAAGTGTACTATGATACAAAATAATCGCCCACTAAAAATTTAAAACCCCTTAATTTCGCCAAAGGGTGAACATTCACCCCTAAAATCACCCCTAGTGTTTCCTATCTATGATGATTTATTATGATTTTACTGCAGTGTCTAATAAATCTCTGATATACTGGTTATAGTTCAATGAATCAAAAGTTCTATGCATATATGTTGGTTTCTTTTAGTACAGTCGTGTATACACGCTAGTTCACTTAGCTGAAGTAGTGTATAAAAATCTGTTTGAGAAATTAAATTATTGATCTGATAATATTGATTCACCCCACCTCTTAGTATTAATTCCAACAAAATCTACACGAAACAATCCCTCAGACTCTGTCGAGAAAGAGTTACAACAAGGAATCTATTGTGGGAACCTGCAAGAGATAAAAAAATTGGGGCTTCACCTTAGAAGTTGTAGGAGAGGCAGCAGACAAAAACCAGTAAATAGTTGGGGCATACCTGTTGAACGCATCTAGGTTCAAGACCTCATACAGAGGTTGGTTTGCAAGGTTTAGACACACACACATAAGCAAAAAATAGTGACAATCTAAGGACTGTAGAATAAATTTAATAAATTTAAATCACCTTTGTCGTCAGATTAGAAATTGAGCCATCAACGGCTAAGGTTAATCCACTTGGGCTAATGGAGACTAGCAGTTGTTGGTTGGAAGCTCTTCTAGAATGCTCCAATAGGTATAAAAACATCTTGATACCAACGGGTTAAGGATGGAGTAGGGCAACTGGAGTCATTTTCAGAAGTTAAGTATTACATTAACAATGATGGTAAATCAAAGGTGCCTTAATTAATTCATGCGGAGTGCCCTGAGAATTTAATAAAATATATGTATAGCCATCGTGGAGTTATTTAATTATGATTTTCATCATAAAAAAATTGAACGGGTATTGTTAATCTGTCATTTATTTATGTTAATAGGATGAGGCCCCGTTGTTGATGTTAAGGTTGTATGGTAGGTTTTAAACCCATGTGTCATTCAAGATTTTATGATTTTTTAATTTGAACTTTTATTAACATTAACCTAGAGCTTGATATGTGTAGAGACTGATAGGTTCAAACACACACATACACACATATATAAAACTAGAAAACAATGATAGTCTAAGCATTGTAGAATAAATTTAAAAATTTAAATCACCTCTACCATCAGATTAGAAATCAAGCCATCAACGGCTAAGGTTAATCCACTTGAGCTGATGGAGACTAGAAGTTTCTGGTTGGAAGCTCTTCTAGAATGTTCCAACAGGTATAAAACCATCTTGATATCGATGCATTAAGGACGAAGTAGCGACAACCAGGGTCAATTGAAAAACTTAAATATTACATTAACAATGATGGTAAATCAAAGGTGCCTTAATTAAATTATGTAGAGTGCCTTGAGAATTTAATAAACTATATGTATAGCTGTTATGGAGTTAACTAATAATTGTTTTCACCATAAAAACATTTGAACATGTATTAGTAATGTGTCATTTATTTATTTAAGAGGGTGAGGCCCCGTTGTTGATATTACGGTTGTATGCTAGCTTGTAAAGCCATGTAGCATTTAAAATTTTATGATTATTTAATTTGAAGTTTTATTAACATTAACCTTGCGCTTGATATGTGTAGAGACTGATAGGTTCACACACACACACACACACACAGATATACATATACATATATATATATATATATAGATATATATATATATATATGTATATATATATATATATATATATATATATATATATATATATATATACATATACATATATATACATATACATACACATACACATACACATACACATACACACACACAGATATATATATATATATATATATATATATATATATATATATATATATATATATATATATATATATATATATATATATATATATATAACCAGAAAATAGTGACACTCTAAGAAGTGTAGAATAAATTTAAGAAACTTAAATTACCATAGTGACAATCTAAGCATTGTAGAGAGACCAAAAGCAAAGTTGGAACCCTCACGGGTCTGCGCAATTTGCTAACACATATGATCTAACCTTTAAATGAAGAACAATAAAAACCCAAGTGAAGAACCTATAGGATATAATCCCTCAGACTCTACCAGGAAAGAGTTACAACAAGGAATTCGTTGTGTGAACCTGCAAGAGATAAAAAATTGGGGCTTCGTCTTGGAATCCATATGATAGGTAGTAGACAAAAACTAATAAGTAGTTGGGGCATACTTGTTGGACATGATTGGGTTCAAGAACTCATCCAGTGGTTGGGCCATAAGGTTTACACACAAACACACACATATAACCAGAAAACAGTGGCAGTCTAAGGATTGTTGAAAAAATTTAATAAATTTAAATCACCTATATGGTCGGATTAGAAATTGAGCCAAGAACGGCTAAGGTTAATCCACTTGGACTGATGGAGATTGGAAGTTTCAGGCTGGAAGCTCTTTTGGAATGTTCTAACGGGTATAAAACCATTTTGATACTCAAGGGTTAAGGATGGAGTATGAGCAACCAAGGTCAATTGTAGAACTTAAATATTACATTAACAATGATTGTAAATCCAAGGTGCCTTAATTAAATGTTGTGGAGTGACCTGACAATTTAATAAACTATATGTATAGCTATTGTGGATTTAATTAATTATGATTTTGACCATAAAAACATTTGAATGAGTATTATTAACGTGTCATTTATTTATGTTAAGAGGGTGAGGCCATGTTGTTGATGTTGGGATGTATGCTAACTTGTAAAGCCATGTGGCATTTAAAATTTTATGATTTTTTAATTTGAAGTTTTATTAACATTAACCTAGAGATTGATATGCGTACACACTAATAGTTTTGAAAATCAACTTTATATTACATACAAACAAACCCTAACATAATTACTACTTCAATGGGTAATTTTTTTTATTAAAACAAGATATTAACATTAATCTAGAGCATCTAAAAACCAGATATTTATTTTGGTAATGAAACCCAGAAGCTCAAAATTAAATATGGAACTAGCTAAGAAATTTATGCATAACTCAACTGCCTATTTCCTAGATTCATTACATAAGTCTCTATTTACTGGAAATAAATTTACAAAGTCTTAAAAAAAAAGAACTGTAGTTCATCATTTCAGGCTTCTTTAGCAAATAGGTATATTATACATGTTTGAGTATCAATCTTGCTGACCAAAACCCTCGTCCATAGGTTGGGTCGTAAGGTTCAAACGCACAAGAACACACACACACATATAACCATAAAATAGTGACAGTCTAAGGACTATAGAATAATATTAATAATTTAAATCACCATGGTGATCGTCTAACGACTGTAGAGAGACCAAAAACGAAGCTGGAAGCCTCATGGGTCTCCACAAATGACTAACACATCTGAGCTAACCCTTAAATGAAGAACAATAAAAACCCAAGTGAAAAATCGACAGGATATAGTCCCTCAGATGCTACTGGAAACAGTTATAGTAAGGAATCCATTGTGGGAACTTTAAGAGATAAAAAATCAGGGCTTGGTCATGGAAGTCATAAGATATGCACTAGAAAAAATCTAGAAAGTAGTTGGGGCATACCTATTGAACACGCCTGGTTTGAAGAGGAATCTTAAAAGCTCCTCTCGTGGAATTGGAAGGACCTAGTGAGTAAAACGGTTCACATCAGAATTAGCATTGAAAAGTATTTAGGATAACCAAACGAACATGGGATTTCTTGAAATGGACGTGTTACCTTCGAAAGCGACGTTCAACGAGTAAGTGCACCCTTGTACTGAGAAAATTCCCCAATGAATTCGGTCGGAGCACCATAAGTTTCAAGCCTGTTAAGAACCCCAACAATGTGACCCTGCATGGTAAAGAACTACAAAAATTTAGCTAGTAGTACAATGAATTTAAGTAATGGTAAAGACTTTATAAATCGAAGAATGTACCAGTGAATACCTTTGCAGAAGTTGCATGAAACATTGTGGTCATTTGGTTGAATTTTTCCTGCAGCCGCAGATTCACCTTCCAAAACTTGCAGGAGTGGAATGGTGCTGAAAGGAGGAAGTCAGCATAGAGGTTGGTTAACCTAACCCTATTTGAGTAAACCTATGCCATCGAATTAGAATGGACCTTTTACCTTCGAAAGTCGTGTTCAATGAGTAAGTGTGTCCTTGTATTGAGAAAAATCCCTAGTGAATTTGGCCAAAGTGCCATAAGTTTCAAGCCTATTGAAAACCCCAATAGTGTAACCTTACATCGTAAAGAACTGTAGAAATTTAGCCAATATTACAATGGATTTAAGTAATGGTAAAAAATATATGAACTAAAGAATGTACTCATGAATACCTGTGCAGAACCTAGGTGAAACGTTGTGATCATTTGGTTGAATTTCACCTGCATCTGCAAAGTCGCTTTACCAAATTGCAGGTGTGGAATGGCACTGAAAGGAGGCGGTCAGGGTACGGGTTGATTACCCTAACCCTATCCAGGTAAACCTCCATCGTCAGATTAGAAATCACACCATCAACGACTAAGGTTAATCCACTTGGGTTGATGGAGACTGGAAGTTGTCGGTTGGAAAATCTTTTGGAATGTTCCAACAGGTTAAGGACAGAGTACCAACAACTCGAGTGAATTGTAGAACTCAAATATTACATTAACAACACTAGTAAATCAAAGGTTCCTTAATTAAATAATGTGGAGTGCCCTAAGAATATAATAAACTATATGTATAATAGTTGTGGAGTTCATTAATTATTATATTCACCATAAATACATTTGAACAAGTATTGTTAATGTGATATGTTGACCATAAAAACATTTGAACAAGTATTATTAAAGGCAAAATGTGGAGATGTACCTTGCATTGTTTCTCTCTGGTGCACACGTGACCAGAACAAGATTTAGTTACTTTTTAAATATAACACATAAAGACTGAGTAATTGTATTTTTGTTCACTATAATAGTAACATTATTTTGGGATTCCAATCACTCAAACATGATCAAATATTGCTAAAGATTCCTTGCATATAAATGAATATTATGGTCCAATCAAACAAGAACCACCTCTTTAAATATAGTAATATGTAAAATTAACTTTCAATATGCATGATGAACTGATCAGGGCTATCACCATATTTGTTTGTAAAATCATTGATTAATACCCTTGGTAAGTTGAGAGCCATAACGCATCATTTCCACTTGAATATTTCATGAATATATATATTTTTAGTTACCCAAGGAAACATCACACATCCCACTTAGTTTTTCCCTATTTGACCATGAAATACATTATAATTCTTTGGGTTTCTGTTGTACAACAACTTGTTTGATGTCATTCTCGATTTTCGTGGCCTATGTAGTGGCCTCCCTTGGATTGCATGACATGCTAATTGTTGTCACAGAAATTGACACAAATCTAATCTTTTTAATTTATTAAAAGTGATCGACCATTTTGCTAAATAAAATTTTCTTATATATAAATGAATGTGTTGATGGTGCTGGACCCGCCAACATGTCAAGGGGATCTCCCCGATAAGAATTCCCAATTGGAGCTCAGACCGTTTGGTGTAGGAGTCCAAGCAGTGGGTTGTATGGTAATGCCTTGGACATGATTTTGTACAAAGGCAAGTATGATAACTCTATTGGTAGAAAGGGTGTGACCACTTTAGTGAGTCAAGGAAGGTGCATGAGAGGTTCTAACACATGTGGGTTGAGAAGAGCGTGCCCCTTGCAAACCTGTAATAGTACTAGGATGAGAAGGGAACGCGTGAGCAAAGATACATCACAAGCTAGAAAGAAAGTTCGCTGGAAATCCAAAGTGATGGTTAAACCAACAACAAATTTTAGAAAGATTGATACATACTCATACAGAATAGTCCATACATGCATGCGTAAGAAAGAAAATACATATGCCATTTAGAGGAAATTAGATAGATGGAATACAATACAACATATGCATGAAACATGTTGGATCTTATTATATAAAGAAGTGTAAGTTCTAGTCATACAATACATGCATGTCCAACCACTAGATCCAATAGTGGAACATTACAGCCACATCTGCTTGCTCCTACAAAGAGATGTACTAGCTCCATGCAGTGGATACTATCTAAGCTCTCTCCAAGATAGTCTTATCGCAAGAGTGGCTGACCAAAAGCCTTTAGAATGAGTTATGAGGTTCTATTTATAGAAAAGGGTGGGGTGACCCTTGACATTCCCCTTTCTATTAGTTCATATACGCCCATGAATCTTCATCTACTCTATGTCTGTTACACCCAACTATTGACACTTCAACTTCCACTTGACATGATTTTACATTACAATGCACATGTGCTCATGTGAGACGAAATGGCTTGAGCAAGCCATGCAAGACATCACTGACACTCTATCTGTTGTGGTGAGACCAACTATTTGACATGCGTGTGATGGTGAAGGTGGTGAGTTGATGCCAATCTTGGTCATTCGTGATGGTGTGTATGCACCCCATGGTAACATCTTGTTGAATTGAACTCTTGCCTCCATTGCATCTAGGTGCATTGGTGTTGCTCCTTCACCCAAATTGTCTTCTTGGATGTGGCTAAACTGACAACATGCTCATGCATAGTGTCCATGTTGATCTTCAAGTGTGTGTTGGTGGTCATGTGCATCAACTTGCCAAGGTACATGTTCAACTCTAGTTGGACTTGCTTCTTTTCTTCACCTTAGTGAGTCTATTGAATGGGTTGGATCACATGCGTGTGCACAATGAAATCTATGTTGTTGAATCCCTTGAATGTGATCAACAACACTGCTCACCATGTTTTCTCCATGGCAACTACTGGGATGGATATATAACTTGTACGAGCATAGTTTCTTCTGTGAGTGCATGTTATGCCCCCTGTTGTTCCTGTTACTCTTGCAACTCATTCGTTTGTTTGTGTAGCTTCATGTTCTTCATTGAGTTGCTGCTTCAGCACAAGAAACTCCTACTTTTTTCCATTCTCTATCTTCCAGTGATCCTCATGTCACCCCATCACTTCATAGTGTGAGTCTCCAAAGTTGCTTTCATCATCCGTGGATCTGCTTGAGCTCATAACTTTGTTCTGCCTCTTTGCTGTCAATAAATTTTCCTCTTGAATTCATGGCATTCGGTATTCTGCCTTCAGCTGCTCTTCATGATGCTGCTCACCGTGAAGATGCTTCTGTCATATCTTGATGTCCTTGTCTACGAACAACTTGATGTCTTCATGGGTAGGAAAGTCCATATACAATAGATCTACTGCATCCCCAAGTGTGCTTTGAATGGTGTGTTAGACTCTTCTCTCCTAGAAAGCATTGTACCTGAACTGTTGAGAGGTAGATCAAAACCTGCAACACCTAGAGACATGGAACCACTCATGGGAAGCAATTTGTCAGTCGAGAACAAAAAATAACTTGAGAGCTGACTTGCAACATACCTGTGTAACTAATCATGAAGGTTATGCAATTTCGGCCGGGAGGTTGGGAGACTGACTGCCAAGAATGCGCAAGGCACAGTATGGGCTACTGGGAGACTAATTGATTGCTAAAACTATGCAATGCACAGTCCAGTGTGGCTGCTAACTCCTGGAATTGTGCAATGCATAATCTCAACTAGCAATGGTTGTAGGCTTAGTGACTGCATTGCGCAATTTCCTAGGCCAACAATCACTGTCCCTCAGAAATGCACAAAATAGTCTTGGAGGAGAGTGCTTGGGTAGAAATGTGCATTTTTGGAGAGGAAGATAGAACCTTCCTTCCCTAGATTATGCAATGTTATCTCAGTGAAGGCAGAGTCCGGGCCAAGGTTGACCAGATTCACCGACGGGGAATAGAAATCAAATATGACAGTGAATGCATGATGACACTAAGTGAAAGTAGACCTTATTTCTCATGCATGCAAACATTGAATGAAATATTTAGTAAACATATCAACATGCATGTGGGTGAAGCGTGTCGCTGAATTGGTGACCGTTCGTCAAAAACTATTTCATGCATGTGACAATAGTGAGATAGCAAAAAAAAATAAAACAGTGCTAGGACAAGCTAGTATGCATGTAAACGATAGAAAGTGTTCAAATAAATAAAATAAAACAGAACTCACACAAGAAAATATACAAAAAGCAACAGAAATGAAACACAAGGCATGGAAGGTTTGCTTACCCCAAAATAGTTGAGTTGATGTGGGATGTTAGAGCTACAAGGTCGATGTGAGGAATGAGCTTTGCAACGTCTAGTTGATAATTTTTTATAACATTGAAGTTCTGACGTGCATGCCACAGATCTATGGAAAGCGACACTTTATGGGAGGTTTCTGAAGTGATCCTTGCATGTAACCTCCAATTGCTAAAAGTAGATACCTAAATCAAGGGATGCCTTTGCATGCTTCCTTGGGAGAAGAAGCCCATGTATGCAAGTCTATTTTTCTTGATCCTAGAGGGAACCAGTCAACCTAGCTGCACATGCAAGAGGCTACTCAACTACTACGAGAAAATGCACATTTCTCGCTGGGAGTTGGGCTAGCTTCCCATGAGATTTGTGCAATTTCTCGGCAGAGTAGCTGACTATTACCTAGATTTGTGCAAATTCTGGGCTAAGCAGCCCTACTAGGAAAAATTGCACAATTTTACTATAGGTGTTGACTTGCAGAATTGCACAATTCCAGAGCCCAGTAGGCTGCCAAACAGGATTGTGAAATTTTTGGAGGGAAGGTTGGTTTCCCTCCAGAAATGCACAATTTCTTGGGGGAGTTGCTCACCCTAAAGATGGATCAAGTCCGAGTGGGCAGCCTGTGAGGGGAGTGCATCAAGATGTGATCGACAGGCAGCCTTTATGTAAGAAAAACACTAAATCTTGTGAACTTGATGAAGGAAGACAAGCTGATATGAAAAGGTTGTAGGGAGGCTCCAAAATGAAGCTAAGGAAAAAATTTGGAGGGTGGTTGTAGCTTCTACAACACTTGGTGAACACTGGTAGAAATCTAGCTCTCTGAATAGACCTTGTTTGTGAAAATCAAGTCTAACACCTCCGAAAGTATTGTTCAGTTCTTAGCTCATCTTGGTTTCACACTAGCTTGATTGTAAGATGTAGTGTTTTCCAAGATCTTGGTTGATTGACAAACATTCCAAGACAGGGAAACATAGTTGTGTCGACTGGGGTTGACGGGTATATTGGTGCACAAGTATTATAGTTGTCAGAGACTTAGTTTCTTCTCTGGTGTTGCTCTGTTACCAATAGGCCTAGATAGTACCCCGACAGAGTCACATAGGAACACAAGCATGGCTCTGCTACTAGCGATCGTGGTCAGTACCTCGACAGAGTTACTTGAATCACCTCTTTGCCTTATTCATTTTTCATTTTTTCAAACTTTTTCAATTTTTTTTCATTTTTTGTAATTGTGCAGCGTACTTATTCATTTTAGAGGTAGAATAGGGATCCCGACTTATTAAGACCATAATAGTTTTTTCTAGAAGAGAAGTCATTTATTATACCTCTAACGTGCATGTTAAGGTTTTCCCCCTCACCTTACTCTACTTAACTGAGCTGACAAGGGTTAACCCAAAAACAACCGACTAGAGAAGGTGACACTAGTTAGCACGCAAGCATTGTGTTTTCACGAAGGTTCACTTCAAACAATACATATTTTCCTTCAACGTATCATGGACTAAAAGTAACAAGTTATTCATACAGAGGCAAGATGACAGATAACCAAGTAGTGATAGTTGTATAAGCCCTCTTGTACTCCATCGAACTCACTTAAAGAGTCATACATGGTTTCATGCAAAACTAACCTATGAATGAAATAAGCGAACTAATAAACAAACAACAAAGCAAAGAAAGAGCATAAGAAAAAATGAAAGCAAAGTGAGTAAGAAAACAAGCAGGAAAACAAACAAACAAATAAAGCATGTAAGAAAACAAGCATACAAGCAAAACAACTGAAAGAAAACATCACTCCTACTCCTACACTAACAGTGCATGGGCCTGATCACGTGAAGTGATATTTCCAATGCAGCCACCAGCACATTGGTTGACCCATGTTGGTGAAGGCTTGGTACACGAGCAACCCAGTTGTGCGAACTAGCAAACAAGAAATATATAAAAATGAAGACAACCACACTTCATGTTTTAAACTGTCCATAGGACATAAATGAGTGCAAGTGCATGACAAGTAGTCTGTGGACTTATCATAGTGTTGTGTGATACTGCGTGCAACTTTGAAGTGTAGGCACACTCTTGACTATGACATGCAAGGAAATGAAAGAAACAAAGTTAACTTGCATCATGCACGAGTGCTTGAAATGTAAGATTCCTCCAATGCATGAGCAATGGGATTATGCAGTTCAAGTGGAGGAAGCATGATCTATGTGTGAGATGGATCTTCAATACATACAGATGAGTGAGAAGGAGCCTTGGATGATTGAATGGTTTCGTGATCAGAAGAGAGACTAACCCCAAGAGAGCTAGGGCCTGACATAACCATCAGCTCAAGCTACAGTGCTTTGATAGCCTTCGGTGTTCCAACTTCATCATCATAAACTGGTAGCTTCCAAAGATCAACTGCGATAGAGTTATGATCGTGATCAAATGTGGGAGTAATTGGATCACGATAGCCACGATCATAAAAATCAATGATTTCATCGATATCCTCATGATCAGATGAATCAAATAGAGGGGTCGATGAAAAGTGAACAAACCCATCCTCTGTGTTTCTGGAAAAGACAAATGAAAGATCGAGCATATTTTCAATGAATAACTTATCCTCTCCATTGCCGAATGATGGACCAACATCCAGTCTATCTTGCGAGTGATCAACAATGGGTGCATCTGTAGATGAAGACACACATGCAAAATCATGGATGGTAGGTTCACCAAAGATGTTAGGAAAGAACGAAGGGAACTTGAACTAAAGGGAGTCATCCTTTGTCGAGTGTTGATGCTCAAGCTCCCACTCATACTCTTCATGAATGACAACACATCTTGGTTGTGCAACACAAACTCTGTCAATGGCTTGTTCCTCGTTCACAACAAATAAAGAGTCTGAAATGGAAGAACAAAAGACAGTATCATTCAGAGGAACAGTCAAGTGCAAAGACGGAGGTCGTGAAACAGAATGCATATGGGAACTTGAAGGACTCAAAACCAACATTGCATGAAAATTGAGTGAAATGATGCTAGGAGGATGGGCAAGCTGAACAACTGAGTGAGCATGATCCTCAATGTCACTCGACAATGGTGGAACTATTGAATGAGGGGATGACAGACAGTCAGTCGAGACAGTGGTCGCATCAACATGAGATTGCGCAGCCCCTTCAATGAATAATGTTGAACGAGGCTTGATTTCAACCTTCTTCTTGGGATGTGTAGATTTCTTAAAGTAATACTCAAACCAGTCCCAAAGATAGGAAAATTTCATCTGGCTCCTTGGAGCTTGAAACTACAAGTCACAGAAGCGCTGCCAAAAATTCATGATCGATTCATGTGGAGCCTTCCATTGTTGTAATATTTTCTGGTCAAGATAGTCTGGATCCAAATGATAGAAATTTTCTTCAATGAGATCACATAATTGATCAAGTGAGTGCACACTATCAGCCGATAAGCTACACAACCATCGAAGTGGAGATTCATGAAGTGTGTATGCACGCAACAAGCTGGCATGTTTGTCAGAACACCCATCTTCCTCATGATGCATGGAAGGAAAGTCATGTAAGTAATCACACCATGCCACTTCACCTTCACAATCATATGTGTAATTGGAAAAGAGATTGAAAAATCCCTTCTGATGGTGACATCTTCATAATTCGAAAAACATCACGGAGGGAGAAGAGTGCAAGAACCCATGAAATATATGCAAAGCTTCAAAACTAGATGAAAGGACACAGTTTGTCATCTGGCCCTCCTTCTAGCGCAAAAAGTGTTGACGGTGCTGGACCCGCCGAGATGTCAAGGGATCTCCCTGGTAAGAAGTCCCAATTAGACTTGAGATTGTTTAGTGTAGGAGTCCCAAAAATGTGTCGTATGGTAATGCCTTGACCACAATTTTACATAGAGGCAAGTATGATATCTGTTAGGCCCCCATACTACTAATGTAAGAGCCTAACAATATCTCTATTGGTAGCAAGGGTGTGACAACTACAGTGAGTCAAGGAAGGTGCATGAGAGGTTCTGACACATGTGGGTTGAGATGAGTGCGCCCCATGGCAACCTGTAATAGTACTCAGATGGGAAGGGAACACACGAGCGAAGATATATCACAAGATGGAAAGCAAGTTAGCTGGCAATCCAAAGTGATGGTTAAACCAACAACACATTTCAGAAAGATTCATACATACTCATATAGAATAGTCCATACATGCATGCATAAGAAAGCAAATACATATTCCATTTAGAGTAAAAAAGATAGTTGGAATACAATACAGCATATGCATGAAATGTGTTGACTCTTATTATAAAAAGAAGTGTAAGTTCCAGTCATACAACACATCCATGTCCGACCACTAGCTCCAATAGTGGAACATTACAGCCACATCCACCTAGTTCTCGAAAGAGATGTACTAGCTCTGTGCAGTCGATACTGTCCAAGCTCTCTCCAAGATAGTCTTATCAGAAGCTTGGCTAACCAAAAGCCTTTACAATGAGTTATGAGGTTCTATTTATAGAAAAGGGTGTGTTGATCCTTGGCATTCCCCTTTGTGACAGTTCATCTACCCTCATGATTGTTCATCTACTCTATGATCATTACACCCAACTATTGACACTTGAACTTTCGCTTGACATGAAGTTACAATATAATGCACAATCTACTCATGTGAGATGAAATTGCTTGAGCAAGCCATGCAAGACATCATTGGAACTTGGTCCATTGTGGTGAGACCAACTCTTTGACATGCTTGTGATGGTGAAGGTGGTGAGTTGATGCCAAGCTTGGTCATCTGTGATGGTGTGCATGCACCCCATGGTGACATCTTGTTGAAGAAAATTCTTGCCTCCGTTGCATCCAGGTGCATTGGTGTGGCTCCTTCATCTAACTCATCTTTTTGCATGCACATGGTCTTCTTGGGTGTGGCTGAACCATTAACACACTCATGCATAGTGTTTGTGTTGATCTTCAAGTGTGTGTTGGTGGCCATGTGCATCAACTTGCCGAAGTGCATGTTCAACTCCTGTTGGAATTGCTTCTTGTCTTCGCCTTGGTGAGTTTGTTGAATGGGTTGGATCGCATGCATGCACACAATTACATGCATGTTGTTGAATCCCTTGCATGTGATCAATAACACTTATCACCATGCCTTCTCCGTGCCAGCTGTTGGGATGGATCTATAACTTGACAGTTTCATTTGTGAGTGCATGTTGCGTCCCCTGTTGTTCCTATTACTTCTTTGACTCATTTGTCTCTCTGTGCAACTTCGTGTTCTTCCTTGTGTTGTTGCTTCAGCACAAGCAGATCCTTCTTTTGTCCATTCTCTATTTTTGTGCGGTCTTCATGTCACACCGTCAGCTCATAGCCCATGTCTCTAAAGTTGCTTTCATCATTCGTAGATATTCTTGAGCTCACAACTTTGTTCTGCCTTGGTTTTTTCAACAACTGTCCTCTTACATTCGCTGACTTTGGTATGATGCCTTTAGTTGCTACTCATGTTGCTGTTGGCTGTGATTTGTTGTTGTCATATCTTGATGTCTTCATGGGTATGAAAGTCCATAGACACTCGATCGACTGCATCCCCAAGTGTTCTTTGAATGGTGTTTTCAACTCTGCTCTCTTTGTGATACCTGGAGACATGATGACACTCATGGCAAGTAAGGTGTTAGTCAAAAACAAAAATGAACTTGAGAACTTACTTGCAACATTCCTATGTGACTGATCATGAAGGTTTCACAATTTTGGCTGGGAGGTCGGGAAATTGACTGCCAAGACCGCACAAGGCACAATATGGACTGCTGGGAGACTAACTGACTGCTAGAACTGCACAATGTACAATCTAGTCTGGCTGTTGACTGTTGGAATTGCACAATGCGCAATGTCAGCTGGCAATGGTTGCAGGCTTAGTGACTACATTAGATAATGATCTGGGTCATGAGTCATTCTCCCTCATAAATGCACAAAATAGTCCTAGAGGATAGTGCCTTGTCATAAATGTGTATTTCTGGAGAGGGAGGCAAAGCCTTCCTTCCCTGGATTGTGCAATGTTGTCTCAGCAAAGGTAGAGTTCAGGCCAAGGTTGGCCAAACTCACTGACGAGCAACTGAAAGAATTGATTCATTGCGCATGAAAGCATTGAATGAAAGATTCAGTTAACAGAACAACATGCATGTGGGTGAAGCAAGTTGCCAAATCGATGACCTTTCATGGAAAATAGTTTCATGCATGCAGCAATAGTGAGATAGCACCAAAAAATGAAATAGTGCTAGGACAAGCTATTATACATGTCAATTACAACAAGCATTCAAAGAAATCAATCAAACATCACTCACACAAGGGAATACTCAAAAACAGATAGAAATGAAATGCAAGGCATGGAAGGTGGGCTTACCCCAAAATAGCTAAGCTAAATGTGGCGACAGCTGATGTGGGATGTCAGAGCTACAAGGTTGATGTGAGGAATGAGCTTTGCAACATTTGGTTGATGAGTTTTGATAACATAGAATTTTTGACGTGCATGCCCCAGATCTAGGGAAAGCGAAACTTGGTGTGGGGTTTCTTAATTTATCCTTGAATGTAACCTCCGACTACTAACAGTAGATCCCTGAATCAAAGGCTACCTTTGCATGTTGCCTTGGGAGAAGTAGCCCATGCATGCAAGTCTATTTTTCTCTATCCTAGAGGGAATCAGTCAGTCCAACTGGACATGCAAAAGGCTACTCAACCGCTGGGAGAAAATGCACTTTTCTGGCTGGTAGCTGGGCTAGCTACCGAGGAGATTTGCGCAATTTCTCAACAAAGTGACTGATTGTTGCCCAAATTTGCACAAATTCTGGGTGTAGCAGTCTTGCTATGGAAAATTGCGCAATTTTCACTTGGGTGTTGACTAGTAGAATAGCGGAATTCTGGAGCCCAATAGGTTTCCAGATAGGATTCCACAATTTCTGGAGAGAAGGTTGGTTTCCCTCTAGAAATGCAGAATTTCTTGGGGGAGTTGCCCAGCCTACAACTGGATCAAGCCTGGTTGGTCAGCCTATGAGGGAAGTGCATCAAGTTGTGATTGACAGGCGACCTTTGTGCAAGAAAAACAATGAAGCTTATGAACTTGATGAAGCAAGACTAGCTGTTGTGAAAAGTTGGTAGGGAGGCTCCAAATCTAAGCGAAGGCAAAATTTTGGAGGGTGGTTTTAGATGCTACAACACAATGTTATAAATAATAATGAGGAACTTAATATAATTGGAATAATGTGAACAGGAAGGAAATTATTAGATTTGGAAAAATCTAAAATCCCTAGGAAATTGGTGGGTGGGAAGCCACTTGGGATGAATCTAAGCTTTTAGTAGGTGGCAAGAATTTAAAATTTTATCGTTTTTAAATTGAATTTTTACAAATTTTAAATTTTAGTGCCTAGTTTTATTAAAATTCTAAATGTTAAATTTTAGTGGTTGTTAGACAAAATTGAAATTTTTAGTAGAATGTGATTTTTTTTTAATTATTGACTTTTAAGTTAAGCTATTTAAAATGGTTACTTTAATATTGAAGTGTATAAGAATGAAGTAATGATGAAAATGGATTGTTTTCCTAATTGATTTTCACATCAAAACAAGGAATAAATGTTGTTGCTGTTGTGATTGGTGCGTTTTTCCTTTTTTCTTTGCAGTACACAAGGGAAGTTTTCCTTTGTTGCCAACAAAGGTTGCTGCTTTGGGTATGGATGCTGCTATTTGGAAAATTTTCCCCTTGGAGATTATTGAGCTTCTATTTTATTGGGTTCCCTTTTCAGTCTTGATGAACTTTAAGTTGGTTTGTAGAGAATCATGTCTTGTTCTAGAAAACTTGCTTTTCGTTGCAACTTGTGATCGATGCCATGTGAACGAGTTAGGATTTATTTCATTCTCCACTTGTTTTCCTGATGATTTCTTAGTAGCATCATAACTTAATAATAGTGGTCTCTTGTCTACTATGGTGTTTCCTTTTCTTCATTTTGCATACAAAATTGAATGTGCAGTGGCATCAATGATTTTTTTCATCATGCCTAGAATTTAGTTGCATACAAAATATTATTTCATTGTCAACCATTTTACAAAGACATTTAGAAATGTTGGAGATCTTAGTGTCAGGAAGCGAGGATTCTTCTCTTCATTTCAAAAATGCAATCTAGGAAATTATGAATGGGTGTTTCTGAAACATTTTTGTGAAAACATGGACTCATATTTTCTGATATGTAGTAGTGTTGACACGTTTGGAAGATGACAAAGCTTACATATAGTGGTGTAATTCCACCAAAGGAGGATATCTTCTTTAAAGAAAAAATTTATTGGCTATATCTAGACAAATATTATGAAGATTAGCCTACTTATGGTTACACTATCTATTGATTGCAATTGAAAAGAAACAATTGGGGTTATTAATTTGTTCCTATTGTTGACATACAATGTATCTCATTAGGATTATATAGGAATCAAATTGTTTGTGTTGTTAATAATGATTGCACGTTGGTTTTTTCACTTGAAAAGATAGAGAGTTTTGAATTTGTTCAACTATCGAAAGGGAAAAGTTTGGAATATTTTGAATACGATTTGGGACACATATGGTCGTTGCTTGAATCTGTCCCTTTGGATATAAATGGTAAATGTGCAGGTTATGAACCGTTGCATATAGTTGGAGAAAATTTACTTATGCTCGGTTGGTCTAGAGTGCAGTTAAAGTTATATGATCTAGTGAGTGGATTGCGCAAAAAAAAAATTGTTGATGGATTTTTCGTGCTTGAAGAATCATGCTTCTATTTACAATCAATTGAATATATTTAGGATGTGATTGAAAATGGAAATATTCTTTCACTTATTCCTAATGCAGATTCTATTATTGAGGTACCTCCACTACCTATGGATGTATTCAATTAGAATTTGAGGGATGAACATGTTTTTCTTCATCTTACTGAACACCATATGTATGTTTAATGTTTTTAAATATTTTTTTGAACATCATTATAACTAATGTTTTGAAGTTATATTAAGAACATAGCCTCATGGTTCTAACCACAATTGGTTGACGATTATGATGATGTCATTGAAAATGGAAATGTATTTTCCTTTATTCGAAATTTAGATATTATTCTTAGCATAGTTGCACTACATGTGGATGTATTGAATTAGCATTTGAGCCTTGAACATGTTTGTTTTTTGATAATGGAATGAGATTTGTATTTCTTTGTTTTTAATTTCTGGAACTTGGTGTTGTATCAATTATATTTAAAGAAAACATTTTTCCACGTGTTCCAAGTTTTTGTTACAAGTATTTTGAAGATAGTTGGGGACATAGATGGTCATTGCTTGAATCTATCTCTTTGGATATAAATCGTAAATGTGCATGTTACCTACATTTGTGTATAGTTGGAGAAAAATGTGTTATGCTCGATTGGTCTAGAGTGCAGTTAAAGTTGTTTACTAGATGGATTATGAAAAATAACAATTGTTGATGGACTGTATGTGCTTGAAGCGTGATTCTTATATCTACACAGTTAACTATTTTGACGATGTGATCGAAAATGGGAATCGTTTTTCACGTATTCCTAATGCAAATTCTATTATTGAGATACCTCCACTATCTATGGATGTATTCAATTAGCATTTGAGGGAAGGACGTGTTTTTTTGCATATTACTAAACACCATAAGTATGTTTAATGTTTTTAAATATTTTTTTGAACATCATTCTAACTGGCATTTTGAATTTATTTTAGGAACATAGCCTCTTTCTTCTATCTAGAATTGGTTGAGGATTTTGATGATGTCACTGAAAATGGAAATGTATTTTTGGTTATTCAAAATGCATATTATATTCTTCACACAGATACACTACTCATAGATGTCTTGAATTAGCATTTGAGGCTTGAACATGTTTTTTTTCGTAATGTAATGTTGTTCATATTTCTCTGTTTTATATTTCTAGAACTTCTTGTTCTATAGATTATGTTTAAGGGGAACATTTTTCCATGTGTACAAATTTTGTTGTGGCAAACATAATTTCTCAAATATTTCTTGTGTGCACTTTTGTTAGTTTTTTTATTTTTTAAGTTTGAAGAGTATGTATTACCATCAAACGAAATTGTGAAAAAACTTTTCAACTAACTTTAACATTATCACAGAGATGTTAAGTGAAATAAGAAGCAAGAGTCATGCGAAAAGACCTTGCTCTGCTAGTACATGGCAATGATCAAGGGATACCAATGATAGTGGTATCAGTAGAATGAAGAAGTTATTAAAGCATGTAAAAGACTTTTGTATCAACAACATAAGATGGATTTAGAAAATGATGAAAAAGGAGGACTTATAAATCATAATTATGAAAAGAGGAGTGGTTTTTTATAGTGAAAGTTTCTATTTTCATGGTCATTTTGTTGGATGTTGATGATCTCGAAGAAGTTATTTTATTGAAGGTTTACTTTGTCTCTTTTGGGAACAATGCATTTCAAAAGGGAGTGTTCATATGAATGACAATGTTATTTTCTATGAAAAAAATGAAATAAATGTAGTTTTTTGAGTTGATAACAACTATAGGAATGAAAAATTTCCTCGAATGGTTAAAAATTTGGGATAATTTGTTCATGAAGAGGGTCATTTGTTTCTTGGTAGAAATTATATTGTTAATATAGTTACCCTTGTTGAATCTGTATGTGAGGTTTTTTTGCAATAATTTAGGGAGTTCAAATTTTTTCTTTTTCCTTTTTCTTGTCTTGTCCATATGAAGTTTCTATTGTTGTATTATTTTCCCTTTTTTTCCAGAATAGTGTCAAAATGAATACTAACCATGACATAGATTTAGAATTAGTCAAACCTTTATTTCTTCTTGAGTGCGAGGGTCAATGACCCACTTGTTAAACTTCACGAAATGATGAAACATATGCTTTTAATAATCATAACATTAGAAACTTTCATCTGTATGTGGGAGAACATTTTGTTTACATCTTTTTTTGTTGTGTTGTTGATTTTCCTGAAATTTTGGTGTTACTAAATATATGTCTTATGATATGTTGTATGTTTTGGAACATTGTGTTTACATAGGGATGCTTGATAGATATCATAACCTTGGGGGTAATGGAAATGCTGAAAGGGATGTTATAATGGAACATAGGGAATCTAAGTCTAAGGAAGAAGTTTTTCTGTATGCATTTTTTGGTGATTACAATATTCTTGCTAGAATGGTTGATGAATTGGGACATCTGTTGGAAATGTTGGAACCAATATTTGTCAACATAGCTCTATAGAAAATATTGTTGAAGCAAAATAATGTGAGGATAATTTTCTTCTTGGCAGAATAAAGGTGCTTAATGCATATTTATTTTTGAAGGTTTAGTGGTTGTCAATGTTAATTTTATATTCATTTACGTATTTCTTTGTTGATGTTTTTTTGCAAAATTATGTTCAAGTAATTAGTGCTCTAGAAACAAATTTGCGAGCAATGCCAGGAATATCAGTTCTAGGACTTACATATGTACGATACGACAATGAGGAAAATTAAAATTGTTTTTCGTTTCATTTTTTTCCGAAGAAAAAAGCGAAACTTTTTATTAAGCATATAAAAAGTTACATTCTGTTAGAACTTTGAGCAGACCTGATGGCTCACATGATTGCTGTTTTGATCTTCTTGTAAGTAAGACAAACAAAAATCTCAGTCCTTTTTTGACTGATTGTGGATGATAAGATATGTCCTGATACTGCTGAAAATAAAACTGTCTAGACTTCCTCCCTTCAGGAGGCTTAAGTACAAATTATACTATGCATACTCTGGGGTCTCCTTCAGAGAAGGAAAACAACCCCTTACAAGACTGTAAATAAACCTTTGAGACAGCTGAAAATGTAAAAAATTTTTTTGAGTTTTCTGTTTGAAGTGCTCAAGAGAAAATTTACAAATATATAGAGAAAGCTGTAACAGAAAATCATTGTGCCCATGAAACTGCAGACAAAAAGAAAAGACGAGCCGCGTTCACTGTGGAGGAGCAAAAGGGGGCTGTTGTGAAGTGGATGACTGCCCCTGACTGATTTCTACTATTGACCAGCTGCCCATATCTTGCTGTAAACCAGCCTTAGAAAGCTGGTCTGCTTCCTCGTTTTTGTCCCTGTAAATGTGGCAGATGGTAAAACTGTTAAAAGATGACTTTAAAAACATAATTTCTTCTAAAAGTGTCTTCAGAATCTGGTTTTGACATGATGCATTCCCATTAACCCATTTTATGACATTCAGAGAGTCTCCGAAGATTTGAATTGTGAAGATGTTTCTTTGAAGTAACCAGCAAAGGAGAAGGCGCAAGGCAGACATCTCAGCATAATTATTTGTACCAGGTCCTAGCCCTACAGATGCTTTTAAAGAGTGATCAGGATTCAAGTGAATGCTCAGTCCTGCTCCAGCCTTGTTATTCTGGGATGCTCCGTCAAAATAGGCCCAAGGAATGCCCTCCAGGATAGTAACAGGCTTTTGATGATTTTGAGTATTTTTAGCTTCAGGGATCGGGATGGCAGAGTAAATGGCAGCACAATTAATGGCTGTGGCGGATGTGGGAGTGTCCTTGTCTTGAAACAAACTTTTGTTTCTCGCTAACCATACACCCCAAAAGAATATAAGAGGCAGATTTCTCATGTTTCCCTCCGGATAGTTCTGCCACCATTTCCTCCAAGCTTCTTCCAAAGGATCTAATCCCCACTGTACCTTTACATTGAGCAAGCGGGTTAACTCCTCCCATATTTTTAGAGAGACTGCACAAGATGTAAAGAGATGGCTTATTGATTCCTCTTCTAATTTGCATAAGGGGCACCTCCCTGGCCCAGCTAAGTATCTGGCTTGTAAAATGTCCCACGTTGGGACTTTTCTTTTTAGCATGCACCATAGGAAAATCCTGGCCTTAGCTGGGCATTTTAACTTCCATATGTTTTTCGACCACCAATCTGGTATTCCCCAACCTTTCTTTTTCATTAAGAAGGTATATCCATCTTTTGGGGAGTATTCACCTGTTTTCCCCTGCGCCCAAATCAGCAGATCAGGTTCGTTTTTAAGCCTGACATTTGAACGATGCAGTTCTTGGATGAAAGAAAACCATTCGTTCTTCCATCTGATGTTTATTCCTAATTCTTCATCATTTTTCCAAGCCTGACCCCATATGGTAGAGTGGCCTACTTTCTCCACCTGATTTAGAGTAAAAATTCCTTTACTATCAAGATGTCTGAGAAAGCCAGGTGACAAGGCAAAAGCTTCATTACAACCTACCCAGGGGTCCCTGCCAATTCTAATATGTCTTCCATCTCCCACTTTCCATGCCAAACCTTGTTCAATCACAGAGAAAGCCTCCACCGTGGCCTTCCAAATGACTGAGATATTCTTCTTTTTCTTTTCCTGGCTCCGAATCCAATCTTCCAAAGGAACTGGATCTATATACTTCCTTTTAACCACCCTTGTCCAAAGATTCTCCATCGAGATTAATCTCCAGCCTGATTTAGCTGCCAGGGAAAGACTGAACTCAGGGAGCCTTTTTATTCCCCATCCTCCCCATTCTTTTGGTCTAGCCAACTTATCCCATGCCACCCAGGGAAGAACGGAAGATTCTTTTGATCCTGCCCATAGAAATCTGCAGCAAATCCTTCTGATTTTCTCCATCACTCCTTTGGGGACCCAGGTTAAAGCTGCCCAGTATACTGGAATGGCTAACAATACAGATTTGATGAGGGTCAATCTGCCAGCTCTGGAGAGCCACTTGAAACTCCAATGAGAAATTCTGGCTTCTAGCTTTGCTATGAGCCAGTTCCAATCCTCTTTCTTATAAGCTGCCGGCTTTAGCCAAAACCCCAGATATTTGAAGGGGGAGTCCAGTGGTTGATGGTGGAAGGGAAAAAGATTAGCCATCATGGATCTTTCTCTTCTGTCAAAATCTGCCACACAAACTTGAGATTTCCTAGAGTTTATCTGCATTCCAGTAGCTTTCAGAAATAGATCGAAAATGCATTTTAACTCCTTAAGTTCATTATATGATCCATTAGTGAAAATCAAAATGTCATCAACAAAAAGCAGATGAGTGATGAAAAGATTAATTGCTACCTCTATACCTTTTACCTTCTCCTCTCTTCTAGCTTTGTGAATCAATCTACTTAGCCCTTCTGCCACTAGAAGAAACAAGAGAGGAGATAAAGGACAGCCTTGCCTAAGACCTCTTTGGCTTTTGAAAAAAGGGGAGGCTGCTCCATTGATCAGAACAACAAAACTGACATTTGTGATACAGCCCATTATCCAGCTGATGAAATAATAGTTGAAGACCAAACCCCTGTTAGCAACATCCGGAGATAGAGCCAGTTGATTTGGTCATATGCTTTGGAGAGATCTATTTTAAGAACCGCACCCTTCTTTTTCTTTTGTCTGACACTGTGAATTACCTCCTGGGCTACTCCAATGGCTTCATGAATTTGTCTTCCATCCAAAAAACCAAATTGTTCCATTGAGATGTTTCTTGACAGGATAGGAACAATTCTGATAGCTATCACCTTAGCAATGATTTTATAAATACAATTACACAAGGAGATCGGCCTGAAGTCTTCAAAGTTCTCCGGGTCATCCTTCTTTGGTATGAGAGCAATAAAAGTTGAATTAAAAGGCCTGTAGACTTCTCCTTTCTGTCTTGATTCTTCTACTACATCAGTGATTTCAGAGCCTATTAGGTCAAAGAAGGAGAGGAAGAGTTCAATAGTCCAGCCATCAGGTCCTGGACTTTTGTCTTTGGCCATATGTTTCATAGCTGCTTCAACCTCCTCCTTGGAAACAGGGATTGATAGCTCTTCTGCTTCTTCCTCCTCAACGAATCTTGGGAAGCATTGAGCTGTTCTAATGACTTCTGCTATGGTGGCCTCTCCCGGATCTGAGAAAATTTTCTGGAAATGTCTCTGTCCTAAACCAGAGAGATCTGAAAAAGAACTGGCCTCCCTTCCTTCTTCATCTTTAAGGCTCCAAATGGTATTTACAGATTTTCTTCCTTTTGCATAGTTGTGAAAAAAACTAGTATTTTCATCTCCTGATTTTAACCATATTGCCCTACTCTTAAGCCTCCATTCTTCTTCCTTGTCCAAGAGGATTTGGTTTTGAAGCTTCTCCAGATGAAGGATTCTGTCCTTTGAAGCCTGCGAGATATATCCATCTTCCTCAATGCTCTCCAAATTCTTCAACTCCTCCCTGATTCTAAACAGCTCTTCATTCTGTTTCAACTTCCTGTCCTTTGCCCAGGATATTGTCGCTTTCTTCAATCTTTTGAGATTCTCCATGAACAGGAAGCTTTTGTCCTCTCTTGCATTTCTGTCCGGATGGATCCACGTTTCCTTAAAAAGTTTATTGAAAGATGGATCTTGAAGCCATGAAGAATTGAATTTAAAGGGGGCAGGAGGCTTTGGGGGAGGGAAAGAGAGATCCAAAAAAATAGGGAAGTGATCTGAGTTGCCTACCTCCTCAACCCACTGCCTGAGAATAGGAGCTTTTGAGATTAGGTCCTCAGATAGAAGAAAACGATCTAATCTTTTGGCGATCTGATCCTCCCCTGCTCTTCTGTTCCTCCAGGTTGGCTTGAGTTTGATCGGGGAGGGATCTATGAGGTTGTTATCCAAGAGTAGATTGAGGAAGAAATCCGACAGAGGGTCTTCCCTGGCTGATGGACCCCATGCCTCTGCTCTTCCTATAGAGAAGTTTAGATCACCCCCCACAATCAACAGAGAAGACTTCATCAAAGATTTTGCCATCAAATCGACCCAGAATATCTCCCTTCCTTGACAAGGGCCATAAATGTTTACAATTGAAAGGGGATGGGAAAAATCAGGAGAAATAACCTCCATGCCCATAACTTGCTTCGTCCCCCATTGATTGATGACCTTAATTCGACCTTCTTTAAACCCAATTGCAAGACCCCCCGAATGGCCTGATGAATCTATTGCGGAAAAGTTCCATCCTGGCAGGAGAGCCTTTAGCATTGTTTCTACCTCGGTTCCTTTCCCCAAAGTTTCTTGAAGAAAAAGAATGTCAGCTTTTGAATTGAGGATCCAGTCTCTCAGGGCCAATTTTTTAGGTTTACTGGCCAAACCTCTACAGTTCCAGGAGGACATAATCATTTGATAACAAAATCAGGGGTCTGCACTGCTCTAAGAACCCCAGGGATAGAGTGTTGTTTTCCATCCGCTACATCCAACTTGGCTTTTAGTTTTGCCTTAGAAAGGTCTGATTTTCTACCTCTCTTGTTTTTGGCAGAAACCTGAGAGGTCGACTGTCCTAAGCCTCCAACTACATCGGGCAACCCAGACTTTCCTCCCATAGATCTAAGGTTATAGGGGCACGGGGTGTGAGGAACCGGGGGAGCAAGAGGGGGCCACATATCTTCACAATTCAAATCAAGAGACGGCATGGCAGCCGAAATAGAGTCTATATCAGGAGAGTTCTTTGCAGGTTCCATGATCTCGTTTATGCCTATGTTATGAGAGGGTTTGATTGAAGGCGAAATATGCATAGAAACTGAATCATGCTCAGGAATTTGAAGAGAAGAAAGAGGGGGACCTGAGCACATACCCTTTTCAGGATCGTTGAGAGGATTTTGTTCCGCGGATGCGACCTTAGCATTCTCCTCCTCTGCTTCCGCCGGATGCGTTTCAGGGATCTGTGCCGCCTCTTGGATATGGGGGTCTTCAGGCGCTGGCTCTTTCAGAGTCCCCTCAATCTCCATTTCTTCTGTTGTCTGCTTCGCCATACCTTCTTTCTCCTGAGGAGCTTGAGAGTGATTGAAAACTGGTTCTCTGAATACTGAGGTCCTCCGAAAACGTCTCCTTCTCCTGAACAGCAGGCAATCCTTAGCAAGGTGCCCATACTCATGACAGCGGTGGCACCTAAAGGGCAAGTGCTCGTAATCCAAGATCTGTTCGAACACATAATCTTTGTATTGCAAATTGATTTTTTGGGCAAGACCTCTGCTCGGATTTAGGCTCACCAGAATGCGGGCCATCGCTCTGTTCTTCGTCTCCAGAAATGACATATCTGCTTCCAAGAAGGATCCCAATCTGTTTCCGATGGCTTTAAACACAGCTTCTGTCCATAGAAATGAGGGGAGACCCGGGGCCCTCACCCATACCGGAAACACATCACTTTTCTCTTTGATAGCATCAAAAAGGGGACTCCATTTTTTCAGCAGAACCGGAATGTTCCCTATATTCCAGTTTCATTCAAGCACCCACTCTGCCGCCTCCTTATCCTCGAACCGGAACATGAACCACCCTTTAGCTAAGCATTGAGCCTCGAACCGAAGAGGTCTGTCAGAGACGAAACGTTGTTCTCCCCAAGCTTGAAGAAATTCCGACGAAAGTTTCTTACCTCTCGCCCTTCCGACTACGGTGCATTCTGCTACTTCTAGGGTTTCTTCTATAGAGACCTCCATACCTAGGACTAAGTTCCCTTCTAGCTCCTGAGATCCAATTGGCCATTGGGGTTTTCTTTTCTCCCCTTTTTCCTTAACTCTTCCTCAGAGGCCCTAGTTTCCTCGAGACCATCGATCCATTCTAGTTCCCCCTTAGTCATATCCAGAGGGAATTCTACCTTCGGCTCTGTCTGAACATGAGCAGAGAAAACGGGAGCGGGGTTCCCTGAGAAATGATGACCAGCCGATGCACCATCGAGACCTCCCCGCTCTCCCACTAGGCTGTCAGATTGACCTACAAAACCTCCTGCTAAGCTTTCTTTTGGAAAAGGGGATTCTCTTGGCAGAGAAACCCTAGAAAGCGGAGGAAACCCTCCAGAACCCCTTGTTATGCCGAAACCTGAAGAGAGCCCCAAATTTGCAATGTCTTCAAAGCCCTTTGAAGGAAAATTCCGGCTTGACACTGATTTACCCTTGATATCAGAAAAAAGAGCGCCTACTGTCGACCCATCCGCCGCAGTCTCCCTGTCCACCTGCTTGTAAGAAGCCTGGTTTCGAAGTCTAGTGGCTTCTCTGCCTGAATCCTTGCTTTGATGCTGAAGGGATGGTTTTACCTCCTGTGAAAAAGACTCCAGCCTCGACAACTCGTATGCTCCAAAATACTGCTCCACGTTTTGGACTGTGGGTTCCTTTCCCCACATTGAGAGAATATCTTCCAATTCCGGGTCCAGATCCACCAATTCGTTAGGGTTAACCATGGTTAGGGGAGCCGTTCCGAGAAAAGCGACAGCAAACAGTCAAGATGTCAAGCGCCCTTACCCTAATCTCTTGAAAACGGAAAAAAAACGGAAGTTCTGCAGCTTCAGCGATGATATTATCTCCTAACTAAGCGCTTAAGCCAAACGACACCAACCTCCAGCTGCCAGTCAACCGGGATAAGCTTTCCAGCGCCTGCACCTGTGCACGGAACCTGACTGCAGTCTTCCTACCCGTGACCTGAACGCGGTTCCGCCCATAACCCTCTACTCCAAACCCTATCCATACACGCATTATTGTTGAAAAGATCAAATTTCCTTTTTCAAAACCATATGTCTTCGTTTCATTAACAAATTTCATTTCTTTTGTAGTTATTTTATTCTTACAGAGGTTATTTTATTTCTTCCAAGAAGAATTTGGTCAGTTATAATGAATCTAGAAGAATGATTTCCCATTATATTATGGAAATAAATGGTAAAACCAATACTCAAGTTCCACAAGTTGTTTCACATCATCTCCAAGCTGGAATGGCATTTCTTAGAGAAAATGAAAGTGTTCCCTATAATTTTAGCGAACAAATGTTTGATGTGCATAAAAGCTTTCAGTTGAGGATTGATAGGCTGTGTGTTATGTATATGTTTCATATATGTAATTAATGTTATCCTCGTATACAAGTTATGAGATTGCACGAGAGTTCCATTTGTAAAGGATGAAACTGTGTGAAAGGTGAGCATCACTTTTCTCACTTTAACAACATGGATCAAAGTAAGTAGCCTGAGGTTCTAAAACTTTTGACATAATTTGAAGAGATGCTAATAACGCACATAAATCCAATATTGCAAGTGACACATGCTCATGGTGGTCAATATAAATATAGAAACCACATGATATGTTTTCCACAAGATATCTATTTAATTTCGAAGAAGCATCCATGACACGTTGAAGAACTAGATTTTTTTATTGTGAGAAAGTGAGGTGTTCAATATAAATACTGTGAATCTTAGGTGAAGAGACAACATGTGATGGATGCATTGTGTTATAAAATTGAAATGGACAAGTACTACAGGGATATGGAAATTGACATGGATCTAGTTGCTTCTCTCTCGGAAATACCTACTATTTTTTCTAACTGGCTACGATATGTTGATTGTCATGTTGATGATATATCTAGGATGGATACAAAGATTGCAAAATATGGGCCTAATTGTTTTCACTATCACCCCTCATCCTTTATTTCTCACTTGCCTAATGAATCGAGGGAAGTTGATCGAATCAAAATATTTATTGAGAATGCAAATAACACATCTGTTGAAGTAATAGATTGGAAAAATATTGCTACATCTCCAATTAATGAATATAATATTGAAGGACTACTAGATATGGTGTTCACCACTTTATTTCCTACATGTGTTGTTGATTGGTTGTATTCTCACATTTGCAATTTTCAGATGCACAAATATGGTTTTCATATATTGATATTTTATGATCAAATATTTGGTATCCATCCTCAGTTTCAATATTTCTTGTTCAACATGATTATGCGGCATTGTAGTCAGGGAAAAAATTCATTTTTTTGAAGAAAAATATTCATGAAAACATACCCGCAATTATTCGGGAGTTGTGTCAATCACTTTATAATTTTCCAAATAGTAAGTTGGATAAGAAATTAATGCATTTTGGATATTTTCTTAGGGGTACATCGGGTTATTGGATAAAGTGACGTCCTGAATTAAATAATATTATCAACCAGTTGGGGTGGCTTACTTTTTTTCTTTACATTGAGTGCGGCTGACACAAAGTGGCATGATTTTCATAGTGTTATGCCTTTAACCATAGATTGTCATCGACAAAGTGAGCATGCTATAAAGACTCAAAATGTTATTTTATACCCACATATAGTTTCTATGTACACGCACCAAAGATTCAATATCTTTTGTGATATAGTCTTGCAGAGATATCTTGGTGCTAAATAATTTTGGCATAGATTTTCTGTCGTTCCTTTTCAACAATTTTATAATGATTTCAATGAAAATGTATGTTGTTATGATTGGTTATTATAGGTTAACTACATGTTTTGGATCTTCTTAGGTATGAGTGGTAGAATAGAGTTTCCACCCATATCCATGACATTTTGTGGTTGCATGAAGCACCGGATGTGGAAACATTGGATTGGTCCAATGCGACTACTGTTGGCGTAGAAAAGAGGTACTTTGAAAAAGATGTTACATCTTGGAATTTGCATGACATACATCATCGGAATGTGATGATCCCTCGAAATTTAAATGATGATCCATGTATTTTGAATACTGAACATTGTTGCAATCCTAAAGAAGATTATGAGCATTTAGTTAATCGTGTGCAAAGGCATACAAAATGCAGTGTTGATTCTTGTTCATATAAAAGAAGGTTTGTTATTCATGTAACTATCATGCTCTATGGGAGGTTCTTAAGGATTCAATATTTTTGATAAATGAAAAAGGGAGAAAAATATATGAACCAACATGAAATGATGATCATTTAAATGTTCACAATGTTGATGTTTTAACAATGTGGAAAACAAATGTTGATTGTCAACTAGTTCTTTCTCAACATCAAGTTTTGAAGTATATTGTAAAATATGCTTCAAAGGTAGAGAAAAGATCAGAAAGTTATCACAAAATGTTCACAAGAGTTGCTGGTGGGAGTGGGCATGAGGCTCTTATATTATCTTCATATAGAAGGTTCCTTACTGAGACTCTTGTTAAGCATGAAGTTGTAGCTCAAGAGACATGCCATTTGTTGCTAAAGTTTCCTCTTATTGTCTGTAGTCAGAAATTATTATCCTTAAATGTTGTCAAGAAATTCCACCAAAGGGTTTCACTGCACTCTGATGGAGTTTTGTACGGAAGCAATTACATTCAGGTTTATCAAAATCGACCTGTTTTATTGAAACATTTATGCTTGATAGAAATAGCAAGATCATGGATTTTTGAGGAGAAGCATAGGCAAGAGTAGTGGAGGCCATGTGATAAGAAATCTATCATCTTTGTTTGGCCACATTTTTGCTATGTTCCTGAAGATGGGTTGAAAGTGTTTTAAATGTTTTGTTGGAGGCATTTTCTTTTATACAAGTTGTTTCATGATGTTGATTTAGATATTGACTTATCTACTGAAAGTATTGTTGAGAATTAGAGGAATTTGAGATATCGTTTGTGGCATGTTGATCAATGACATTTTCCAAATGAAGGTCATGAAGAGGATGTGGAGCCACTTATACATGAATAAAATTTTGATCGATATTTTGAAGAGTGGCAGATTTTTTCGCAGTTAGGTCCACCAAGTTGTATAAACATTTCAGACCTTGATATTCTTCGTAGAAGGGACTTTGATGTTGAATATAATTGGTAGGAATGATGGTATCAAATTATTTTTTAGAAGAAGGGGTCAATTTTGTAAAATATGCGCAGGTTGTAGGTGTTTTGAATTGTGGGTTCGTTAGGGAGACATATTTGTCACCTTCCTCTCTATTAGAAAAACAACTAGCTGCTTTTGAAATTATTTTTCCACACTTTGCTAATGGTGAAAATGATGGTTCTTTGAAAATGATTATTCCAGGAACTGCTGGAACAAGGAAGTCTTCTCTCATTGGGTGTATTTGTGATGCTCCTTGTAGTTCAAGAACAAATGGAAAAATTCCTTTGTTATTGCTTGCTCCAACTCGTATTGTTGCTTTTAACATACATTGGAAACAATACATTCTTCTTTAAAAATTCCTATAAAAGATATGAAGCCACTATGTGGGCAGGCTTTGGTAGCATTCCAAGAAGAAATGGGGCATGTTTTATATATATTGATTGATGAGATGAGATTTATAGGTCCAACGTTATTCATACAAATAGATTCGCGTTTGCAAGAAGCCTTTCCTTAAAGCAAGGACTACCCTTTTTGTGGTAGGCCCATCATTCTTGTGGATGACCTTGCCAAGATGCCTCCTATTAAGGATAAACCATTGTATGCACGTAGAAAAATTGGTAATGTTTTGTGGGAAAGATTCAACATTGTAGTTGGTCTGGACAAAATTTACAGGCAAGGAGGTTAATCTGAGACAAGCATCTTTTCACAATATTTTAAATAATATTAGAAATGTGAAGCCTCTTGTTGATTAGGACCTTCTTATGTCACGTGTTGATAGTTTCTTGGATTGAAAGGAAAGGAATTTATTTTATTATTGTTTTCCTTTATTTGCAACGAATAATCTCGTCAATTACTACAATCGAAAAATGCATAAAGTTTTAAATTCTCCTATTGTGATATGTGTTGGAGAAAGCATAAGAATTGAAATAAGTGATAATGATGATGAGATGTTCGAGTGTGAAGTACTGCTATGTCATGGAGATTGTGTGATGTTAACATGCAGTTTGTGGGTTCAAGTTGGTCTGGTTAATGGTGCACTTGGATATATTGAAAATATTTTATTTTTGCGTGGTTAAAATCCACCACAACTTCCACAATTTATTATAGTTATGTTTGAAAGGTATTGTGGTGTTCCATTTGATAAGGACTATCCAATTCTTGTACTGATTTCTCCTATTCTCAAGGGAAATATGAAACAAATGCCTTTGATAATGGCATGGGTGCTGACAATAGACAAATCACAAGGGATGACTTTGTAACGAGCCACTGTAGATATTCATGATAGAGAGAGTCAGGGTCTTGCATTTACAACTATATCGAGATTCAAACTAATAGATGGTTTGCGGATTTGACTTCCTTTTTCTTTTCAACATTATTGAAAAATGAAAGATAGTGCATATGTTACACTTAGAAAGAAAGAGGAGCGATTAAAGTCAATATCATTTTTGGGGTATTTATCTTCAATATAGTTTACTATTCATGAATTCTTTATTTTTTATTTTTTCTTCTTCATTCCAAATATTTGTATTCATGTGTTTAAGAAAAAACAATATTACTTAGCTTTAGTTGTTATTATTTTTTTGCAATTATTTTTATGCAACTTGATCATCGGTTTGTTTTGTTTTTTATTGATTTCAATGCAATTGTTGATTATTGAAGTAAGTAAATTGACTATTTTGGAGAAATTTTTGTTTGATTGATTGAATTTTAGTTGTTTTCATTTTTTTCTCTCATTATTTTTTATTCTTTTATATTTATGTTTGAATATGAAATAACCAAAATCATAAATCAATAGTTTTGTTTCTGTTATTTTGTTTTCTTTCAATGTACTAGTTTTAATTGTACCCTTTTATCAATCATGGATATGGAGAACAATGATGGTAATTATTACATCAGAGCGATTAATTCTATAAGGAAACCCATTAGTTTTGTTACCTTTATTCGTGCAAGGTTCGACTGAAGACATGGCCTCCATCCTGATATTATCGATGAGCATATCCATGTTTTGGGTGGAATGAAATCACATGTTCAAACTTTATATCATTTGCACCAAAGAGAATCGGGGAGGAAAATGAGAAGGGTCTTGCTTGAAAGCATGAATTATCGTGATCATTATCCAGTTGATTTGAATTGGTGTTTCTTTTTCCACCACTCTTTGTGTGTTTTGTAAGAGGCTACTATCAAATAATTATGTCCTGGTCGAGTATTGAGACTTGAATTTTGTTGTGGAATGGGTTGTTATTGTTATTATTATTTCTTTCAATGTTACAAAACTTTGTGTTGTTGTCATTGGTCCTGTAATGTTTAAAATTTCATCTCACTTTTTTGTCCCATTGCGACTGAGATTGTCAGAATCCTCCTTTCTTAAGTATCATCAATGCTTGTTAGCGATTCAAAATAATTGTTGTTGAAGTGGAAATTTGTGTTCTCTTCAATGACTTTACTTTTTCCTATGCTTATAGTTACTCTTCAATATTTGTTTTTTTAATTTTTTCTAAGATTATTTTCCTGTAATTATATTAAAATTTTAATTTTTTAATTTATATTGTTTTATGTTTTGTTAAATTAAATTTATTTATATTTTATTATATTTATAGTCTTCTGAATAATAATATTTTCCATTTTAACAAATAGTATTCTTATTAATAGTGTGTTGT
The DNA here is from genome assembly GCA_031772625.1 of Pinus tabuliformis. Lineage (NCBI taxonomy): Eukaryota > Viridiplantae > Streptophyta > Pinopsida > Pinales > Pinaceae > Pinus > Pinus tabuliformis. The sequence goes on from CM062815.1 coordinate 521,907,493, forward strand.
AGGCGCTACAACCACCCTCCAAAATTTTTCTTTAGCTTAATTTTGGAGTCTCCCTACCAACCGTCCTAGCAACATGTCTTGCACTATCAAGTACATAGGCTTCATTGGCTTTTCAGTGGCTTGCCAGCCTGTGCATGTCATTTTTCTCCACTCCCTTCATAAGCTTCCATTCTGGACTTAAGCTAGTTGTTTGTTGAGTATCTCCCTCAAAAATTTGTGCAATTATGGATGGGAACCAGCCTTCCCTCCGGAAATTACGCAAAACTGTTGGGAAGCCTGCTAGGCTCAGAAATTGTGCAGAAATGTTAGACATGACTCCTTGAGAAAACTACACAATTTGGCCCAGCATTGCAACTCAACCCAAAAAATGCGCAATTCTGGGCAGAATTCACCTGTTGACCGCAAAATTTGCGCAATCCCTCTGAGAAAACCAACCCAGCTTAGCTCAGAAATTGTGCAAATCCCTCTTTCAGTCTTGCAAGCTATACCATGGGCCTTCAAGTTGACCGGTTCCAGTCGGGACCTAGTAAACTTGATTTGCATCCATGGGCTACTTTTCTCGATGATCCAGGTGACTCTGAAGATGCACATACTACAAAGAGGACTTAGGAAAGATGAAAAATCAAAGTGTTTGGATTATGTTCAAACCAAGAGTAGAATGTAGATCTCATCATTCTAATCACAGTGGTGTGAACAATTTGTTAATCCGAGTCCATGTGCGAAACTTAAAGGCAGTCAAAGTTGGGTTGACTTTTTTCTGATTGGGCACGCTTAAGGAGACCACAATTTGGAGAGAACTCGGTCACTGGATTCTGACCAACTCCGGCCAAATTCCAGTCATATTTTTTGCCTCGTTAAATGCACTACGTCAGCTTAAAATTTCAATTTTTAAACAGGTTTATTTATAATATATATATATATATATTATAAAAAAAGGTGGTGGTGGGCCACCACCCCCACCACCCACGCTTCCTCTTTAACCATATATGGGGTGGGCATGGGCCACCTACGGTGGACCCAGCCCACACACCGAAGCAAGAACCAATGTAGCCATAATTAAATACGGGACCGACGGGGTCGAACCCACTCAGCCCACTTGGCCGACCCCCAAGCAGGCAGCCCCAAAACATTACCATATATACATAACAAACATGGCGGAGTATGCGGGCGGGCCACCCAATGCGGACCAGACCCCCCATGTTCAAACAAAAAAATATGCATGCAGTTGATATGTATTAATTTGGACGGGTGGGGTTTGACCACCCGACCCCTCCTCAACAAACCATTATTTTTAACCAACGTGCCAACCACCTACCTTGGTTAATCTGTCCGGTAAATTTATATAAATCTGTATTTCTATAGTGCACCCAGGCAGAGAGATGGAGGAACCAGGAGCGGGAATGCTTTTCGAGACAAACTAATTTTTAATTCATTTTTAATGCAGGTGGAACCATGAATTTTGCAAGAGGGCCAAATTTCCACTTTGTTAGATTTTGACAAATTTTATATGGTTTCAACACTTCTCGACACCATGAATGCAATGGCATTGACCATGTCTCCATCAGAGTTCTGCATTTTTTCTATCATTTTTCAGTATGCATGTGGAACCATGATTGCTACAAAAATAGGGAGCAAAACCACAATCCTTGCAATTTTCATGAGGAGGTAACTTTTAAGCATGTCAGAATATAGTCAAGTTTATAGCCTCCTTTCATGGTTTTCTGCAGGGATCGTAATGGCGAGGTAAGATTCGCCATTTCAGTTGGAGATTTCCAGTCCACCCATGGAGCAGAATCTTTGAGGAATCTAGGGGGGATATAAAAGATTCTAAGTATGGGGGATTACGCAGTGCATTATATTAGATATCATTTTTGGGATTCAACTGCGTTAAGTAAGTCATTCAAACGTATGACCATTTCCATGAGAGGTAGTCGTAACTGACTAATTTCTCATGATTTTTGAATAGTTCACCCCTGTGAGCATCACCCGATGCAATGAGTGCTAAGTGAACTATTCAAAAATCATGAGAAATTGGTCAGTTACGACTACCTCTCATGGAAATGGTCATACGTTTGAATGACTTACTTAACGCAGTTGAATCCCAAAAATGATATCTAATATAAAAGATTCATTGAGCCCCAGATTCTCAATTTCTTAGAATTCAAAAATTGGATAGTTGATTTTGCACTATTCAATGCCACAAACCTGATGGTGCATTCGAATTTTTCATTCTCTATTTTCATTTTCCAGCCACTTTTCTAAGTGTTAGTGTAGATGTCCACATTCATGTGTGAGCAGTCATGCTCATGTGATCAATGTCGTGAGATCGATGGTCTGAACAACTTCAGCAGCTTGACATCCACTTCTTCAGATGGCCCTTGGTTCTGAGGTATATGCAGTGTTCATGTACTTCTTCTTTATGCATTGTGTTGCATAGGTCCTTGCTTGATGTTTGATGTGGGATCCTATTTCTTACTCATTTTATGGTTCCTGCTTGATATGATGTGGAATCGCCTATGTGATGTACTTGTTGTCATGATTCATCATGTTGTGTTTTGAAATCCCTTTGTTGTATGTTGATGGGATACTCATGTGTCTCCATGCATGTTTTCTTTGAGATCCCTTTTATGCCGTGTTGGTGGGATGCTCATCATGCATGAGTTTTGTGTCATACTGATAGGAGTCTTTTGACTGAGAGTTCCTATAGTGGAACATCTCTTAGAGCCACTCCTATGTGATGACATTTTCCTTGTATGATCGCGACATCATATCTTGTGTACATCATCACTATTGATAGCACTTAATGTAGCAGCCTACACCATCTTGACATCGGGGCCCGGAGATGTAGTCCCACCTGGACAAACTCCATTATCAATGGCTTATGTTTTTATGTTGCTGACGAATGTCTTATTCCTCTTATTTACAGCATGCAGAAGTATTCATTAATGTTCTTTTAAAAAATGAAATTTAATACATCACGAAAGTAAAAGGTCTTGGAAGGGTCCCTCATCACACACAGACTTGGATCAATTGGTATCAGAGCAGTGTTTGCACTGATTTGAATTGCAACGTGAACAATGGAACATGCAGCAACAAAGGATGAGAAAGTGATGTACGAGACCATGCTCAACATTTAAAAAACGGTAGAGATAATATATGAGACTCTACAGAAAGAGACAGAGGAAAAGGAGTGATTGAAGCTTTAGTTGCAAGCCATAGAAGAGGCCATGGAAGAACTGAAGCAAAACAAACATAATCTTTAAACAGAGAACACTGAATTGAAGATGTGTCCACATGAAGAGAAAGAGGAGAAACATAATTTGATACGACAACTGCAGGCAAAGGATGAGGCCTTGGAAAAGGTGTAGTGTGACCCATGTGAGGTAAAATGTAATTCTCTGAATTCATGTATATTTCCTGATGATGATTTCATTGTTTTTGAAAATCACACCACAGGAATTGGCTCCAAACTATTGAAGAAAATGGGGTATGAAGGAAAAGGCTTGGGCGTTAATGGCCAAGGCATTGTCAACCCCATAAAAGTAGAGGAATTACCCTGTCAGGCAGGACTTGGGTATGTTAGAAAGGAAGTTGGGGAATGCACCATGACAGTTAGTGAACCACCAACAATGGATGATGAGAAACCCTCATCGGTTCTTTCCAAATCAAAAGAGGAGGTAAAAGATGTTGATTTCCTTTCACTTTCGTCATCACATAGTAAGATTTATATTGGATATGTGGAGATCCCAATTACAGGGAAAAAAATGAGGCTCCTTACCAAGATGAAGCACGAAAAGGAAGAAGAATTTGGTGTTAATAACCAAGGCATAACTCAACCATTGGAGGTTGTGTAGAGACCTCAATTTTGCAGGCCCATGATACACCAAAGGAGAATGCTCAAAGGTGTCATGTGCTTTAGAGACATCATCGAAATCATCAAGGAAAGAGAATGATGGGAACACATCCCCATCATCCCTTGGTAGTTTCCATTGCAAGCAAAGAGCTGAGGCCAACTCTCATTGCCATACTTACACCAGAGACATCAAGGAAAGGTATAAGTAGTTTTCATATTCGAATGTTCATTTCAATCATAACCATCTTTTTAATGATGAATGTAAAACATGACATCGAAAAACATGTACGTTTTGTGGATTACATAACCATACTTTTCTAAGTGTTGGAAAAGAATGGCAGCACACAAAGGATGAGGTATGGAAGACCCTCTCAATAACATGTAAAGAAACAAGTTAAGAAAATCTGGAGGAAGAAGGCCTATTGCAGTCATTGCGATAGAAGTGGCCATCAAAGAGACACTTGCAGGAGGCTCCATCCATAGCATCACCTTAAAGACAAAGTGTTGGCGCATGAACCAGGTGAAGCAGTTGTTCGATAAGAAAAACCGCCACAAGGAGAGGACCCATTCACATTGATAAGTGAAAAATGGTTTCTAGACATGTTGTCATTTCATGTTCATTCTTTTGTAAATCATTTGTTGCATTTTAAAATGTAAAGGTGATGATGTGTTTTCCATCACTTGTTCAGCAAAAATGATGTCTGGTCTTGTTTTGTGTTGCATTTGAAACTCTGAAAGTGATGTCATGTTTCCATCACTTGTCAAAAGAAAAAATAATGTTGGCGTTATTTTTGTAAATCGTGTCTTGCAGTGATTATGTGTTTTCATCACTTGTTGAAGCAACAATGATAGGTTGGCCTTGTTGTCGTAGCTGGGTATTGCATCCATCTTATTGTAAACTTGACCACTGAGTATGTGTTATAAACTCATGGCAAGTATGGGATGCTTGGGTCATTAGTTGGTCATGAAATTCAAGCATGTAATTTGCAAAACAATGTACTATAGGTTGAGAGGTTGTAGGTGTTGACTCATTGCTTAGGGCTCCAAAGAACAAAGGTGAAGGAGAAATAAGTGAGACCTTTTTAGGATGCTTGTGATGCAGAAAAGGTACATAGAAGTTTCAGATTATTTTTTATGCTTTTGGAGGACCAAAAGCTCCTCAGTGGGGAGGATTGATCCAGGGGGCTCTAGAGATGCACATAGGACAAAGAGGACTCAGGAAAGTGCAAGAATTGAAGTGTTCATATTATGATCTAACTAGGACCAAACCGTAGATCTTGTTGTCCTGATAGCGGTGGTGTGAACGGTTCATCAATCTAAGTCCGTATGCGAAAGTTAGAAGCAGTCAAAGCTGGGTTGACTTTTTGCTAATTGGGAAGGCTTAAGGTGACCACAATTTGGACAGAACCCAACCGCTGGATTCTAGCCAACTCCCACCAGATTCTAGGCATATTTGTTGCCTTGTTAAATGCACTCCTTTGGCCTAAAATTCAAATTTTTAAACAGGATTTTTTATAATAAAAAAATATATATATTAAAAAAAAAGGCGGTGGTGGGCCACCACGCCCACCACCCACACTTCCTCTTAAACCATATATGGGGTGGGCATGGGCCACCTCCAGTGGACCCAGCCCATACCCCGAAGCAACAACCAATGTAGCCATAATTAAATACGAGACCGACGGGGGTCGAACCCGCCCAGCCCACGTGGCTGGCCCCCAAGCAGGTGGCCCCAAAACATTACCATATATACATAACAAACATGGTGGAGTATGGGGGCAGGCCACCTAATGCAGACTCAACCCCCCATGTTAAAACAAAAAAAATATGCGTGCAGTTGATATGTATTAATTTGGAGGGGCAGGGTTTGACCACCCGACCCCTCCTCACAAACCATTATTTTTAACCAACATGCCAACCACCTACCTTGGTTAATCCACCCCGTGAATTTAAATAAACCCATATTTCTATAGTGTGCCCTGGTAGAGAGATGGAGGAACCAGGAGTGGGCACGCTTTTTGAGAAAAAATATTTTTTAATTAATTTTCAATGCAGGTGGAACCATGAATTTTGTAGGAGGGCCAAATTTCCACTTTGTTAGATTTCGACAAATTTTATATGGTTTTAGCACTTATCTATGCCACAAACACAATGGCATTGTCCATTGTCCATCACAATTATGCATTTTTCGGCCATTTTCCAGTATGTGGGTGGGACCATGATCGCTGCAAAAATAGGGAGCAAAACCATGATCCTTGCAATTTTCTTGAGGAGGTAATTTTTCTCCATGTCGGAATATAGTCAAGTTTATAGTCGTTTTTCATGGTTTTCCACAATGATCATGATGGAAAGGTTAGATTTTCCATTTGAGTTGTAGATTTCTAGTCCACCCATGGAGCAGAATTGAGGAATCTAGGGGGAATCTAAAATATTCCTCGAGCCCCAGATTCTCAATCTCTCAGAATTCAAAAATTGGACGGTCAATTTTGCACTATTCGGTGCCACAATTTTGATGGTGCATTCAGATTTTTCATTTTTTCATTTCATTTTCCAGCCACTTTTCTAAGTGTATGTGAAGATGTCCACATTCATGTGCGAGCAGTCATGTTCATGTGATCAATGCTGTGAGATCGATGGTCCGAACAACTTTAGCAGTTTGACATCTGTTTCTTCAGATGGCCCTTGTTTTTGAGGTATATACATTGTTCATGTACTTATTCTTTATGCATTGTGCTACACAAGTCCTTGCTTGATGTTTGATGAGGGATCCTGTTTCTTACTCATTTTATGATTCTTGCTTGATGTGACACGGAATCGCCTATGTGATGTACTTGTTGTCATGATTCATCATGTTGTGTTTTGAGATCCCTTTGTTGTATGTTGATGGGATACTCATGTGTCACCATGCATGTTCTCATTGAGATCCCTTTTATGCCATGTTGGCAGGATGCTCATCATGGATGACTTTTGTGTCATACTGATAGGAGTCTTTTGACTGAGAGTTCCTGTAGTGGATCATCTCTTAGAGTAACTCCTGCATGAGGGAATTTTCCTTGTATGATCACGACATCATATCTTGTGTACATCATCACTATTGACAAAACTTAATGTAGCGGCTTGCACCATCTTAACATTGGGGCTCAGAGACGTAGTTCCTCCTAGACGAACTCCGTTATCAACAGCTTATGTTTTTATGTTGCTAATGAATGTCTTGTTCCTCTTACTTACAGCATGCAGATGTATTCATTAATTTTCTTTTAAAAAATGCAATTTAATACATCACAAGAGTAAAAGGTCTTGGAAGGGTCCTTCATCACACCCAGACCTAGATCACCCGAAAGAGAAAAAAGGAACATGCAAAAAGAATCCCTAGATTTTAGGGATCTATTTTTAGAAGCTGGAGGTTACATGCAAAGATTGTTTTAGAAACTTTCTTCCAAATATCGATTTTTCCTAGATTTTTGGCATGCACATCATAAGCCTCAAACTTATTTATTCGATGCTTCAGAGCTTATTCTTCACATCGATCTTAGAGCTCTAACATCCCACAACACATCTAGGAGTCTTTGGCACATCCAACTCAGCTATTTTTTGGTAAGTTCGTTTTACTTGTCTTTTGCAGTATTTCTGTCACTTTTTGTGTTTTGGCTTGTGTGAGTGCTATCTGCTTGATTTTTCTAAACACTCACTATCATTTTCATGCATGTTAACATGTACAAGAACCATTTGATTTTTCATTTGCATCTTATTGTTGTCGCATGCATGACACAGTTTTGCACTAACGGTCGCTGATTTGGCGACTTGTTTCACACACATGCATGTTTTCCCATTTTTTGAATATTGCATTCACTATTTGCATGCATGATCATTCACTCTTGCCTACACTCAGTTTCACCATGCATTCAGATCTTGATATGTTTTTAGTCACCCGTCGGCAGGTTTGGTCAACCTTGGCCTGGACTTCACCTTGCCCAGACAGCATTGCACATTTCTAAGAGGGAATGCTCTGCCTTCCTCCCAGAAAATGTGAAAATCTAGCCAGACACTATCCTCTAGGCTTTCTTTGCGAAATTATGAGAGGCAGTGTCTGCTAGCCCAGAAAATTATGCAATGCAGTCCCTCGGCCTCTATGCCTTACTAACTGAAATTGCGCATTTTGTAATATCAGCAACGAGAAGGTCAATATGGATTGCACATTATGAAATTCTAGTAATAAACTAGCCTCCTGATAGTTCAGAATTTTTTGCGCAGTTTCAGCAATCAGTCTCCCTACCTCCTGGTGAAAATTGTGCAATCCTTGCCATCAGTCTCCGGGGTATGTTGCATGTCATTCTTCAAAGTTTACTTTGTTTTAATTGACATACTTCTTTCCATGCATGTCATAATGTCTCCAGGAATAGTAGGTGTTCATCCGTCTCTCAGCAGTTTTGGTTCAATGGCCTCCAAGAGAGCAGGATCAAAGGACACCGACGGAAGCGCAACTGGAGATGTAGTTGAGTGAGTGTATAACATTTTTTTGATTTACGAAGACACCAATCTGATTGTAGACAAAGAAATCAAGCTAAAATGGCAGGATATAAATGATGCATTCTCAGGAACATTTGAGGAAGATATTGAAGACCGCAGGGTCTGTGTGAACATTCACAAGTCTAGCTTGTACCAAATTGCATGCACGTACCTTGCATTTCCATGCACAGACATGGTACATTGGATCGTCTCGCACACTAATCTCGAGACGATGGTGTTAAAAATTGTCATCAGGACAAAGATTGCTACCTCCAGGGCACAGGACTATTAGTAGATGTACCACTTTTCAAAGCTAGTGATCATAATGAAGACACCCTTCAGCATACCCAATAGTAATGAAAACTCCAAGGATATCTTGAAGAGGTCGGTGAAGGAGCCAACCAAGTTTAGGATGACACACAACCAGATTTACAAGATGAAGATACTGTGGAAGGCATATCAGTACTTGGTCATCTTCTCATGTCTCTTGTACAGCCAAGAGAGCACGAAGAACTTCCTGCAAAGTTGGGTGATCGTGTTGGACCAACTGACTAGTGAAGGAAAAGCAAGCAACTGGTCTGACATGTTGTCTCACATGATGAAGGAATAGGTCACAGAAGCTCGGCAACCGCGTGAAGGTCAACACGAAGAAATCTACATGCTCGCGTACATCATGGATGCAATTTGTGCCCATTAGAAGTTCCCAAGCTTGAAGTGGGCATGGACATCAGCAAAAACCTCTATGAACACTTACTGCAAACTATTTTTCGAATGCAGATTCCGTGGGGTCATCACACAGTTGCAAACCATTTTTTCACCTTGGTGTACAAGATGATATTTAACCAGGATCCATCTTGCATGTCGAAGTCAAAAATGGAGGCATTGATCGACATAGAAGATTAGTATGCCTCACCTTTTGGTAGCTTCATATGGATGTACAACACAGAGAAGCCTCTGTGTGCTTTATCGAAGTTTTACATGGACAAGCTCATCATGCAAGAAGTGTCATACCACATCTCGGCAAGACTGTCAGATAGACTACATCAGAGGATGAAGGCACCCTAGCCCACTCTTCTGCTGCAGATCGGGCTGAACGAGATATGAAATCTCAAGAATGTGGATGTGGAGAGAGAAGAGTTCAAAAGATTTACTTTTGACACCAGAAGCTTCAATACGTATGACCTGCATTACTTTGTGAAGGATCACTGTGCGAGAGTGAAATTACCTTGCATCCACTGGGCATGTAATTGGGCTGAGGAAGACCCATGGAGATATTGGCACAATTTCTCCAAGCCCAATGAATCGGTTGACATTGTTGTGGAATGGTTAGGGAAGAAGCAACTAGGAGAGCTCCATCATTAGCAACATTAGAGAGTAATATACATGTGCATAACAAAGGCAAGAGAAAGATTATTGACAACATAGAGGTAGAACAAAGTTGCAAGTTTAGAGTAGACCCACTTGTGGAGAAAGAAACATTGGAGATAGAGCTGAAGAGGCGACAACATTACAAGAGGAACACACAAAGGAAGAGAGATAAATAGAGGATGGAGGAAATAGTGAAGGAGTTGCAAGAGTTGAAGGAGCAACTCCGAAGAGAACAGGAGATGCGTAGACAGGACAAGGAAGCACAACAGGGATAGAAATAGCAGGGGGAGTAGCAGGCATAGATAGATGAAACGATGCCCATATAGGTTGTAGACTCATGCAAGCTATTGACACAAGGAAGAGAGGGTGAGTAGTCGTAAGAGCAGGAGTTCACTCAAGAGATTGAACAAGTACTTGAGTAGATGGATACGGAGATGGAGCAGCCAGAGTTAGAGAAAGACATCAACCTCATGCCTTACCACCAAGAGGTCTATCCACCAACTTCACTTGATCCGGAAGCAGAGTAAGTCCTGAGTAAACAAGGAGATACTGAGATCCTTGGACACAGACTGGAAGAAGAGATGCACTACATATAATTTCACGAGTCACAACAGAGAGCTGTACAGTCATGCAGAGTGTGTACTCCGGATGTCTACACATATCTTGTGCAGTTTGAGGAATGAGTGATCATATCCTATGTGTGCAAGCATCCAACAACATTGGCCGATGCTACTAGGGCATATACCAAAGCCACTAGCTCGAGTGTTTGCTTCTTAATAGTAAAGAACGAGGGAATGCCTAAGGAGTTACAAATAACCAAGCAGGGAGGAGAACTGGTTAAAGCATCTATGAGAGCAGAGTTGAAGAAGGTGATACTGGATAAAGTATCATCCCTCGAGACAGTCATGCCGATGTTGTTTTCCATATTTGGTACCGTGCATAAGGCAGTTATCCATCTCAATGGTTGGTAGGAGTGTTATGCTAGAAGAGCACATATCTTGTCGAATTTGCATACTGCTATTGATCGCATGCAAACATGGACAATGAGGTACAAAGGAACCTCGTTACACTTGCCCAAGATGATGAAGCCCATGGTAGTTGAGTTGAATGCACGGATCCAGAGTCAAATCTGGAACTATGAGGAACTCCCACATCTCATCACTAGTTTGTAGGCTTCCCATGCACGGGTGTTCAAAAGCATGGATGTTGTTGTCCGCACGCATGCGATCCCATCAATTGGGACACTCATTGAGGCAAAGACAAAGAATCAAGTCCAACTAGATATGGGCTCATACTTTAATGAGTTGATTTGCATAGCCACCAGCATAGACTTGGAAATCAGTGAAGACACTATGTATTATTATGTTATCAGATGAGTTGGATATAGGAGCCAAACCAGTGTACCCAGATGCAACAAAGGCAAGAGTTTGTTTCCAAAAAGATGTCACCACGGAGGATGGCATTAGTTTTCCACTATCGACCATCATGAGGATGTTGAAGATTTGGTCTTCCCACAATTGTTCGAGTCTTAGTGATGTCTTGCATGGTGATCAAGCCTATTTTGTCTCACATGGGTACATGTGTAGATTGCATGTAACATATTGTAAAGTGGAAGTCCAATTGTCGATAGTTGAATGTAACAGTCATAGAGTAGTTGAAGAGTCATGAGGGTAGGTGAATAGTCACAAAGGGTAATTTCAAGCGGAACCCCACCCTTTTCTATTTATAATACCTCATAACTCATTGTAGAGGCTTTTTGTCAGCCAAGCTTCCAATAGGAGTATCTTAGAGAAAGCTTGGAGAGTATTGTAATGAGCCTTGGCTTCTCCACAGTGGAGAGCTAGTTCATCTCTTTGCAGGAGCAGGTGACAGTGACTGTAACGTTTCGTTATCGGGACTAGTGGTTGGTCATGGTTGTATTGTATGATTGGAACTTTCACTTCTTAATATAATAGAGCCAACACGTTTCATGCATTTGTTGTTATTGTATTTCAGTTAGCTTGGTTACTCTAATGATATATATATATATATATATATATATATATATATATATATATATATATATATATATATATATATATATATGTCATGTTTTCTTATGCATATATGTATAGACTCTTTCTATATATGTATGTGTAAATCTTATTGAGATGTGCTATTAGTTTAACCATCAGTTTGGATTGTTGGTTCACCTTCCTTCCAGCTTGTGATGCATCTTTGCTCGTGTGTTCCCTTCCAACTTGCATGTTTACTTAGCTTTCCAAGGGGCACACTCATTCCAACTTTTGTGTGTTAGAACCATTCATGCACCTTCCTTGGCTTGTTGCGCATGTTACTCCCTTACTACCAACAAGGACATCTCACTTACCTCTGCATGCAAACGCAGTGAAGGCGATATCATACGACCCACTGTTGGGACTCCTACACCAAATGGTATGAATTCTAGTTGGGACTTCTTACCAGGTAGATCCCATGACATGTTGGTGGGTCCAACACCATCAACACAGTGTCAATTACCAACATTATTTTATATTTTTAATTAAGAACATTGTTTTATATTTCTAATTAGCAACATTATTTTAGAAACATTTCACATTGGTTAATGATATGGTTTTCTATTTCTATTTTGGTTATTAATTTTTATTAATCTTTTTATTTTATTTCATGCTTTGTTATATGAAATTTTGTTTAATTATTTTTTATAATAGTTTCTTATATGTGCTATTATTAATCTCTAAAATTATTTTAGAAATTATTATTATTCATATTAATATTGATATTAATATTTAATAATATTAATATTAACAATTAACAATTAACAATATACACCTACTGATGTTTGTCAACCACATTTATATTAATATAAATGTGGCCGTGCTAGTTTAATAGATTATTGTATTGCAATAAATAATTTTTTTAAGGTATAGTTGATTGTTGAAATATGATTTTATATTTTTAATGGCATGTTGTAGCTGTTACAATACTTTTTTCAATTCTTCTATGATTTTATGTGCTTTACTTTTTTCAATTATTTTATGTTCTTTAATTTTTAATTCTTCTATGTTTTTATGTGCTTTACTTTTCAATTCTTCTATGCTTTTATGTGCTTTACTTTTTTCAATTCTTTTATGTGATTTACTTTTTCTTTTAGGAAAATGAGGGGAATCACTTATTAAAATGAGTTTAGAACCCATATTCCCAAGCTTACACAACATTTGTGAGCCATAATTAATTTTCTAGTGACTTAAGATAATGGAAGAAAGCTTATGACTATCATGGAGGCTTTTAGATAGTCCAAAAACATAAAGACACTCTCTCACTCTTATCATGCTAAGTTAATCCTTAGGGAAAGTTATAACTTGAGTTATCATGCAAATTTTGATGTTTTTGGACTTTGTGTAGCACATTAGTAATCCTTTCTCCAATGCTATAGTTCGTCATTGGCCCTTAGTATAATGCTACAACTCCTAAACAAGCCTTTTTTGGTGTCCTTTCCTTAAATTTATTTTTTTCTAGTGGTTGTAGCACTATATTGACCATCCTTGCAACACTATAGAATAGTACCAAGCCTTAAGAAAATGTTATGGTTCCTCTTTAACAATATTAATAATTTTATAGCTCTCCCTTGCATTCCTTCACAGTGCGATAGGGTTAAAATTCCACTCTTTTGCTCAATTTTTTTGCCTCTTTAAACCTCTATAGTGCTTGAATAGCCCTTAATGCACCACAGTTGAATATCATTGGACATTAAGCTAGTGTTATATTGTAGTTCTATTCCTCCATCATTCTCTTCAGTGTTCTCTTAACCCTCTTCTTAACGCAACAAGCTAGAAAAAATCTTTTTTAAGCTATTTTTTTGGCCTTGTCCTCCACTATAATGCTTCCCTAGTCCTCTATCCAGCATTTACTATACCACTATAATAAGAACCAACATAGTGTTATAACACCTCCTTCAACACCATGATTGAGTCAATATTATATCCTCAGGTTTTTCCTACACTTGTGAGGCCTTTTACAAAGCCTTCATTGTGGAAAAATAGCTGAAATGAAGTTGAAGTTTAGGTAAAATAATATTAATTTTTTGAGTAACTAAATCGCATTAAAAATATTTAATTCGAGCCCTACACCCTTGAGTTACTATTCCCCTTAGGTTCTCATGTTTCTCCCATGAGAAACCCTAGGTTTTCATGCCTTGGAGTGATATTAATTTCCTCAACTCGTTTGTTTGATTGAATGTTTACAAATCCTTTATCTTCAAGAACACAAACATAAAATGTGTTCTCCTGCCCAAAAACCCTAATTCTTCTCCAAGTAGCACAAATAAAACCTGCCATAGAAAAAACATATCCATCTTGGTTAATGTTTTGAATATGTTAATTATGATGGTTAAGAATTCTCTCCAGAATAAATTTTTCAGTTGTATTGTCTCCTCACTATTGAAACCAACTACCTTTGCACATGCATAGCCATGCCTTGAAATCTAACCCCTTACTTCTATACATATAGCATGGTAGGATAATATTCATGATGGGTACCTATTTTTTCATTACTTTTTCAAGATATTTCAACATGGATACTAACACTTTGGGAGTTGATAAAGGATTGAAACCATTAGATGTAAGAAGTACCATATGCTGCTAACTAGCTAGGATAGTAGCACATATCACCATGATGAATAACTTCCATCAATCAAAATTGAGGGGAAGCTAAACAAAGTAAAGAAGTAAGCTAAGAATTTGAAATTTTTTAAATGCAAAGAAGTTATCCTCTAATATCTTCATTGATCTACCTACTAGATACAACCTATAGATCCTATTGAAAAAATGTGTATGAGGGCAAAATGGAGTTTGTGTGAAAACCTAGGGATTTCTATTCTTGCAAACTTTGAAATGGCACGATTGTAGGACATGAGTTAGCAAGATAAAGAGTAGGTTTGCCAAGAAAAACAATTGGTAAGCCTACCTTACCCCGCAGTGACAAACAATGGTGATTATAGGCTTGATATATATAGGAATGATTGACCCTATGTAACAGACTGCCAACAACCTTTGTGAATTGGCATTGTTTTAGACCCTCAAAATATTTCAATGATTGGGCTTAAGGTGTGTTTGCAACCATGGAACAATGTACATACATGCGATCCAAAGTTAGCTATGTCAACATGGGTATTTCAAGCTCAAGATGCCCACAAAGGGAATGCTCAATAGGGATGGCAGTTGCATACCATTTTATCTATGTCAAGGGTTTTCTCAATTGTGATTCCCTCATAGTTATGGGGTCCACAAAAATGACATCACCTAACATATGTGGGAATCTATTTTTCAAAGGAAAACCCTTCATTCACCCTACACTAACTAGTATGAAAGATAGACAAAGGCGAAAAAGGATTAATTTAAGATTTTCATTGAAAATACTAATGGGAAACTCTCCCAATTGTGGAATATGGAGTCAGATTTGGTGGAAACGTTAAAACAACACATTGAGTATAGACTGACAATCTTTCCAATTCATCGACGCTTTTTATTCAAAGGGTAGTTTCTTTGAGACTCCCCCTATATGTGGGTTTATGGCATCACATGTAATTCTACCATTATTTTGGATGTAAGTCTACATGGTGGAGCTAGAGGTACCACAAGATCCAAAACTCAGGTGGATCTGTCTCCTACAAGGAAAAAGCACAAGGGAACAAATCCAAACCTATAGATCTACTTCACATCATCCCATGACATTATATTGTAAAAAAACTAAAACAAGTTCCTGCCATGGAGGTTAATCTACCAAAGGTAACCCACCATTTTTTCTACTCACGAATCTAGGGTTGTAATATGTAGGTTTAAGGGTTTTTGGCCCAAACCATAGCCTTTACATCAATGAGTCTTCACAACCTAGACCTCAAGTTGTGATATTTACTTATGTTCGAAGGGTTTCTTTATAATGCAATTTGATCCCGAGGAATGTTTGGAGAAAGTTCGACATGAGGGTCATGGTTTCAGAGAAGAGTTAAACTCTTCATCACACCCTGGTTCCTAGATTTTGATGCCACAACCATGGTGTTCTCAACAATGCCAGTCGGGGTGAGACTTCCAAACCTCCCCCTCCCTTTTTGGCACCACAAGGTCGTAAAGGAACTTTGGAACACCCTAGGAACATTCAAAAACATGAACCTCGAAAGAATAGACAAAGGAATTTTCAACTTTATTAGAATATATGTTGAAATAAACCTTAGAAAAGGTATCCTAGATTTTATTCAACATAGCAAAAGTGTCCGCAAACACACAAATTTTATTAATAAGGAAAAGAAAAATTACATAAAATCTGCAAGAGCTTACACACAATCACTCAACACTCTTGCAAGAAGAAAAAATCAAGCTTTCAATAAGCTTTTTTCATAAACTAATCTAGTTATGGATCACTTATTTTATTTACAATTGTCCATTTACATTTAATGAACTTCTAACAACACTCCTAACTAATTTCCTAATTTAATTCCTAAGCAACAATACCTTTATAGATGGCGTATCTCCTATAACAACTAGCTATTCTAAAATGCCTCTAATATTTAATTAAATATTGTAAATAATCAAACATTAAACTCTAAATAATAAAAATTAGTTTATGTACTTTGGATCACATATCTAACATTCCTGCCTTTGATCCAAAATTATATTATAATACATACTAAGCTCTTCCCTAAACTTAGTAAATTTGATCCTGCCAAGTTGTTTTGTGAAAAAGCTTGAGATTTGATGTTCTAAAGGAAAATTCACCAGTCTGATAATGTCCTTTACAATTATAGTCCTGATGTAATGGTATTTTGTGTCCACGTGCTTTGTTTTGGAATAGAAAACTGGATTTTTTGCAAGTTTTATGATTCACTGACTATTGATGGTTAAACATGTGGCTATTATGTGACAAACACCTAAATCCTACAAAACTCTACTCAACCAAACAATCTCACATGTTGGTTCCCATGTTGATATGTATTCTCCTTTCAATACATAATTTTTCATTATGGCTTCCTTCTTGCAACTCTAAGAATTTTTTGTTGACCAAATGTTTATCAAAGAACTTGATGTTAATGCTCGATCATCAATAATTCCAACAAAATATTAATATGAATATCCACCAAGTATAAAGTTCTTAGTATTTTTGTAGAGAACCAAAATCTTTCATCCCCTAGATATATCTAACGACCCTTTTTGCTGCATTCTAGTGGCCCTCCCTTTATTCATGCAAAAATCAAGAGAGAATACTTACTACATCAAATAAGTCTAGACAAGTATTTGTGACATAGATCAGGTTGACAATCAATTGTCTGTAAGTACTACTACTTACCAACTCCAGCCTTTCAAAATTTGAAAGTTTAAGTTTTTGTCCATTGGGGTGAGAATGGATTTGCAATCTTGCATTCCAAATCTTTTGAGTAGCTTAGATGCATATTTTCTTTGACTAATGATTTTTTTTTTGTGGCATAGACCTTGGTTGAATTTCTATGTAAATAAAATAAGACCAAGGTCATGGGATATGTATTCCAATATGGATGTTGTGGAAAGCATAGTGATGGGTATCATTTGTGTTTAATTAATGGCTATGGAAATTGGCCAAAGAATTGGCAAAAGACAAGTGTTGATAACACAAATTTTATTTATGAAATAAAGGAAAATATTGTTGGCTTGTAGGGGCCTAACCCAGGTTCAGATGTGATTTAGCCAAACAAATCCCTGTATTAGTGGCCCTTTCAGAAATAGCCCATGGAGCGTAGACTAAGGTCTCACCCAAAGTAGTAGGGGAGGGTGCTAGAACTAGGTTTTTGCACCCTAGAGATGTCTAATGTTTTCAAGTGGTCGACAGTTCGACCCTACACGCACGTCGCTACGTGCACTCACCCGTACCTCACAACCTAAAATGTTTCCTTTGTGAAAGCTTACTCGTGGTCCGAACAATGTTATTACCCAATTCCTTACTTATTACCCTGAGATTAGTCGATCACTTATCTTATCAGTATTCATCTAGTTATATTTAACAATGTTTACTACTCATATAAGTGTGTGCGATAAAGAAAACAATATAATTAAATAGGAAATAGCACAAGAATAGATACACAAGATTTAGAATCAAACTTCTCTTTATTATTCTTCTTCCTTGGTTACAGACTCGACTCTGCCCTAATAAGACCAAGGTCATGGGATATGTATTCAAAAAGGATGTTGGGGAAAACATAGTGATAGGTATCATTTGTGATTAATTAACGGCTATGGAAATTGGCAAAAGAAAAGTGCTGATAACACACATTTTATTTATGAAATAAAGGAAAATATTGTTGGCTTGTAGGGGCCTGACCTAGGTTCAGAGGTGATTTAGCCAAACAAATCCCAGTACTACTGGCCCTTTCGGAAATAGCCCAAGGAGCGCGGACTGAGGTCTCACCCGAAGTAGTAGGGGAGGGTGCTAGAACCAGGTTTCCGCACCCTAGAGATGTCTGATGTTTTCAAGTGGTCGATGGTTTGACCCTGCATGCACGTCGCTACACGCACTTTCCCATACCTCACAACCTGAAATGCTGCCTTTGCGCAACCTTACTCGGGGGCCGAACAATGTTATTACCCAATTCCCTACTTATTACCCTGAGATTAGTCGATCACTTATCTTATCAGTATGTGTCTAGTTATATTTAACAGTGTTCAGTACTCATATAAGTGCGCACAATAAAGAAAACAATATAATTAAACAGGAAATAACACAAAAATAGATAAACAAGATTTAGAGTCAAACTTCTCTTTATTCTTCTTCTTCCTTGGTTACAAACTCGACTCTGCCCTACATACTCAACTGCAGACTCTACTAGGCCTCTATACACTCAACTGCAGAGCCTCTTCCTACTACTATGACCCAAGACACACTTAGACACCCCTTTCTGTACTTCCATCTCATACTTTGCTCTTTCTACTTTCTTCACTCTCTTTCTCACCTAGAGCTTTGCTCTATTTATACAATCCCATGGTCTGTGGACCATGGGTAGGCCGAAATTACATTCAGAACTTAGGGCAGACAACCCTATGTCTCTAACATACACTTCGCACTCCGCGCCCACAAGTCGCAAAGTTTTTACAACAATAATACCCAAACTTGGGCTTTGAGCCCCAAAACATGCTATGGGAGGGATTCCATGCCCAACAGGCCCCCAACACAAACATCATGACTCACCCTTGAGTCACTCTGTCGACGCGATGATCTTGGCATAGAGTCCCTCCAGTTGGTCCGAAATGGCCTAAATGTCAGCAGTGCACTGAGCTACTGCCTGCTGAGCCTGCTGCATTCTTGCTTCTGAACTGTCAGTTTCTAGTGTGCTGCGCTGCATCTATGCATGCATCCCTTGAATCTGTGCAAGCTTTCCTTCAATATCCATTGTAATTGTGAAAGCTTCATCAATCCATGGCTGGATGTGCGCTTTTAGAACTACTTCTTTGTCGCGTGCCATGTCAACCTGCTCTTTTAAAGCCTCGGCTTGCTACATCTTTGTAAGCCACTGAGTAAGGACTATTGTCTATGCAGTCCCTCTAATGCTGTCATATTGTTTCTAGAGTTCGCGTGCCTTGGTCTCCAGTCGCTGAATGTTGGGGTCCTCCTACAATGTAGTGAGGACCTCAAACACCTACTCCAACATGTTGGTACAGTCACGGACTGCACCTCCAATTTCTTCCATCCCTGCTGCAATAGTGCTACCGCACTAATCTCTGACTTCTGGGGGAGTGGAAGGATGTGCCTTCAATGATAGCTTGGCAATCCGGAGATTCAAATCTAGATGCACCCTTGCTGTCTCTTCTCTTGTGCCATGGACTCCACTGGTCAAACTATGGATCCATACCTCCAATAGTAGATCTGCTACGATAGCCAACATTAGGATGCATCGACAAGCATCATCTACCGTCTCCACCAAGTGTCAATTCTGTGATACCCACTCATCGCACTGCAAGCTAAGCTGTTCAATATTAATCTTCTGCTAGCTCAGAACCTGGATCACATGGCTCTGTCTGGCATGGAGTTCTACTGTTATCCCATCCTGCAACTGATAAAGTATGTCACGGGGAAGGGAAACCAAGTTAAGGCCAATGCCTTTCATTGTATTCAGCGTCACCTGATACATTGTGCTCTCCGAGGCTAGCGCTCCCTCTGGCAAGGTTATCATATTGGCCATTTTTATGTAGAGCATCTGTTTTGTTGTTGTCCTGCCTACTGGGACGTGGGTAGACAAGGTACCCTCTTGCAGGGGCCACACCTGTAACTCCTGTAGTTGTGTCCTTAGGGGCCCCAACACCGTCTGCTACTACTTCATAAAGTCTTGGAGCGCTTCACTAGTGACATCGAGAACAATCTCGCTGATGTAATGGAGATCACCTTTAGTTAACGTGATCAGGTCGATGGCCAGCTTTGAGGCCTTGAGCTTCTTCCTAGGACCTGATCTTTCTACGATGCTTGGTCATTTGAGCTTTGTAGAGATGGTACCTGGGTGCTACAGAGCATCTGTTCTATTGTTGTTGTGCCTGCTAGGACATGGGTAAACAAGGTACCCTCTTGCAGGGGCCACACCTGTAACTCTTGTAGTTGCGTCCTTGGGGTCCCCAACACAGTCTGCTATTCCGTCATAATGTCTTGGAGTGCTTCACTAGTCACATCGAGAACAACCATGCCGATGTAATGGAGATCACATTTAGTTAACGTGATCAACTCGATGGCCAGCTTTGAGGCCTTGACCTTCTTCCTAGGACCTAATCTTTCTATGATGCGCGGTCGTTTGAGCTGTGTAGAGGTGGTCCCTGGGTCCACGCTCTCCTCTACAAGTTTCATATCCTCTGCCTCTTGTCCTGCAGACCCTGCTTGGCCCTCCTTTGCCTACACTGTTGTGGCCTCTACTGTCTATGCTACTACTGCTGCTTCGGCAGCCTTCTTCAACTCCACGGCTGCCTGTGCTGCTTTGCGGATGGCCCTGACTTCGGCTGTCTCTTGTTCGTTCTGCCTTTTCTCGGCTAGCTGGGTGACACGCAGCTCGACATCATCCTTCCTTTTCTGCGCTGTCATCTTCTCCAACTCTGCCAAATCTAGGGCCTGCAACTCGGGAGGCCACGTCTCTAACATTGTAAATATCACGTCGTTAGTGGCTATGAATGGCAACTTTTTCCACTGGTGCGTCAGATCTTTTCACGCCCTGACGTAGATATTTTGCATGTCTACCTTGAAGTCTACAAAACTCTGCAAACTATTGTGCACCGTGGGGGACAGGCGAAGTCTCCTATTAGTCCACATTCAGATTCTCATCTCCATGAGCACCAAAAAAAATTTGATGTCATGAATCTGTTTCATGTCCTTGGTGGCCAAGAGCGAAGCGTACTTTGCGGCCTCTGGTAAGTCTCATGCGATGCTTAGGAACTGGCTATCCTCTACCAATTCTCTTGCTACCAGCAAGATGGATAAGAGCAACCACACGTAGTGGAAGGTCTTACCCTGCTCTTGGGCCTCTTGGTAGTTGAGAAAAAATTATTCACAAAGGAACTCAGCCCAGTTGAACTAAACCCCCTCCGCACTCTGCTCGGCAAGCGAAACCACTGACGTTGGTACTTCATCGGCGCAACATTTTCTCATTACTTTACCAGCCAGGAGTTGGGTGGTTACGTGCACCCCTTTATCCTTGATACTGGAGATGACGTAGCCCCTATTTTTTTTCTCCAGCTTATACTTTGCCTTCATGGCCTCTGTGAGAGCGAGATCGCTACTTTTTCCGGCTATCGTTGCAGGGTCCATTCATTTACAAGGAAGCTGAGTAAACTGGTGAGTGAGATCTGTCGTGATGGGAATATGCTCTTCCAGCCATAGATACCCATCATGCACCAAGAACAGTAGCTTCCTAATGATGAAAATGGTGATGGGTGCATGGTGGAAATGTGGTATCCATAACAGATGAAGCAACCCAACCGTTTCCACACTGCACAACCATTTTCGCAGCTCTAACATTATCGACAGCCCCTCGATTATATTTTTCATCAGGTTTGTTGTTTCTAAGTGCGAGAGCTTCTCACTATCTGCGAGGTCCCAGTCTTCAAAATTCAGGGTGGGCATGCATCCTAGGAGTAGATCCTCAAAGTTTATTCCATCGGGGAGGAGCGAGCTCTGGAGTGCACTCTTTGTTGCATCCAGATCTTTTCGTATTTTGGTTTTCACTTTTCATGGAGGAACATACTCGGGTAATTGTGCTATAGAGCGCAATGGTTGGATGTCCTCCTCCACGTCTTCTTCTTCTTCTGTGGGGGCAATTAGGGCCTCCAAATCAAACTCATCCTCATATGTTTCAATCGTAACAGCCTTCCCCTTCTCTTCCATGATAATTTGTGCATGGATTCCTTGGGGACATGCGTACTGGTCCCATTTCCTACTTATCCTTCTTTGGTCTCGGCATCAGGGGTCATTTAGGGATTTTTGTCACAACCCCAGTGCCTTCGAGAACATCGTAGACCATGGGGGTTGAACGCAACCTTGCCAGTAGTTCCTTATTCAATGCCCAACCCATCATTAATGGCTGTCATCCTTTCTCCACTATATGTGCTCTTTCGCGAACTTAAAGGCTCTATTATCGCTTGGCTCTCAACATTTTGTGCTCTTTTCAATCACTCAAATCTTAATTGACCAAGGGTTGTCTGCTGGCTAGCTCTTGGAGTTTTATAGAACCTTTCAAATTCAAATTTGACCATTCCCCCCCATTCCAAGCCATTAATGCTTTCTTGGCGGCAGATTTTCCCAAATCTTGCCCATAAATCTCGCCTTAAACACCCACTGCCCACTCCATTTGACCTCAAATCAGACATCTTGTGATGAACAGTGACACCAACGGTCACTTCCCAACGTATCCACATGGCAGCACATCCCCCTTTGCGCGAGCGCGAACCTTGTGACAAGCTATTCCTGCACGTACCTATCGAAGTGCACAGTTTCCATGTAGGATAATTTATTGTCCCACACTCCCTTTCAGCTGCTTGGAGTGCTAAGACTATTCTTCCTATGTCTAGTTAGGTGGTCGCACTACCTATGTGAGGCTCCTTACCACCCCCCCGTATAGTCCACGGAAAATCCTCATTTGTCCTCATGGCAGTTAGCGTTGCACACTCTACTATATGTAGTGCACTCCCCTGATTACTGTGTTTGGTGATATGTGTTCCTAGCCATGGAAATAGACTAATTAACTCTCTGTGATAGTCTTCTAATTCATTAGTATGATCATCCGCACCTTGCCTTGCCATCCTTGGTTTATTGACGAGACATGCTTGCTTCATCTCATTTTCCAACCTCTTGACTTCTGCATCCATCAAGATGTTTTTCTTCCTTCACCATACCCGATCCTTTTCAAGTTTGAAAAGTCTAAGGTTCCCTTGCCGAATGGCTTCCTGAAGCCTTATGTGTTCTACTTCGCATTGTTGTGTGATTTCTTTGTCCTGGTCTTTGCACACTGTCACACCTGCGGGTGCAATTACATGTGGATTCATCTTTGAATTCTCCTCAGAGATTACGGTCCCTACTTAATTCTGCTGTCTTGGAATTATTTGTGTGATCAAGGTTTTGCACATGATCCTATAGGCCCATCAAACCGCTGGTACATGCAGGTCCCAGTCGGTGTATTTCACATGGTGGACCCTGTTCAGCAATTCACACACCTTGTCAAAGGCTTCCTCATGTATGATATTTGGCATGCTAGGTTGTATCATGCTTCATCATTTGCACACTTGTCTTGTCTGCTTTTTCTTGTTGTTCCTGTCTCCTATTGCGAGAGTTGTGTGCGTTCACACAAGTTGTGTACCATACACCTGTACCCATCTGGAAAGGTTGGTGCACAGGTTGTTTCATCCATCCTGCCTGGCTTCCATCCTCCTCTGAGGCTTCCCAAATCATAAGTGCATCATCTTTTGGCATTCACACTAGTCTCAGAAACTCTGCTAGTGCGTACCCCACCATCTTGTGGGCATAGTGCATAATGCCCATTTTAGAGCATCGAACCACTGTTGTTCTGGTACTTCGCTTTCAAACTCGTTCAGGAATTCATCCACTACTGTTAACCCATCATACATACGTATATTTCTTGCCTTGGTTGTCACGCAATGTAGTGATTTGACCATCATGTTGTAAACAAGCGTTGTTACTTTGTGTAGATAATTCTACCATCACTCTATTTCTTCATCCGAATTTGAAGTGCAGGAGCTTTCACACTCCCATGAAATCCTACCATCTACAGTCGGATTCACCCAATATTGTTCACACGTGGTTATCTTGTAGAGGCAATCAAGGTCGTCATCACTATCATCGTCATGCACTGGTTAAGTTTATCGCGCTCCCTCGGTCGGATCTAGCGGTACTACTACGTGTAGTGACTTTTCTCAAAGATCATTTTGCGCTTCTTCACATTTATGACTTCATTCATATCAATAGCCTAGTTTATGCCTAGTAGCATGGGATAGGGATTATTATCGTCGACAATCTCTATCACTTCGAAATCCACAAGCACACTCACACCTTCAATATCCACCATTACCCCTTGCAATCTCCCCATGGGTAGGATCTTCTATTGGTTCACCATTTGCAATTGAATAGGGGACCATTGCAATGCGGGCCTACCCATACGCTCCAATGTTTACTTTGGCAGCACATTCATGTCTAATCCTAGATCTAGAATTACTTGATCCATTTCATATTCCCCAATCTGCACAGTCAATCTCATTTCCCTTCTTGTGCGCAATGCATGCTTTCCAAGTTTCCGTACCATGCGCAATTCTCCCGACCCTGCACACCTAGTGATAAGTTCCTGTAGCCCTTTCATAGCTTTGATGTTGTGCAACAGTTTCATACATGTCTCCAGAAAGGTTGTGAGCATTGAACAATCGGTCCATGGATCTATTTGATCCTTGCTACCTGAGGTAGAGGCCCCCATGAAGCTCTTCTTAGCCTCCATGAATGTCTCCTTTGCGTGCTCCAAATCAAATTCAAGTTCCTTTGTAGGAGCTTTGCGAACCCACGCACTTTCTTCTGGCTACTTACCTTTATCATCTCTAGTTTTTATACTGCTTCTCAACACTATGTTTACCTTCGGGTCTTCTTCATGTGGCTCAGACCTCATCATTTTCAAATTTTGAGTCAGGGGAGGGTGAAGTACCCCTTTTTTGCACATCCTCGCTATCAAGGTAGGGTATTGTTCTACCTCATGATCAAACTGAGTATAGTACAAACTTGATGTTCTTATCAGATTTTTACAACCATGGGCATAGTGTCTGGGCCCTCTGTAGTTGTAGATAATTAGTTGTGTGTGACCACTTCCTCGTCCCATCCCACCTCATCCTCGTCTGCACCCTGAAACCCAACACATGCCATCCATAAATTTTAGTCGAGGGCTCGCATCTCAATATGTACCCTGTAGGTAGGAGTCTGATCCGTCATTAGTTCATAGCTTCTATAGGTGCGTTCATCATGGCCTACCAACCTGTAAAAATTACAAAATAATTATTGGGACATCTCCGTATACTTTTGCAATAGATGACAATTATCCATAGTGTGTTTTCCTCCTATCTGACAAATCGCACACCATAATGCAGGTGCCGCGCTTGGTCCTTCTTGTGCCTTAGGTCTTAATGGCATCGACCCTACTCCCACTAAGTAATTCACAAATACTAGACTATGGTCCTTGTCATGCCCCTGGCCTTTGCATTTTATGCACCATACCTCCTCGTGTGCCTCTGGCCAAGGTGTCATGTCCTGTTTCAAACTCTACATTTCCAGACAAATTTTGTAGTTGCACGTGGATTTGTTGGACTCCTAGACCAGGATCTTGTATAGTGGTCTCATGCAATCTATTGCCATCTCCAAGGCTTCAGCCTGGGTGGAAAGCTTTTGTTGTGACACCACGATCCTTAAATGCAGTGTTAATGATGCTACAAACCATGCATGGTGAAGTCATGTTGGCTTCGGGAATCATACTCTTTAGTCTTTGGTCCAAATCCCAGGGGGTCTCGCTCGAAAGCATCGAGATCTCCTTAAACCTGATAATTGATTGTATCTCTAACTTTGGCCTACTAAATTCTCTGTTCAACGTGGCCTGGATTTCTGCAATTCCTACGTTTGGGTGGTCATTAGAGTGCTTAATGTACCACGTTAGTGGGTGATCCTGCTGTTATGTTCCTATACCAATAAGAGTCATAATTTTTGAATAGCTGAGGTCAAATATATAATATGTACATACCTTTGCTTTCTGCAAATGTTTTCATATTCAAAAAATAAAAAATAAAAATAAAAAATGTAAAGAGGGTATGTCCTAAAAGAAAAATAAAAAGACAAAAGAATGAAAAAGGTCAAAAAAGATGAAAAATGAACCCCAAGAAAAATAAAAACACCATGAAAGTGTGCAAGTAAAACTGCCACTACCATTTACTTTTGATGAAGAATAAAAGATTTTGTGAAGCTTGTTACTTGTGCCACAATCCATGGATAGTCAAAATGTTTAAACTTGGCTATTTCATGTTTTCAATTTTATGCTTAGAAATAGAGAATAAAATCTGACCAAATTGTTTAATCTTGGCAGATAAGTAGATAGGTAGAGAAAATAAAAGGAGCTCAACTATTTAATTTGAGCCCTTGGATGTAATAAGGATATACTTAGATACATTTCTATTGTAAAAGAAATGAAAAGTTTTGATAAAGGGTTTGCCAGCTTAAGTGCACCCTAATAAAGAGTAGAAAACATTGTAGGATGAGTAGATGGGTAAGTAGTTGAATGGTTGCAGAATTGTGATGATTGATTAGATAAGATCATATCATTTACTTTCAACATCAAATTTCTAAATTATGGATGATAATTGAGCATTCACCAAAGCACACAAAGTTAATTGATCAACCTCCCTCATTCACTACATTTTTCACTTAACTAATTTCTAAGGAAGGTCTTAAAGTCCCTAAAACCTTAAGTTAAAGGGGCTCAGAGCATTTCTCTGACTTCTGAAGGGACCAGACCCTCGGCCAAATAACTTATAGGTTCTAAGTACTAAAATCCCCTCATAAACATTCACCCCCTTCAATTCATTCAATTTCCCCAAAAAATCCATTTTCCTAAGGTAAAAGCACCATTTGCCTAGGGAAAGTAATCACCCCCATGTAAAACCCCTTTTTCCCTAAAAACCCACAAAAACACTTAGCCTAAGTTATAATGTTTCCATGTGAAAAGTAAATAAATTTTAAAACACATTATACTTAGCACAAATCCATTTTTCTGCTTCCATTCATATTAACTCCTAATTTTAATTATATTTATTAAATCCCAAAAATACCCCTTTCCCATATATTTTATTAAACCCATTTAATTTTAATATCCTATCCTCGAGTTTGAAACATAAAATTTATTAATGAACTTATTAATGGGTTAATTAAGTCGATCAATGACTAATTAATAACCAAGACCTACCTGCCGAATAAAAGAGATTAATTAATCAATCAGTGATTGATTAATAATCAACCCCACCAATGAAAACACTCCCAACATCATTAAACCTCCATAATCTTTCATTAATTAAATCCCGTCACATTAAACCTCTGTTAGGCCCCTCCATTAAATGTCATATCAAATCCTCACCCCAATCATTGTATGATATGATCCATTTTGATCCAACAGTCAACACTCACATCGGGCGGCCTCCGAAGGCCGACCTTTACCCACCTGATATGGGTGGTTTCACTATTCACCCTGCTGCTATGTGGCACCCGATGAATGGCATTGGGCGGCCTACCCCTAAAATCACTTTAGCCCATAAGCAGTGCGATATGATCATGCTTACTGCCTCCCGCTAGATGATAAAACGTCTCATCCCCTGCTTACTGCCAACTGTCCCTTTCCCTATGTACCCACTAAAATAAGTTGACTTTGTGAATAAAACTAAAAACTCATTGTTTTTTGTTTCATCGTGAAAAATACTACATAGACCTCCATGCAAGCACCAGAGTACGTGCAACTGTCAACCCACGTCCAACTGTCAACTTGCTGAAGCTGCTAAAACTCCAGACCACCTTTCAGTCACCCCAATTTGCCCAAATTTTCCGAGAACCCTACTTTATTCCTAAACCTTAAGTCAATTACTTCGAACTACTAAGTAATTGAGTAAGATAGTTTCCCAGTGACTCTAGAATACACTAAATTAGACCAGTTTTCCCCAATTTCACTGAAAATCCTTTGCCCCCGTCCTTGAATCCATAAGAACTAAGGATGGCTACTCCAATTGCATTAAATGTCCTACTCCCCCTAGGTTTTTAAACCATCTCCCATTGGCAGATAAAGATTTTCAATTTAAAGATACCTTTGTCGAAGAATCCCCTTTGAAACTATATTGCAGGTACAAAGACTAGTACTTGAACCATGTAGACAAAATAGGCCTTTGGGAGTCAGGCTTACCCAAATACCAATTCCCCAATGTTCATATCTTCCCAGAGATTATCCACTATTGTGACATGAACTATAATCCCAGCCAAAGGGCAGTGATGACCCCTGACCATTCTGTATTATTTACCATCACTGCTGAGTCCATAAATGAAATGTTGCAGTTACAACCAAGCCAAAGCCTGACCCCTCTTTCTGTTGGAGATTTTCTTAAGAGATTCCCTACACTCACCTCAATTAAACTTGCTTGGTTATTCCAGAACTTCATTAGGGAAGAGCAATACATTCCAAAGGATCCTCCCCCTTACATGTGGACTATATTCTCTAATCTTGGTTGAGACATCATAGAAATGATATCCAGTGTGTTAGGCCAAACTACAAGTGAATTTGTTGATGATATTGTCATAGCCTTTATGTCCATTTACTCTCCCGGATAGCCCCCTACCATCATGTTTTACTATGCTAAGTTCATTACTGATAAGATGCATGATCATTTCATGAGGATGGATAATGAAAGAGTGTTCAAATATTATTCAGTTTTATATCAACTTTTCTTGTATTATCAAGCTGATAAATTCCCAATCCCACTCTGAAAGCTTCATACTAGAGGCAACCCTATATCAATGGTCTTCTGGACTTCATTAATCCACCTATATGACTCTCAATATTTTTATACTGATTTCATAGATCTCTTTATACACCCAGTGGCAACTATTATATTAACAAGTCCTCCCCCCAGAATTAGTGTAGATATCAGGAGGGTCCTATAGTTGTCCAAACAATATAGAGTGGGGGATTGGTACTTGTACCAAAACCACACTGAAAACATAATATATGGATGTGAGTTGGCTCCCTATAAACTGCCCAAATACCTCCCCGTGAGATTTCTTGCTCTGGTGTACTACATGCAAATGATTAATTTAGATGAGGTGCATTTTGTGAAGGCCAAGGAGAAAGCTCAACTTACGATAAAAGATTAGCCTGGCCCCTTCATATGTAATAGTAGGAAAGAAGGAAAGGAAGTAGAGGAAATCCTCCAATGGCTGAAACTAAAACAAAGTTTTATCTGGAGATATGACCCTTTAGAGTTCATTTGCAATAGGAGACAAAAGAACAAATTATCTCCTTATATCCACCACAGAATTCCTGGAATTGAACAATATGAAAATCAAATGCAATGGGTGGAAAACACTTCGGTAGACCGAGATAGCATAGCATTTGATGTCAATAATGTATTCATATATTTAGAAAGAAGACTTGATAAAGATTCATTTGTACAGGTTCCAGGAGAGTCCCAATCTCAAAGGGAATCACGGGGACATGGTGGGCAAACAACAGAAGAAGGACCTCAGGAGCAAGAACCATCAGAGTAGCCAGAGGAACTTGCGCATCCAGAACATATAATGAGAAATCCTCCTATTTTACGGACTCCTCTAAATGAGGAGAGAAATCCTAAAAGAGATAAAGAGGAGGCCACTCCTTCGAGCAGACCTGTTGCCCAAACTTATGTCAAGAGGCAAAGGTTGAATCCATTTTCCAAATAGGAGTTTCATGACGAAACAACAGGAACAGTAGGTAGAGAAAAAGTAGAAAGAATGCATATGACTCCCTCATGAAGTACACAAGAACCTTCCACCTCACATGCTCAAATGCGAGAGAGACAACAAAGCATGGAAGTATCCTCCTTCAGAGCTCCAACTGGCCAGAGCCAAGACATTAGAGAGAAATATAAAGAAATAAAGGCCAGGAATGAGAGATTGAAGGCCCAAAGCTATGCACATTACCTAAAAATGGCTCCTACTAATTAGAAAAGGCTAATGTCAGCCTTTGATGTGAAAGAGGGAAAAATGCAGATGACTTTTATGAAGCCCACTACACAACAGCCCAAGAAAATTGCAGATTACTTGAAAACATACTTTGAAGTATTGGAAAAGGATATCCATCCTATTGACCAAATAGAATTACACAAGAAGACTAGGGAAATGGTCTACTCCACCTTGACCAACAAGGCAATTGCAGCTCACCAACTCTAGAATTCGTTGAATAATATGTCAGCACAATTCTAGTTAGAGAAGGCCTCTTCACAGGCCAAGGATACCAAAATAAAGTCCTTAGAGGACTTAGACATAGAACTGGGGCATGATCCCAAAAATGTGAAAGTTGTAGAAAAGCTTATTAAAAAGAAAACTGATGACATAGCTGCATTGAAAAAGTAGCTTAAAATTCCTTCCCTGCATCATCCTTAGATAGTTGAACTATTGGAAACTCGGAAGGAGGAAGAGCTTATGGAGTTGGTCCTTAAGCTAAATGAAAAATTAGAAGAAACAGAGAAAGAGCTAGATAACATGATACAGTCTAGACAGAGTGAGTTAGCCACCACTCCTTAGAATGCAATTCCTATAGTTTCTAAAACAGTACCCTCCACATTGGCTACTTCATTAGCACCAATCGTTCCATCAACTACTAGTTTGAAAGTTACAGGTACATCAACAATCACAAGGAAATATATAGAAAAGACAGCTAAATTGGTAAAATCCATGAAGGAAATGACCATCCAGGCTACTAAGCTCAAAAAACATAGAGAACAAGTGTCATGTTTGGAAACTGACTGCAAATTTGCACAAATTCAACAGAAGGAAGAGGCTAAAAGGAATCGAAGAATGGGAGAAAGAATAAAAGTCCTTGAAAAGGACTTGACATTGCAGCAACCATTGGGAGACATGAAGGAAATTCTTTGGGCCAACATCATTGACTCCATCAATGATTTTTGGCCTTCTATTCAAATAATTTTTGAACAAACTGAATTGGTGAAAGTGGCTACATAAGAAATCTGCAAGACAATGGAAGAATTAGGAGATAAGCTTGAGGAAGCCAACCAATTGATAACATTCGTAAAAAGAAGAAACAGGTATCAGCTTGATGAACTAGAAATAGAAGACATAACAGTTACAATCATAGAAATCAAGAAGGTTCTCACTAAAAGGAGCTATTCTTAGTACTGAGAAAAAATGCTAGAGATCCAAGTAGACATCGATAGATTTATGACAAAGTATGGTATTTTAAGGGAAAAATGACTCCCCAGTCCCATGGTAATACATGACAGGCTGAGGACCCAAGATGATTATATTTAAAGACTAAACAAGTTGGCCAGCAACCAAGCTATTACTTCAGGGGTCAAATCTTTGCCCACTGGATAGGTATTATATGATAGTCTGGAAAATTTGTTTTCATAGAGCATGAGGTAAAGCACTTGTTCGTCAGCAGGCCAAATTTTGCTAAGTATACAAAAGCTGATGAGATATGTAGAAAGATGATAAGGATGAAATTACCTGACAGTGAATGGTGGATGAAATTAATAGATTTACTATAAAGTTACTGCAGTAAATCTATGTGGTAAAACATGGCTGCCAGGTAAAACAGAGTCAAAGTGTAGTAGGTAAAGAGTATCATTAGGTTGAAGACATAAAGTAATTCTAGCACATAAGTATCAAGAAACACAAAGAGCCAAATCTGAATTACAACAGTCAGCACAGTCACAATAAAAGGGACAACAAGAAGACAGTTCTCCATCTATCTCTATCTTCATGCTTGAAGATATTTTCGATTTCCTAGAATAATTCTCATATTGTTATGAGATATTTTGTAACATTTTTTGTATAAATACTTCACAAAATGAAGTAATTAGTGTGGATTAAAATACATTCCTGTAGACATTTTATATTGAGCCAAGGAGGTATTCTACTCAAGACTTGACTGGTTTTGGTGGATCATGAAATAAAGCTAAGGAAATTTCACTGGATTCTTGTGCAAAATTGGAACAAATAAGTATTATCTCTTCATATTTAAATATTGTTTTATCTTCATGTTATAAATATTGTGTCTCTTATGAAATCCGAAAAAGTAAACAAGGAATGATATCTCAGAATTAGCTTAAATGCTCTCTGTTTTAACTGTTTACTTTCTATATGTTTTCTGCTAAACTATCTTGGTTTGGTAATTCTTAATTGCTCCCCTACTTCCGTAGTCCCCCCCCCCCTTGGTCCATAGTAAAGGATTCTTCATTTCCCTTTGCTACTCATCATCCTTATTTTCTTCATCTTAATCTCGGTTAAGGATTCTTCATTTCCCTTTGCCCTAGTTAGGACTACCTCATCCATTTGAACCTGCAGATTTTCTTTTTTCTATGCTAGCCTGCCCTATAAACTCTTACCTTAATGATTGATCTAATCCAGTCAAGCCACTCTTTGACTGACTCCATAGCTGAGTGGCCTGAATACTTGTTCTTCCCATCTGCTTTCTTAATTCAACCACACAATAAAAAAAAAACATCATGAGCACTAATAACTAGCCTAAAATCCTACCCAAAACAAAGTTAAATTATAAATGGAGTGCCCTCTCTAGACTTACATTGGCTAGAACCTGAGTCTAAAAGATTAGGATTGTGGTTACCTCAGATTATTCCTTCTTTTATAACTTCTAGGGAAGACTTCTAAGTGATAACACCTGCAATGCGCTTACCAATGTTGCCTTTTTTATGTTGTCATCCATGACTCCTTGTGCTTCCCATACTGCTCTTACCATGAACCAGAATTGGTCTGGATCTTCGTTCCCTACTCCTCTGAATACTGGCAATTTTATCACACTTGTCATATTGAACTGTGGCAGTGGCGGAGGTGGTGTGGGTGGAGATGGAGGTGATTGCGGTGAAATGGGTCCCAATGTAGGTGGAGGTGGTAAGTGCGGAATTCGCTGCCTTATCAGACTGACCGTGCCTCTCGAACAAACTTTCACGAGTTCTTCCTCGCTTTCCCATGTGGGTGAAATTAAGGGACTAGTTTCTAACTCTTCATTACTTCCATTTCTATAGATCTTCCCACTTTGCATAGTCCCAAACATTAATTTATTCGCATAACCCATTTTTCACACAATAGCATCTTAATCCAAGTATTCAGAGATTTAATATACTTACCTCACAGTCCCTTAAGAAAGCGTGGTTCTGCTTCGTTGTAGCTAACGGTTGTCTCCACTGCGAACTTAGTGATAAACCCCCCTATAACTCGATCGATCCAATGGTCTACAGTGCACGCAATCTTATCTTCCAATGCTTCTAGTCTGCGCACTAACACCAGAGTCCACACAATCAATTTGTCAAGCCTACACCTTCCCTGATAGTCTACTAACTTCGCGATCCACTCATATAATTCAGAGGGGAAGGATGCAAAGAAAATTTCATGGATTTCCATATATAAGTAGTGCTCCAACAACTGTTCCTTTGATACTCAAAGATTCCTATTTTCCTACGCCGCAAACTCGTGAATCTTTCTATCCAATCACCCTTCAATTTCTTTCTTCATCGGATTCCATTGACATGACATTAGACATCCCTCATGCAGATCCTGGTCCCGACAACAGGACCATTTGTTGGCTTGTAGGGGCCTGACCCAGGTTCAGAGGTGATTTAGCCAAACAAATCTCGGTACTACTGGCGCTTCCGACAATAATCCGCGGAGAGCGGACTAAGGTCTCACCCGAAGTAGTAGGGGACGGTGATAGAACTAGGTTTATGTACCCTGGAGATGTTTGATGTTTTCAAGTGGTCTACGTTTCAGCCCTGCACGCACGTCGCTACCGACACTTACCCATACCTCGCAGCCTAAAATGCTGCCTTTGCGCAGCCTTACTTGTGTCCTAACAATGTTATTACCCAATTCCTTACTTATGACACTGGGTTTAGTCGATCACTTATCTTATCAGTATGTGTCTAGTTATATTTAATAGTGTTCAGTAGTCATATAAGTGTGTGTGATAAAGAAAACAATATAATTAAACAGGAAATAGCACAAGAATAGATACACAAGATTTGGAATCAAACTTCTCTTTATTATTCTTCTTCCTTGGTTACAGACTCAACTCTACCCTGTGCACTCAACTGCAGGGGTCTGCGCACTCAGCTGCAGACTCCACTAAGCCTCTGCACACTCAACTACAGAGCCTCTTCCTACTACGACGACCGAAGACACGCTTAGACACCTTTTTCTATACTTCTATCTCATATTTCGCTCTTTCTACTTTCTTCACTCTCTTTCTCACTTAGAGCTTTCCTCTATTTATACAATCCCATGGTCCGTGGACCATGGGTAGGCTGACATTACATTCAAAACTTAGGAAGGACAACCCTATGACTCTAACATACACTTCGTGCTCTGTGCCCACAATTTGCAGAGTTTTTACAACAATAATACCCAAACATGGACTTTGAGCCCCAAAGCATGCTGTGGGGGGGATTCCATGCCCAAAAATTACTAGAAAACGAAGGTGAAGAGACAAAAATTTGCATGAGAAGGAAATTCAATGAAAAATGAAGGAAAATGAAGACAACAGAGGCCTTAATAATCAAAAGCCTTCTAAAGATCAGTTTACAACTTTTGATGGTTAGCCTTTTTTCAGTTCAGTCTTTGGCTCTCTCATTCATTCTCTCATTCTCCCATGTTATTGAAAACTTAGGGTATTCTTTGAGCATTCTTGGAGCACTATGGCATACATTGGATTTGGAGGAAGTAGGCAAGGGAAAGAAGGAAAGTGTAAGGGAACAAGTGGATTAACAACTACAATTGGATTTCTTTGCAGGTAATAGGTTTCATGTGTAGTTTCCTTGTTGATTCATGGATTCATGGTATACGGGTGTGATTTTTTCTTCATGTGATGCCATTGGCATGGATATTTTCCTAGATTGACAATAGTATTGGCCTTTCCTTTCCATTTCCTAGATAGCTATGGTGTTACGGGTTTTTCCACTTTATTGTTTTCTAATTGGTGCTCATAATTCCTTATGGTTGTGCGTTGGAAAAAATGCTCTGTAAGCCATGGTACAACTTTGGTTGAATTATTAGTCTTGGAACCTAGGTTGGGACAAGTGTTCTGGAGCCCTTGGTGGGTTGAGTTACTAGTCCCTTGAGCCAGGTTGAACAAACACTCTGGAGCCCTGGAAGGATTTGGGTTGAGATACTAGTTCTTGGATGCCTAGACAACATGGGTGGAGACCAATCTAGTTGGTGTAGTGATGTATGACTATGGAGGTGGAATCATTGTGGTTGAGGGTTGAGGTGGTTTGGCCTCTAGAAGCCCTTGTTTGGTTTTGTCTTCTTTTATTCCATGAGATCCTGCATTCATGCTTGGAAAATGGTGCAAGGGTGATTAGGTGAAAGAGATATTGTTTTAGCCCAATCTATGGTTGGGTGGTACATGGAAGTCCCTAATTTGGTTGGTATTTTCATATATTAATAAGAATTATTCTTCTATTCTGATTCACGTATATTTGTAGAGATTATGTTGGTGATATTATGGCTAAGTTTCCATGTTTCATATGCTGGTTATTTTGTAATTATATGTTGGTTATATGATCTGTATCATATGTGGCTCTTTTCATCAATTTGTTTAGTTATTGATTGGTTGATGAATATATGGCCTAATAACTTTGTTGCATCTATGTGGATAGGGCATAGGCCCTTATTTTTTATTCTCAGATGATTCTTAGGATATTATGACTAGATATGCATTCATGACCTATAGCTTACATATTTTCCATATGTTTGATGAAATATCTAGTGTGTTATAGGTAGTCTAGGTCAAGTTCTGCCTCCAAATTTCAATGATTACCCTTGTTGTCATGCCATGTATCATTCTAGAATGTCTCAGGTAGTTCAAGGGAGTGGTACATAGACTAACCTAGAATGATGGCTCATATCTTAGGACCGCACCCTCTGAACTGGGAAAATTGGGTCACAACTACATGGAGGCAGTGTTGTGGATGAAGTTCAAGGCCTTTGACCACAACCATACATTTTTATGCATGTGGTTTGAGGTCTAGGTTAGTGAAAAGAGCCCCATCTCAGGCTTTGGTCACTTGGGGTGGTCCTATAGCACCTGAGTGTCCTGTATCTCTGAAGGATGTTGTGAGTTATCAGTTTGTAGGACCTACTTCCTTAACTATAGTTTAGGGATCAGGTCATGTCATAGTAACACTTTGTCCCATGTTTACCCTCGCAAGCCAATGAAGTTGGGTAAATGTTTGAGGGGTGGTTACAGATTGGTATTAGGGCCAAGTTATGTTCTATTTGGGTAATATCTGATACAACATATTGGTATCAAAGAGAGGTTGCAGCATTGGACCTCTGAGTAGATGTGAACATTATGTATGCATGCCTAGTTGTCTATGTGTTTGTCATGCATGCATGTTGGTTATTTCTCATGATGGTCATTGTTGCAGTTGTGTCCTCATACATAGGTTGATGATGTTGGTATGTTAGGATGATTCATGTGATAAAGTTATATATATGTATATATGTTATGCTAATTAGGATTGGCTGCATAGACGAGATGGCCTTCCATGAACTTCACTGAGGTATGTGGATTATGTTTATATTTGTTTTATCTAACATTCTATATTTGTAGGAAGAACATCAGAGATGAAAAGAAAAGTGGTGGATTACAGTTCATGTGAATCTCCTCATGGATTAGATAGGTAGTATAGAGAAGAGTATTCTCCTGACATAGTAGACACCTTTAGAAGTTTAAAGGTAGAAATCAAGAGTTGTAAAGTGGATAATGACAGAATCATTTAGTCACAGGAAATAATTTCTAGAGAATAAGAAAAGAAAGCAAAGTTCAATGTAGTAATCCTTCAGAGTTTATCAAATTTGCAGAGACAGTAAACCACAAATTAATTATGGATATGGGGAAAGGAAAAATGGATCATATTGTAGCAAGTCTCTTGGATGACATGAGTCAAATGGGGATGTCACGATCAGAGGTGGAAAATGGATAGATACATCTAATAAGATAGGTTTTGGTTATGGGTCTGTTGTAGTTGTAGTTCAGATTGAAAACATGATCATCATCATTATCATCCTTATAGGAAGAGTGAGAATCAATACTTTTTGGATGAGTTAAAGAAAACCAAGCCTCCTACCTTTGATGGAGAGTTGAAGAAACCGTAATATTCAGGAGCATGGTTTCTTGGGATGAATAACTTATCTAAGCTACATGAATAGGATAACCATTTTCAATCTCAAGAGAAAAGCCGACATCTAGTGGGAAGATTTTAAACATGTTAGAGGCATCAAGATAGAGAAATTGTGTTGGCATGATTTAAAATACTTTTTAGGAAGAAGTATTTTTCAGAGAGATAATACGACAATAAAGATAAGGAGTTTTATGAGTTGAAGATTCGATATATGATAGATGAAGGGTACATGACTAATTTTTTGGAGTTATTGAGGTATGTACCATATTATAAGGATGAGAAAATTAAGTTTCAAAGATTTGTTAGTGGATTTCCATTAGCATTTAAGGATAAAATAGAGTATGATGAGCCTCAGATATTGGAGCAAGTCATTGGGAAGTTGAAACATTGTTATGTGCAGTCTAAATGTAATTCAAAACCTAAGTAGGTTTGGAAATTTAATGATAAAACTAAGGGAATATTGCATAAGAAGAAAGGAAGACCTCAGGATGTGTGTAGCAAGGATAATGCAAAACTACATAAGAAATTCAATGCAATTGATAGAGGATAGGGATTTCAATATGAGGAGAAGAACAAGGGTTATGGAAAAAATCTTTGTAGTGTTGGACCTGTGGTAAGTATTATCATACGTGAGATTTTCCACATCATCAAGGTGGAAGACCACATATTTACAGTGGTTAGGAGGCACAAACAACTGGGGATGTTGGACAAAGTTTTTCTTGGATTTATGCAACATTCGATAATAGGCACATTGATCATCAAGAATCTATTATCAAGATGGAAGGTAATATTTGTGATCATGTTGTTTCTATTTTGATTGACCCTGGATCTAACTATGTTATATCAGTCCAGACCTAGTGGATAAGTGTTTCTTGAATAAAAAAGTGCATGGACAGTATTGGTTGGTGTAGTTGGCTATAATTAAACTAAGAAAATATTTCATCATTGGGTAAGATCTTATGCATTTTAGCTTAACAGTATGTTTACATAAGTGCATCTAAATGTACATCCATTGGGATCATACAGTATGTTATTGGGTATGATTGGTTGTACATTCACAAAACTAATGTAGATTGTTATGATAAGGATATTGAGTGCTTGGATCATGATGGAGAGAGGAGAATCTTGCAAGGTAAGAAGAAGCCTACATCAGTGAGAATGGATACAACTATGCAAGAGAAATATAGTCGCAGGAAAGGATGTGTATTGTTTGTAGTTCATATTTTCAATGAAAAAGGAAAGGATGTTGAGGATGTTGAAGTCTTGAAGAGGTATCTAGTTTTGCAACAGTTTCAAGATATATTCCCAGTAGAGATTTTAGAGTTACCAACTCATAGGGAAGTGGAAATTTCTATTTAGTTTATTCCAAGCGCAACACCATCATCTAAGGCACCTTACAATATGATCACTCCATAGTTAGTGGAATTGAAGTTGTAGCTTAAGGAAATGCTCGATAAGAGATACATTAGGCCAAGTGGTTTGGCTTGAGGTGCACCAATATTTTTTGTGAAGAAGAAGGATGATACTCTAAATTTTAGCATTGATTACAAGAAGTTCAACAAGGTGACTATCAAGAACAAGTATCCTTTGTCACAGATTGACAATTTATTTGATCACTTGAAGGGAGCAGCATAGTTCTTGAAAATCAACTTGAGATCCTAGTATCATTAGGTACACATAAAAGAAGTGGAAATATACAAAACTGCATTCCATACAAAATATGGGCATTATGAGTGTGTAGTAGTTCATTTTGGTTTGACTAATGCACCAACTACTTTCATGTGTTTGATGAATAATGTGTTGTGTCCTTATGTGGACATGGTTTTGATAGTATTCATTGGTGACATATTGATATACTCTAATAATGAGGAAGAGCATGTAGAACACATAGCAACAATGTTAAAATTGTTGAGAGAGCACCAATTTTATGCCAATATTAGTAAGTTCAATTTCTTTCAGACATAAGTTGATTACTTTGGACATGTTGTTTCTAAGGAAGGTATAGGAGTGGACCTAGAAAATATCAGAGCTATCATGGAGTGGGAAACTCCAAGGAATGTGGATGAGGTCATATCATAAATGGGATTAGCAGGTTACTATAGGAGGTTCATTAGGAACTTCTCATGGACTATCTATCCTATTACATCCTTGCAACGAAAAGGGAAGAATTTTGAATAGAATGAGGAGTGTGGAGCCAACTTTAAGTAGTTCAAACATTTACTTACAAATTCACTATTATTGAAGAGTTTAGATCCTGAAAAGGGGATTATTATTTGAATAGATGCCTGTAAGAGAGGACTTGGTGGAGTCATGATGCAGG
The DNA here is from genome assembly GCA_031772625.1 of Pinus tabuliformis. Lineage (NCBI taxonomy): Eukaryota > Viridiplantae > Streptophyta > Pinopsida > Pinales > Pinaceae > Pinus > Pinus tabuliformis. Next base: position 521,947,010 of record CM062815.1, read on the forward strand.
AAGGACAAGTGATATGTTATAAATAAAAGAATTTTAATGAGAACGAGTAGAACTATGTGACTCATGATCTTGAGTTGGCATCTATCATTCATGCCCTAAAGATGTGGTGACATTATCTTCTTAGAAGGAGGTTCATCTTGATGAGAAATCATAGTGGGTTGAGGTACTTATTTGATAAACCTAATTTGAATGCCAGAAAATATAGATGGTTAGCTACTATTAGTGAGTTTGACTTCAAGATCAAGTAAATCAAGGGAAAGGAGAGAAGGGTTGAAGATGATATTAATAGAAGAGTATGAATTAATCATATTGTAGGAGTGAGTTCTTCTGGAACAAACATGCATGAGTGGGTCTTGTAGATGAGACATTATAATGACATATATGAGCAGTCAAGGCACATGTTATAACAACATGATAAAGGTGATCAGGATGCATATTATCATGTCATGACAAATGGCTTCGTCAAATTCATGAACATGGTTCATGTGTCGGATGATAGTGAGCTGAAGAATATTATCTTGAGGGACTTTCATTTTAATCCATATTCAGTTAATCCGAGATATCAGAAGACATTGATAGCAATTAATAAATTCTATCATTCTCCATTGAAGAAAGAGGTGGTTGATTTTGTTGCGAGATGCTTGGACTATTAGTAGGTAAAAGTAGAGTGTAAGCATCTAGGTGGGTTGTTGCAGCCAATTCCAATTCTAGGGTGGAAATGGGAGGTCATTTCCATTGACATAGTTATAGGTTTACCTAGGACATCGAAGTAGCATGATTCCATCCTATCTATGGTTGATAGGTTAAGTAAGGTAGTGTACTTCATTGTAGTTAGGTCTACGAATACAGCTAGTGAGGTAGCTCATATTTTCATCAGGGATATAGTGAGGTTGCATGGTGTTTTTAAGAAGATTATATTAAATGGAGATGCCAAGCTCACTTCCAAGTTTTGGAAATATTTGTTTGCAAGTTTGGGGACAAAGTTTTCCTTTAGTAAACTTATCATCTATAGATATATGGACACACAGAGAGGGTTAACAGGATTCTTGAGGACATGTTGATGATGTACATTATGCATCAACAACCAAATTTGGAAGAGTATCCTCCACTAGTAGAGTTTGCATATAATAAGGGGTATCAAGAATATTTGAAGATGAGTCTATTTGAGGCACTTTATGGGTGGATTTTTAATACTCCTATTAGCTGGAGTGATCCAGTGAATAGTCTACTGATTGGACCAGATATGTTGGCAGAGATGGAATAGGAAATGCAGGTTGTTAAAAGGAATCTAAACACAACACAGGATATGTAGAAGATTTATGCATATCAACATAGGGTATTTAAGGAGTTTCAAATTTGGGAATATGTGTACTTGCGAATCAAGCCCAACATGATATCCTTGAGGATTAGTTCATGTGACAACATGGCACCTCGGTATTTCGTGCCTTTCGAGATCCTTAAGAGGATTCGACCATTAACCTATGGACTTTCACTACCTTTGATAGTGAAAGTCCATGATGTTTTCCATGTTTCATTTCTTAAGAAGTATGTGCAGGCTATTCATCATGTGATTAACTGGTCTATATTGCATGTGGAACTAGAGGGAGAATTCCAACCAGAACCATAATGCATATTGCAACGGAAGCAAATCATACTCTGAAACATAGAAATCAATCAATCTAAGGTGTAGTGGAAGCACTTTGGGCCCGTTGAAGCTACATTGGATATGGCTAATTAGATGCGGGCTATGTATCCTTCATTATTTGTTGGTTCAAGCAAATGAATTTTTATATATGTATATGTTTATATGGATGTTGTTGTAGATGTTGCAATGGGTTATGTTATAAAGCTCCAATAAGTCGTATGATTGTCATGTTTGTTATGTTTCTCATGGTTTATAGGATGTCATTGTAAATATTTCATCGAGCTATGTTATAAAGCTCCATGGGTAGTATGTTTTTCTTTCAAAAAATTTCTAGTCATAGATGTCATCAAACACCGAGGATATTGTTCCCTTGATGGGGAGGGGTTTGTAATAGCCCCTCGTTGATTTTCTATGTAAATAAAATAAAACCAAGGTCATGGGAGACATATTCCAACATGAATTATAGGAAAACCACAATGACCAATATCACTTGTGATTACTTAATGGCTATGGAAATTGGCAAAGGAAAAGTGACAATAATTAGCATTTTATTTATCAAATCAAGGAAAATACGAGAAAAGGAAGGTAACGCACCACAAATTTGCATGAGAAGGAAAAATGAAGGAAAATGAGGAAAATAGAGACCTGACTGACAAAAAGACTTTTGAGGATTAGTTCACAACTTTTTTTGTTTATCCTTTTGTTGGTTTAGTCTTTGGGTCCCTCATTCATTCTCTCATTCCATCATACTCTTGCACACTTAGAGTATTCTTGGAGCATTCTTGGAGCACTTTGGCATACATTGGATTAAGAGAAAGAAGGAAAATAAAAGTAGGAATGTGTAAGGGAACATGTGGATCAGAAGTTATAACTATATTTATTTGAAGATAATAGGTTGTGTGTGTGATTTCCTTGTTGATTTATGGATGTATGGTGTATGCATGTCATTTTTTGGTTTTGTGTTGTCAATGGCATGGATATTTTCTTGGATTAACTGTGGTTTTAGCCTTGCCTTCTTATTTCCTGGATATCCATGGCATTGTGGGTTTCTCCATTTGATTTTTTTCTTATTGGTGCTCATAATTCCATATGGTTGTGGATTGGAACAAAGACTTTGGTATCCCTAGAACAACTTGGGTCGAGTTACTAGTCCTAGAGCCTAGGTTGGGACAAACGGTTTGGAGCACTTGGTGGGTTGAGCTACTAGTCCCTAGAGCTAGGTTGGGAAAATTATCTGGAGCCCTAGAAGGTTATGGGTTGAGTTACTTGTTCCTGGAGCCCTAGAAAAGTTGGTTAGAGATCAATTTGATTCGTGTTAGTGATGTACAACTGTGGAGGTGGAATCATTTTGGTTGAGAGTTGAGGTGGTTTGGCCTCTAGAAGCCCTGGTTTAGTTTTTTTCTTGGATTATTCCACGAGATACCACATTCATGCTTGGAATATGGCACGATAGTGATTCACTAAAAGAGATATTTGGTTCAGCCTAATCTATGGTCGAGTGGTACGTGGAAGTCCCTGACTTGGTTGGTATTTTTATATATTAATAAGAGTTATTCTTTTATTTTGATTCATGTATATTTGTAGCAATTATGTTGGTGATATTATCACTGAGATTCCATGGTTCTTATGTTGGTTGTTTTCTAGTTATACGCTAGTGATATGATGTGTATCATCTATGGCTCTTGTCATGAGTTTGTTTAGTTATTTATTAGTTGATGAATATATGGACTAATAGTGTTGTTGTAACTATGCGAAGAGGGCATCGACCCTTATTGGTGATTCTTGGATGAGTCTCAGACTATTATGATCACATATGCATTCATGACCTGTATCTTACATGTTTTCTATATGTTTGACAAAATTTCTAGTGTGTTCTAGGTAGTCTAGGTCAAGTGTTGCCTCTGAGTTTGAATGTTTAGCCTTGTTTTCATGTAATGTATCATTTTGGAATGTCTCAGGTAGTTATGGGAAGTATTTTGGAGGATTCCTTAGAATTGTGGCTCAAATCTCAGGACCAAACCCTCTAAACTAGGAAAATTGGGTCACAACTGCATGGAGGCAGTGGTTAGCATGTAGTTTAAGGCCATGAACCACATCTAGGCCTTTTCATGCTTGAATTAGGGGCTCTAAGTCAGTGCAAATAACCCCAGCTTAGGGTTTGGTTAGTTGGGGTTGTCCTTTGGCCCCTAAGTTTCCTTTAGCCTTGGTGGATGTTGTTAGTTGTCAGTTTGTGGTTAGCTTGTAGCCCCCACTTCCTTTACTAGAGCTTCGAGTTTGGGTCATGTCATAGTAACTCTTCATCTCTTGTTTACCCTGGCAAGATAGTGAAGTTGGGTAAATGTGGGAGGGGTGGTTACAATTTAAATGTTGGAATACTTCAACTCCAAGATAGTAGTGAAGTAATCCCATATTATCCATCTTAAATCCAACCTATATCTCCTTATTTACCTACACAATATGATCATTATTGTTCTTAGTAATGATCAAGTCATCCATATACATAATTAAAATCACCAAATTCTAACGTTGTTGGTGCACATATAAGGTATCATCCCATTCAATGTGCTTAAATCCAACCTTGTGATGTACTAATCCATTTTTGCATACCAATCTCATGGATCTTGTTTTAACCCATATAAATCCTTTATTAATTTGCATACTTTTTGTTTTTCTACTTTCATCGCAAAACCTTGAGGTTGAGTCATATACACTTCTTCCTGCAAGTATCCATTGAGGAAGGAACTTTTGACTTCTATATGATGTAGTTTCCATCCTTTTTGAGTTGATAATGCAAGCACTAATCTGGTGGAGTTCTATTCTATTCTATGTGCAAATGTTTCCTCATAGTTGACTCCTTGTTTTGAAAACCACTTGGCAACAAGTCTTTCCTTGTAATTGTAAATTTCTACATATGGATTATACTTAATTCGCAATGGGTTTCACATTTTTAGGACAATCAACAAGTTTCCAAGTGTTATTTTCCATCACTAGTTTGTATTCTTCAACCATAACATTTTTCCATTGAACATGTCTTACTGCCTCTTTGTATGTGGAGGGCTTAGTAAAATCATTTGTTATTAATGAAAAAAAAGATTCATTTATTTTGGAACTTCTTATTCCTATTTTATCTTGTTCATATAACCCTACATTGTTCAAAAGTTAAATGGCCCACTTAGGTAGTTGATATTGAATTTTTTGTGGATCTAAATAATCACCATCATTATAAAGTGGATTGGTATAAACATGTGTTTTTTGATCATATGAAGGTTAAAGGGGTGGAGAGTCACTGTCATATGAACTGCTACTAGAGGATCCAGATGGTCACAATGAAGTAAGTGAGATGGATGAATCATTTTTTGAAGAATACCATTCAATCTGTTGGAAATAATACTGAGAGGGGGGGTGAATCAGTATTATCAAATCAGATACTTTTCAATTTCATACTCAGATTCATATACGCGGCTTCAGTTCAGTATATCAGCCTATATACACGGCTGTGTTAAATGAAACTAGCGTACATGCAATAATCTTATGATTCAGTTAGCTTATCTTCAGTAAATTCATCAGAACATTATTAATCGTAATAACAGTAGTCAGGTGCAGTAAAACAGAATAGATCATCACACATAAGAAGCACACATGAACACGAAGATATAAGGTGGAAACCCAATGTGGGTGAAAACCACCTGCTGCAATTCATCTCTTTCTTCCTTTAATAAGAAACTTCTTTTACAATATACTGGTGCAATCCTTTACCATCACGCAGGCTTCAACCTGCAGAGGGCTACAACCCTCTCTCGTTCTCCAACCACTTTTGGAAGGGAGCTACAACCCCCTCAGCTCTTGTACTAGCTAATGTACTAGTACGTAGGCGCTGACCTACAGAAGGCTACAACCTTCTTTTCTTCAGGGACCACGTTTCATAAATTTTCAAACTGGATCCATGAGTACAAAACAATCACTGCTGCAATACAATCATCAACTTATACTTGCATCATAAATCTCTAAATGACCCAATACTGAATCACTGAAACCTTGTCATCGAAAACACAGAACACAAACCAGAGCCTAGAGCTCTGCAACGACCACTAGAATCAACAACAACCTGAAACACCAAATCTCATAATGCATACGCTACTTGACTATATCAAAACCGCGTGTGTACGCGCTTTCACCAAAGACAACCCGCGTATAGATCTAAAGATAATTACTTATACCTTCGCTGTCAGATCGAACCATAACCAAGCATCACAAACAGATAACCAGCAATACTAGATCTTCCCACTTCATCAGACATCCATTCCTTGCCTCTATCCCTTGCCTAATGATCTTCTCCTTATATAGGTTAGGCTTCTTTCAATACCACGGTCAAAAACCATAATAAACAATACCAAGGGCCCAATCCCTAGGGTCAACACTTCTGACGAGATACCATGGTCCAAAACCATAGGTTCAAATACCGAGGACCAACTACTACGGACCAAGACATAAGTTTTCCCACCTGTACGCACTTTTCTTTGCGTGAAAGTGCGTGTATATGCATACGCGTCTTCGGCACGTCCAACCCGCATGTATACGCTGATTTGTCACAATGAACCTGCGTATATCTCTTTCTTGACCTGCTGTACTAAGATTTGTCCTCTGATTAAGTTGCCATCACCTGTATCAACTTCTGAGTGAGTTTCCATCAAGGACAACACTTGTATCATAATTCCATCAATCTCCCCCTTTGGACTTGATGGCAACCACCACACCAAGTCACTCTCCCCCTTTGAAATCAAGGGCAAAGGGTGGACCAAGATATTCTCTTCCTTGGTATACCTTTTGATGTCCATACTCCCCCTGAGTACATGCTAAAGTTTCTGATTGAGCTCCCCTTTGTATATGCCAAGTTGTATTAATCCATCCATGCTCCCCCTGAGTAGATGCAAGTTCTAAGACCAACAATTCATTGAAGACCATGACTATCATTCATCATATATGATCTGCACCATAAGCATCAGCATCCAAACCTGCAATACCATTCCTTTGATCAAACAGCAAGATGTATCATTTAGCTTCATAGACTTTATCAACAAATTCTAACCATAATGCCAACAATGCATTATTTGAAGTATATGCTCCCCCTGAGCCTAAGCCAACCATGACCGAACCATTTCCTGGGTCTGTTCTGTTGCCCTTTCTTCTGATCTCTATATACCCGACTCTGCAGCCTGTAACTCGCGTATATATGTGACTTATCTTCATTATATCAGCGTATGCAGGATGGAATACTGAATTTCTTCACTTTCAGATTCCCCTGTGTCTGTTATGTCAGCTAACTGAGTTATGTCACACCTTTCTGTCTCTAATTATGTCTTCTTCAATCCCTGGAACCGTGATGATGTATGGTCCTCTTGTTTTGAATTTTGAAATTTGCTCCTACATTCCCTTGCTTTATGTCCAAGTTTGTTGCATGTATAACATCTTACATATTTCATGTTCCTTCTATTGCAATCAATTGCTTTGTTTCCATATGCATTGCAAGAAAAGAAATATCCTCTGAAATACCTCGGATGCGATGATCTTTTGTGATGGTCTTGAACCATTCTACTTTTACATCTGGCTGCAACATCTCCAAGATTATGACATACATAACATTCAACATTATTCAGTGGAGGAAATAATCGTCTCTCACTTCCATAGTTAGGAGTAAAGGATTTTCCTTGAGGAATTTCTTTCCTTGGTTGTTCCTTGTTGAGTATTTGAGATTTCTCATTAGAGTTTCTTGCCTCACCTTGTGAGCTAAATTCACCTTCAACGGATTCATAAAAACCAAGACCAGTTTTGATAATAGGGGATCTTTGACTACCAAGAATGTCATCCAAAATCTTAGTACTATCTTCGAATCGCAACAATTTATCCTTTTCTTCTAATTTACCTTTTAAGATATTTACCTCAACCTGATGTTGTTCTTCCTTTTCCAGATACTGATTCCTTAAGTTTTCTTCAGCTTTTCTTCCTTCTTCCACTTATTGCTTTAATTTGATCACTTCATGTTCTTGCTCCTAAAGAGCTTCTCTGTTCTGCTCTCTTAATTTTCCAAGATCTTCTTTTAGAGAGAGGATCTCTGATTCAAGTCTCTGAATTGTTATGCTCTGATCATTTACTATATCCTGCAATTTCTCCCTTACCCTGGTTACTGTCTCCAATTGTTCGTTTAATTTGGTAACTTCCTGAGATTCTGCATTCTTCTTTTCATATGCCATGAGACTTCTAATGTCTTCACTACCATTGAATGAGTCATTACTTTTAACATGGGTATAATAGCTTCTATTACCCTCTTCTGACATCTTTCCTTTGTTATGAGGGCATCTAGCAGCATAGTGACCAACTCTACCACATGAAAACATTTGAAAGGTAGCTTACCTTTGAACCGTCCAGTTCCCCGTTCAAGATTCTTGACAAAATTTACCTCATCTTCTTCCTCTGACATGTATCCTGACGCTTCAAATGCGGCTTCTCATCATCCCTCTTTTCGCATTTCAAAAGTAGTTAAGATTCCGTGAAGCTGTGACATGGTGATTTTCTGCAGATTCTACTTTTCTTCTATGGCAGACACTTTGGAATCAAATTTAGCAGACAGAGATCTCAAAACCTTTTCAACTAAGACAACTTCCTTAAATTCTTCACCCAGATCCCTCATACAATTTACAATTTCATCCATACGTAGGAAATAATTAGCTATGCTTTCATTACTATGCATCTTAAGATTTTCATACCGGATTCTGAGAGTTTGAAGCTTTGCTCTTTTTACCTAATCATCTCGTTCCTAGCTCAGAATGATTTTGTCCCATATGTCCTTAGCTGAATTGAAATGCATAACCTTCATAAATTCTGATTGTGTCAAACTTCCCAATAAGGTAGTAACAGCTTTGGCATTGAGCTCATATTGCTTTCTCTCTGCTGCATCTGTAGGAGTTGCTGATTGGAATTTGTATCCTCCTTCTACGATTCCCAAAACTTTTGCTCTACGTGATTGTAGGTATGCAGTGGTTCTTATCTTCCAGTGCGTAAAATTGTTCCCGTCAAAGATTGGTGGCCTGATGTGTGCCTCTCTTTTTGGATTATTCATTCTGATGGATCTTTTCCTTCAAGCGATCAAGCTACCTCTGAAGGACCTGCTCTGATACCAATTGTTGGAAATAATACTGAGAGGGGGGGTGAATAAATATTTTCAAATCAGATACTTTTCAATTTAATACTCAGATTCATATACGCGGTTTCAGTTCAGTATATCAGCATATATACGCGACTGTGTTAAATGGAACTAGCGTACATGCAGTAATCTTATGATTCAGTTAGCTTATCTTCAGTAAATTCATCGGAACATTATTAACCATAATAACAGTAGTCAGGTGCAGTAAAACAGAACAGATTATCACACATAAGAAGCACACATGAACACCAAGATATAAGGTGGAAACCCAATGTCGGTGAAAACCACCTGCTGCAATTCATCTCTTTCTTCCTTTAATAAGAAACTTCTTTTACAATATACTGGTGCATTCCTTTACCAGCACGCAGGTTTCAACCTGTAGAGGGCTACAACCCTCTCTCGTTCTCCAGCTACTTCTGGAAGGGAGCTACAACCCCCTCAGCTCTTGTACTAGCTAATGTACTAGTACGTAGGCGCTGACCTACAGAAGGCTACAACCTTATTTTCTTCAAGGACCACGTTTCATAAATTTTCAGACTGGATCCATGAGTACAAAACAATCACTGCTGCAATACAATCATCAACTTATACTTGCATCATAAATCTCTAAATCACCCAATACTAAATCACTAAAACCCTGTCATCAAAAACACAGAACACAAACCAGAGCTCAGAACTCTGGAACAACCACTAGAATCAACAACAACCTGAAACACCAAATCTCATAATGCATACGCTACTTGACTATATCAAAGCCACGTGTGTACGCGCTTTCACCAGAGACAACCCGCGTACAGATCTAAAGTTAATTACTTATACTTCGCTGTCAGATCCAACCATAGCCAAGCATCACAAACATATAACCAGCAATACTAGATCTTCCCACTTCGTCAGACATCCATTCCTTGCCTCTATCCTTTGCCTAATGATCTTCTCCTTATATAGGTTAAGCTTCTTTCAATAACACGGTCCAAAACCATAATAAACAATACCAAGGGCCCAATCCCTGGGGTCAACACTTCTGACGAGATACCATGGTCCAAAACCATAGGCTCAAATACCGAGGACTAACTACTACGGACCAAGACATAAGTTTTCCCACCTGTACGCGCTTTTCTTTGCGTGAAAGTGTGTGTATACGCATACGCGTCTTTGGCATGTCCAACCCGCGTGTATACGCTGATTTGTCGCAATGAACTTGCGTATATCTCTTTCTTGACCTGTTGTACTAAGATCTGTCCTCTAATTAAGTTGCCATCACCTGTATCAACCTCTGAGTGAGTTGCCATCAAGGACAACACTTGTATCATAATGCCAACACAATCAAAGACACATGTTTTGTACTTGGTTCATTTTGTATTCTAATTTTATTTTTATTACCCTTAGATTGCAATTTATGTAGAAAACTTTCTATCTCTATTGAACTTTTACTTTCCATTTCATCAAATAGAACATCCATGTCGACAATAAACTTTCCATTGGATAGAAGTTGATATCCCTTCTTTCATCTAAATATTCAATCAATTTACACTTCAAAGTACGTGAATCGAGCTTAGTTCAATTTTCCTTCGGAAATAAGGCATATCATATAGAACCAAAAACAATTAGTTGTTTGATTCAAAGTTTGAAACAAAACCATCTTTCATATGGTGTAATTCCATTTAAAGAAGTAGTGGGATACTTATTCCTTAAGTAGAATGTTGTATGTATTACTTTTGCCCAGTATTTAAGGACTTAAAATTTTGAAATTTAGCATGGATCTTGCTATCCCTAACAAGGTGCGATTCATTTTTTCTGCTACTCCATTTTTTTGTGGAGTTTATAAATTTGTAAATTTTATTTTGATACCATGGTCCCTACAATAAGTTTGAAATTTATTGGAAGTGAATTCCCCTTGATTATCTTTCCAGAGAGAGGCAATCCTCTCTCTAACTTCATTCTTAACTAGTTGGTGAAAATTATTGAAATTTTCAAAGGCTTCTAACTTTTATTTCAGATAATAAGCCTAAGTTATTCTATTGAAATCATCAACGAAGAGCTAAAAATATTTACAACCTCCTAACGAAGCCTGTATAAAGCCACAAATGTCACCATGAACCAATTGGAATTGCATTTTTGCATGCCATTAAATTGTTGGAAAAGTCTATCGACTTTGTTTCCCATAAAGGTAAGCTTCGCATCTTGGATTTTCTTTCTTAAAGGTTGGAATTCCTTTAACCATTCCATGTTTTTGAAGTTGAGAGAAACTGCCAATGTTTAAATTCCCATATCTAACATACCACGATATTATAGGTGAAATACCTACACTTGTTGCTCCAAAAAGATCAAACTTTCGTGGAATGACTTCCTTTCATCCTTAGAAGATTTCCATCTTCATATATAGTAATGAATTTGATAGATTTTATTTTTACGAAGTCATCCTCCATAACCACTTGATGTCTTCTTGTTGAATCATGACTAATGATAACAAATTTTTCTTGAATGTTCGCACATACCAAAAATTTTAAATTAGTCTATCTCCAATGCCAAGAAGAGAAACTTTTACTACACCTTTTCCACAAGGAGTGTGTCTTGTATCACCTGTGAGAAATATTGAATTGAGTTGACATTGTTGAAAGGTCCAAAAGAAGTCACGTTGACAAATCATATGTTGTGTTGTCTGTGTATCTAAGATCCAAGCATCTTCATAATCACTTTTAAGATATGTGGAGATCCATAATTCTATTGATTGTAAATTTTTATGTGTAGTGAAGACATATTCTGAAGAACCATCATCTTGATCATTAACAAATTGTGTCAAATGTTGTTGAAACTTCTGAATTTTTTCAATAGAAGTTTGACAATCTTCAGCGTAATGACCAACTCTATTGAATCATTTACAAATTACTTGATTGAAATATTTTCCTCTACCTTGATTTTTTCCTTTCCTTTACTTTGTCCTCTTCCTTAATTATTACCTTTTCCTTGACTGTTTCTTCTACCATAACTATTTCCTCTATTGAAGTGGTTCCCCCTACCTTGAATTCCTTGTCCTCTGGATGATGCCTGATTTTGATTGTTGCACCCTATATTATTCATTTGACTTCCTCTTCCTCTAGAATTTTTAGTTGAAATTTACTAGTGCTAGCTTCTGTAAACAAGAAATATTCTTCAACCTATTTGTTATTTCCAAATTTTTTGTCATGTTTAGCTAACATTTCAATTAATTCATCAAATTTCATTTTCTATAGCTTTCTAGTCACTAGTAAAGTTGCCAAGAAATGTCTATATGGAGAAGGAAAACCATAAATCAAAATAGTAGTCATGAAGATATCATCCACTCCTTGAAATCCAAACTTTATTATTTCCTACTTGATGTTCTTAAGTTTGTAAATGTACTCAAGTGCATCTCCCCCTTTTCTCAGTTTCCATTGAAGTGACTTCAATTGGAGATAAACTCTCTTTGATTCTAGTTGTGTATCAAATGAATATTTAAATGTTTTCTAAGTAAACCATGCATAAAAATAATTTTCTATATGAACATACATTTCATCATTAACTGAATATTTAATTAATGCTAATGCCTATGAATTTTTATCTCCCGTTTACCTAGTGAGTATGCATCTGTAGTTTTTTTGGTTTAAAATCAACATCACATACATCTTCCCAAAGTTCATTGTGGATCAAAGTTTTTTCTATGTTCCTTTTCCATGTCTTATAATTCTTTGAGCCTTCGATTTTGTCAGACTCAAAAAATATATTTACCATTTTGGACATTGTAAAAATAAATGTATGTGTGAAGATAGATCATGCACCACAGAGAAAGAAGATGGGTCAACACACCACACACTATGCCATAACAAAAAAAGGATCTATGGAGGCTTGTCCTTAACCCTTGTATAGTCATTTTAAAAACAAAAATTGACTGAGCTTTGTACTTGGCTCAAGTCCATTTTCGAATATTTTTACAATGAAAATTACAAAATTTGAATTTTACAATGCTCTCACAATTTTAACTGTTATTGTACTCTATCCCCCATTGAAAAAAATGTTTATGAGTTAAAATATAATATTCCTCCTTTGTTTTTGCAAAATAATGGATTAAAAATAATGCATGTAAAAATATATCTAAGAAAGCCTCGAATATCATATTCAAGAATACATGAATCTAGCCTTTGACCTCAAATGAACCTTGTAAAATGGGATTTTGTTGCAATCACCAAATTCTAAGCTACATATATCTACTTTCACTCCACTAGGATTTAGTTGTTGTTTGGCTTAAATATTGTCAATATCATCTCCAATAATGTCTCCATTGTTGTACTTACTGAGAATTTTTTTTTACCAAGCTCTTTGGCCCATCTAAAACATGGCCTTGACCTTCAAATGCTGATGAGATCCACCAGCGAGAGGGTCAATGACATTGAAAAGATGTCAACTCCATTGGCTCGATTACAATGAATAGATTAGACACCTAAAGATCATAATTTATTGAGTCATGGATAAATTGACATGGGTCTGGGTATGAGACTTTAAAACTCGATAGAGAACGAGAGGAATACTGGAAGAATTTGGTACTTCCAAAACCTATTAAAATAACATAGTACAAGAATCCAATAGAGAATTAATGGATACAGGTGTACCCATGACAAGTCAATAAATTGTTTGAATCTTGCATGGAGGCACCATGCATATGGACATGAAAGTCTCCTTAAGGTGTTTCTTCCTCCTGTGATTTTTGCAACACTAGGATTCAAACAATGACCAATCGACCTTGTCCCTTTCAATATGACACCTCATCCATTAGATGTAGTGGCTCTAAATGATCAATGGTGCAAAAACCACTAGAAAATTTCTAGAAATGATTGAGGATCCACTAGAAGACAATTGTAATTGTGTTTTGTGGGGGAGGACAACTCAAAAGATATATATGTTTTTAAGAAGAAATTTTCACATTGTGTTCAAGATGAATAGACGCCCAAAACAAAAAACAAATCATGGAAAATGCAAAAAGAGTAGTAGGAATTGGATTCAAATTTTTCTCTCTTTCCAAACTAGATTGATCTACAACTTAAAGATAACAATAGATAAAAAATGCCATAACTTGAACAAGAAATTTTCCTTTTTCTTAGTAAAATTGAACAATTTCCATACCAATCAACATTTGATCAAATTGATAGAGTTTTCCAAAATCCTGTAGAGATGGAATCCCCTCTTCAAACATCATGCACCATTGAAGCTCTGATACCATAATAATAGCAGAAGCATCCTTAGACACACAAATTTTGTTAATAGGGAAAATAAAATTACATCAAAATTGCAAGATCTTACACACAATCACTCAAGACTCTTGCGAGAATACAAAAACAAGATTTACATAGGCTTGTCTCCTAAATTAATTTAGTTATGGATCATTTGTTTTATTTACAAGTGTCCATTTACATCTAATGCACTTCTAACAACACTCCTAACTATTTTCCTAAATTAATTCCTAAGAAGCAACACCTTTAACTATGCCATATATATTATAACAACTAGCTATTTTAGAAAGTTTGTAATATGTAATTAAATATTCTAAATAATCAAACATTAAATTGTAAATAGTTAAACTTTAGTTTATGTACTTTGGATCAAATATCTAACAAATGAAATGTGGAAGTGTTCAATGGACCCATTTGTGATATTATGAAAATATGGCATTCAGATGTTGCATTTGTTACCAAACTAGACATCTACAAAAATCATTCTTGCAGGAAAAAAGTTAACAAAAAAGGAAAAGGGGAAGACCAAAAAAACAAAAGGATGATATCCATAAAAATCAAGCAGAAGGGGATGCTTCAAAATAGAAAGGAAATGTGATCCATATTTAAAAGGGCTTCGAATCAAAAGAGATCCAAGCACCAAAACAACTGAAAATGGAGGGATGCAATGAAAATAGGACATGAGGTATAAAGAGAGTTCATGTTTCTGAGTGCTCGGAATCAATGAAAGACACACTACCAAAGATGTCAGGAAATGAATTGGAAATTGGCCTTACTAAACCCAATTCATTGGGTTGGCAGAAGGTTTATAAAAATAAAAGAAAAAAGGAGAAGTTATGTTATTATTATCACACTTAACTTCAAAATTGTAATGTAATTGTTTATATTTTTTTTTCCATTCTTATCACTCATAAGTTGAAAGGCTTATATTGGATAATGCTTTTACCACATAAAAAAAATAATTTTGTTCCTTATTGAAGATTGAATAAAATTACAATTTTTTTCCTTGGAAGAAACCATAAATCCTACTAAGTAGCACATTTCCTTGAACTCAATGTCAATCTAACTAAAGTAGGACGTGTTAGTACTCTCCCAAGGAACAATGAACTACCACATAGTCATGGAAATTTAGCTATCTCGAACAAAATGATTACACAAAATTGTGATGTCTAGGTCACATATCTTTAGGACATCGTGATTTTATCAAATAGAGATCTAATTAAAGTATAAGCAAGGTTAACCACATCCCTAAGAGTTTCAAACTATTTTTCTTATATTTTTAAATCACGGGGAGATGAAGATGTGTAACTAGCTTCAGGGAAGCTCAATAATCATAGAAGGTAGTTACTATCTCAAGCTATAAATATTGTAAAGTTATTAGTAGAAAGGGATGCAATTTTTTAATTTTTTTTTATATAACTTGCAGACTAGAGATTCAAAGTTGATAAATCTATATTTATTTTTCCAATCAATATAGAGAATCGTTGAAGGCCATTGTTGAAGCTTCATTCCACATACACAATGACTATGTATCTCACTACTCCTAAGTAATTTGTTTATGTATGTATCTGTGAGATGTATTACTGCTACTTCCTAAACTAATTTGTGAATTGGTTGCAATTTCTCACTTAGTGTTTCATTTTCTTCTTTCTATCTTAAGTACTTATTATTTCAATATATGACTATTTTGTAATTTTTTCTAATAAGTGAATAATGTTATCTAGGATGTCCACTCATTGTTTCCTTCATTATACATATATGTTGTTTTCAACTAATCACTTTCACTTTCTTATTTTATATTTCCCTTTATATATGTTATACATCTTTGCATTTAGAATAGTTTCTTTGATATTTGCATCTCTCTTCCATGATGATCACACACATCTCACAAAACTTACACATAACTAACGATAGTGATTGGGTGAAAATATGGATGGGTCTCTTATCCCAAATGGTGTGAGCTTTAATTGGGGCCTCATACCTCAGAGAACCCCTTAGCTACCGATGAATCATTTTCCCATGTCAATAGCTAATTAACACTAGGATGAGGTATTTAAATTTCAAATTTGCATGTTTAGTAGTTTCTATCAATCATGCTAGTCATATACTCATGGAGACAAAATTACCATTGTACAACCTCATACCCCTCTAATCATTTATAACAAAAATGAAAGGAAAATGAGCTACAAAGATGTTCTATTGAACTAGAAGAATTTGGTTCTTACCCTCAAGAACAATTGTCCTTTACTTCTTAATCTAAAATATTTTCCTTTAGATCCATAACCGTGAATACAATAAACATAATGAACAATTTCCTATAGCTTTTCTACTCCCAAGGTAGAAGATACTTGAATAATTGTCACTAAATATGGTATTTTGGTTGATTTTTCTAGATACCTTATTGAAATATATCTTAAGTGCATCTTTGAAACTTTCGATTAAACTTTTATTTCTATGTTTTCTTCTCCTCCTCATATTTTTTAAAATGAGCATGTTGATATAGCTTATGATTATGAAGTATGGCTTACATATAGTTTGATAATGGTAGGACAACATCAACTTGGGTTGTCATCACAAGGGCCACCTAATATAAAATCCCCATTCTATCATCTCACCAAGGGTCCAAAAATGGCTTTTTCAAAATTTGATCTTAACAAAGGTGCTACTCCTGAAGATCATATAAATAATTTATATTTGGATTTGAGCCTAATTGATGTGGGACATGAATATGTGTTATGTAGGTTATTTCCACATATGTTTGAAAATAAAGAAAGAACTTGGTACTAAAATCCTCTAGTTTCCTTAGTATATGGATGAAATTCTTTTGGAAGCGCCTCATTGAGTAAATTTGGAGAATAAAAGTCCACATCCACACTCGAAAGAGTTGATTACAATCTTAATGGAAAAAAGGATAAGTTCAAAGAATTTAAATAACATTTCAATACTATGTTAAACAATATTGTTATGGATTCACAACCTCTTAACACCATGGAAATAAAATATTGTACCTTATATGTTCTCTCTTCTATAGACATGTTTGTGAAGAGAGTAGCATATAATATATTGGAGAACAACCTCAATGAATTTTTGAAAATGGAAAATGAAATGTTGTGCCTAATAAGAAATACAACCAAAGAACCAAAGGCCAGTGGGATACACCTTTTTTTATTAATGAAACCAATAGAGAAAGAGGTTAAAAACTTAGACAAATTCCTCCAACTTGTGAAGAAATTGTCAAATGAAGGGATCAATCTAAGGAAGAATTCAAGATAAATCACCTTGTGATAGATATTGTTCATAAAATTTTAGAAGAAGATAAATAACTCATGAAATCCTACTAAAATATACATAATGAACCTAAATTTAAATGACTTTTTCATGGACAACTTCTACATGTATCATCAGGCCAACCTTTATAAAAGGACATTTCCACAATGGTTAACACAATGACTCTAGTAATCAATCATATCTTGGAGTAGTAGTCATTATCTAATGAAGAATCAAGGAAGTTGAAGCTAAGCATTATACGACAAAAGAAGGAATAGGTGAATGGTAAACCGTGCTCCTCTCAGATTAGGTAGTGGAGAAAGATACCCAAACAACTAGGTGCATTTTAATAGGAGAAACATAGGACACCCAATCAACCCCAAAAGTTACAATCTTCATAAAGGTTGGACACCTAATATTTAGTTATTTTCCAAAAATAAGTATTTCCATATATGGATTCTACCCCCTTAAACTACTTTCAAAATTAATAAGTGTATTTTAAGGGTGGATCTTAGTACCTCACAAAAAACTGAGCAACATATAAATTCTACCTAGAAAACCAAGTCATCCACCTCAGATAGAGGATTCACCTCAAAACCTCTATTTATGGAAATTTTGTGGAATACAATTTGATTGAGGACATGAATATTACAAGAGATAGTGTATCCATTTACAACCTCTATAACTTACCACAACTAAAAATAATCATCATAAAAACCTTTAGTTCTTCTCAATACTAATGAAAACAAACATCAAATTCTTGAAATTCAGACAAAATAAACACTCCACTTAGAGTAGTACAAATGTGTACAAATCTATTGTAACTGTGGCGTGTATTGAATCTCATTTGAAGTGATAGAATTCACATTTCCTCTAGATCTTTGATATTTTCAATTATAATCTTCATGATCACGTAGTGGATTTTGGAGCAATATCAAACATCATGCCATACATCACAAAAGATTAATGTTGAATTGGTAAAGAATAGTATCAAGATTATTTAGTTAGACAAGATTGATGTTAAATTCGTTGGTGAATGGAATGATGTAATGATCATATTATCCTCTCAACCTAGTGTACACCAAGTAATTGATATAATAGTACATGATGCACCTAAGGCATTTGGCCTGTTGCTAAGAAAAGATTGGTCATAGAAACTATAGTGATATTTAACCACTGATTAGTCACAACTTTAATTATCATACAAAATAAATAAAAATTAGAAAAGGTTGAACAATGAACTGAACATGAAATACATGGTAAAAAAAGGGGTTGAATCAACTGATCAACTTAATAGGAAACACCATAGGGAATTCTTTTATTGAAACTATTATTGGTTATCATCGGCACAACCATCTCCATTTTCATAAAAAACCTGAACTAATTTCCTTCATTTTCTATAGGATGATGATAATGAATCTTGTATTTTAGATGCAAATAGTGATGGTTGTACTAACCTAGATGTAAATTTTGATCATTTTGTTCAGTTTGAAATTGATATTGAAACTTGTACATTATTTTCTAATGATTTTGAAATGTAGGAAAAGGTTGGGGGAATATGTACCTTGATCAACCAACACAAAAAAATATCACAGTTTCCTACTAATTGGAAACTAAATGTATTAATAATTTGCAGATGAATGTACCCCAAGTATTGAATGTTCATAAGGATTTATCTCTACAACCAAAAGAGCACCAACAAGAGGTATGGATGCAAATTTCATCTTTTAAAACACTAAATGTTATGATGATTCCTTGTTTCTTGAGTCTTGCAGTTGATTTTCTCATGACCATAACTTTCACTCTCCCTTCCCCATACCACGATTTTTCTATTGAATGAATTTTCAAAGCATGTGTCCCAACCAACACCTCTAATTTTTCAAAATTCCATGATAATAAAAAATTATTTGAAACCTGTATCATCTACCTCATCACTTGAGACATGGTGATATTTCTTAGAAAAAACTATTCTAATTACACGTTACATTGGATCCACTAGTTCAAAAAGAACGAACAAATCTAATGGATGCATAGATAGTTTCTTGACTTAAACACTCTATGTTTAGTTTAACACTTTGATATATGAGAATAATGTGAGAAATGGTTGAACTCCTCTAATAGGGAAATCTTATTCTGAAATGTTATTACACATGATGGCTACAATTTCCATGATCAGTATATAAATAAACTTGCTTCCTTGCTCTAATTTTTAATTTCCATTTCTACCTTTTATTCCTTTAATTTCTTTTTCTTTCCAACCAACATCGTTTCTTTTCCATTGTACATAAATAATTATTATTCATATGGTTAACTCCATGAAGTATCCTAAATAGTGATCTATTTACCCAACTACTTCTTTTAAGCATACAACTAGTCAATTCATGAATCTACATGATGTCTAGAACCATTTCACATAATATCAAATTCACAATTTCTCCTATGGAAAATGTGACACTACCATGTGGGGAGATGTCTACAAATAATGGCAATGTTGAGTGGACATGATCCAATAGCAAATCTAGTTGAGAAGTGTCAAACATTTTGTAACATCTTAACTAGGGCCTTACCTTATTATGAAGGCTTAATATAAAAAAATTATGTCAATGAGACATATCCATAGCAAGGAGTATTTTATAGTTTCTAAAGGAATCATCCCAACTATCATTCAGGATCGAATCATCCACCTTATGGCCAATGAGCCCTAGATGTAGAGAGAACTATAAGAGAATATAAAAGGTAAGGGCATGGGATAGGTTTCCTAAGTAGTAGGGAAAAGAAAAAAATTGTGTTAGGGCTATGAATGCTTGACACTAGCAACAAAGTGATGCTTGTTATTTTTGGTAACTTGGTATAGGCTATCAACACACATTAGTAGTAGGGAAACACCATAAACTCATTATTAAATTATAGAGCTCTTCATCTTCTAAATATTACTCTCTTTGTAACATCTATTCCAAAAGTGAACAAATAAAACCACATTACAAGTTTCATTTTTCTAGTCTTTCCCTAAGCTACAATTGAAATTAGAAAGAGGGATGTCAAGTAACTTAGTATTCCAAATTTCTCAATAGTGGAATCCTCATGGAAGGAACAATACATATTGCAAGAAAATTAATCACATTACTTAGAATAGATTCTCAAACATATGCAGAGATTTAATGGTCTTAACAATTCCTCACCAGTTTTCGTAGCTCCTACAACAACCCTCCTAAATTCCACTAAGTGCCTTATCCCTTGAGGAAATTAAGGGACCCCATATTTTCAAATTATTCTATAAGTAACCTTAGCTATCCCACCCAACATTTTTGATCCATAATAAACTATCCAATGTCTTAAGATAATGAAGGAACACATAATTTTTTGACTTAGGGTTTTGGACAATCCAACAACATTAAGATATCCTCCAAGTTCTATTATATCGAGGTAATCCTTAGGGAAATTGATAAGTTGAGTTCTACTACAAAATTTGATTATTTTGGAATTTTTCTAGCATAATACTTATCCATTATTCAGCACCATAGTGCATCATTGACCCTTAGTACACCACAACTAAAAAAGAGCCTTATTTTGGTGTCTTTTCCTCAAATTCTTCTTCTTCCAACTGCTATAGAATTATACTAAAAATATTAAGGGTAATATAGCATAAAAATAAACCTTAACATAGTACTATAGTTCCCACTTGACCATATTCATATCTCTATATCTCTCCCTTTCCTTTCTTCATAGTGTTACAAGGTCGAAATTACACCAATTTCCTCACTTTTGGCCTTTACAAGCCTCTATAACATTGTACTAACCTTTACTCAAGTACTATGGTACTAAACCAGAATTTGGTCCATATATATAGTAAATGTATCTTCCTCAATTAGTTTATATCATGCTCTCTTAACCCTCTTCTTCATTCTATAGGACTTTAATACAACAATATTGTGAATTTCTCTCCTTCTATTAGACTATATAGTGCTCTCTTAACCTTCTTCTCAACACTACAAGCCACAAAAGTCAATTTTAAGATCATTTTATTGCCTCCTTAAATATAGCGCCACCTTATCAATTTTTCTAGTACTATGGTGCTACATTAGAAATGAACATAATGCTATAACACCTCCTTGATCTCTAGGACTAAGTTAGATTGACCCCATCAGGTTTCTTCCTCATTTGTGATGTATTTTCCTAAGCCTTCCTTATAAAATAGTGGTTGAAATGAAGGTGAAATTCAAGTCGAAAAGAGGTAATTTTTTAATTGACAAAAATATCATGAAATTCCTTTTATCCTAGGAAACCCTTATGGGAGAAAAAATAGTTTGGAGGTGAGGGTGCTCTACTCTCTCTTGTATGTAATTAAAATGATGCAAGTATAAAGGGTAGTGAATTGTCTATAAATTTGCAACATACTAGTGACCTGTGGGATGCTATTGAACAAAAACCCCCTCTATTATTCTCTATCTCTATCCACACTTAAATAATCTACTCTACTATGGAATGAAATGCAAGCAAATAAAATGGAACCCCTTTTCCTCCTACTAACGTAGTTGTAACATAGTTCGATAGCCAACAAGGGGTTGCATTCCTCAACATGAGTTAGAACTTGAACTTTCCATGATTAATAGCATTTGATATAATATCCTCTATAATTTTGGTGGTCAATTACAACAAGTCAATTTCAAGGAATCATAAATTTCTCATATGAGTTCTAATTAAGGTGATTCTTATATTGCTTGAAATGAATCAATGTCTATATTATGGAACCTAGGTCTACATTAAGATTGGAACCACAAAAGGTGGTCATTTAAGGCCTAAAAATTGTTTCTAAAGTATTTTCCACCAATTTCCCAAACTAAGACCTTTAGTAAAAATGACCCAGCATGTTGAATCCCCTATTTTTTTCCCACTCTCAAAGCACTGGCATGGATGGAAAATACTATAATGATTTATTCGAGATTATAAATCCCCATTTTTGGAATATTTTTGTACATAAAATATTTTACTAAATTAAATAAAGAAATTTTTAGTTTGCCTTCTCTTTGGAAGACATCAAAATTATGATTGTGATCTAGCACTCATTAAAAAACCAACATAGGAATGTGGATATCTCAACATGGATATGACCTAGATCTAATGTAGAGCTCACCAACATGTTAATAATCAATTGGTTGACCAACATAACACCATGTTTTTTCATGATGGAAAGGATGGAAATCACATTATCCTCATTCATTAAATGAGGTGATGACATCCTTCCCACCTTCTTGATAGGATGCATCCCTATGCACACCATACAGGAAGGAGAGATCATATTTGGCCAAAAGATGAGAATCATCCTTTAACTGGGAGGTTGGTAGCTATGCCCATGTAATGTTGAGATTATGAGAGGAGCCTAAACATCCCTCCTTAGCTAGTCAATGTAAGCTTGATTGTCTTTCCTTCCAACATGGGAAGTTATTATCACAAAAATGTTGGGAATTATAGTAGAAATCCACATAATGAAACTAGTAGCCTCTAACTTAAAGATATTTTACAGGGGTCCAATCATTTAATGTTTTTTTTAATTGAAGATATTACCAATTTTAAATCTCCCTCTATAAAAAGTTTGAAGAAGTTATTTTTCTACACTTCTCATGCTTGGAGCTTTATCACATTGTTGGTATTATAAGACAAAGTTCCAACATAAAGAAATAGGATTCTCTACTTAGAATCCATCAATACTCCACCAAACTTAACGATCCCTAGATTACCTTTTAAGACTCCATCAAAGTTGAGCTTAATGAACTAAAATTGAGGAGGCAACAAAGAATCTAGTGCAGGGATGGGAGAATTAATGGGAGGGAACCAAGAAGAAGAGGAAGTGGGAGCCAATTACAAAAGATGGGGAATCATTGATTTTTATGGTAAATATTCCTACTCCTTGATGGACTCGGGATGAATTGAAATAGTAGCCATGATACGATGTAGTATTTAATTCTAGTTCAAGTTGGTGGAAGAGCTAATATTGTGAAAGATTTTTTAATTATTATTTTTAAAAACTTTCAAAAGGGTAAACCTATGGATATGGTTCCAATATCATTTAGAACATAATTGTGAAAGGTATTGGATCTCCAATTTACAATTGTGTCACGTATTCTTTCATGAATTTTATTTGTTAGTTATAAAAATATTTCCAATTGATTCCATAATGAATTTAAAAATGGGAAAAAATTGAAGAGGTTCTTAACATCCTTTGGCCTATGTCATTAGAGGAGGCATATACAGGGACCCTTAAATCCCCACTTGATTATCTCATCCCATGCTGAGTTTCTCCTGCATGAGAGAAGAGAAAGAAAGTGTGAGACTTTATTCTAAAGGTTCTTCAACCAAATTTTATTCCAACTTCCCTAGTGGGGAGAAGAGTGAACCTTGCCACCAAATTATAAGTTTCCTAAACTAACAAGGATCCTTTGGGGAGGTATAACCAATGAGTTTTATCGTGATCCACTGTAATTGAAATTTTTTTTTATTGCAAAGAGTCTCAAAAGGATGACTAGACAATTGAGAATAACAGGGGGAGTGAAGCATCTTTTGGAATTGATTAACACCAATAAGAGTTATATAATATTTATTATTATTATTACTCTGTTATAAGGTAATTATGGATGACCATAATGGTTTAGAGTACTAAAATGTGTGCTCAAGAATTTAACTTGGGGAGCTAGTTCCAAGAATCACACCAAAAAGGCACATTCTTCACATTGTTCACTTCCTAGATCTTATGTTGTTGAATAAGGAGTCCATTTTTGTTTTCACCATTCCATATTGAAGACAGTTGGACATCTTGTTGAGCTCTTAGTCTCTGCTAGAAGTTGTTGTCTTAGCTATATTTTCTAATCCATATTTGGTGTCATAGTTCACTTCCCTCCTATATTTAGTGCCATGACAATTTATCTCCCACCACTTTTATTAGGATTTTTTGTACCTCTAATCTCAAGATTGCCTTGAAGTTTTAGAAGGTTCATCTTATCCGAAGCTACTAAGGATGACTTTCTTTCCCAACAAAATCCCCCCCATTGAAAAGAGAAACAAATGTTGCAAATGCATTTAAGAGTAGCTTTTGGAGAAGCACGAATAGACAAATTATAGAGAGGAATAGCTTGAAGGATTAGTTTAAGAAGCATTAAGCGGCTCGTGATGTTAAGAGAATAAGATATCAATATATCAAACCTACTAGACATATTTTATAGCATTGTAGTCTAATATTTCATGTTTAAGGAATTATCAACAAGGGACTTAGAAATTTTGTAGGTAAGGATCATCACTAGAAGGATATTGGAAAAGAGATGTGGCATTGGATAGAAGGGGGATAGTAAAGAAGAAAATTTTGGACTTTGGGTAGTTAATTCGGGTGCTTGAAGTGGACTTGAAATACTCCAACGCTTGAGAGGAGGACAAATATTCACAAACAAATAGGATATCGGTTAGCATAGTATCATCAACAAATTGCTAATAGGAGACCAAAATATCAACACCAAGATGATGAAGACCCTTGATCCTACGAGTCGATACAACAACCTTTAAGGCCCTTTCTAAATCTTTTGCTGCTAAAAATAAACAAAAATTGATAGAACAGATCACTGTGTTTGATAACCCTAAAGAGATTGGTAATTTTTTCAATATCAAAAAAATATGTTTGCAAAAAAACAAGCAATATAAAAATGGTAATAAGAACTAATAGGCTAATTCCTAAAAAATTATGAATTTAATTTTAAAAACAAAAAATATTAAAAAAACAAATCAAAAATTAAAAATTAAAAAGAAAACAAATTCTTTGTTTAAAATATGGATAGTTAATAATAATATTCCCGTTCTAACCAAGTTAACATTAACTTATTATAATTCTTAACATTTCATAAGAATAAAAAATTAAATTGAAACTACAAAACACTATAAAACTTGATTTTAGACTTGGTCAATGTTTCAAACAATCTAATGTAGTTCATCCTCAGGACAAAGGTGAAAAAAATAGTCAGTAAGAATGTTTAAATAGCAAAGATGCAATGTATAAAACTGTGATATAATGAAGATCAAATACATTAAAATAATAATACAACAAGAGTGGGACTACGTGCAAATTGATTCCAAACACCTATATCCTCCTACACTACGGGTGTATGGCTGATGCATCTAGAGATTTGATTTTAACACGAGTGGGACTACTTGCAAATCAATTCGAGACACCAAAACTTGAGGCCATAATGGTTTCAATACTCAAATATATAAAGCCTCTAGAGATTTGAACACAAGTGGGACTACTTGCAAATCGATTCCAAACACCAAAACTTATGGTCATAATGGTTTCAATACTCAAATATATAACATGATTCATCAAAGTAAATGTTTCATAACAGCCATATATGCTGCTTGTAAAATGACAACCTATGATAAATATTTTTTTAAGTAACTAACAGTCCCATAGATGAGATTTGGAAAAATAATTAAAAGGTAAAGCAATTAATGATAAGAATAGTTCCATATTGCAAGATTTGATTCGAAACACACCTAAAGCGAAAGTCATTTTGGAAGGGACATTTTTAACTTAACATGAGGACGGTTGGAAGTGTGCATCATGGAGCTTTGAAGGAGTACCCTCGGCACATAGTACATGTCTTAATTTTAAAAATAACGGCCGTATATATACATTCTGACATCCAACAATGGAAACTAAAATTCATGAAAAATCTTACACGTTAACAAACATACCATGTTAAGATAAGCAAAGCTTGAAATGTAGAAATGAAGGTGACTTCATCAGAGATAGGTTCGTAGCCATTTTCCCATATCTAATTGACGAAACTAACGTTTCAATCTTGCCAGCAACAAACAACTTCACTTTTCCTTCAAAGACGCAAAATCCGCAAAGAATACAAATAAAATTGATCTCAGCTCAAAAACAACTTTACAAGCATAGGGATAACGAGAAACATGCAAACAGAGATTAAGTAGCCATTTTCCCAATAGATCTAATTTAAAAAACAACTTTACAGTAACGGGAAAACGATAAACATATTCACCGATTAAAGGTTTCAAAATCGATCTAATTTAATCGTTAATCCCATAGAAGAGATAATAGAGTACATTCGAGAATGAAAATTTTCCAAGGAAGGAAGATACAAAATAATCATTTACGTATAGTATCAGTTCACTGATAAAAACCGCTAAAAAACACACAATCACATAAACCAATCATATATTATGTGCAAATGGTGTATGTGCAAACACACTCACATGCACGGATTACATTCAGATCACTCTATTAAATAGAGTTTTTGAGATCCAACTTATTCCTAATTTAGAGAGAGTGGTTGAGAGAATTTCTCAACCATTACAAACCAATTTCTCAAATATGGAATGTAAGCATTAATTCCAACATCCCCCCTTAATGATTACATTACATGAAAATAACAAAATAATCAAGCTTATCAGTAGATGCTCCATCAAGTTGCCTCATAACCCTCGGAAAGGTGTAGTTTGCAAGTTG
The DNA here is from genome assembly GCA_031772625.1 of Pinus tabuliformis. Lineage (NCBI taxonomy): Eukaryota > Viridiplantae > Streptophyta > Pinopsida > Pinales > Pinaceae > Pinus > Pinus tabuliformis. The sequence continues at coordinate 521,973,868 of CM062815.1, forward strand.
GATTCCAGAGTTCCCTTCTTAACTCCTGAATCAAGGACCTCTCGAAGTCAATTACTGGACAGCATCCCAATCTGTCGCATAACCTCATTAGGAAACCACCACGTCTACCACTAATGAGGGATCCTTCCCTAGATCCGCAACTGCCATACTATCTGGACAACCATCCATATTGAGCCTTACTGCTACTTGATCTTTAACTACTGGCATCAGACACATAGTTGAACTGCTAGTTATATTAAAAGAGTTTAATAAATCCCAGAAAATGCACCAAATACGGATCTATCAAAGTTAGGTGTCAACATTTCAATGGACTCCTTTCGAGTAAGCTTTGCCCACGATAATAAAAACATATTGGTAGAAAATGCATCAGCAATCCTATGATCAAATGTGCACCCAATAATAATACCTCCGCAACTGAATTTTGTTACCTGGCTAGAAAACACGGAGTTATTTGAAAGCATTGGAACGAGCTTCCCCTCAATGGTTTTATCTGGATTGTAGAAATCTAACTCAGCAAGTCCTATGTTCGCAGCAGCTTGAACGAATTCAACACCTAGGTCGTTCTTTTAATTCAATATCCAAATTGCTCCTCGCTCTGAATGACAGTTTCATTGATTCCACGGCAGAGTCGTGGCAGCTTTTGCATCCCCAATCCTGGATTCAACACTCGGCTTCCTCCTCAATAGTCTGGGCGCCCTCCAGATCTAAAAGCAGAACACGGGTTCGGATCCTCTAAAGCATGCAGAAAATAGCAGGCCGCTAGCCACGGTAGCCACTCCACCACCGTGCGCAGATGGATCTCCTAGACGCAGACCACTGTGCCGCAATCTTCTCCGCCTCTTCCCGTGGTTATTGCAGCCGAATAAACCAATTTCTCCATGACTAAACATACAACAACTTAGATCTTTAAGCCTTCACACAAATTTTCACCGTTACGCCAAACAAATCCCTGATCTTTAACAGTTGCATATGCTTAACTAAAGAATCGTTCTTCGTAAAGAGTTGAAGCCAAACAATAATTCTTCAATAAAATAAAAATTCAAAGAATTGTTTCAGATTTAAGTCGTTAAGCTGTTCAATTCTTTAAATCTTAAGCAGCTTTGGATCTTGACATCCCCTGCAGGGATTAGAGAGCGATAGTAAGCAACAAAGATCGACTTTTACAAGTGGACTTCTCCTAAAAGAACGACAACAATAATGCTCGGCTCCAGCAAAGGTATGTACGCGCATTCACCATGACTCGGCTCATTCACCTGGTCCAAATCTCCAACAGGTGTTGGCTCTTCCACAATGCCAACAGATCTCAAACAGATCTCCACATTGGCTAACCAAAGGTTGAATACAGGAAACAGTGAGGCAACGCTCAAACAGAGACGCTGCCCATACAGAGTCTGCTCCACGGACAGGTCGGCTCACCAATTGGCAACCACACAACACACAGGCCTCTGACCTACAGCTCCGATACCATGATAAAAACAGCTAAAAACACACAATCACAGAAACTCAATCATATATTATGCACAAATGGTGTATGTGCAAATACACTCACACACACGGATTACATTCAGATCACTCTATTAAATAGTGTTTTTGAGATCCAACTTATTCCTAATTTAGAGAGACTGGTTGAGAGAATTTCTCAACCATCACAAACCAATTTCTCAAATATGGAATGTAAGCATTAATTCCAACATTCACACGGTTTGTCACAAACATTAGCTTACTCTTAATGGGTTCGTTCATTTATTACCTATCCAAAAAGAGTATATATATATATATAATCGTTAATCTCATAGAAAAGATAATAGAATACATTCAAGAATGAAATTTTTTCCAGGAAAGAAGATACAAAATAAGCATTTACGTATAGTATCAGTTCACACGGTTTGTCACTCCCAAAAAGTTATAATATTAGCTTACTGTTAAAGGATCCGTTCATTTCTTACCTATCCAAAGAGAGTATATGATGATGATGATGATGGTTAACGTCCGCTGAGACCAAATTTGGTGTGCATATACATATTATGCAATTAATACAAGTCAACTAAAATAGAGGAGCATAGAGACAATAGAGACAAAGAACGAGTGCGAGAGGAGGAAGAGAGGCACCCATATTTTGTATTAGGTCATGAAGATTGATATGTGTAAATTTGATTAAATAGGAAAACATATTTACGTGCTTCTATACCAATGTAATACCTATTACATTTTTCAATGTGTTGATGTTAATGAACATCCATACGACTGTATGGTAAATTTATTTAGCTATGTTTATGTAATCTAGAAATTACACCTGATTTCTGTGATGGAAATATGAATGCATGGGTTGATAGTGGATTGGTTTCTAGAAATCAATAATAGTAGGAATATGATTCTAGTAAAGAGGATTCAAAAACTTATCGAATTGTGAATTCAATTGGTAGAAGATTGTCTTAGAATGCGTTGGAGAATGGGATCATATGCCAAACCTGTATTCTAGATTGTGTTGTTTAAAACTCTAAATGGAGAGTGAACTCTAGCTTAGCGAAATCAGATCTTAGAGTTGAAATCACTTCGAAGAGGTGGATATGGTTTTGTTTTCTTTGTTGAAATCGCATGGAAGATCGATGGTGTTAAATGTTAAAAATGTGGAGCAAAGTGCTTTTTTCAATATTTTCAAATAGCTAAATAGATTACATAGGACACAATAGTAATTAATAACTGAACTAGAACTCAACTAAACTAGACTAAACTAAAAATGTTTATGAATCTTAGTAGACAACTAAATGGTGTTTGGAATTACTTCTTCCAACACTCCCCTTTAATTAACACCACTCATTTCAAAGATTACAAACCCACGGTTAAATAGAATATCGCTTACAACTAAATATCGCTTACAATTTAAAAATTTTGGTGTAAGTTCTTGGCATAGATTTATTTTTCTTTTTATTTTCTTCTAGATCATGTATTGTTTGAATTGCTTTAGCTTTTGCTTTTCATTGTAGGCTTCAAACTTCTATTTCATCATTTGTTGGTGTAGCTCTTCCATTTTTTCTTCAAGTTGTCTATGCATGTCATCTATTTCTTCAAACATATGCTTGTATGTGGATTGCTGCCACAGATCATCTTAATTATTGTCAAGAGTTGCACAAGGAAGACATGAAATGACAAACCAACACAAGAGGAGCTCAAAGGTGTGGATCACCAGGAGCTCCTACAACCAAAATGCCGCATAAGCTTCACATTAATCTCCAATAATAAATAGATACAATTCGTTAGGGACAGCTAGTCACATCCCTAAATAATAGGCACTGAATGACTAAGGAAAGTAGAATGCACAACTAAGTAACAACAATAACCTATTCTCCATTAATTCTAACACTCCCTCTTAATGGAGAAAGGGTTCTTAAACACACCTAATATGTCCCTAAACAACTCAAACCTCAGTATTCCTAGAGGCTTAATAAATATATCAGCCATATTATCACAAGAATTACAATATTCAACACGAATCTCTTTGGACTGCACATTTTCACTAACAAATGAAATTGAGTGTCTATGTGCTTAGTGTTTTTATGAAACACAAGATTGTAAGCCAGTTTGATGGAACTTTGATTATCGCAATTGATAACTGTAGCTTCTGTCTGTTCTTCTTTTGCATCTTGGAGAAGTCTGCACAACCAAACTACCTCACATGCTGCTGCAAACATAGCTTGATATTCTGCTTCTGCTGAGGATAAGGCTACAATATGCTGCTTCTTATTGCACCAAGAGATGACCCTGGACCCAATGCTAAAGGTGTAACCTGTAATTGATCTTCTATCATCTAAATTTCCCGCCCAATCAGAGTTTGTATAACCTGTCAAGCTAACATCAAATGAGTCAGAATACAAAATACCAAAGTATGATGTTCCTTGCAGATACTTCAATACTCCTTTTTCTAGAAGCCAATGGTTCCCATGAGGTTGAGTCATGAAATGACTCAAAACACTCACTACATAAGCTAGATCTGGTCTCATAGTAGTCAAAAAGATAAGACTACCAACTAACTGTCTGTACAATGTTGCATCTGCATATTTCGAACCATCATCCACCTAAAGTTTGTTGTTCTGCTGTAAAGGAAAAAATGCAGCCTTGCACTCATCCATTTTAAATTTAGTCAAAAAACTCTTAGCATACTTAACGTGGGACAAGAAAGTTTGGCTTGAATCTCTCCAAATTTCTAGACCCAAACAATGATGCATTTCTCCAAGGTGCTTCATCTCAAATTTCTGTGATAATTGTTTCTTGATTTCTTCAATGAGATTTCCTGCACTCCCTATCATGATCAGATCATCTACATATAAATAAATCAACACTATTTTCCCCTCATCGTTAAACACAATATACAAATTAGGATCATTTTTTCTCTGTTTATAACCATGCATGAGGAAAAATGAATCAATTTTGTCGTACCAGGATCTAGGAGCCTACTTTAAACCATATATATCTTTCTTTAATCTACATACTAAATGCTCTTCTCCCTTCTTAATAAACCCCTCAGGCTGCACTAAGTGTACTTCTTTTTTTAAATCACCTTTTAAGAAAACATATTTAAAAGTTAATTGATGTATTTTCCAATGATGCTTAGTGGCTAAAGCGGTAGTCAATCTAATGGTATTTAATTTTGCAACAGGGGAAAATGTTTCCTCAAAATCAATACATTCTTTCTAGGAATACCCCTTTGCAACCAACCTTGCTTTATACTTATCAATAGACCCATCTACTTTAAATTTCAACTTAAATAACCATCTACAACCTATGGGTTGTTTATCATGAGGAAGATTTACTAGATCCCAAGTATTATTCTTAACAATAGATTCATATTCCTCCTTCATTGCTTCCTTCCATTTAGAACTCTTACTAGCTTCATAAAAATTAGAAGGTTATGCAATGTTTAACATACCAGTCATGAGCGCACAATCCCTATACCGAGCTGGTAACTGTTTCGGCCTACTAGATCTCCTCAGTGGTGGGGTGTCAACTATTCTACTCTGTTCTTCTCTTTGTGTACTGAACTCAATTTCCTCCTCTTTGTCCTACTATTGCTGTTACTATTGTTGTTGTTGATTGATCCCTGTTTCAACATCCTCATCTGAAAGTAATAGTACATGCCATTATTCATTACCTTGAACAGGATTTTCATCATCAACCTATTCATGGAATACTACGTCTCTACTAACAAACACCTTGTGAGTAGAAGGATCAAACAATTTATAAGCCTTATACTCACTGCAGTATCCAATGAAGGTACATTTAATGGCCTTTCAATCTAACTTCTTCTTGTTTTCTTTGGAAACATGTGCAAAAGCTTTACAACCAAATACTTCAAGGTGACTTGCTGCAGGCTTGAAGCCAAACAATACTTCAAAATGAGTTTTATAATCAAGACTTTTAGTGGGACTCCTATTCTTCAAATATACTGCAATATTGACAACTTCTGCCCAAAAACCATTAGTTAGATTCTTACCTTTCAACATACTACGAACACACTCCACCAGTGTTCTGGTTTTCCTCTTAGCTACTCCATTCTGCTGGGGAGTGTAAGGTGTTGTAAACTACTATTGTATCCCATGCTCTTTACAGTATTTGTTGAAATCCCCTTTCTTGAATTCTCTGCCTTGATCAGATCGAAGAATCCTGATGAACTTTCCTGTCTGCTTCTCGATCATGTTCCTGAACTGCTTGAAATAATCAAAGGAATGACTCTTCTATCTAAGAAAATACACCCATGTGAATCTTGTACAATCATCAACAAATATTAGAAAATAGTAGGCTCCACCTAATGATCTTGTCTGCATAGGGCCACATAAATCAGTGTGTACAAGTTCGAGTGTATCCCTCTATTTCCTATCTTTAACAACAGGAAATTCATTTCTATGTCGTTTACCAAATGCACATGCTTCATAATCAATATGCAACTTTTTCAAAACAGGAAGACCATCTACCATGCCTTTGTTCTGCAACAGAAGAAGGTCATTGAAATTAATGTGTCTAAGTCACTGATGCCACAAATTTTCAGAAGACTTATCCGATGAAATCAATGCTTGTTGTGGTGTACTCTTCACATGCAGTTTGTAGAGTCCTCCTATATGAATACCTATAGCAATAGGCTTCATCTAGTCCAACAAGTATTTAATAATACAATAAGATTTAAAGAATTCTACCTTGAGATCCTTATTTGTAATTTTTGATACAAAAATTAGGTTCTTCTTAATACCAGGAACATACCACACATAAGATTTATTCTTGATATTTCCATTAGGCAGAGTGACAAGAACATCTCCATGTCCCTTGATCTCATACCCTCTATTATCTCCAAGGTATACTTTTACTCTAGTGTTGGATTCTCTAAAATTTCGGAACCATTGCTTTTTACCTGTCATATGTGAGGAGGATCCGAAATATATGAACCAAATATCTGATTCATCCTCCTCACTGGCTAGTGCAGTCTCAACCATAAATAATTTGACATCTTGATTCTGATCTATATTAGGCAGATGACCTGCATGTTTTCTCTGCTTGTACCCCTCTCCATCTGCCTTTCTCTTATGGAAAAATTTAGCAATATGGCGTATCTTATCACAATAAAAGCATTTAGGAGCAGAGTCATGCTTATGCGAGGTCATACCTTGTGGTGTCCTTTTTCGTGATACGCTACCCTTCCTGTGATCAACCACTCCTTTCCCCTTTGTCTTGAACTTTGTCATCAATGTAAGATTTGAATTTTGAGGTTTGATAGGCAATCTCCTTTCCTCTTCTTGTAGCAAGATCCCGGTAAGCTCTTCAAAGCCTAGAGGCTTTTCACTTGCATTCAATCCCATTATAAACATCTGATAGTCATCCATCATGTCGTTCATAGTAATCATCATCAGATCATCATTTGCCACGGTCTAACCGATATAAGTTAGTTTATATTTAACGTCCTTTATCTGAGATATGAATGAAGAAATAGACTCATTCTCTTCCATCTTGATTGAGAGAATCTTCTTCCTCAGGTACAAGGTTCAACTAGTGTTCTTGATATTATACATTTCTTTGAGAATTGTCCACATATCATTCATTGTCTTGCACTCTCGAATGTGAGGGATGATGCAATCTTTGACTGATAACTTGAGGAGAACTGATCCGAATTTAAATAGGAATCCAATAAAATACAAAGATAACCATAAAGAAAAATATGCAGTGGAAATAATACTTAATTTCATTACCGTAAACTACTGAAATATGCTTACAAATAGAAATGGAAATAACCCAGCTAGGGCGATGGTAGCTTATCTCTAAGAAGAGATGTGTCGGCTACATGCCTCTGAACTATTCTCCAAAAAGACTGTGTTACAATGAGGCTCGAGGGCCTATTTATTGTTGAGAAACAATGGAAAACCCTTCACATTCCAAAACCTAACCCTAGAAGATGAAATGCCAAATTGTGGGCCCCGTTTTTGGGTAAGTTCGTACATCAACTTCCCGGGGTCGCGAATTGGTCGTACTATCTTGGTTTGATGCACACGATAGCCTGTCGGAAAGGTCTCTCTAAGTACTATGACGGAAAAGATGATTTTTTAACAAAAAAATCACTGGCTGGTGGATTTCCCAAAAAACGTCATTTAGGGCCTCAAAATGGCTCCGGGAGTTTAGGACCCGAAAAATTGCTAAAAATAGTAAACTGTGCTATAATTAAGGAAACAGAAAAACTGAAAGAGACAGTTGTGGGGGTCCAAATGGGATAGGTGGGTGGCCACCAACATCCACCTGGATAATTCCTCCCCCATTAGGAAGCAATGGTCCCCATTGCATTGAGTTCCTCCCTGAGATGAGGAAGCTTCTGCTGAGCTGGGTCTCTGGTGAGCTCTTCTGCAATCTCTGATGTGTCTAGAAATGGTGGGGAGCATGGTCGGCGATGGTCCACATTGAACACTCGGTGCAAGCGAAGGAATGGAGGAACACTGTGCTTCAAAGTACTGTTTCCCATAGCCTTGTTACTGGTGTAAGGACCATGTCAAAGTGGTCTGAGTTTCTGATGGGTTCTAGTAAGACGCTCCCTCTGCAAATGTAACCAAACTTTGTCGCCCACCTGAAACTTGTGTGGTACTTCTCCGGGTAAGGAGAAGTTTTTCCTGTGTTCTGTCACGATTGTATCCCTCTGTTGCTGCTGCTATGTGGAGGAACCCTTCGCAGGGGTCATGGATGTAGCAACGATCTTCCCCTTACTTTGGGAGCGAACCAGACAGAAAATAAATTTCCTAGTCTCTGAGATGAGCTTGCTTCCTTTCTTAGCAGTGATCAAAGAGGCGGTGGTACGTGGGGCTACCTCCAATATCCTGTATAATGAATTATCCAAAGAAATGATGACAGCGCGAGGCCTTGACTCATACGTAGCATGTCGCCTCCACAAGTATGGCTGGCCTAATAGTACATCACAAACATCCAAAGGTGTAACATCACAGAATACCTTGTCTGTGAAGGGCTTGATGCTGTAGGGAAGGCGACACTACTGGCGAATTTTGAGATCTTGTCCTTCGTGAAGCCAATCGATACTGTACAGTTGTGGGTGTGGTGTAGTTGGTAGGCCCAACCACTTCACGACCTCTGCTGAAATGAGGTTCTTTTGGTTGCCACTGTCGACAATGAATTGCAGCGGCGAACCCTTCACCCACATCTGTGAGTGGAAAAGATGTTCCCCCTCCTCTGGATCTTCGGGCTCATTTTTTTGGATCTTGGCAGTAGCAACAATGGCGTTGGGATCTGCATCAATGATCTGCTTCCCTTTTTCATTCCCCTTGTCGGGTTCTGACTCAGAGTCGGAACATGCATCTGATTTGGAAGCCTTCAACTCGGCCACTAGCGACTGCTTGGTCCGACACTCACTTGTGTTATGAGTGGGACTCTTGTGGAACTCACACCACTTTCTTGTGTTCTTCTTCGGCTTCATGGTGTTGTTATTTTCTTGGGGCTTCGATGGGTTGTCTTGGGTCACCTCGCCTTGGATTTTTCCTTTGGGCTTTGGATTTGCAGATCTAAAGTCTCGTTTATTCTGTTTTAACTTTTGCTCGATTTTGACAACATATCGGTATGCTGTGTCGACTGAGGAGATGTTCAAGAACTCCATCTCTTCCTCGATGTATCTGTGTAGGCGGCCACGGTATTTAAGTACCAGATGCAGCTCAGAATCTTTGATACCCAATTGTGTGCGAAGGGTATGAAAAATGTTTGTGAACTCCGACACATCTTGGTCTCGTCCCTGCCGTAGTGTGGTCCATTTGATGTATTTGTCCTCACAGCTTTTGATAGGGTAGTACTGCTCCTTGATGGCATCTCGGAAGTCATTCCAAGTGGGTGCGACTGAAAACAGTGAGCCTGTACTTTCATCCTTCTGTTCACAGTAGGTTTCCCACCAGTCCTTGACGTGGGGGGCTGCTTTGAGATGAGCAAAAACAATCTTTTCCCAACTTGAAAATTCATGAACAGAAAAATACCCATCGAGCAGATTTAACCATTTATCTACGGCATATGCGTCTATTTGACCCTCGAAGATGGGGATTTCAAAATTAACTTGTACCTTAAACGGTGTGGCATTTCCAGAGTAGCTGTTGGAAGCCAATGCGTCACCTCTAGGTAGCCGCTGAAGGATCTGGGCAAAGCTATCCATCATCGTGTTCCTCTGTCGCTTGAGGGCTTCTTCAAGCAAGATTTTGATAAGATCTCTTGCCCCCTCGTTTTTCTTCTCATTCGCCATGGGAGGTCGTCAAGATTTGCGAGGCTAGTCTTGCAAAGGTTCGACTAGTTCCAGATCTAACTCCTTATTTACCGACCTCGTTGGGGACATGCAAATAAAAACAGAGAAAAAGCAAATTGCTCTGATACCACTAATCCATACTTAAACAAGATCGTAATAAAATACAGAGCTAACCATAAAAACAAATATGCAGTGGAAATAATACTTCATTTCATTACCATAAAATACTGAAATATGCTTACAAATAGAAACGGAAATAACCCAGCTAAGGTGATGGTAGCTTATCTCTCAGAAGAGATGTGTCGGCTACATGCCTCTGAACTGTTCTCCAAAAAAACTATGTTACAATGAGGCTCGAGGGCCTATTTATTGTTGAGAAACAATGGAAAACCCTTCACATTCTAAAACCTAACCCTAGAAGATGAAATGCCAAATTATGGGCCCCGTTTTTGGGTAAGTTGGTACATCAACTTCCCGAGGTCGCGAATTGGTCGTACTATCTCCGTTTGACGCGCATGATAGCCTGTTGAAAAGATCTCTCCGAGGACTACGACAGAAAAGACGATTTTTAGACAAAAAATTCATTGGCGGTGGATTTCCCAAAAAACGTCGTTTAGGGCCTCAAAACGGCTCCGGAAGTTTAGGACCCGAAAAACTGCTAAAAATAGTAAATTGTGCTACAATTAAGGAAACAAAAAAACTGAAAGAGACAGTTGTGGGGGTCGAAATGGGATAGGTGGGTGGCCACCAACATCCACCTGGATCAAGAACCTTTGCCTTCATCTCCCTTTTCTCCCAGTATTGAATCGTTGTATTCGATCCACCAGCTACAGTAGTCGACTTGACCTCATCACTGGTGGCAATGCCATAGGCATTTTGTCCCTCAAGCAGGGTCTGGAGCTTAAACTTCCAATTTGTGCAATTGGAACCATCAAGCTTATTAATCTCATTGAGATAAGCTTCAACAATTTGACTATTCATCTTGAATCGATAAAAAACTTCAATAATTTAAACAAACCCCAGATCTCCTTTACAAAAAAAGTGTTAACCCCAAATTCCTCAGATTTTTTAAAAAGAAAAAATGCCCCCTTAGTATTAGATAATAATTCCTTTAATAATAAAAAAAAGAACTCCAATTTTTCTTTAATTAAAGCTTAGAAGAAAAAATTGAATTAAAAAAGGCTTAATTATCTGAGCGGGTCCTTTGGCACTGCTCTCCTTGTTCGGCTCCTAAATATGTTCAGCTCCTCTATAGTCTTCAAAACAGTGGACTGTTCAATGCACAACATTCCAAACAGTCTTTGTTGATGCGATTATCAATGCGCAAAATATTACAGAATCTGTCGCGCACTCCTCCTTCACAAATTATGGTAGACTCAAAGCATAGCGGTAGTAGCTCACGATAATGATGATGACAGCGGCGGTGGCCCCAACTCAGGCTTAGTGTAAACCCTTCAATTGTGCCTAGGCTTCTTGAATCTCCTACGTAACTTCACGCTGTAGGTCACCTCTCGATTTCCATGATCTCCACACTACGCAGACAAATTGATCTCCTCCAGCAATTTTCGTAGGAAGGCCCTTGATTGTGGCGCTATGTTGACTTCTTCTTGTGGATCATCAACCACTTCACGGATCGCCTTCAAACTTCCGCCCGAGGAGTTGTGCCTTGTGACCTCTCCAAGCCAGAAGCAGAATCCTCTATAGGGTCATGCAACCACCATGCACAACAAAAAAAAACAACCTCCTCCTCGCGGCTCTACTTCACACGCAGCTCACAACTTCCTCCATGGCCTTGAGCGATCTTACCTTCTGAAAGTCAACGACAGATCTCACTCTAACGGGGCAGTCCACTCTAGCCTCCTCGCTATATTTAACTCTCATGCCACAATCTTCCTCGCAGCTCTATTGGCGATCTGACCTCCTCTTTGAAGTAGGTCCAGCCTGAATGCCTCCTTCCTGCAGCCTCTTGAATGAGGGGGAATAGACTGTTTTGTTCACCACGACCTTTTCTTCTAGCACGCAACATAGCCTAGCACACAGCACAGTCGACAGATTTTTTGACAGGGAGGCCGCGAAGCTCTTTGCGACTGTTCACATCAGGGTTGCGCCGGTCCACCAAAAACACGCATCGAGTTTCCAAAATGATAACACGGGAAGGGTTAAAATGCAGTCGTCACAATTTTCCACCCAAATCTCGTGATGACTCTGCTACAGTCACGCCCTCACTCAGCTTACAGGATTAACAATCCTGCAACTCTGATACCATGTCAATAGTTGCACAAGGAAGAAATGAAATGACAAACCAACAGGAGAGGAGTTCACAGGTGCAGATCACCAGTTGCTCCTACAAGAAAAACACCACATAGGCTTCACATTAATCTCCAATAATAAATAGATAGAATTTGTTAGGGACAACAAATAATATCCCTAAATAATAGGAACTGAATGACTAAGAAAAGTAGAATGCACAACTACGTAACAACAATAACCTATTCTCCATTAATTCTAACAATTGTGTGCTCTTAATCAATAATATTTGTATTACCAATTTTATGCAACATAAGATGAAAATAAAAATTTATCTCTTCAGGACTCCAATACATGAAAATTTCATTAACATTTCATTTTTTACAGCATCCATGTTGTCTTCAACATTCATTGTTGTAGCTTATATGCATACTTCATCAACAAATGGTGTTGCAAGTTATGCTTCAAAGAACTTTAACTCTTCTTGAAATTTTGTTGCTTCTTCATGATCATCCTGTTTACCTTCACACTCAAAATCAATGCTAAGTTTGAAAACATCTGGAGAACCATATCAATTTTGTTCTTTCTGCATGAGAGCTTTTTCCTCTTGCACTTCCTTCTGTGCCTCTATGGCTTCCATATTTTTTACTAAGTTCGACTATTGCAAACAGGTTGTCTTCCACTTGTATTCTAGAAAGAAGTGGCATTTTCTCATAAAATAACATCATATGAATCAAAGTTTTTTGTTGCATCATGTGCAACTAATAATCATTGGCTAATTGGTCTTCATGAAAGTTAACATCAACAACTTTAATTGTTGGATTGACCAAACCATTTACTGTGTCAATGGAAGCTTCATTATCATCAACAAGCTCTAATGCTCAATTCACTAATTCATCATTAGCTTGTGGTTGAGCATAGTGGCATAAATGAGCATCTGTGTTTTCTTTCTCTATTTGCTTGTAACACACCATCATCATTTTCATCCACTTTTAAGTGGGATTCACGAAAACTTCATCTTTGTAGATCTGCTGCTATAGATCCACCTTCCTTTTCATCTACAACTTGATTACTTTCCCTTGTAAAAAATTCTTCATAAGGGTATTTTAGGTCTCCTTTCTTTTCATTGTATCTACAATGAGGAGAAGAATGTTGTCATCTACACATTCCTTTATGCATTTTAATACAAAATCATTATCTTTTATTTTGGCTCACAAATATTTCAAATAGACCCAAACAATTATTTTTGTTTCTTTGACTTTCTTAGCCTCTTGGATTTTTCCATCTGTTGAGTGTTGGCTTACGATAACTCAACAAACATATCGGCTTGAAAACATAGTCATTGCCTACAATCAATAAACCCTTCAACAATTCTCTTAATACATTATGGCTTCCATGTTACACAACTTCAAACAAATTTAGCTTTCAACTTTAGCTCTAACAATGATGGCTATGATTATGGCTCAGAGTGGTGGCATGCAATAAGGGTGGTTCAAGAATCTCAAACAGATTCACCTTTATCACTCAAATACACCATTCAAATAAATTCAAAAAAAAGAAAATTAGCCATTCAAAATTACTTTTCCTTTCAAGAATTTTTTTGAAGAGCCAAAATAAAATTTCAAAAACACCCTTATATCCTTTTAACAACACCCTCAAAAAAAATAATAAATACTTCAAAAAAAAAAAAAAACTAATTTTTTTTAACTTAATCACATCTCATAAGTACATTGTAAATAGCTCATGAGCACAGAGTAGAAAAAAGAACATGAGTACGGAATTTGATATTCCAAACGAATTGATAGTTTCATTTTTGTATCCATATTTCCTTTTTATTAAAACTAGCCCATCTCGTAAGCACATTGTAAATATCTCATAAGCACATTATAGATAGCTCATGAGCACATATCATGAGCAGAAAAAGCACATGTTTAATGAATTTGATCTTGCATTCATGACTACGGATTTGTTTACCCTTCTTTTAATTTAATTATTGCTATGGCTTCGATAAATAGTCGAGGATGAATTTCTCTTGCTTCAAACAGTTGTCCTTCGTCAGATCTTTGATTGTACACGTTTCTTATTTTTATTTTCGGGCTATAATGTTACCAAGAGATTCGCGTTAGTTCAAAAATCACTAAGCAGTGAGAGATAACACAGCTTCTATGCTTCTGGAGTGAAATAGTAATGTTGCTCACGAAATTTGTAAAAAGATAATTGACTTTTTACTTCGTGAGTTTTTCTATCTACGGCTCTGATACCAGGTTAAAGATTGAAAATGTGGAGTAAAGTGTTTTTGAAATATCCTTAAATAAAAGACAATTGTAATTAATAATTAAATTAGAATTTAACTATAATTTAATTAAATTGGACTAAACCAAAAATGTCTAGTAGACAATTAAAGAAAAGTGTCTATGACACCTAGTCGACAATTAACTGGTTGATTGGAATTACTTGTTCCAACAGATGGGCGAACAAGGATGTGGTGTAGTTAGGATGTGGCAGACAAACAAAATTGCGTGGGTAGAAGTTATTATTGGAAGGGATTTTGAGATTGCGGTTGTTCAATGGTGGAGTTGACAACTGTTGTGAGTTGCAAGAGGGGCATAAACTTATTTGTTAAGTATTGGAAGGTGGAAACAACCCATTCAATGTATGTTGGAGGGGAAAACACCATTTCCTGCAAAGTTGAATGTCCAAGCATTGGAGATTGATTAGAGCGATTTCATGGTGATACACCCAAGCCAAGGATGTGAATACACCTACTTGGATAACTGACGAGGTAAGGAGAAATTTCTACAACAAATATGCACTCAAGATACGGAAACTGTGTGGATGGAAGAAAATTTTGGTATTTATTTGAGCTCTAAATGTCAATTAGTGGGGACACTGCGTTGAGAAAAATAGTGTCGCTCGGACCTTAATGGAGCACCGAATTTAATTGGATTATCCAGCCCTTTGTGGAGTAATCTCTTGTTAAATCTTCCAGGCCTCCAGATTATCCTCGACCAGACAAACACCACCGTAGACCCTAGGATGTAAAATTGATTATATTTTGTTAAAGGTTGCCACGCCTATCAAAAGAACTAGGCATATAGACATGTGGGTGAAAGAAATATTTGTAAATTCCGGATACACAAATGGTTGAGAAGTACATCTAGCCCTGACGAAATGTTGTAAAAGTTTCTGGATATTGAAAAGGAAGCAAAGGACATGCCTGTGAAAAAACTGAAATAGGATGAAAGGGAATCACTGACTTTGTGTAAAATCGTGGGTATTGTGATTTGCTGGAGATTCGTCAAAATTAATGCTACTTGTTGTTTTTAAGAGAAGAAAGTTCTTAAAGCATCAATGCACAATTACAAGAAAGGGAGGTAAAGGTGATTAGGAGTAATGGTGCTTACAGGATTTGACAGTTAGAGAAAAGAATTAGCAGAAGAACTATTCTAGAAATTTAAATAATATGCACATTTAAGCATAGAAGGGCATAACTAGTTTTAGTTAAGCCCTATTCTTATTGAATACATAATTGAAGAGCCGAGAGTAAGTAATATTGCAGGAAAACTGTATTTTCTTGCGTCAAGTGGTATCGTAGCACATAGATGCCCTTGACGAAAAGGAAATCAGAGTAAGAAGTTTTTTCAGTGAAAGAAGTAATAGATTTTGCAATAGTTGCTTTGTAGATATGAGTTTACTAGAAGATATTAGAAAAAGTGGAAGAATTACAAAAGTGTGGATCTGAATAAGGGAGGGTAAGTAAACCTGTTTTCTAGTCTTTGTATTTTCAGTTAATTATTTACCAAAAAATTGTTGTTTGAAAATAGTAGAGGAAGATACTTTGGTAGTGACTTACAAATAGGTGAATTGTAACAGAGTACGAATGATGTTCTTTAATTAGAAGAAGATTAAGGAGACCTATCAGATAATCTGGTCTTTAAAAGTTTTATTTTAAAAGAGATGACAATTGCAGGTAGTAGGAAGAGGAAGCAAAACTGTGGCAAAAAAGCCTATGCAGTATCAGAAGAATTGTAATTAAGGCTGGAAAGGAGAAGAGGACAGAGGAAGTCCTGACAGAGAAGTCAAGAGAACAACATAAATTCTCAAAGTAAGAAATGAGTAGAGTGTAGAAGCCTGCAAGAGAAAGGAGTGTTCAGGAGGTTGTAGAGGAGGGAACCAAAGAAATACCAAAAGGCTAAGTGATACGAAAGGCTTGGTGAGGTATTGGGGTGATAAGTTAATGGAGAAAAATTGTTACCAAGGCTTGATTGCATCTAATAAAAGGCAAGAGGAATCTCACAAAGGAGGGAAGATGACTAATGATAGTCATTACAAATGTTTAGATGTAAGCCATAGCATAACAACCGAAGATATGAAAGCCAATGACATAAAGAGGAAGATGAGTGATGAAGAATTTGATCAAGAAATGGATGAGCTAAAGGAAGGACTCAGTATGGTAAGTATGCTACTACAAAAAAATGGAGAATGGAGATGAGAGAATTGGATGGAATCATAAGAAAAAAATTAGGTGCCCTATTAGGAAACTCCATTCCAAGAAGTTGAGGCACCTGATGAGGGTCACGTTGAAAGCTAAAGAGCTTAGGTTCTCTAAGTATGATGAGGCAAAAAAAGCTCATTATTGTGAACTAGAGTAAGGAACACCTCTTGGAGAAGATGATATGAAGATGGAGTTGTTATGGTGGAGAGGCCTAATCGAGAGCTTCATGAACTGTGGGGACAATTCAGAACACCAAAAAATCCTAATGATAGAGAATGAGGCTAGAGAGATTTATGTTTTTTAAACTAACAGATTGTGTATGAATGCAGGTTTTTCAGGTAATAAGGATGGACAATCCTTGAAGGTTGTCATAAATAAAGAGGAAAATACAAAAATTCTTCCAAGAAGTGGGGGCAAGAAGAATTGAGAAGAGGATGGACAATAGAACTAGAAGTATGTCATAAAGATGGGAACAACAAAATTTTCTTAGAGAATCAATCAAGGAGGTAGTTGTGCCCAATCAAAAGATCAAGCTTGTCAAGACAGACAAAGGAAGAATTAAGGAGATGAGAATCTCATGGATTACTCAAATGAGATAAAGAAGTCTCTAATTTTGCAAACTAATTGTATATTTAAGTATGTGTTTACAAGTGTTGAACATGGTAGAGTTGGCAAAGAAACTCCCACAATGAAGGAAGTAGATCAAGAAGATCGTAGAAAATTATAGGATGCAAAGTTGTCTAAGGGAGACAAAGGCTTAGAAAAAAGCCAAGAAATTCAACAAGATAGAGCCAAGGAGGAGTTTCATACTCCAAAGGATGAAATGGAAGCTGAAAAGAAGAACTTGACCCAACATGTTGCAAAAGGACCAGAGGAAGTTATCAAGAATGAACAATTTGCCACTAAGTAAGACATATTTCAAGAAACAAGTAGGATCTTGTGATGAGATTGTGAGGCAATTATATGCCTTACTAAAGTATGAGGAAATTTGTCATAAAGTTATGGAAAATGACCATAAAATCATGATAATCAAGGAACATGCTATTAATTTGAAACAATGCCTTTAAATTTATGGATAACTAGAAGATTTGAGTGGCCAGTTTTAAGCGGTAACATCCTATAGGTCTAAGGGAAATTTCAAGCAATATGTAGGCAACTTAGTTGGTTGGAAAAGGTCATTATATGCCTTACAAATTTGTGAAGAGGGTATGGAGAAATGGTTTTTTTCAACTATGCATGAAAAATGATATATTTTGATAAGTGAAGGGTATCCTCAAGGATATCAAGACAATAAAAGCTATGATGGAACCAAAGTATTGAATAATGTGTATGGTGAAGAAATGGTAAAGATAATACAAATTCTACATGCAGAAATAAGGCAAGATATGGGCAACAATGATATAAACCAGCAAAGGAGAGAGCTAGATATTAAGATTGACAAGTTATGGAAACTTGTGGAGAAGATTCTTACGAAGAGGTGCAAAGCGGGAATTCAGTAGAAAAGTACAAAATTATAGTTGGTTGTAGATGATTTTGCAGACAAGATAATTGGATAGCAAAGAAGAGCATGTGATCCTCGAAGGTTGAAGGTAGCAATAGGGCAACAATGGAAACATGCTGGAAGATAGCAACAACATACATTTTGGGATCCTAGAGGATTTCAACTGATTAAAAACACGTGACCAAGATGCCATGAAATCTTTCTACGTAGGAAGTTTGATGCAAGAGAATCAAAACCTAGGTCAACAAACTTTGCCTACACCCAAGAGGGCCATAAACTTTTGCAAGGAGAAATGGCTTTTCACTTGTTTTGATTTTGTACAAATTAAAAATAGTGATTTTATCATGTGAATAAATATGACTTGATTCTAGAATGAATATGGGACATTAAGCTCATAGACTGTTTTGGTGAGCTGTTTGAGTTGAGAGGCTCATTCTACAGTCCATTATGATGTGTAACATTGTCCGTCCATCATCAAAGTTGAAATTTTGCTCATGTCTACCAAAATAAAAATTTTAAAAAATCTTAAAATAAAACTATACGAAACATTTAAATAATGTCGACTCCTAAAAAGAATTACAGGTGAAGAAATTGGATCCCTCTCGGGTCATGTTAGATCCGTATTTAAGATGGATCTATGCTGGTATTTTTCCAAGTAGGTTTTTGTAACAACAACAAGTGTGTAGATGAGTTGTTAGATACTTTAGGAATAGGGACAAATGCCCAAAAAAATCTTCATTTTACTAGAAGATATTTTGTCGAGTACTCTGTGCAAAATTTTAAAATTTTAAAAGTAAGCAATAGAGCTCAAAGAGCTCAAAAGAGGGGCATAGAAAGAATAGAGATAGAGAACAATTGTGAGAGGAAGTAGAGATGTCAGGGTTGTGCATGCCCATATTTTTTATCGGGCCATGAAGCTTTGTATGTCTAAACTTGATTAAATAGGAAAACATATTTACATGCTTCTATATGGATGTAAAACCTGTGTCTGTGTTGATGTTAATGAATGTTTGTACCAATGTATGGTTAAACTAACTAAGGTAATGTTTGTGTAATAAGGATATTACACATGATTCCTGTGATGGAAATATGAATGCAGGGGTTTGATAGTGGATTGGCTTCCAAAAAACATAGCAGGAATATGATTTTGGTAAACAGGTTTCAGAAACTTGTCGAATTGTGAATTAGAATTGTAGAAGAATGCCCAAGAATGTGCTGGAGAATGGTATCGTATGCCAAACCAGTATTCTGGATCATGTTGTTTAAAACACTTCTATGAGGGGGGACTCGAGTTGAAGGAAATTGGATCTCAGGATTTAAATCACTTTGCACGGGTGGACACGGTTTTGTTTTCTATATCGAAATCTCATAGAAAATTGATGGGCAAACAAGGATCTGGTGTAGCTAGGATGTTGCATACAAACTGAATTCCGTTGGAAGAAGTCGCTATTGATGGTGCGTTGAAGGGATTTTGAGATTGTGGTTTTTCAACGTCAGAGTTGACAACTGAATTGCGTTGAAAGGGGCACGTCACTTATTTGTTAAGTATTGGACGGTGGGAACTACCCATTAGATGTGCGTTAGAAGGGAAATCATCCTTTCCTGCAAACTTGAATGACCAGGAAGGAAAACATCCAATTGGAGATCGTATTAGCGATTTGAAGGAGATCAACCCAGACCAGGGATGTCAATACACCCACCTTGGATCGTTGACCAGGTAAGGACAAATCACTACAGAAACTATGCACTCAAGATCTGGAAACTCTACGTGAAGGGAAGAGAATTTTGGTGTTTATTTGAGCTCTGAAGGTCAATTAGTCGGGATGTGACTACCAAAAAATACGGGAATCAAGACATCTAGGTGCAAGAGATTTTTGAAAACCATGGATACACTAGCATTTTATAAATACATTTGGCCCTGACGAAAGTTGTAAAAGTTTCCGAAAATTGTAAATGGAGCAGAGAACCCATCTGTGCGAAAGCTGGAAGGGAGTCGTTGCCTCTATGTAAAATCGTGGTATTGTGATTTGGTGGAGATTCATCCAAATCGAAAGGTATGAACGCCTTTCGATAATCTTGTCCAAATGAATAGATACTTGTATCTTGCAAGCGACGTTAAGTGCAGAATTTGATACCTGTATCATTTAAGAGATAGGGGCTGAAAGAAGAAGGTGCTTAATGCATTAACACACAGTTACAAGAAATGGAGATAAAAGTGCTTGGGAGTTGTTGGAGGTATCACACACTTAGGACTTTCATTATTCGGACACGCAGACACTTAGTTAGAGCATTCACTGACATGCAAGACTTCAACATTGGAATCTTCACCAGATTGGCGCCTTTGACTGTCCATCCATGTATGGGATTACATGCAAGATCCTTTCTGCATGATTTAGTCCTTTATTTGCTCCTCCTTTCACTCCGCAACTGGCTAGTTCTCTCCAGAACTTACTATAGGTGTAGAGTCCTGTCATTGATTACCACTATGGCGCATTACCTTGGGATCTTCTCCTAGTGTTGTGTATTAGTTGACTTTCATGTAGTATCTCATCAACACCATAACCTAGTTTTTGTTAATAAATAATTCTTTTTGTTCTTTTGATTTTTTTAGTGTTTTTTGTCTGC